>OZ010586.1:89875251-90025251 GCA_963932145.1 Acanthosepion lycidas | reverse complement strand
TATTTACATGTTTAAGGTATTTACATTCCCCTTAAGGTAATTACATCTTAAGGTATTTACATTTTCTTAAGGTATTTACATTTTTAAGGTACTTACATTTCTCACATGTTTCACTTGTTTTTAATCAGGCCTGGCGATTGAGTTCAAACATGAAATAAACTTCTCCCACTCGATGTTAATCCCAGTGTCCACTTTTATATTTACACAGTGTCTATCGGTGATATTGAATAGATTTACCCATAAACATACCATAAAACTATATTTTTGGCGAATATATATACATATATATATATATATATATATATATATATATCCTAAAGAAATGAATGGATTTATTTATAGTAGATACTCGTATTTGAATAGATGTTCTGTTCATTTATTAAACGCCATACTTATTCAGGCCGGTAGACGAAAATATATAAATATATCGCTCCCAATTTTCACGTTACTAAGTCTCCCAGCCCAGATAAGACAGCAATGCTCCATTTTTGGTCTAATCTGACCCTTCTAAAGGTAGGTGGCAGTCAGGTACATTCTGGAGTGGTATAAAGAGCCCCAATTTTTTTCAGCGATGGATCGTAGGTATGAGTTTCACCTGAGGTCTGGAGTGAACTTCACTACCACAGTCTCATGAGACAAAAGGGTCATTACGTGCTGATGGAGAGGTGCAGAAGCACTCCTGTCGCCAAGGTATTACCGATGGGTAGGCAACACCAGAGGGGCCATAAACTCCAGTAGGGGGTAGCTCAATTCCATTGAGGCGGGGTGGGGGGAATCAACTTCATAGCGTGTCCACTGGTACAAACGCATTTTCTCGCATGAAAATTATTCGGTGGGAGTATCAGCTTTCTCTAATATCAGTCATTTATTTGTCATGCGTGATACACGCTTAAGTGCTCACGTATCTTTCGATCTTGACTGACGAGGCAGATTTTCCCCGCAATAGGTTAACATTTCTTTCTGCAGTAGACCAGTTGACATACAAAGCTATAGAACCTGGTCTACCCTGCTATGTACGGTATGAATAAGGTATGAATCGTCTTATTCTTCAATCATAGCTGTGGGGAGAAGAAGAGGATTCATACCTTTCCCAAGGATATTAGCATGTAAGTAAATGTAATGGATTCGACTAGAATTCGAACTCAAATTCCTCAGTCCAAGCCGCTATCCATTAAAGTTGGCAAATTTATTTCTTACTAGAAATAAATAAATAGACTGGGACATTGTCGCAAAGTCCATTTGTACCCTTTTGTCAGGTATTTTCTAAAAATACGTGGTGTTGGGCTGGTAGATTTTTCTTCCCTTCCCTGGAGAGAAACTAAAACACACCCTGCTAAACCTTTAAATGACCAATCGTTGGTAGGTAGGTGAACTTCAATGCCTGCTACTGCAAAAATAGGGAATGGACGAGAGACAAATTTATTAAACTTATTAAAATTTGCGGAAAGTATTGGTCACACAAGTGATTCCCCGCAAGCCGCAGAAAGGCGCCTGCGATAAACGTTCAAAACATGGCGCCTCTTTGAGATCGCAACCATTCATTGTGACTCGTGCCAATTCACAGAGTAATCGTATAATAACGTCGAAAAAGCATGAATCCCAAGAAGAACGACTTTAATTACTTGACTGCATTGTTGATCTCAACGTGTTTTATATTTCCGAACCTTCGAACTGGCCGGTCGCTTAACATTTGATGATGTC
This sequence comes from Acanthosepion lycidas, assembly GCA_963932145.1. NCBI lineage: Eukaryota > Metazoa > Mollusca > Cephalopoda > Sepiida > Sepiidae > Acanthosepion > Acanthosepion lycidas. Next base: position 90,023,550 of record OZ010586.1, on the reverse strand, counting down.
TCCTGCGTACTTTCAGAGATGTTGGGCAGCACAGTGACCATCTTGGGACCTTTTATATCCCGTTCAAACATCAAGACGTAACAAGAGTCGTCAGTAAAAATATGTCTCTGAAAAAAGAAAATAATTTCTGACTTTAATGCTGTGAAGTGAAATAACGTACTACAGTGTAACCCGGATATAAGAGAGTTGTCGGGACCGGAGACGAAATCTCTTATATCCGGGTTTCTCTTATATCCGGGTTTGGTCTACTTTGTTTAGGTAAGTATGACTCTAATTTGGTACCAGAGAAAATCGCTCTTATAGCCGGGTTTCTCTTATATCAGGGTCTCTTATATCCGGGTTACACTGTATTTTCCAAATTGGTTTCGGAAATGTTAATGGTTGGTGAGTACAAACTGCTACAAAGTCGTTCCTCAATTAAATGCAGAACTTCCCAGTGCCATATTTCCTGCACAATGCCGAGAGAATCTAATAAGTTTTGTTGGCTATAGTCCGAGCGTTAAATCTCGTCTGATAAGTGAAACTGGAATAAAAATCGAATTAGCAGTTCTCGTGACAATTCCAGTTTCCTTATTTCAATTTTCTGATTGCAAATAAAACAAACGAACAATTAAGTTTGTAATAAAGCTTTATCCAAAGCAATTTGATTACTGTATATGAGATTCGGCTATTACTTTTTATAGCAGATGAGTTCGAAGGGAAAACAACTATCAACGACTTCACTACACTGATAAATCATCCTATTATAATTGTGCCTGTCCTTCTCTTCGCTAGTTCACACGACCATTACGCCCTGCCAATACCTCATACATAATTTTGATTACGTGGAAAGAGGGAGAAATGCATTACTTGGTTTCAGTAAGAAAACGCCGAGAAAGGATTATATTTTCTTGCCGCCCCACGCTGGCAGGATGTGATTGGATGAGCGATGACTGACATACAAGATTTTGGGTGAGCGATGGCTGGCACAGTGGGTGATCGATGACAGACACAGAAGAGAATGGGTGATCGATGGCTGGCACAGAATAGAGTGGTGAGCGATGACAGATACAGTGGATGAGCGACGGCTGACACAGAAGAAAGTGGATGAGCAATGGCTTACATAGAAGAGAGTGGGGGGCGATGGCTGAAACAGAAGAGTGTGAGCGATGACTGACAGAAAATAGAGTGGGTGAGCGATAGCAGTCACAGAAGAGTATTGGGTAAGTAAAGGCTGACAAAGGGTGAACGATGGCTAACACAGAAGATAGAGAGTGAGTAACGGCTGACACAGGCCACACTAGGTGAGTGATGACTGACACAGTAGAGAATTGGGTGAGTGTTCCTTGAGAGAAAAGAGTGGGTGCATGATGGTTGACAGTAAAAAGATTGGACAAGTGATAGTTGAAAGAGAAAAGATTGGGTAAGTGACATTATTTACCTGGCCTCCCACAAGATGTCACCAGCTATATATATATATATATATATATATATATATATATATATATATATATATATATATGTCACCAGCTATATATATATCGTGAGAGAATTTAGAATATTCTGCGCAATTAACTTGGCATAACAATGGTTTCTGCTCGGTGGCTTCACCTGATCAAAAGCGCACAGGCTGATCACATCACTCGAAAATATGACATTCTTTGAGGCGCTTCCAAATGGTTTCCTTGAACGTTTCCTAACTCAAGATAAGTGTTGCGTTCATCACCTTGGGCCAGAGACAAAGAGACAATTCGTGGAAGCATCCCTCCTCACCTACTCCAAAGAAGGCTAATGTCGTTTCATTGTCAGAGATGATGGCCTCAGTATTTTTAAATACAATAGGCATTGTATTTATTGCTTTTCTTCAAAAGGGCCACACCATCAATTGAGAGTACTACGCCAAATTTCCGAGGCAGTTATGAAAGGCTATCAAGACCAAATGCCTAGGAAAAGGGCTCTTGGTTTTTTTTTTGTTTTGTTTTTTTGTTTTTTCAGGAAAATGCTTCAGCACTCAAGGCTGTTGTGGTTTCAGTGGCTCATGTGCGTGACTGGTTGATCATCGATAACAATTTTTATAACTTGAAAATAAATTTGTGAATAATTGAAATTGATTGTGAAATTTATAAAATAAAAATAAATTGATTGTACGGAAAGTAAGGACGTATGTGCGTCAAATTGTCTTTAAATTAAGTGGCTGCTGAAGAATTATCGTTGGACTTTCAAAAGGCAAGATTAAATATTAATTCAATACTTAAATGCAGCGATTAATTTTGAGTTCTTCTCTAGTTTATTGTTGCATAACGCATAAGGCAGCAGTATGCCTCACAAAAAGAAATCTCCACCAACAGAGAACCAGATTACAATCAAAAGAGGCAAGGCAGCAGCAAAGAAAGTCCCGTGCAGATGAAAATCCAGCTCGAAAGGCAGCCAAGAGAACTTCCAATCCTGAGACTATGCAAATACTTAGGGACTCTCAAATTCCTGCACAACCCTAATTCCCAATCACAGGCCCTCCGCAGGAGCTAGCTTAATTGCCGTTGGACAGGGCGGCTTTTATGCTAATCTTTAATAAAAATGAACTTATGGCCAATATTATATCTTTTTCTTTTCTTAATTTTTATTGAAAACTTTCTACCTCCTATGGCTTATGCTAACCTCCATGTGAGTGATTCATTGCGCCTTCTTGGCTAACGTTGACATGAAATCACAAGATTATATTGAATCAATTGCTAGGTCTGCGACTTGGAAAATTGATTCATTGTGTCATGCTAGATAATTTTTCTCGACAGAATCTATTTTACATATTTATAAGTGTGCCATATTGTCTGGTGACCATGCAACATATTTAGAGATCCTTGATTAAAATCCAAAGAAGAATCTACAATGTCATTGGTCCTGTCATGGCATCTCGGCTTCAGTCGCTTTCTCATCGACTCAATGTAACTTCTTTGTGTCTTTTTCTATAAATACTTTTATAGAATTTTTTTCGAATGAACTTTCCTCTATATTACCGAGACTTTATGAATTTAAGCGCAGTTAAATTTTGAAATATTTAAAAATTATCTTTTCTGTTCAATATGTGATTGTTTAAATTTTACTTACATTGGCCAAACGTCTGGATCGATCTTCGAACGTGTAATAATCCACATATGGCGACTGCGCTTGTGACACTTCCGCTTTGAATTCTTTCATTAAACGTTTCCATTCTTCATTTTCGGATTCTATAAAACAATTCCATTCTAAAGAATAAAAGGCATTCGATTCTGAAGAACAAACAAATTTGATTCTGAAGAACAGATATTTAAATTTATTGAAAAAAACGTTTGAACAAAGTAACTATAAACAAAATATTTTTTTGCTATCCTCTGCCAGCCACAATGATGGAGAAAGCATTACCTCGGATCATCGCCAGTGAGACACGCTGTAAGAGCCACTGCGTTTCGCGAGGCTCGTCCCTTAATCGAGACGCCATCGCGCCAATCCTCCGAAGGAACGCACTCGAACAAGGGCCAATAAACCCAGAAGTCTCCACTGCCACAGGAGTAAAAAAAAATCTATCAGCAAGAGATTTAACTATTTTTTTTTTATCTCAACCGTGGACCTGATCAAATTACCGACCGAATATGTATCCGCACAGGTCGCATCCCAAATCAACGACTCCCCCATTTTAAAAAAAAAAATGGTAATTCCATCCATCCGCTTTCCATCACCACAGTCGAGGCCTACGGGTTCGACTTGCGAAGGGAACCCAGCTGCATCCAAACCTCTTTTGATTATGTCGTTTATTGCTGCATGCCGTGGAAAGCGGCCGGCACTACGACGACAGGAGAGAGGATGCAAACCAAACTCATCAATGGAAGCTCCACATCTACATCTTGACGCTCACATAATTTGAGTCCAAGACGGATCGCGACTCCGACCTGAGTTTTATTCTGAAGAATAAAAGGTATTCGATTCTGAAGAACAAAGCTATTTGCTTAGAAACTTGTTTTTTTTTTTTTTCTTTGTTTTTCTTTTTGATTTATTAAATATTACTATCTGTCAAAATATCTGTTGTGGGAATCATTCCATTTGTTGCTTGAGGTGTCCTTCGTTTTTCAATAAACATTTAATGGCTCCTTTTTATGGAAGTTAAACAGCGCCACCTAACGGGCCTTTTGGCGAAGCGAAATGGGGTAATTGTAACAGAAATGTTGATTTTGGCATAGACAAGATTACGGAAATAATAAATTAAATATATATCGGAAGATCTCCGCAGATCTATTTTATAGCATTGCCTAAGTAACCAGGCGCAAACGAATGTGAACTCCACCAAACAATCAGCCTCATGGGCCACATAACAAAACTCATCATCCGTATTCTAATGAATAGAGCGCGCAGCAGAATCAAGCCAGAGATAGGATAAGAACAGTGCGGGTTCGTTAAAGATACCGGAACAAGAAACGCGATATTCATGCTGAGAATGTTATCAGAAGGAGCAATACAAATGCAGAAGAACGTGTACCTGTGTTTTATAGACTACGCAAAGACGTTCGACAAAGTACACCACAAAGATCTGTCCAAGCTGCCCTGGAAGCTTGACATATTCGGGAAAGATTAGAATAATCAAAAACCTCTTCTGACAGCAAACCGTCTGCATAATGCTAAAAAAAAAATAAGTTCAGCAGATGTACAAAAATAGAAAGGGTCGTAAGGCAAGTATGTGTCTTCTCACCGAACTTATTCAACCTATACAGTGCGCCCATTCTGAGAGAACTGGAAATGCTACCAGGATTCATCATTGGCAGCCACAATCTTAGTAACATAAGATACGCAGATGACATAGTGCTGATAGCAGACGCGGAAAAGAAATTACAAAACCTCCTACAGAAGGTAGAAAAGAAGAGCGAGAAGAAGGGACTAAGCATAAAGTACAAGAAGACAGAACGCATGGTCATCAGCAAAAAGATGAGCCCGAAATGCAATTTACAGGTCGGGGACACTAAAATCAAGCAGACGCGGAAATTTAAATATCTGGAAAGCGTTCTATATATAGACTGCATGAATTTAAACGTACAACTAGGCTGACATCTCGATCCCACACTTTCACTGTCGAAACTGTTAAATCTAGCCGTCTCTTCTATTCCAATAGCTTCATGTCTCGCACCTCCAACCTGTGGAATTCCGTTCCTATTACTTATTTCCCTGATAGTTATAATTTCCAAATATTCAAATGTAATGTCAATCGACATCTCCAAATGCCTTGATCTAATTCCCTGTCCTTCTCTTCATCTTTTCCTCTATCACGCCTCTTTACTCTCGCTACCATTCTCTGTAATCCCTTGCGTGCTAGTGGCATCCCGCCTTGCTTAATGTGAAATGCTTATATATATATATATATATATATATATATATATATATATGCAAGCACATGCACACACACACACATATATATACACTCCCATATATGTGTACCCACATATACATCCACCAAGGTGCATACATGTATAAGAGCCTTTTTGTCATACTTGTACATGAATGTACACACCTAAATGAACATCAATATATAGTCGTGCACATATACATACACACACGCCCATGTATATTACAGAGGGTTTTTTTTTATTGAAGTCGGCTGTTTAAAAATCTACACATCACAACGGCTCTAATATTTAAGTATGTGTGCGTGTGTGCAGACTAGCATATGTGTATATATAAAGAATGGCTCTTGCAGATATATTGTATGGTTTCATGAAATACACCTGGCACAGTGGATAAAGGCGTTAGTTAGATCCTTGGCAGGGCCCCAAAGAGTGTGAGTTCAATATCTGGTTAAGGTGGTGGGGGACTAAATTATTTTCATTTTTTGATTAACCAAGCGAAACATGAACAAAGCGTAATTGTAGCAGCAGTACAAATATCAGGTGACATCTTTGGTTACTGCTGGGAGCATACTTGCAGGTATATAATATGTAAAATCGTGGTAGTTCGCATCACGAATTCATACGCATCTTCCATCTTATACTAACACAATTCATTTTTTGTGTTGTAAAAAAGAAAAAACAAAATATTTTTCGTACGAACTTTGTTTGCAAGTAACTTTATAACTTTTTCAATTTAAAAGAAAACAAAGATTATTTCTATACTCAGTAATAAAATTATTTAAATTTGTACAGCTGTGTTTGAAGATTATTTATTTTATTCGGTTTTCACGCACTTTTTCCTCTCCAATTGGTTAGTTAGCCCTTTCCACAAAGCTGACAGGCATACTCCGATATGAATGGTCAGCCATATATCCTATGCTGAATAACAATATGGAATCTATAGACACTCCTCGGCAATATTTATTGTTTTAAAAAGCGATGATTAGAATTGTAATAAAATGTAAACACGATGAAAATGAATCTATACTTTTTTGTTCTTGTGAATCTACAACAAAAACACTAGCCTAATTACCCGCGATTTGCTTTGTGTCACATTTTTCTTTTTTTTTCTTTTTTTTTTTTTTTGTAAGGAAATGATGATTGACTTTAAATCATTCTTATAATTTGCGGAGAAAAATGATGCATTTCAATATTACTCAATGATCTTTCTGATATGACCTCAATCTTCTGGCTTTCTCTTTCTATATTTTGAATAGGAGTTATTCCCTTGTTCAAATTCAAATCAAAGGAAACAAATTTTCAGTGGCGGTGAAGAAGCAGTTTGATCTGACCCCTTTAATACGTATTTGATGTAATACTTGATTGAATGAATTGATGAACAGATTTCAACATTGATATGACAGTTGAATTGTCGCAACAAAACGGCCAGACAGAGGCTATAACTTTATATATAGAGACTATTTATTTATTAGATTCTTTATTTTCAAGAATAATTTTATGTTTACAGCATTCTAAAAACTATATATATATATATAAGCAATTAGAACTAATGAAATGCAATATTTATCACTTATTGATTTATAAAGAAATATGAAAACAATTTCTGTTCATAAATTTATAAACATTTAATACGTTATTAAAATATGTGAATCAAATGTAAGGAAATCCTTATTATCTAACATTTTATAAAGTTTGAATGAACTGGCAATTAGCCAATGTTTTGCCAACCATTCCAATAAACAATATAATGAATAAATAGTGTGAATAAACAAACTAATAAATAAACAGTGTTTATTATTTTTGTTGCCAATTCTCAAGAACAATGACAATTTATAAATTTACCTTTATCATATGTTTAGGTTTTATTACAATTCTAATCATCGCTTTCTAAAATAATAAAAAATTGCCGAGGAGTGAAGGTAGTTAAAAAAATAGCGGTGTCAAGGGGAAAACCGTCCTTTTGACACTAGGTTTTGTTTTGCAGGCGCGAAGGTCCAAGTTTGCCGGAACTGCAGTGAAATTCAAGATGGCAGTTTGCAATTCGAATATGCGCCATTTTCTTTTCTCTTCTGTCCGCCAACCCCTGACATATTCAAACAAATTTTATTCGAGCAACGGGGACTTCAAACTGTTGATGAGATTGTATTTCTCCATCCCCGGACTCCTAAATAAATAAAAAATAAGTTAACGTCTGCTAAATTTTAAATTCACCTATTCTGATAGTTGAATTCTGTTTTGTCTCCTTCCCTCCCTCCCTCTCTCTAACTCTCTCTTACTTTCTCTCCCACTCTCCCTCTCTCCCCTCTCTCTGCCCCCCTCTCTCTCTCTCTCTTACTTTCTCTCCCTCTCTCCCTCTCCTCCCTCTCTCTGCCCCCCTCTCTCTCTCTCTCTTAGTTTGCATACAACATTGTGCTACTATTATTTTCGTAATGGTCGGTAATATTAGGTATGAACCCGGTCTAAGCGTGACCGTAGAGAATTGTGCGATCAGTGCACTTATCTATCTATGAGTGTTAGTAGGATGTGGCAGAAAAGAACCCGGACGAGGCTTTTCTACCGGGGAGGAAGACAGACCCTGAACCCGCTTATGCGGGTTCTAAGGGAATATTTGGGGCCGAGCCTACGGGCTCGGAGAACCCACGGTAAACTTGGCCTTGTGACACATACCTCCCTCGTGGGTGACTGTTAAATATTAACAGTCGAATAGATTGAACGCTGGCTCAACCTACACGCACTCACTAGTCGTGTAATACACTTCTGTTGTACTTACTGTTTAATATAGGATATATCTGCAATACTGGTTTTGTGATTTCTTTAACCGTTTACTTGGTCACAACACATTTATTGTTTGATTGCTTGCTCGATATTATTTCATTTTTGCCCAGTTCCTTTTTCTTTTTATTGCAAACTTTGTTAATTCTGTTTGTTGGACAGTGTTGATATTTATTTTGCATTTGACCCTATTTGGCTACTCACTCCACAACCCCCACTGATACATCCCGACCAGAACTTGTCGATAAATCAAAATAAATAAATGGGAATGCTTACCATTTGCCGACTGTCCACCTTGGGCCGCATCTGTTTCTTCCTTAACCCGACTTCTTTGACTGCGAATGGGAGTAGTCTTTCGGTTTTTACCTTGGAAAAACGTGTATAAAAATTCAAGATATAAAATTTTAAAAAGAAATAAGTATTAATAAGCCATGATATCAGGCATACACCCAATATTACAACGCCTGTTATTTCCAAGCAGTCACGCATCTAGGTGCAGACCAGGCTTGATGTCGTATGGGAACCAATGTTTCAATGTGATATGGCCATAAGTCCTGAATTCTTGAGATTACAGAAACTGACATGTTTATTGCCCTATTTATTTCAATGTGACTTGTATGTGTTGTTTCCACATTTACAATACCGTACATTCAATACGTTATTCCATATGATATAGGAGATAAGGAAATTGAATACAAAAAAGACTGCACTAAATATAGTTTTGTCGAACACAAGATGCTACAAGACCAAAACATAACAAGAATTCAATTACACAGTTTACTTTTGGGCCCAGGATCACAAATATGGGGCACCCAGTGAGGATCGTATTTACGATCAAATCACACTGAAGCACCGGTTCTCGTTTGATCAACGAAGTTAAACGTAGCGACCTGTCAGTATTTAGATGGTGGACCGATTGGGAACGGTGGGTACTCTAAGTGAAAACCGGGATCAAAAAAAAAAAAATGCTGGGTATGGGCTAGCGACTTGATCACGTAAAAGCTTAATTTCTATGGAATTGTGGTTCCGTACTTTTCTACGGGCGTAAAGGTGAAGAAAAGGGTGAAGATGAAACTCTCTAACATTACCCTATCAGAAGTGCTTCAATAAGACTGAATCAGCTCAGAAATTCGTCCAGAAATACTATAACCTTTCAACTTGTGAGGAAGACCAATATGCCAAACCCCTTCAAATGCCTTCGAGATATTCAAAGCAACAGCTCGAGTTATACCATTCTTATCAAAAGAGTAATAGGCTTTTTCAGAAATAACCGTTAATACATCAGCAGTTGACCTAAAGAAGCGAAAGTATTATCTGAAAGAAGAGTTGAGGTGCATGACCAATTCAGAGTTGATTAGAGCTTCTAGTACTTAAAAGAATAGTTATGAAACATTATTAATTTTTGACTCATGTTTTCTCTCTTTATTTCAGTTGATTTAATTCGACCTGTAGTATTAACAGTAATATGATATTGAATCTTTATTAGATGTGGTACTGTCAACCATTATTCGTTTTTCATTCGTATTTCTTCGCTCTACACAAACCGGTCTGGGTAGGTGGATGTGCTCGGAAACGAACAGCTATGCTGAAAATAAGAAATCGAACTGTTTTGCAAAACACATTTGGTGATCATTTATTTCTTCTTAATTTCAGTTTTATTTCGACTAACAGTATTAAGAGTAATATTATCTTGAGTTTTTATAAGTCAAGCATTATTAATTTTCGATTCATATTTCTGCCATCTTAATTTCAGTTGCTTCTCATCGCATCTACTCAGGCTGTCATTCAACACCCTTTAGTAAACAACGTATCTAGAAAAAACAACACTAGTCGCAACAAAAATATTCATCGTTTTGATCTCTGAAATCCTATATACATGTACATCTGCTGTACTAATTTAGCTACAGTAACCAACGGTCGCAGAAGATCAAATATAGCCATAACTTACTCCTTATTTTCTCTTATTTACTCAGTGACAGTATTGATGTTAGGGAATTGCTTTTGCAGACTATATGTGGCATCCATCGGTCTCGAGAGACCCTGGATTTGCGGGTAAAAGTTATGGCGTCTCAGAGAGCTTGCCTGGGCAAAGTTTTATGAGAGATCGGATGTTGCCCATGCAGTACGTCTCCCCTCTCTACGCCAAGGGGGAAAGTAGAGTACAATAGAGCTTGGGATTGGTGTCGTCACAGGAGCTGCCAGAACGAAATTAAGCATAACATTGGACTGTTTTAGGGACTTCGGCTCTGGATTTTGCCCTCAGAGTTTACTCCCGAAACCTTCCCCATCGTTGGGTATGACCGCAAGGCAGCAGAGGTTTAAAATCAGTTCTCTTTCTCTGAGATGGACTATCCTTCCGGGCTGACGAGCTCCATCTACCCGAAGTATAGACGCACAAACACACACACACACACACACACACACACACACACATATATATATATATATATATATATATATATATATATATATATATATATATATATATCTGAGATGGGGTATTATGATTACTTGCATTATTTACATTACTCGGAACGTTGTCCTCATCTTCATTACCATATTCACAAGGACACATGGCAGGGTTTTAAGATAGATCGGCGGTTTCCCATGCAGCTCGTCTCCCCTCTCCACGCCACCGATGTTGCCCAAGGAAAAGTTAAAGTCTAATACAACTTGGCCCCGGAGCTGCCAGAATTAAGTTGAAGATAACTTTGGGCTTTTTAGGGACTCCGGCTCCAGGTTTATCCTCAAGGTTTACTCCCCAAGCCTTTCCTATGATTGGGTATGACCGCAAAGCAGCAGAGGTTTAAAATTAGTGTTTTCTTTCTCTTAGACTATCCTTCCGTGCTGACCAGTTCCATCTACCCGAAGTATATATATATATACACGCATACAGACACACATAGATATATTGCCGACGAGTAGCATTAGTAATAGCAATATTGTCTTGAATGTTTATTAGATGAATGATTGACACCTGCTATTAATTTTTACTTGGCATTTCTTTCTTCTTTTCAGATTAAGGAGAAAGAAAGTCTTTCCAGCCTGAACGATCGGTCCGCGACGTCTTCCTACTGCTCAATGTCCATCACCTTTGTGTTTCATTTTGCAGGCATCCTTGAAACGAAGATGAGGTTGTTCTCGTGCCCTTTTGCCTATGACCAGATCCCCGTACAGAATGACCTTTTGAATCCTCAGTAGACTGTTGCTTCCCCTGTTTTGCCGTTGCAGTGAGGCAACGCTGGCGTCTCCTCTCCAGGGCGCAGGCATGGGCAGGGTTTTATGAAAGATCAGCAGTTACCCAGGCATCACAACTCCCCTCTCCACACCACCGATGTTGTCCAAGGGAAATTTAGAGTCTAATACAACAGAGCTGACGAAACGAAGTTGAACATAACTTTGGGGGCTGTTTCAGGGACTCCGGCTTCAGATTTATCCTCAAGCCTTTCCCTTGATTGGGTATGACCGCAAAGCAGCAGAGGTTTAAAATCAATGTTTTCTTTCTCTTAGGTAGACTATCCTTCCGGGCTGACCAGTTCCATCTACCCGAAGTATATAATACACACACACACACACACACACACACATATATATATATATATATATATATATATATATATATATATATATATATATATATTGCAAACTAGTAGCAGTAACAATAACAATATTGTCTTGAATGTTTATTAAATGAATCCTTGACACCTGCTATTAATTTTTACCTCGCATTTCTTTCCTCTTTTCAGATTAATGGGAAAGAAATATTAGGCAAAATATGCAATATTTAGTAATGGAAACATCTAATAAAATTCATAATAATATTACTACTGCTAATAATACTTTTTTCAAATGCTATGACTCTTCAGGGCGTAGGCGATCGTGGCTCTTCACAGCTACCTCATTCTTTATTATCTGTAAATAGCTATGATTTCTTGAGAAAAATACTTTCCAGTAGACTTCTCCAGAATTTTGAATTCAAAATTGTTCTTTTAGACTGACTACCACACAAGAACCCAGTCTACTATAAGATTTAATCCAAGACTGAAGAGATAGATTGTTGCTTTCGCAAGGACATTGCTGCGAAAATGAACCGAACAGATTAAAATAGAAATTGAACTCGGTTCAATAGCAAATGTAATAACATCATATATGACTTTGAATGATCGAGGAAGAATGAAGACTATAGTTAAATGGTTAGATTTGATCTTCGGCTATCAGTAAAGCTCTTGTAGCTCAAGCAACACGGCGATAGAAATACAGGCTATCCGCGGGAAAGGATGCTAGCTCGAATCACACTTAAGTTTAATCATTTTTCTCGATCCACGCAGTTTATTCTTCGTCGGTCATGTCTACCGCTCCTGGAAGTACCGAAAGCCGTCTGTCATGATTTATCTTTACAAAAGTCAGATCAGACCGAAAACGGGGTTTTGTTGTCCTATTTGCGTTAGAACTGTACAATTCTCTCTTTCCTAACCGCGATCCAGTTCAAAATCGTTTACACCGTCTTGCAGTGGAAGACATTCTACACTCCATAACTTCTTTCTCACAGACACAACGTTACAAGATAGATCGGCGGTTGCCTATGCAGCATGCCTCACCTCTCCACGCCACCGATGTTGTCCAAGGAAAAGTTAGAGTTCAATACAACTTGGTCCCGGAGCTGCCAGAACGAAGTTGAACATAACATCGGACTCTTTTAGGGACTCGGGCTCCAGATTTGTCCTCAAGGTTTACTCCCCCACTCAAGTCTTTCCCATGATTGGGTATGACTATCGATACTCTGTTGCGATTTTCGTGACGCCCCTTCTCTCCCCCGGGCTATGGGTTAATTAGTAAGACTTGTATCACTAAATCATTATTATCTCAAAAAATTCTTACAATCTAAAAATATTTTCTAGCTTTAAATAATTTGCAAAGGGTTGATAAACTGTCAAAAACGAATCGATCAATCAAATACATTCAAGAAAGGGTAAATGATACAGTGCTCTGGGAGTTTACCATACATACTGACCGCACTCTACAAGCCAATAGATCAAATTTAATAATAAAAGACTGTTGTGTCGTAAACAGGAAAGGTTGACTCACATATAGAGAGTAAGAAGTAGTTTACCCCCGGAGAATTATATGGCACACGGTTGAGAACACAGTCTAATGTAATAAAAAGTTAATTGTTAACTCATTAGTATTAGGTTGGTGCAAAAATAATGTCGTTTTCTCACATGTGAGAAAACGACATTATTTTTGCACCAACCTAATATTTACCCGAGAACTCCCCAGAAGAGGTGAATGGCGCAAGGCCGGTTTTAACGCGGGGCTTTCCGAGCGCGTACGCTGGGGCAAAAATTCCTCATAGATACCGTCTACCTCCCCAGACGAGACTCTGCTCTTCGGCATAACCTCGTCTGGGTTCCTCTCCAATCAAAGGCAGATAGTCAACAAGCAGAATAACGATTAATCGTTAACTCCTCCGGATTTATCCGAGACCTCCCCTCAAGGCGGGATGTGGCACAATGTCGGTTTGTTACGTAGGGCTTTCCGAGCCCGTAGGCTTTGGCAAAACTTCACCATAGAACCCATATTACACAGGGTCAGGTTGCTGTCTATCTACCCAGCTGAGACTCTGCCCTTCAGCATAGACCCATCTGGGTTCTTCTCTAAAACAGAGTGCTGTTTAAATAGTCCATCTTGTGGGGGGGTTCAGCTACTCCGCAACAAAAACTTTTTTTTTAAAAGGGATCTTTCGTAGACATGGCTATTCCGTCTAATAAAAACCATATAAGCAAACGAATTTGACAAACATTCAAAGCATAAGCATCTGGAAATGGAAATTGTAAGAGCTTTTCAGGTGTTGTAAGCTTGGATGTGCGGGTGGTGTAATACATAACAAGAAATTGGAAATCGAATAGCCGAGTTCCAATTCCAGTCAGGTTCGTTATATTCACTTACGCGTAAATAGACTTGAGAAAGGCATGAATCTACCAATCCCTCCCATCTACGGATTAATTAGTAGAAATCTCATAAAAATCATTATTATGTCCAAAACATTCTTAGAATCTAAAAATATTTAATGGTTTTAAATAACCCGCAAAAGGTTGGTAAGCCGAAAAAAAAAATCAATCACTCAAGCATATTTACAGCAGTGGGACAGGTTATCAGAAAGAATTAAGACCAGGATAGGTAGATGACGAAATGAAATGCAGGATTTATGGGCAAGCTGATGAGACAATCATATTTACTCGCTGAATGTCCCAAGTTGACCCAAAAGGAGTACGAGCGACGACATGATTGGATTGGTAGGAAAATCCAGTTTCATATGATAGAAGAGTGAACTCCAAAGAAACTGAAAAGACAGTCACAAGATATTATATTGAATTTCTCGGTTCAAAAAATCCATAGAAGGACAATGAACCAACCTTATTTATAAGGAAAATAGTAAATGTCAAATTATTAACTTTGTTATTCCATACAAGAATTGATTCCAACTGAAAAGTAACTGAAAAGATTGAAAAATACCAGGATCTAGCTCGGGAGCTGAAGAAGCAATGGAATTTGACTGTTGAAGTAATTCCTGTTGTAATGAGTGCACTTGGAACACCACCTAAAAAATTGAAACAACACTCAGGGAACATTTGACATCAGACCAAGATTGTTGACCTGGCATCATTTAATTTGCGAGATTTTTCTGAAAAGTTCTTGAATTGCTAGAACTCAAGCCTCAAGAGCAGAATTTCCATTGTCTACGTTAATGTACGACACCAAAATGATAATAATAACATGCCCGTCTTTCTCAAGACAATAAAAAAAGCATCATATATTTTCATTCCTTCATTTAAATATTCATAAGAAACACTGAGACATTTTAAAATAAAATTTTAAAGAATAACTATGATGACCGGAAATGATTAAACTCCAAACATTAATCTCAATTGATTGTGCCACTCAAAAGAATTACCTTTTTTCTCCATGATTCCAATTCTTTAACCAACTGAACAGTCCTTGCTGGGAAAACCTCTTTTCGGTTGGTTGGAATAAACGTTAAAATTACGTCATCAAAGGCGCGTCATAACGAATCCTTTTCTTCTTTTTTTGAAGATGTTTCTTTTAATCTACAACAGACCATCATTATTCACCAACAACGCTTCGTGGCCTTTTGATCGGCATGAACTCTTAGTATTTGTTCTCTCCTCATTTGAGATGGATGGTCAACTTAGAAAACAAAATAGTCAATAAAATAAATAAATCTACAATTTATACCATATGTACTAAAGACGTCTTCATCCAAACCAAATCCCTAAATGACATTATAAAAATTATTTACATTATTTACATTATTTGAACTGTTATTCTCATCTTTATTGACATATTCACAACATTCCGGATTTCTTCAGGTGACAGGAATTTCGATCCGAATCCTTTATTTCGTCCACCAGGGTAGGAGAATCCACAGTCCCATAAGAAACGTTGTGAATATGGCAATGATGATGAGGATAACAGTCCGAATAATATAAATAATGTAAGTAATCATGATACCTCATCTCAGAGATATAGACAGATACTATAAAACGTTTTAAAAAATTTTTTAAAAAACTACGTTTTAAAGTTTACTTATGAACACAATATCGATAAAAAAAACATTCCCATTTCTGGATATTCTCATTGACTATAAAATTAATAAATTTACCACATCGCTATATAAAAAGTCTACATATATATATATATATATATATATATAGTTTATGCAAACTTAGGTAATCCGTATGGGTAGACGCGAGGAGGATGATATCCGGAGAGCTCAATGTAAAATTCAGAGCAGATATGTTTGAATAAAAACAGACCACTTTAAGGTTCCATGTAATAAGTTATTTCACCACAACCCCTTTAACAGGGCTCTGGGTCATCAGACTTTACTTCCAAAGGTTGAAATGAAAAATGAAAAATGAAAAGAAATTCACACATTTTTGACGGACCTCATCAAGTATACGTAAAATTAACGAAGTGAGGTGGGAAACAGGATATGAATGTGTCATATGTAGCATTTCAAATTCTTATTTTTAATTTTTAACTCCAATGTGTCGGCTAGATGTTGTTCGAATTTATTGTGTCTAAAGGGTTATGGTGAAATAATTTATTACATGGAACCTTAACGTGGTCTGTTTTTATTCAAACAAATATATATATATATATATATATATATATATATATATATATATATATATATATATATATATAAAGAAATATAGTCTTAAGGTGTGCTATATTTATGGAATAAAGTGCTCAATATCAGAGATAGAGCGTGTGTAAATATAAAAGTGAACATAGAAGTCAACACTTAGAGGCGACAGTCTGTTTCATGCTATACGCAATCGTCAGGCCACGTGTGCTGTTATTTTTCTCGGCTATTTATATATATACGGGTTAGTGGTGCATTGTGGGTATTCTGTTATGGCTGTTATTTCACCGGAAGTCGTTTGTTTATCTATTTAGGTCAAATTATATTGCTTGTTTTTATTTTTGTTTCTTATTTTATTTATTTATTTATTTATTTATTTATTTATTAACGTAGTAAAAATTTGTTTATATCACTTATTTAACAGTTTTGTTTTGGTTTGGGAATTTAATTAAAGCTATTTGTTCAGTTTTGGGGTTGATTGTTGTAGTTCATTCTAAGTATTATTTTGGCGGGAACAGTTTTTAATTGATTATCTTTATTTGGGATTGGTTTGTTTATTTATTTACTTGGATGAATTTAGGTTAATTTAATTTACTTGTATATTTTCTCTTTTCGGTTTTCGATTTTTAAGTGACATTTTTTTATGTTTTATTTCTATTTTTTTTTTTTTTTTTTTTTGCTTATTAGTATATTTATTTGTTTTTATTTTATTTTTTCCGTTTTTAATTTTTTAGGTTACGTAGTAAAAAATTATTTTCAAGTCTGCATTTTGAGATGAGTTCGGATCTTTTGTTTAATAATTTATTTTGGTCGGGAAAACTAATGATAGCTATTTTTTCCTCCGAGCAAAGTTTGCAAGTTTTTGATTGGTTATTGTAGGCTGATGATTTTTTCCTTATCTTCCAAGATATTTTTGGTGTGATGTTCGTTTTGTTTTTAATTTCCCAAATATACTTAGAAAGCATTGTACTGTTTGCATATTTACTATTTGTGAAAGATGTTTTGTGTGTATAATTTCTTTGTTTCCAGGGTCCTTCAGTTACTCCTATGTATACTTTTTCTTCATTATCTGGTGATTTTATCGTGGCTTGGTATATTACGTTGTTTTGTAAACAATTTCCGTTTAAGGGACATTCGTTCTTTATTATGCAGTTGCACGTGGGTTTAATTTGTTCGTGTAGTTTGTTGATAATTTTCCTATTGTGCTTTTTTATTATTTGTGCCGTGCTCTCGGTGCAGCTGTAGCTGATTTTTACAGTGTTTTTGTTGAATATCTTGTGTAAGGTGCTTGATTCTGGGAAGTGTTTGTGTAAGAGTTTGAAGAATATTTTCCCTACGTTTGTTTTTACGTTCTTGCTGTACGGTGGGTTGAACCATATGATATTTCTTCTTCTGATGGCCTTTTTTGTATTCTGTGGTGAGTATGTGAGTATTTCTGGGAATCCGCTATCTTTTAGGGCTGTTTCATAGTCTTTCTTAGCTTTGTTAAATAGGGATTCATTGGAGGAATTGTCAGAGAGCCTGCGGTTTATCGATTTTGGTATCTGTTTGATTATAGAAGGTGGATGGTTGGAAGATGTGTGTATGTAGAGTGGTTTGTCATTAGGTTTTCTATATGGTTTATGTGTGCCTTCTCTTAGGTTGAAGGTAACATCTAGAAAATCTACTTCGTTTAGGTTAGTTTTTATATCTATGTCGAATCCGTTATTTTTAAAAATCTTTATTATTGCTTTTCTAGTTTTGTCTGTGTTTTGTTTGTTACAGTTTCTTAAGATTATGAGACCATCGTCCCTGTAGAGTCCTGTGTCATTTCTATCTATTATTTTGCTCAGTTCGTTTAGTAAGTAAATGCCTATGATTTTGCATGCTTCTGCACCGTCAAAGCTTCCCATTGTAGTGTCAAATATCCCATCTCTCTTTATCCATGCTTCTTCATTGTGGAATAATAGTGATTTACGGGAGTGCTTAATGATGTTGATTTCGCTTGGTTGTATTATTACTTGTTCCTGAGCTAAGTTGATGGCCTTATCTAGCATACGTTCTGTTATGGATGGGTAAAATTCTTTTATGTCTAATTGTAAGAATTGGCAGTTTTGTTTGTTATTTATGCTGTGGAACCAGTCAATAGTTGTTTTCGTATTTTTCCACTGGTTTACTCCTAATTTCTTCCTAAGTTCAGAATTAATTCTTTCTAGTATTGTTTTACTTATTTTACCTAGGGATATTTGACAATAACAGCACACGTGGCCTGACGATTGCATATAGCATGAAACAGACTGTCGCCTCTAAGTGTTGACTTCTATGTTCACTTTTATATATATATATATATATATATATATATATATATATATATATATATGAACACTGCTATGGAAAAGTAAATGAACTCCTAAGATAATATTTAAAATAATTGTCTTTTTTTTACCAGATAATCAAAAAATCATAATTCAACTGTATATTCATTAAGACGAACTTTTATTAAATGAATTACAACTACTTCCAAAGATTTTTATCAAGTTGGAATAAAAATATTAATTAAAAATTAAGATGTGCAAAAGTAAGTGAATCCTTATATTTATACTCTCGAAAAAAATAATAAACAAATAAAACAGAAAATGAATTTTGCTTATTTTGAAAATTAATACCAGTAATGATTTAAGACGAATAATACAACTCAGTAATATTGTCATAGATGGAAAAAGTTTAACTGACTCCAGTCCAGTTCCTCCTAGAGCACTGAGGGTGATATATCACCTATTTTTCTATCTATTATTGATAGAAAAACTATACTTTTACTAAATGTTCAACTAATCCAAGATTCAATAACCACTCAATGTAGAGGTCTGCTGTTATGGTCCAGGTCCTTGTACCACGGTGATAGTCCAAGGTAGAACCAATAAAGAAGAACTCGAACACGGATATGGAATAACACAGATATATCACAAACAGGAATATATACAGAGAGGTAGAAAGGGTTAGTACGATCAATCAGGTTTAGTAGGGAGAACAATGTAGTCTCGACCAGTATCACTATTCCAATGTCTTGTAGTAATTTTCTGAACGCGACTCTGTTTCGGACTGCCTATGACTCGACTGACTGACTCGCTCGCTCTGACTGACTGACGGACTTCTGACGGACCTCACTCCAGACTTCAGACTGAACTCTCTGCTTCCTCTTGAGGTGCAGTATTTATTACGTATGGAATAGTCCATTATGTTATTATGGGTAAGGTCCCATAACAGTTACTGAATGAGGTTGCTGCATGGACGTAACAGGAAGATGTAAGTACAAATTATGAGGATAAGTGGGATAGATAACGGTTAGCTCTAGACTTGAAAAGGTCAAGATTCTAGTGGTTGGGGAAGCATCCTCTTGGGAGTCTGTTCTACAAAGTATTGGTTCTTGGGGAAAAATGTCTAAGTGAAACTTCCTCCTTACTAATGAATTACGAATGGAATGAGGATGATTCGACTCTGTGTATGCATCATAATTGTAAAGGTCTGAACTGGTGAAACAACAGAATGTATTAGGTTGGTGCAAAAATAATGACGTAATAATGTCGTTTTTTGACGTTAAAAAATACGTCAAAAAACGACATTATTACGTCATTATTTTTGCACCAACCTAATAGTTCGTCAGAACATTTGCCATAGAAATAGCGATAGGCTGATGAAGTTTCGTTTGCGGAAAAAGGATTGGAAATAACTCATCAACGACAAATCCTCGAGAAAGTTTTTGAACTCTGTCGAGGCTGGAAAGCATGTATTAGCCAGCTACAGCCCAAATATAGTAGCGAAACTCCATTCTGCAAGGATAGATCATGCCAGGAGGAATCGGGTACCTCCTGGAACCATACAAGGATCCGACCATTTTTCCAACATCTTTAGCGATGGACCGTATATATGAAATCCACTTGAAATCTGGGGTGAAATTGAATTTCAATAGATGTACATAATATAAGGAGAAAAATTTACCCACAGAAGACATATTGACCAAATACAAAAAAGACGGGTTGAAGAGCCAAGCTGAAAATGATGATTCGATGGAGGCGATCTTTGAAGCTTTTGAGATTCAAAGACCACAAGAAGAGACAGAAATTAGAAGGACTAGCAGGAAAAGAAAATTACAGAGCCTCTGATTATCGATCATAAAAAGGAAAAGATATTAACTCCCCCCAAAAAGGGATCTAAGGATCCATGAATATAGGAAAATAATGTATTAACGTAATAATACAAACTGGTAAAGCAGGTTAGTAGTTCCAGGAATACGGGTTAGTAGTAAAATATCTAAACAGTGTTTGGTATTGAAGTATCGCTGTATGACTTCTTACTGAGTCTACGTGCTCGCTCACGGTGACTCTTGCTCGCTACGTTTGTTCTATCTGTCTGTCTGTTACCTTCACCCTCTGTTGCTCTCGTCGGTATTTATCAATCCACCCACGAGGATCGAATGTGGCACAAGGCCGTTTTAATGTGGGTATCCCCGAGCCCATAGGCTCGGCCAAAAATATGGCCTTTCTGAACCCGCCTAGACGGGTTCAGGCCCTGTCAACCTCCCCGGACGAAACCTTGCCCTTCGGCAAAGCCTCGGCCGGGTTCCTCTCTGCTTATGCAGAGAGTTCGACAGTCACCGAGAGCCTGTTGCTCTCGTCGGTATTCATCCATCCCCCCACGAGGATAGAATGTGGCACAAGGCCGGTTTAAAGTGGGTATCTCCGAGCCCGTAGGCTCGGCCAAAAATATGGCCATTCTGAACCCGTCTAGACGGGTTCAGGCCCTGTCAACCTCCCCGGACGAAACCTTGCCCTTCGGCAAAGCCTCGGCCGGGTTCCTCTCTGCTTATGCAGAGAGTTCGACAGTCGCCGAGAGTCTGTTGCTCTCGTCTCTCGGGTCTTCACGTAGCAGTAGTATATGTATATGCTGGGTGAGTCCATTTGTCTAAAAAGGGGAGGACCCCTCAACAATATGCATATATAGATTTATGTGTATCTTAGTGATATAAAATTCTATCTGAGAATAAAATATGTTTTTGTCATTCCTTTTCCTTTCAGCCATTCCGTTCTGTCCGTGAAATATCGCTGTTATTATATCATGGATATAACGATCCTCATAATGGAAGAAACGAAAATGGGAGAATAAATCTTTCTTTCATAGCTCTCTCCCGTTACACCTATATTCCAGAAACAAATAGAAACTTCCTTTAAAAATCTTTAGAAAAGTAGACAAAAAATTGTCTTAGTTTTCACAGACGAAAGACGAATATATCTTCAGTTCAATCATTACATCTTATTTATTAAAAAACGCAGATTGTGTGTGTGTGTGTGTGTGTGTGTGTGTGTGTGTGTGTGTGTGTGTGTGTGTGTGTGTGTGTGTGCATTTATATATTGGATCGGATTTCCTACATTTTTCAACCGATTTCAACAAAACTTCACAGGACTACGTAAAATTGCCTTGCGGTGGTTCTGACAGCACCAAAAATTGGAAAAACACAATTGTTTTTGCACGAAATCAATTTGAAAACACGATTAAGAGGCATTAATGAAAGGGGGACAACTCATATCGAGTTTTACTTATTAATATCGAGTTATAGAGTTATACTTATTATAAAACCCAGGTTGGTTGCTTGTGTGTGTGTGTGTGTGTGTGTGTGTGTGTGTGTGTGTGTGTGTGTTCGTTTATATATGGGATCGGATTTCCTACATTTTTCAATTGATTTCAACAAAACTTCACTTTTTTTTTAGCAGGTAGTGTTTCTTATTGTCTTGCACACTATTTTCTTTATTTTTACATTCAGAATGCTTTGAAAATTCCATTTACAAGACAATTGTTTATAATAAAAATCTATTCAATCGGTAGACTCATAACGATTGAAAACAATGTTTTTGTTTGAGTTTGGGTTTGACCAATTCGTTAAAAAAAAAAAAAAAAAAAAAAAAAAAAAAACTAATTAAGACATGCGTGTCCGTTTACCTTAAACAATAATCTTTGTCAATTTTATTTTTCAGTCTTTATGATGATCGATACTTGATCTATTTCTTACTGTTACATCCCCGGGCAACGCCGGGCTCTACTGTTAGTTGTGGAATAAATGTTAGCAGGCTGGCTTATCAGATCGTTAGAACTGAATAATAAATTCCAATCCTCATTGGATGTTTTATACGTGTTGCCTTGTACCAAAACTTAAACACGTGTTTAGTAAATAACAACATTTCAATTATTTTTCCCTAAAGACCTTGTCCCTTATCGCAGAATTACATGTAACATTCAAAGGAAGTCGTAGATTAGATTTACTAAGCGTAGATTAGATGTGAGAAATGTGGTAAATTCTGTCGTCCAAGTTTGTTTTGTCTTTTTAATATTAAAAATCCGAATGTGCAAATTCCAAACAATAATAAAATAAATATAAAGAAAACATGGGTTTGCCTCTCAAATGAATCATTTCTATTTACAAACGTATGTACATGAATTCAAAAGAGTCAAAAGGGATTAAAAACAGTCTCTAGTTGAATTAAAGTCTTTGGACGGTTGGTACACAGAAAAATCAGTAGGTAACTTTTAAATAGTTGATCCACAGCTGAGAAAAAAGACGAAAAGAAATTAACGAGCCTATGTGAAATTTTCTTTGAACCAAGAAAATCATTGTTTTTGCAGGAATTACCCGTTAAGCCTAGAAAAAAAAAGAAAAGAAAATAGAGAGTCTATGCGAAATCCTTTTTGATATAAAATGAAGAGAAAATTTAAATTAATAGAAGGGTGTCTGTAGTCGTGTGAAAAGTTTCGTTTCTGTTCACGCGTCCAACGTTCAGATTTCTGCCAGTGTCAAATTATTATATTATCGGCTTTAACCAAGCACTAAGCACTTCAAAGAACTTTATTTCAAGAATCCAAGAAAGCTATGCATTTCAAATTATCTCTCTTTGTCCACTTTTGAATGTATGCAACCCTATAATGCATCTGTGAACAACGAACTCTCTTAACTTTGTTTGAAACATTTTTGAATATTATTTTGTGTCAAATCATTTAATCTGTTGTATGAACATTTCCTCTTCATTACAATTCATTGAAACTACAGACTTTAAAATTTTCTCATTTATTTTCCTGGTACGAGCTACTAACACAAGTTCAAGCGGGTAAATTCGTAAATAAATTCCTTATCGTGTTTTATTAAAATTATCCGTGTTTTTCCTCGTCATCATCATCCTCAAATAAAATTCTTGGCGTGAGTAAATCAATTGTTCATGTTAACACTGAAATCCCATACCACTATAGATTTTCACTGACCATCTTTGTTGGTGTTGGATATGATTCGTTTGAAGTCGCCGACTCATATTTCTTTTAGCACGGTAAAATATAACGGCTCGGAATTGGAAATCGGAGAGCCGTTATTCACTTAAACCCAAATATGCTCCTTGGGAAAGGTAAAAAAAAGCCTCTTTTCCTGTTAGTTATGGGTTAATTATTAGTAATTGTATCAGTGAAATCATTATTATTTACTACAACGTTTCGGCCGTTGTACTCTCCGGCCTTGGAATGTCGAACTGAACACTTTATTTTTCTCACTGGGATAGACTTTTTTAGTTTCATCATCTCATGATTAATGGATGTCAGTTATCATTTATCGCTTGTAAATTTCCTTCTGAAATTTATGCACTGCCTTAACCAGGTATTGAACTCAGGTCCTGTCACTGGATCTAACCAACGCAATGTCTTCAGCAACCATTTTTACCAGTGCTCATATTGCAATTTTTGCTGTTATCATTGCATGTTTTTTTACCAGAGCTCATATTGCAATTTTTGTTGTTATTATCGCTTTTCTCTGTCCCTCCTCATTACTGGTTCTCATATTGTATTCGTTTCTATGCTTGGTCGGCTCAGGAGATTTTTGTGCCTAGCATATGTGCTGATTCCTTAAGTTTACGAATTTTCCAAAGGTGTTCTTTGTCTATTTCAATAAAAAAAATTCTTACAATCTGGAGTCGAATGACAAAAATCAGTTATTTACGCATAGGTTTTGGGTTGCACTTCTTGTAGCGTTGAAAACATTCAAAGTTATTAATCGACCACTGACAGCATTTCCCTTGCATTTTCGAGGGACTTTTTGAGAGCCAGAACCTGCTTAAGGGAAACTATAAATACAGACCATAAAGCAAACGAGGCAGTTGGAATGCATTACTAGTTAGTAAGAATCAATCAACCCCCTTCCAAACCAGTACCGTCGGCATTTTTGGATACCATTTCGCTGTTATTTGTTCCCTTTTTATTCAACAGTTGCAAGAATTTGTCTTTGGTTTAAAACTTTCCGATAAGTTTATTTATTTTATTTTTATTCATTTATACTGTCTTGTCTGAATTTAAATTTTGATTATTTATTTTCAGTTCTTTGGTTTATTTCAGTTTTTGGCAGCCATTTGCATTTTTATTTTCTTTACAAAGGTGCTCAACTTCTATTCATTGTTTTATCTCATTCTTAGTTAATTTTCCGTCTAATTTTGTATTAGGACTAAATCTTGTTTGTCTTAAGTTTCAACATTTGAATTTTGATGGGGGGAATTTTTTTCTTCTTACCTGTTTTTTTTCCTGTCTTTGGGTGTTTTCATTTTTGTTCTTGTCTTCGGTAAATCTTTGCATCGATTTCTTTCTTTTTTTCCTTTTTTTTTAACCCTTCTGGGTAACTGTTAGTATAATTTGAGTTAACTTTACGACTCTTTGTTTTTATTCTTATTTTTTTATTTATTTACCAGTGCTCATATTGCAATTATTGCTGTTATCATTGCATGTTTTTTACCAGAGCTCATATTGCAATTTTTGTTGTTATTATCGCACTATTATTTATTACAACGTTTCGGCCGTTGTACTCTCCGGCCTTGGAATGTCGAACTGAACACTTTATTTTGGGGCTAAGAAAAACAACTGGATGAAGCAGTTGCCCATACCTCAACGTTTCACCAGGGGTGAGATCAAGTTGCTTCGCAAGGTCAAGAACGGTCGGGATGGGATAAGTAATTATCAGCCTTTGAACTTACGAAAATTAAGGAAAGAATAGTGCCAGTCTTGGTGATGGACAAGCGTTCACGCAAAATTTGTCGTTCCACGAAAGACACAGTGGTAAAATCACTGCAGTCCCTGGGGTTTAAACCACTAAGGATAGTGAAGGGTTCGGGATATTTCATGTCGGACGTTTTGCTATCCACGCCTGAACACTGTAAATAAATGACCAGTCGGGTTCTCATAAGAAAATATCTTATCATAACTGAATATAAAGGCAAGAGTAGGACCACGTCGCGAATTTCGAGGTCCCTCTCCAGGTTATCAGAGAGCATGAAATCCTGTAAGATGCCACCTCCAATCGCCGTCCTGAAAGACAAAAAAATATATTAATTAAAACAGTTCTGTTCAGGGAGGTTTAAGTTCACCACTCCCTTTATAGGGCTCTGAAATTAACCTATCCCTGAGACATTGGTGACCTCTCCTCTGACGGCACTAACAAGACTGAGATGGGCTATGGGTCAATGGGAGAGGCTGTCGGTGTTCTCACCCCGACCATGTTTAAGTCAAATTCCCAACCCTAATCGGACTGATAATGGCACTCTGGCGAGTTTGAATGCCCGGGGCCTGAAATGGAGTCACGTGGGGCGAGGCTCGCTCACGATCTTCATCGTCTCTGGGTGGATGTATATTGTATGCGAGAGACCCGGTTTTCAACTCGCTATCATAAAGGCATTCTGTCTAAGAGGTTTGTCCTATAGTCAGCATGTTTTGATGGACTCTTGAGAGATGTTTCCTGGATAATGAGCAAATCTGTGAAAGCGGCGTGTGCTCTTGTCTTCGCAGATCCGGCAGGAAGGCTTTGCGTGCTGAATGTTACCATAAAGTATAAGGCTCTTCGTCTCATTGGGGTTTATGTACCCAATAACCATGCAGAGTGGCCTGATTTGTTTCGGCGGATGGAGCCGTTTTTGATGACATCTCGTCGGGTAGTTTAGCAGGCGATTGGAATGCCGTTCTTGAACCCGATATAGATCGCGTAGGGGATAGATCGGGTACTAACAACCCAGATGTGATAGCGTTTCGGGACTTTATCGGCAAATTTGATTTGGTCGATAAGTATCGGAATGAGCATCCACGGGGGTGGGTAATGTGAACTTGAACTAATAGGGGCAGCTCAGTTTCAGTGGTGTGTTCTAACTACATCGAACGAGTCCTAGTTAAGAGAGTTGACGTAGGACTCTTGGGTTGTCAAAGTTTCCATTCGATAGTGTACACGAATCATAGGCTTGTCCCGGTTCGTGTAAACTTAGATAAGCCTAAGGTTAGGTTGGCTGGATACTGAAAGTTGAACGCATCATTATTTGGTGAGTGAGATTTCCAGGACCATCTGTTACAACGGTGATTGACGTGGATTTAGTTGGGAATAGTTGGTAGGATAACTTAAAATCATTTGCTGCTGATTTTAGTCGTCGATTCAATCTATGTTAGCAGCACAAACGACATTAGAAGCCAAGGTTGATCGGGCAATCAAATCCCGTGATATTGGGGACGTAGCTTTAGCTAGGGCGGAGCTGGCCTCCTTGCATGTCATGAAGAATCAAACTCTGGTAGTCAGGACTAGGTTAAAAAGAATGTCTTCCTAGGCGACGAACATGGTCGCTGAATTGCGTGTAGAGGAAGCTCGAAATGCAACCACTGGACATATTGTGAGCATCACATTGACGGACAAGCGAACTGTGACTACAAACGCGGGCATACGTGAGTCTTTTCGAGATTACTTTCAGGATCTTTTTTACCAGGGAGCCCGGTCTGAGCCCTGTTCTGTTCGACGCCCATTTAGCCGACTTTCTCCGCCTTGAGGCGGCTGAAGTGGCTGGGTGCGAAGGTCCCATCACAGAGTCTGAGATCTGGGAAGCGCTGAAACTGGTTGACTAGGACAAAACTCCGGGATTAGATGGTCTTCCTTACGAACTGTACTTTAGACAATCGCCCGTTTTTGTCCCTTGCTGACATTGATTTACAACAACTGGATGAAGCAGTTGTTCATACCTCAACGTTTCACCAGGGGTGAGATCAAGTTGCTTCGCAAGGACAAGAACGGTCGGGATGGGATAAGTAATTATCAGCCTTTGACTATGTTAAACACAGAGTTGATATTTTGGCTACGATCTTAGCCGGCCGTTTGCAAGCTATCCTCCCTAGTCTGATTGGCCCCCAGCAGACTTGTGCTGTGAAGGGTAAGACTATCCAGGACAATCTGCATTTGGTACGCTTGATCATCGAGCAATTCGACAATGAAGCCGCGCTGATCAATTTAGATCAGTCCAAGGCATTCGATAGGGTTGACCATTGATTTCTGGAGGTTGTCATTTCGGCCGGCGGTTTCGGGCCGTATTTCGCACCTGGATCCGACTTCTGTATGCGTCTCCCGGTGCGCTGATGGAAGTGAATGGTGTAAGATCGGAGCCTTTCGGATCGTCTCGCTCAATTCGTCAAGGTTCTCCGCTTTTCGCCTTTGCTGTACGTTCTTGCGTTGGAGCCCTTCCTTCGCAAGTTAAAGACGAATCCGGTCCTGAACGGAATTTCCCTACCTGGTGCTACCACCTCGGCCAGGTACTCTGCCTATGCTGACGATTTTTCAGTTCTTGTGACGAAGTCAGCAAATAAATCAAAGGGTACGAGACGGTGACAGGAGCTAAGATCAACCGCGATAAATATGTTGGCTTGCGGTTGGGCGCGTGATAGGAAGTTTCCCTTCTCGGGCTTTTCCTCTCTGGACGAATGCGCCGATCAAGTTACTCGGCGTCTGGTTCGGTCCCGATCTCTTGTTCGAAATGAATTGGTCGGAGGTGCAAGAGAAGGCCAAAGCTGCAGTTCGTTTGTGGTCACGAGGGAGTTTTTCCTTAAAGGTGGGGGAAGAAGTATGTGCCCCTCATATTTACCCGATTCTGTTTTATCGATTCTGCACTTCTACTTCCGTGTACCATACTAATGACATTAGTAAGGGTCTTGTTCTCCTTCTTGTGGGGATGACGTCCCCCAAGATGTTATAGTGGAACACATTCTATAGTTAATCTCCCACCTATAATAAGTAGGAGTAGTAAGAGTAACGAGGCAGTCGCTCAGTGGGTCAGTCAGTCGATGCCGGACGACCGTTAGTCGGATACTAAAGTATCAGCGACCACAACTAGATTTCTCTGCGTCATTACCTATTATATCAAGTTCCTAACGTTTTGTACGTCGAACCTATTTTAGGACCGACTTAGTACAAATACAAGCCTCCACTGTGAAACCACTCCATAACACAATGTATGTCGAGAAATCCGTTACCTCCATCCGTCTGAAAGCGGTCTGGGTGTGCCTAGCGTTGAGATTCGTCGACATACGCTTCTCATATCTTTCCTAGATTGGATCTGTTTGCAATTGAATGAGAACGGCGAATTCTGGAAGGAAGATGTCTGTAAATTTCCATCCTCCAGAAGTGTGCACTCGTCCGCGGAGGAGGCCTGCTGTTCACCCCGAAGCGAGTGCTCTTTCTATCGTGAATGTCGACTTGCTCTCAAGTTCCTCTTACGGGCGACAGATGGCCTCTCCGACGTCAAGGCGTTGCCTCGTAAGGCCTTATATAAAGTGCTAGTTGTGGAGGTTCGTTCGGGATGATCTGATAGGCGAGCTCGGCCTCACGAAGCAGGAGGCTTACTCTATATGGCCTTAGGCGCCCGGGTTGAAATGCCTGGCTAGTGATTCGAAGGGCCTTCTGGGTCAGCAAAAGGCTTTGTTCGGTGGGCTTGGAAAAATCTCCAAACTGCCTTCGCTGCGGTAAGTCGGTGGAGACCCTGGAGCACGCCTTCTTCCACTGCAGAACCGTAAGCCTTTTTTTCAAATTTGTTGAGGAGATCATGTTTCGCATGCTGCGCGGAAATTTCTTTGTCCTCGAGGCTAGTTCTGTTTGATTCTAGTAATGTTGTAACTCCGTTGTCTAAGGCTGAGCACTGTGTTTGTTTTTTTTCTTTTGTTTTGTTTTGTTTGTTTTTTGGGAGTTTTTTTGCTTACCAGGGGTTATGCGAGTGGTGATATGGACGACGCGACAGCAGGAATTCTATGGGGATGAGAAGTTTACCTCTTCCCAACTAATTCTGTTCTTTAGGCATCAGCTTAGTCACGATTAGGACGGAAAGGAAACGACTCCATCCATTAGAATTTGGCGAAAGGTGGGAGAATCTTGCGCGTCTGTGCCGAGTAAAAATGCTGACTTGAAGTGGCATTTTGGATGCCAGTTAGGAATTTAAGATTATTGGAAATTCTGGTTTGAACATTGCCAACTCTGCCCAAAAGAGGCTAGTTTAGGCTTGTTTTTCATTTTATTTTTTCTGTCAACTTAGCTCGGGGATGTGTGCTCATTAGCCCCTCTTTTCTTCCGCCCTCTTTCTTTTGCTTGAATTCTCCTGCCCTCCCTCGTTAAGCAATCAGAGATGTCAGTGCTCTGGTGGATGTGTGACATCTTTCGACTTTCGGGTGTGATTTTTCGTTTTTGTAGTTGTGTTTGGATGCGTGCGTATATGTGTGGGTGGTTGGTTGAATGACTGACCATATTCTCTCAAGTCCCGCATTATTTTCGTCCAGTTAACTGATATTTCTGTCATATTTATGGATTATAGGGGTCTCTATTACTAACACTATTATGTTTTGTTTCTGTATATAAGTTTGTTTTCAATGTAAATATCCATCGGGATTAAAATTTTAAAAGTTGTTATTTCCCCCAAAGCCACAGACAAATTGTACTTATGGGGACTAGTTAGGACTTCATAGAGTCAATGCGGTATTATGGTGGATGCAGTAAGAACGGTATGGAAGTTTGTGGTGTTTTGGTACAAGGATTATTGTAGCATGTTTGGGTCAGTGATTGTGGCTAGCTAAGTTTAAATTTAAGACAGATGAACCTAGTCCACACGATTCCCATTTTAGGCTATGTGCCACATTTGTACTTTTGTGTAATAAATATTGTTGGCGAATGAATTACACGTTGTCAACTCAACCGATTTACTAATCCACTAAAATATTTCACGCTTCTCTCTTGTAGATTCAACAATGTATCCAAGGTATGAACTTTCCTCTTTCAAGGAGATTTTATTAAACACACCTCACTGTGTGTTTTGTCTTGGAATTTTAATGGATTTAATTAATACACCATAACATGTGTCTTTGTACTTTTCCATTTTCAAGGTTTTATTTGAAAACACTTCAATGTGTGTACATAACTTTCCCCTTCAAAAGGGTTTTATTAAACACACCTAAATGTATGTTATCTTTTCCCTTTTAAATATGTATATGTGAACTTTTCAAGGGTTTTATTATATTCACTACACGATATATAAAACACCCAAATAAATTGTTATTTTCTGATGAACAACTTCTTATCTTCTTGTTCGTTTAAAATTCACTTATTTAAATGCCTTGCTTAATCATTGTATTGAACGTTGAGACAGCACACTGAATAATAAATAAATTTAAGAATCACTGTCACTATCTTATACGAGTTAGCCACAAGGACTAAACACTTTTTGCACTCCATAAGTCAACTAGTTCCATAAACTACTCCTGAGAAAGTCCACTATCCCCCAACAAATCCAAAAATATCTTCTGGCTTTAAATAACCTGCACACGGTTGAAAAAAGCTGTAAATAAAAAAATAAATAAATAAATATGTCCGTGTGTGTCAAATTGTCCAAGCCCTTCTTTTTTGTTTCCATTGCTCACATGTTCAGTTCTTGGTCAGTCAGTTATGTGCCATACGTGATACACGCTTAGGCGATCATGTACATGACTGACGAGGCAGATTTTTTTTCCCGCAGTAGGTTGTCATTTCTTTCTAAACCAGTTGCCATTCAAGGCTATAGAACCCGGTTTGTCCTGCTATTTACCCATAGCTAGGGAGAAAAGAAGAGGATTCGTACCTTTCCCAATTGTATTAGCGCGTAAGAGTATGTAAATGGATTCGACTGGAATTTGAACTCCTCAATCCGAGTCGCTACCCATTACTTCCCTGTGCATCCATGGTACTCAATTGTAATTGACTGGCGAGAAAATCTAGTAACACAAAGTCGCAGTGCCCAATCTCAAGGGAGGTAACTGCAAAAGCACGTGTTTGACTGTCAAAGTTATCTGCCCTTTGTTTGCATACGGGTAACAGCACCAAGATGGACGCCTTGATGATGAGGTGGATATTGCTCCTGTCTCGCTTGTAGCGATAATAATAATAGGCAGGCGCCTAGCTGTGACTGACTTTTTTTTTTCTCGGAGACTGACCATTCGATATTCCTCTAGTCGACGGTAAGTGAATGCTGCTTGACCTTAAAAAGAAAGGCTTTGTTTTTTATCTGTATGTTTCTTTTGTTTTAGAGACAACATTTTAAAAAACATAGACCACCTGCTTTCTTTTCCTTTCTTCTTTGCATATAAAGAAAAGGAAATCAAATTATTATAAAGGATAAATAAATATCTTGTTTTACTAAGAGATAAAACTTTTATTGTGATATCTTGTATCTTCACTGTTGTTGTGTAGGTTTCGTTCCTGATGAATTCTGATGTTCTGTGCCGGGTCGGTGATACTTGTTACTTTTAAGAGTTTGATTTAAAATCAGGGCGATGAACCCGCCCTTGGACAATCAGTCTATCATTTGACATCAGAAATTACTAAAGAAATAACACTGCACTTGCCGATAAGTTCTGCCTTACTGCTGGGTTAATGAAGCTAAGTATCACAAACAAATCAGGAGAAAATAAACGAATATTTTTAAGGCCCTTTTTCCAAACGGTCAGTCTTTTTCTTTTTTTTTTTTTTTTGGAAAATTCAAAATATTGCTCAATGCTTTGGCTTGCATATCGCCGATCGCATTTTAAAATGTAAATAAATGTGCATTTCAAGAGAAAGACTGTCAGCTTTGAGTTGACTTCAAAAAGAGAAAGAGAAAAAAAAAGGAAGAAACCCCCTTTTTCTTCTACAGTCAGTCTTGTACTTTTATTTTCGACTTTCTACTAGTTAAATTTAAATAAATTTAAAAACCCTGAAATTTGATTATGTAACCATCACTAGAATAAAAAAATAATTGAATTTTAAATGGTAATGACAAACGAGTTTATTTTTTTTTTTTTTACCAACAAAAAAACAAAACTTTTTTTTGCATCTAATAGACAAGGAGGTGATTTTTTTTACTATGCTTCATATCGCGAATTTTTATTTTTTTTAAATATGGCAGCTTTTTTTTTTTTTTTAACGTGTCAAATTTAAAAACAAATTTCATTTTTAATAGTTTACTTTACTAGCAGCAGAGCAGTTAGCTTAAAGAATCTAATCAATTTTTTAAAATATTTTTTGGTTCATGCGATGATGCTCACTTGTACAATATGTGGAATTTCAAATCTAAATTCTTAAATATTTATATTTTATAATTAAATATATTATTGAAATATATCATTGAATAATGCAAATGTTTTGGTTTAACCGACCGTAAGATTCGAACCTATGATTCCATTCTTTGCCACGTTATTAAAAGCACGCCGTTGGATAATAATGGCTATCAGATAAAAATAGCTGAAGTTGAGTCTGATCTTTATTCGTTATTTATTTCTAAATAAATATCAATTTCTTTTTTTATGCATGTGTTTGTTTTTTAAAATAAAATTCATTAACTGCTAAAATTTTAAAACAGAACTATTTTTTAAAAAATTGTAAATTTACTAAATACATTCAGTTTTATTTGTAATTCTGGTGACTTAGTAAAGTAAATTTATCAACACCTAAATGATAAACAAATAGTTAATTTAAAAAAAAAACAAGTTTTAATAATGGAAACTGTAAAGAAAAACTAAGCAAATATGCAATCTACAAAAAAAAGTGAAAGAAAAAAACCGTG
The DNA here is from genome assembly GCA_963932145.1 of Acanthosepion lycidas. Classification (NCBI taxonomy): domain Eukaryota; kingdom Metazoa; phylum Mollusca; class Cephalopoda; order Sepiida; family Sepiidae; genus Acanthosepion; species Acanthosepion lycidas. Next base: position 89,990,365 of record OZ010586.1, on the reverse strand, counting down.
ATTTTTCTGACGCTTGATCGTAAAAATAAAATAAAAATAAATCAGTTTTTTCATTGTTCATCGTTATTGTTTGTTTTAAATTTCACTTCCTGGCTTTTTAAAAGAATAAAATTATTATTACGCACAATGGATAAATATGCCATTAAAAGTTTTGTATTTTGAAAAAAAAAAAGGCATTTTTTTTTTTGTTCTTTGTTGACTCCAGAAAGAATGAAATCGTGGCCTCAACACAGAATTGAATCGATCTAATTTTTTTTTTTTTAATTTTTATTCATTCTTGTCTTTTCCTCATTGTTTATTTTTAAAAGTAATAACAAATTTCCTATTTGTTTGCTTTATTTCTACGTAATAAAATCACTTTTTTTTTAATTTCATTCTCTTCTGAGCGGGCATTTTATTTATTTTTAAAGAAATTATTAGTCATATAGCTTTCTTCTTCCCAGACTAAAAAATAAACACCCTTATTTTTCGTTCTCTTCCATTTTTACACAAAAATAAACTGTTAGTAATTAAATTAGAACATCCAAGTTTTGTGCGTTTTTAAACAATATGCTTCTAAGGAAGCTTACCAAATCGATTTCTTGGTTAAAGAAAGAAAATTGATATAAAGCATTTTGAAATAAAAATAGAATTATTTTATGCATGCTGGTGTTTAGTTTGTGTGTGTCATATTGTAAAAAATTAAAAAAATGCTGTTTTTGTTTTTTTTTTTTTTGTTTTTTTTTTTTTTTTTTTGGTGGTTGCTTTATGTTCAGAATTGATATTTTCTCTAATTACCTTCGATCATTCAAAATGAGACATTGTCAAAAATAAATAATTAGATTGAAAAACAAATATTCAAAAACCAACACAGCTGTGTTTTTATTTATTTGTAAGTTTGTGTTTTTTTTACCTTGTCTTGTATTGCGAACGTGCCTTAAATAAAAAAAAAAAAAATTTTCGCGTCCTGTCATTGGTTGATTTTTTTTTTTTTTTTTTTTTTTTTACATGTAAATCCCTGTTGTTTTTGTTATTTAATTTCACAACAAAATCATTTTAAAATTATTATTACCTTAGAAAACAGTACACTAAAAAAAAAATACAGAAAATACCTTCACCAGATATTTTTTTTAATGTAAACAAGTTTTCCATTCTTTTAAAATATATTATTTTTCCTTTTGATAACTTTTATGTCCTGTGATAATGTAACCTCCCACCCATCTCACACCCAAATTATCAAAACAATTACAATTATTCCATCAATTACTTTTTAATCTTTCTCTAAAAATATCCGTTTTTTTTCTCTTCAAATTGATGAAAAACATCAACCTTTAAATTATTTTTTATTTACTAAAATGATCACCTAATACAAGGCTCCAGAGCACCTCAAGTTAGAGGCTTACTGAATAAGATTGTTGTATGGACGTAAGATGAAGTAAATACATATTATGAGGATATGTAGGGTGGTTTCTGTTTTGCTTGGTCTACTGCTAATGTGCCTACAGCCATAACTGAATATGCATACCAAACTCTTGATAATAATGGTGAAGGTCAAGCTGTGGCTCTAGATAATGTCAAAGGTGTTTAACAGGGTTTGGCATGCCAGCCTTCTTCATAAACTTCAGGGATACAATATTACAGGATGATTATTTGATTTAATCCAATCATTTCTGTCAAACCATGAAGGTCATCCTGAACCGTTTCTTTTTCAGTGTCTTTCATACAAACGCTGATGTTCCTCAAGTCTCTATCCTGGGTCCTACAATGTTTCTGATCTTCATCAGTGATCTTCCTGATGTCATCAGTTCTCAAGTAGGCATCTACACAGATAACACTACCATTTACTCCTGTCTCAATAGTAAATCTGGCATTGCTGACAAAGTTAACCTGGCCATTAAAAAAAAGATAAAAGTTGACCCTAAACTTAAAGAGGTTAAGGTTGTAGTGCTCTTGTCAGGAAGAAAGCTCTGAAATAACATGGAGCCACCTCGCAATTCATCATTCATCAATTTTCTCAGATTTCTTTAACCTCCCCACTCAGTATTCTGATGTTTGGCCATTGAATTACTGATTTTGAGAAGTGAGCCAGACCATGAGATCTTCAGAACACCTTCATAAGTAATGTTGACAAAACACAAGAATTTCTACTTGTTTAACAAGTATTGGTATTGCTTCTTTCTAAAATTGTCTCAACCTTTTTCAATTTTAATTAAGACACCCACAGATTCTCAAGAATAAGAGTTCTCTCTTTTCTGTTTGTTGGCTGTGACTCAGTTTTGAGTAATGAAACCACTTGATTGAAGCTCAGATATGGGCAACAAAAAATGAAGTATTTTGTCTGGGGGTGGGGCATGGCTTGCCATACTATGCAATGCGTATAAAAGAATGTTTAAAAAAAATCAATCAATGCCTCTAATTGAAGCATTGTTTATTTTTTTGTTTTCTAAGTAAGAAAAGCTTTATCGGAAGCTCTTTTTTTTTTTTTTTTTTTTTTTTTTCTTTTTTTTTAACATAAGAAAGGCTTTGCACAGAGCCAATCCCACTCGCTGGACATCAAATACATTTGTCCAGAAAGAAGAACTACTCTTCGTTGATTACAAAGTCACTGCTATTATATCAGACTTCTCCGCCTCTTGAAGAGATGTCTTAACAAAGACTAGGGTTCACTCAAACACGGTGGACTATGCCATGCTTCAACACCAACCCAGGCATTTCTACATATCTCCTTCTCTTGTGTGTGTGTGTGTGTGTATGTATGTATGTATAAATGTGTGCATGGTGTATATATATATATATATATATATATATATATATATATAATGTAGATTAATACACATAAAATGTTTGTCACTTTGCTGATTAATGTTACCTTCAGCATCCCATTTCCAGAGTTTCATAAAGCCCCCACCCCTCGGAATCACTCCATCCGTTCATCAGGGAATATCAGCAATTTACTGTTTATACTTAATTTTTCTTTTTTCTAAGCACTTTACATTAACACATGTTTTTTTTTCTTCATAGTGTATCTGTGTGTGCATTTATATGCATGCAGAGTGCCATGACCACTTATCCCTTCTATAAACGTATATAGGGTGTATCAAAAATACTTTTACAAACATTGGGGGTGGATTCCTCACTCAAAAACATAGACAAAAGTCCATATAAACATATGTCTGCAACTCCTTTATTTCTGAGTTATTAAATTTAAAGAAAGCCTCGCATTCATTACCATTCATGGCCATATGTAAAAATCGTATTTACCTACTCAGAAAATGAATATCCTGCCATTGTTAAACAGAACACTTCTCAGTTAACTTACTACTACATGTTAAACATTGACAACAGACTAGCCACAAATGTACACGAATGACAAATGTAATCTAGTCTGCATGGCAACACAGTGGCATCTATCATAATCTTTCTTTAAACTCAATAACTCAAAAATGAAGGATTTTCAGACATCTGTTTATATAGACTTTTATCCTTATTTTTGTGTGAGGAACCTACGCTGAATGTTTGTAAAAGTATTTTTGATATACACTCTGTGTGTGTCTGCATTTGTTAAAATTCAGATATAAATAAAATATATCTATAAAGAAAAGGCAAAACAAAAACTTTTTTTATGCCAGTACGTTTCATTCCTTGAACTTTGTCAGGGTAAATGTGGGGAGTTTATTTTCTCAATTTCTGTTCATGCACAGTAGTGAACTATGTTTTTCTCTACATTTTTACTTGTGTGCAAAGTTACAAAATAAAACATCCACATTTAAAGTTTTACTCTTATTTTTATATATATGCAAGGTCTGGCATAAATACCTCCTACATATTGGTAAGACATTAGTGGCAATGGTGTCCTCATCTAGCTAATGTCTTGCTATTATGTGACAAGTATTTCCATTGCACCCTATGTATGTATGTGTGTGTGTGTGTGTGTGTGTATATATATATATATATATATATATATATATACACACACACACACACACACTACAGTTCAAAAATTTGAGGCCACCCTTGGTAATTTTTTTAAATTGTCCAAAAAGTAGTTTTGTACTTTAAGTAAGAGAAAATTATTATACATGGTTAAAAAAAAAAAAAAAGTGTCACCTGATTGATTGTTTTTTTTTCTTTAGAAATTTTATTATGACAATAAAAGATAAAAAGGCATTTTTTGATTAAACTTTTGCTCTCATCAAAATATCCTCCTTTAGCCTTTATTACTGCAGCACAAATTTTTGGCATTTGTTGAGAAAGTTTCTCAAAGTATAAGTTTGATAATTGATTCCATTCTTTTTCCACAAGAGCTCTTTCTCTCTCTCTCTCTATCTATCTATCTATCTCTCTCTCTCTCTATATATATATATATACACACACATATAATTAGATTTGTGTAACAAATAGGTGTTTGGAACAAGACGTTGGTGAAGTGAGTTTCAATTCCAATCAAGTTCATTGCATTTGCATAGATATTCTTTGGAAAGGTATAAATCCATCTCCTCTCCCCCACCCCCACCCCAAAAAATTATAGACTAAATAGTGAAGTAGACCGGGCTCTTCAGCCTTGGTTGGCAGCCAGTCTAAGAAAATGACAACTCTAAATTAAAAACTTTCAACTGAAGCTATCACTAATCAAATCATTTTTTTTTTTTTTAATTTTTTTTTTTTATTGACCCTTTGAAGCTAAGTGGCCAGTATCCCAGGCACTATATGAAAATGCATTTGGCTGGCTGCCCGGAGTCATGGACAGCAGGGACTTGAGATGGGTTATCTGTACTCATCAGGGGGTTAGGGCTCAGAAGGTTAATTAAAGATTAAAAAAACATTGGCGAATATTCAAATGTAGGAACCTCCACTTTTTCGCTGGAAAACAGCATAGCGTAATTAAAAAGGCCACAAATTTGATAAAAATGAAGTATTATCATCTAAATCTTTATATTATTATTAAGATGAAAGACCAAAGTGTATAATAAGACTTTTTTGTGCTTTCCACCTGTTGAAAACACATTGATTTGGAAATTCTTGTAAAAATCTAATAATTGTCCGATTTTAATGAAATTTTCAGGACTTGTTCACAAATAAATGAAATTTATTTTATTATTTTTTTTAGAAAATTTTAATGAATTTTTACAAGAATTTTTTCATTTTTTGTAAAATTTTAATTATAATTATTTATAAAATTTAAAATTGTGTAAAATTCTGGATGTGAGATAGTAATTAAGTGGAAATTAAATTTATGAATCCATAATTGAAAAGATTAATATACGTTACACTATTCATTTTTAAAATAATTTTTTATTTCTTATTTTTTTCTTATTTTTTTCTTAATTTGTTTCATATTTTCATCTATGAAAGTCTAAATGTGATGTTATTATGAAAAATTTATTTAACTTTAAATCAGAATATATATATTAATTTAACTTTAAATCAAAAATATATTTTGAAGAAATATTTTTAAATCACAAAATTTGTTCTGTTTAAAATTTCTTAAAATTAAGAAAATGGCCGCTTTTAAGAAAATTTTAAGAAATCAAAATTAAATTTGTCATTCCTTCTGTATAATTTCTACCTGAAATACACCAGAATATTTTACTTACCGGAAATAATAAATTTAATCATTTAGCTTTCAATTAAAGCTAAAATTAAATTTTCAAGAATGTTTTTTCATTTTTAAAAATTCACTTTAAACTTTAGGTATCAAAAATTTATGCCGAAATAGTGGTAGTATCTATAAATATTTTTCATCAAGTATGCAAAAAAATTAACAATTTGCATTTGAAAAATATTCTTCAAAAACCCTAAATAAAATCAAACATTCTGTATTGCAAGTATCATTTATTTATGAAAAAGTTGTTTTAAAAAGTGTAAAACCAGAAAATAACAGGTTGATCATGATCTGAGTTTTGTGTTTTAAAAGAACAGTTACAATAAATGCTAATTTACAAAAATTGTTTTACTAAAAGAAAAAGGTAACCTAATTTTTAGGAATTAATTAAATGAAATTAATTACTGTTCATATAATTTGATAAATCAGTGATTGCTGCTAAATGAAACATGCCTTTCACCAGGATCTCCCTTGGCCATAGAAGTGTCAAACAGTTGGACCCTCCTTGGCAAAACCCATTCAAGTACATATAAAATTTATATTAGTAAAATCTGATTTGATTAAAAATTTTAACAAATATCACTCCTGAGACTAGAATTATTTCTAAATTAAATAATATCCACCTTTTTGTCATGAAAGTTGTTAGTTATTAAAATATTGTTTTTTTTTTTTGTTTTTTTTTTTAGTTATGTGAAATTAAAATATTCATGCTAATTATTTATTTTTATTTATTTTTTTTTTTTTAAGATTTCCAAAACTTTAATGGAATTTTCAAAAAGATTTTAATTATTTAAAACTTGAATTTTTTTTTTTTGTTTTGTTTTTTTTTGTTTCTTGAGGACTGTAATAAAAAAAACAGTCTTTTGAACATGGAAATAAACAAAAGCAAGAAGAAAGGACTAACTATTAACTGCAAGAAAACAGAATGCATGATTGTCAGCAAAAGAGACAGTCCATGCTGCAAGCTATAAATTGTAGATATCAGAAGCAAGCAAGTACAGAAATTTTATTATCTGGCTAGATGACTTAATATGTGTCAAAGAAATGTGAAGGTGACACATATTTTCACCTGCTTTTGTAGCAGGACAAATAGTGCCTGCTTCACCACGACAATGCATCTGCTCACAATACCCTGAGTATCCAGCAGTTTCTGGCCAAGAAGAACATCACTGTACTAAAACAACCTCCCTATTCACCTGATCTTGCTCTGTGTGACTTTTTTTTTCCCTTCCCCAAGCTCAAGAGGATCATCAAGGGGACCTGTTTCAAAGGTGTGGTGGCCATCAAGAGGGTCATAATGATGGAACTGAGGGACATCCAAGAAGAATAAGTGCAAAGAAGTGTGGCAAACAAGGATGGAAAACTGCATTAAACTCAAGGGGAAACCATGTAGTTTGTTATTTGGAATTGAAATAAATTTTTTGTGACACCAGTCCCATTACTCTTCAGACAAAAAAAAAAAAGTGAAGTTTTGTTGAAATCGGTTGAAAAATGTAGGAAATCCGATCCCATATATAAACGAACACACACACACATATACAAACAACCTGTGTTTTAAGTATAACTCGATATGAGTTGTCCCCCTTTCATTCTCGCATTGCCTCTTAATCGTGTTTTCAAATTGATTTTGTGCAAAAACAATTGTTTTTACCGTAAGGTAATTTTACGTAGTCCTGTGAAGTTTTGTTGAAATTGGTTGAAAAATGTAGGAAATCCGATCCAATATATAAACGTACAGACACACACATGCACAACCTGGGTTTTATAATAAGTATGATGTGCAAAAGTTCTCAGCTCCTTACCTTTTTCCTTTTTAAATGATACTGAATACAAAGTAGAAAACCATTTTTTTTATTTTTGTTTTTTTTGTTTGTTTGTTGTTTTTTTTTAACGTTGAAAATGCTGGAAACTTTTGCATACACCTAATATAGAACGAGTTAAGTTTTGGCAAATATACAATACCAAATTTGGTAAATTTTCCAAAGAATATCCAATCTTGATAAATATTTCAAAGATTTTTTTGACATTTGTCCAAATTTCTATACATATTAAGAACCAATTCTGTCAAATTATTTTGAAAAGTATTTGAATTAGTGGCTTAGTAAAGGAAAATATGTATATTTGTTGGTAAGATTTTCTAAACAAATTGTTGGTAGATGGCCAACAACTTAGCTTGTGGACATACATACACACATGCTTTGGGTAAGCACATGATACCCATGAAAATTGATGCATACATATTAATGACATAAAATTAATATTTTAGGCTCACTACATACACACATACATACATATATATATATATATATATATATATATGATTTGACCATATTATTAGAACTCATGGACACATTGATGGCAGGAGAGTGATGGGAAGGCCAAGGCAATGCTGGACTAATGACATTAGAAATTGTACAGGGAGAGCACTGGCAGAGTGCACGGTCATGGTGAGGGAGCGGAGAGCATTGGTGCAATTATCTCCAGTCCGTCAGTAACAAGGATGGCAGGGGAAAAAGTAAGCAAGTATACACACACCAGTAGCAATAAATTTGTAGCTTAATGATGAAAAGTTTTTTTTTTTTTTTTTTTTTATATTAATTTTTCAACATAATCTCCTTCTTTGACAATGCACTAATTCATTAATAAATATTAATCACATAGATTGTACATTGAAAATTTCAGATTACAATTAAGCTGTTAATTTAGCTTCAAACATGTTGATTCTTCCCCACATCCCACAGTTTGCTCAAAGTATTTATTTTTTGTGCCCCTTGTAGCCTATGTTCATCATAGTTTGGATTTTTGTCCATGACACTTGATCATTGTGTTATTTGAACAAGAGTGACAGTGCAGACCTTGGGAAAAGCCTGACAATCTCTGAATCTTTTCGTTTGATCTCTGCAGAAATATTTTCACTTTATTTATGCAGTTTTCTTTGTTTCAAATTATATTTCTCTTCTGCTTAGGACTTTGGCAAAAACTCTTCTATCGCTTCAAATCCCATTTTGTAAATACTGAAAATGTTGTTTCAACAACAGAAAGTACAGAAAGCCTTGTTTTTTTGTTTTTTTCTTTGTTTACAGAACACAGCTTCCAACTCTTATATTGTGTAGAATTTTGGACCAGGTTGGCTTAGGACAATTTTTTTTTTAATTGTTTTTGTCATAATAGACTGCTTCTTTTCTCTGTGCATTAATGTTGTGACGTAATTTGAGCTTTTTGGTTTGAAATGAATGCATGCAAAACGTTTTTTGTTTGCTCTTCAATTCCAGCCTTTCATGTGGACTAAACCAAAAAATTCTCCCATTTTGTATGGAGATTTCAAGAATGCAAAACTCACAAGCATTTATCAGCTGTAAAAGAATGAAAGCTGATTAGTTTCTTTTGATACCCCCATCTAACCATCTTTCTGTATGTCTAACTTTATCACTCCTTTTACCCTCTTTATCTATCATGCTATCTAGCTATCCATACACATACACATATGCATGGTTTGTGTCATATCTTAGTAACAGTTATATTTCAACTAAATAAAGGGTTCATTGTGTAATAATCATAATTTACTATCTGGAAAATAAATAATATGAAATTAAGCAAAACAAATGAAACTTCAAATACATTTGTAAGCTGAAATGTAACCATCAAATATTATGGTACTGCACACACATTGTCTTTTTGTCTTTTCTACATCTTTGTGTGGGTTTGTGTGTGTGTGTTTATGTCAATACTCTTATGTATTGTGGCAGTAACTTTATCCGAATGATATGAAATTTTATTCTAAATAGGTAAAGAAAAAACAGGACCTGATATCAAAAACAACAAAGTTGAAAAGAAGAAAAATGAAAAAGTTAAATCTAGTTGAGATTTTTGAAAACATCTGCATTTTATTTTTAGAATGAAAGAAATGTCAGAATTGCAAACTTTGAACCTTTTTGATTCAATAACATTCTCTTTGGCTGTAAGTTTCACAAAAACAACATACCAACTTTTTTTTTAATAGAGGCTCATCATTTCTTGAAACAATTTGCATATTATTATTATTATTATTTGTTTTCATTTTGAATATTTCCAACTTTCTTTCATTTTTATATATGACAGTTAAGTTTTTAATCCAAAGGTGAAAAACAAAAACAGACTTTTGGATAAGTGATGAAATTAAAATAAGAAAAAGTGGCACTGCTTAAATTAACTAGTTTGCTCATAAAAAAAAAAAAATCTTTGAATAATTTTTGTAGATTAACGTTAGACTTTCCACTGCCCATGACATTTTCAGAATCAATAAAAATTTGTTTTTATTGTTTTAAATGTGTATGGTCATAATATAAATACAATCCTTGACTTCATAAAGAGTTATTTGTGCTTTGTTTTTATTTATAAATGTCAAGTTTCAAACTGTGTTTACCTCATTGATAACTGCATATATTATGAATTGGCTGGGGGGGGGAGCACATTATCAGTAGTACACAGTTATCAATGACATAAACACAATTTCAAACTTCGGTTTATTAATTAAATTTTTGTTTCCTCTTACAATAACTTAAGGGTCATGTTGCAAGAACATAAGATTAAAATAGCCAGAATTTCCACCAAAAGTTCCTTCATTATTAATAAACTGGTGTACCTGTGTCATCAAAAATGACTACAGTTATTAGAAAGTTTTAATAGTAACATGCAATGAAACCAAAGTCTTGAAACAATGTATTGAGATTCAATAAAGCGAAGTTAAAGAATTCACAACTAAAATAGAAACCAATGAACCATTAATACTTTCCCTTTATATTTTTTAAACGTTCAATGGTATCTATGATTCATTGGTTACTCTTGGTATTATATAAATCACTTTTTGCCCAATATCTTTCATTTTAAAAATTTTGCATTTAGTATAACAGTAAAATGAAAATATCTCTCTGAAGTAAAAGATTAGCAACAGAATGACAAAGCTGATTTCAAGACTAAGTTGAAGCAAGGTGATCACTTAATAGACAAAGGTATCTGGGTGCCTCACATGAAAGGCTTGAACAAATAAGGCTGCAGTTTAAGGAATGTAGGTGTAAAGGAACTGATTAACTAATCATTTTGCTTGTGAACAAATTTTGTCTAAATGCAGATTTTTATTTTGTATGGAGTATTGAAATGACTAAGGGAAGTAATCACTCATAAATTTACTAACTCAATTTGCTTCCCTTCCCACTACAGATGGGACAGGAAATATGTAAATACACAGTGATAATTATTATATGGTTTGATAAATGGTGCATTTTTCATATTTAGTTTTTCTATGTCTAAAGATATGTTATCAATTTTTATATTTAAAAAAACAAAAACAAAAATGAAGGGGGACTTTATGAACGAAAGTTCCCAATTTGGAAATGGGTTTTGGGAAATAATGGTTCCAAACCTGTGACCCATGGGTGTTGTCCACAAAATTATAACTGGGAACCCATGAAATTGCTTTTTCTTTGTCTCTATACCGGCATTTCTCAACCAGGGTGCACTAATGTGCTCTGAAAGTTATTCAGGTGTGCCTCATGTTAACAGATGAGTAATTTAAGAATTCTTTATTTTTAAATGGCTAGAGACACCAAGCACATGGCTTCTAAGTCAAGTCTTTGTCATCTGATATTTTAAACTGGATGCTAAATTCTTTAAGTAGTGGATAATCCTTTCATTTTTGCCTTCCTCAAGGGATTTAAATCGGTCATAATTGGCCTCTCTAACAAAATAAAATAAACTAGCAGATTCTTCATAAATCCCTTTAAATGAAAACTGTACCACTAATCTTTTTTTGGGAATGCTAAATGAAAATTTCATATTTTCAAATTTCATGACTAATTTTTCCTTATTAAAATTTAAAGTGTGCAAAAAGAGTTTATTCTGCAAGTGCACCCTGAAGTTAAAAAGATTGAGAAACACTGCCTTTATGTAAAGATGTCCTTCTCTCCCTATTGATGTTTATTGTAAAATGGCTCTGGAATATAAAATATTTTTAAAAATAAATTTTTCATTTTTTTTTTTATATTTTTTTTTTTTTTTTTTTTTTTTTTTTAATAATTTCTTTTAAAAGTAATTTTAATAAATACTAAATTTTATGTTGGATATTTTGACAAATTTGTTTTCTTAGTGCAAGTGTTAGTATAGAATGATTTTATATTTACAAGAGTATAAAAATGTAGGAATCAACTATAATGAAACATTTATTATTTACCATTTTATAAAGAAATATGAAATATTTTTTTATTCATGAATTTATAAAAATGGCTGTAAACAAGAAAATTTAAATAAACGCATAACGATGAGTAATTATAAATTTGAAAAAATGCACATTCCAAGCATTATTTTCATTTGCTGTTGCCACATAAATTCACTAAAATACTATTCATAGTTATTTATAAAATGGTAAATGTTAACTATTGCATTGTATTTGGTTTACATATTTTGAAAATTTCCTAATTTTTTAATAAGATTTTTTTAATCATTTCAACTTAAGTAAGGCAATAAAGTCACTAAGAAAAATGAGAAAAACAAAACATTATTAGAGAGAACAGTAAAAGAATATGAATTAAGATAAAAATTGACATTGCATTTAAAGTTTTAGAAGATCAAAGTTGAGTCAGAAGTAAGAAGCCAGAAGAGTTCCACAAGTGAGAAGTAAAGAAACTATTAGCATAGAGCTTAAGGTTACATCTAGCAGCCATTTCAACTCTAAAATGATGAGACATTGCTGCCAATCTAGTACTGTGCTTAAATTCTTAAAGTCTTAGTACTATAGAGGAAAAAATTATCAGAACAAGTACTATAAAAATATTTATAGAAAAGGCACAGTGGAGCTGTTATGATGGTAGGAAGCCAAGATGCCAAGTCTGGGCCATTAACCTTGCAGATTCTTTGTATTTTATCAAGAATCTCTAAATATATAGCACAAGCTCCAGACCAGATGTTACAGCAATATTTGATACATGGATGAATGGTAGGCTTATATATATATGTAAGATAGATTTGGGTCAAAAATATTGTCTAGCACAACACAACGAATCAAACTTTCCTAGCAGCAGACCTAGCAATTGATTCAATATAATTTTTCCACTTCATCTCAGTGAAAAATGTTAGCCTGAAAAAGTGCAATGATTTACTCTCTTGGAAATTAGGATTGTAGAGATGGTTTTCATTTTGGAATCATTAAAATTACCAAGCTATTCCTTTCTCCAGTTAACAACAGATTGTAAATCATTTTTGAGATCAGCTGTCAATTCGACCATATCAAACCAAGCAGTCTTATTATCAAGTAGTAAATAGTTGTATTATCAGCATAGGGTTGAGAACTGATGACCTCAGGAAAGTCATTGATGAAAATTAGGAACAGTGTGGGTTCAAGGATATAGCCCTTGAGGACACCTGTATTAATACAAAAAAAATCTGGAAAAGTGGCTGTTCAAAACAACTTCCAAATGACAAAATGGAAGTTAAAAAATTTAAATATCACATTATACTTGATTCACATACTTTTATAATCTTGTAAATAAACATTTCCAAAGGAGTTAAAATTGTATAAGCTAATAACCTTCTACCTCACAAATTGTTTTAGTTTGCTTTCTTGCAAGCATGAAGGTTAAATATTGCCAACAAAAGTCACAATTAATTTTCATATCAAAAGTGGTTGTGGTTGAAAAAGTTTAAAAAAGCCAGTTTAAAAGTTTTAAGTTTTCACTATTCATTGAATAGTATCTTTTATTCCTGAGAAATTCTTTATTGTAGGATTTACCCAACATTTGAGGGGTGGGAGAATCTTTTAGGATCCAAACTATGGGCAAATAGTGAAAACCCAAACAAAAAAAAATGCTATAAATGTAAAAAAAAGAAAAAATATACATTTTGTTAGTAAAAATACCAGCAATGCATTTTTTTATAAAAAAATTACCAACAATACATATTTATAGCAAAAATACCATCAATACATTTTTAAGGCAAAATGACCAGTAATACATTTTATAGAATTACCAACATTTTATCTGTAGCTGAAGGCATACAATTTCATTCAAAATATCTGTAGTTAAAGCCATAAAATTGTTCAAAATATTTAGATTTCAGCATTAAATAACCCATAGAGCTTGATATGCCACTAAACAAAATCAACCAACCAACCCAACATTTGAAATATCAATGGCCTTGGAAATATGTTTTTCACACTTGCAAATTGTTTCCTGCAGGAATTCAATTCTTTAAAGTCTTCAACAGCAAACATAATCTTGCTTTGTTATTTCAAAGATCCTTTTTTCTTTCTTTTTTTTTACACAACAAGCAATCTACCTAAAAACGTTTTCATTTATGATGTAAATTACAAAAATGAAATGAATATTTTAAAATTTTTGTGCATATTTAAGAACATTACAATTTGTTATCAGTAAGTCACTTAGACTATTGATGAACAAAATATAAATTTCCCCATAATACAAAAGAATATAAGGTTAGATCTAAAAAGAAAAATCATTTGGGCAGATGAATATTGTTGAAAAACAAGAAATTATCAAATGACATTGACCTGCTTATCAAATCTACTGAAAACTAAAGTCGGTATGTGTTCCTTTCAAATCACTATGAACAATTTGATTGGGATTGGTTATATGCCAATGTATTGGAAGAAAAACTAGATTGTTGGCCAAGTCATTTAAATAAGTAGAAATGCTGAATGGAGTTAACTATTTTTTTTTACCAGGTTTCATTATTGGCAGCCATAATCTTAACAACATAAAATATGCTGGTGACATAGCGTTGATAGCAGACACAGAAAGGAAACTACAAGAACTCCTACAGAATCAATGCTAGTGAGGAGAAAGGACTGATCATCAATTGCTAGAAGATAGCATGCAAGGTTGTTAGGAAAATGAATAATCCTACATGCAAATTACAAAATGGAGATATCAAAATCAAACGGTTACAATTTAAATATCTCGGAAGTGTTTTAACAGGGGACGGAAAGTGCAACATTGAAATCTGAAGGCACTTTAGGATAGCAAAAGATGTATTAAGGAAAAGAAAAATTTTGTCAGAAACAAAGAAAAGAATATTGAACTATTGTGTAATGTCAGTCATCCTATATGGCAGTGAATGCTGGACAATCTCCTCACAGAGGAAGAAGAGACTTGGAGCAACAGAAATATAATTCTACAGAAGGATGCTGAGAATACCATGGATCTATCATGGGAGAAACAAAAAAGTACTTATACTTAACATCAGAAATAGATAAAATTTCTAGGACACATAATGAAGAAAGAGAGCTTTGAAAATTTGGCACTCACAGAACATATTAAAGGAGCACATAACCAACCTAATGAGCTTGTGTAAATGAATGGCAGAACTGTGTTTAAGAGAGAGATAACAGAAAGACAAAATTTACTAAGAGATACAAAGGACAAGAAGTTGTGAAGAGCCATGATTGCCAACATCTTGAAAGGACACGGCACATAGAAATTAGAGAGGCAAACACACTGAAAAGAAATTGGTTTGAATTACTGATAAGATATTGCAGTGCTACTGTTGTTATCAAATACTCCCAGTTAATTTTAATCTCTTGAGAACTGTATAGTCTTCAGCTGTTGTTTCAAGAGACAGGTGTCTTCTTTTTTTTTTTTCTTTTTCTTTTAATTGTTCTTCAATTTTTTTTCTTTTCTTCTTACTTTTTTTCTTTTTGATTTGAATATTTATTATCTTGTGCCTTTTTTTTTTTTTTTCTCACAAATTTCTACCCTCCCTCCACACTCTTTTCTTTCCATGTTTTTAAATAACATCCTCAGGCCAACACTTTTGTATAGATTTCATACATGGCACCAAACCCATTAAGAAATATCTAAACTGTCAGCTGTATACAACCACTTCCTAAGGTCAATGGTGAAAAAAAGGCTTTGAGCAAGTGAAACCCGAGGGTCTTGGCAAAGACAATCTTTTCTTTGAACATTGTGGACACTACAGAATCACAAAGAAAGAAGTGTACTCTTAATAGAAACCATATCACTTGAGGACTACCAATGGCAGCAACAACTAAAATGGATAGCACATACAGATTCAACTACAATGCAATATATTTACCATGTTAGAAATAAATAATTATGAAAACGATTTTATTCATAAATTTATAAAAATGTCTGTAAACTATAGAACAAGAAAATTTAAATAAACATGATTTTTCCAAACATTATACATTTTCTTCTCAGAGTATTTGTTTTAATTTCCAAATTTTTTAAAATCATAATCTAGGACCAAGAATGCCCAATCAATTGAAAAGCATTATTTCTTTTCTTTTTTTTTAATTCTAAATCATTGCTAATTTTTTTTAAAATTTACATGAAACATGCCTAGAAAATCTGCATGATAGATTATCTATTGTCAGCCAACTGATGGCTGATGAAGAAATCTTAACTGAAGAATAGATACTAAGCACTTTGGCTAAATGTTAGCAAAGCTGGCAAGTTGTTCTTTGGAATGGTTCAGTTCAAATATTCACATATTTTTTTTTTTTTATATTGTAAATATAAAATTAATCCTGTAAATAAATAAATAATCTAACAACTAAATTGTGTGTAACATTTTTGTTGTTAATAAACTTCTAAAAATAAATTTAAAAAAAAATGAAAACTGTCATTTTGATACTTGGTTATTTTGAAGGTACATAGGTTAAACTTTGCCCATTATACTTTTAACAGTCTCTAACTCGATACAGAATTTGAATGCTTTAAATCAGTAATGACTTTCTTGTGTATTTGCTATCTCATGTAATTCTGTTGCTAACAGATACCTCGTTTTACTTTGAAAGAAATTTAATTATAACCATATTACGGAAATTTAATTATAATTATATTACGGAAAAGTCGTGAAGATATTGGATTAAAAATGGCTGTTTTCTTTTGTAGTCGTCTGAGTCATATAGTTCAGATGAAGGGTGCAGAAGAAAAAGAAGATAAGTTTTTAAAATCAAATTTGACATCAGCTTCTTTTTCAGCTATGCTATGCTAAACTTATTTCACCTGCCTCTTGACTTCATTTACTACCAGAACTTTGACTCACTGACACCTCTTCTAATCAGTGAGGTAAGAAGATTTCAGTTACTTAGCCTTCTTTAATAATTTACTTATCTTTTGTCTATCAAGATTGACTTGTCTGTTTGACATTATACTTTCATTTATCAATATTATGTCTGTGTTTGGGAATAAGCAATTATAATCCCAATTATCATTTTGAAAACATTCCTCTCAATTTTGGGAGATGGGGAAGGTGCTTTTGAATTCGTTATGTGCTCTTTGCACTCTGTGTACATCAGCATGATTACTTGACATCACCTTTGAACAATAAAGCAATTGTTCTCTCAGGTTTGTAATTAAAGGCAACATACCTATGAATGTAATACAGAAATAGAATTGCAAATTTAAGAATGCCATTTTATGGCAGTTAAAGTCAAAAACAGATTTTAGAGGAGTTGATAAAAATAACATAAATCTCATTAAAAAATACGGAAAAAAAAATTATGGAAACAACAATTTTAATTGCTTTACTAAAATCAAGCAAACAAGAGTTGCTTTCTTAATTTGAACTGAAATAAGAAGAAAGAACTGAATATGAACTACAAGATGGAATGCATAATGAAGATGAGAAAAAAAAAAAAGATGTTATGCAGAAACTTACAAATTCAAAGGCAGCAAAAGATGCCTTTCAGAAAGTAAGTAATGTATTAAGAGATTGGAAAATATCAATTAGAAATGAAGAAAAGAGTACAGGTCGGCTGTGTCTTGTCTAATCCCCTACATGGTAGTGAATACTGAATAATTTTATTGCAAATGAACAAATGACTTAAAGTGACAAAGATGTAGTTTTATTGACAAATATAGATAATACCATGGACAGAACATGTGATAAATGAGGAAGTTTTGAAAGAATATGAAATACAGAAGAAATTGTTTGGGGACATATGAGAAAAGAAAGCTTAGAAAATTCAACACTCACAGAGTGGAATGAATGCAAGAGAAGCATAAGAATGCAGTGAGTAATCTATTTGACAAGTTTGAAAAAATGAATGGGGAGCCATATTTGCCTTCATCCTGAAGAAACATGGTGGAGAGAAAGACTGGAACATTTGATAAGAGGAGCTGACAGTTTTGTTTTTTTATACCAACTACTAGAGATGTGCAGTTTAATGGAAAAACTGACTTTTTTCAGTTTCATCTTCACACTGAAACCACATCAAAATTTTTTACAAAACCAAAATCTTTCGGTATGAATGCTATCACTACTGAGTGACTATCCAAAAAACACCATTGAAAAAGAGTTTCAGATTTTTTAATAAAAATTAAATTTTATCAACATTTATACCATTGTGACACTATTTGGCTTGCTAAAAAAAAAAAAGAGAAGAAAAAAAAAAGAAAGGCGAGAATTAAATTTAGGTGATAAGAAGCCATCACGAAAAGGACACTAAGCGGTGTTATTTTTCTGACAAAGAAAAGTGGTAAAATTTTTATTTCCATTGTCGAGAAAGGAAGATACTGGATTTAATCTGATTTATGTTACGGGGCGGGTGAAAATTCCAGGTTGATCAAATAACCTGCAAGACAGAATTCTAAAGAGATAAAAATTAATTAAGCACCCGCTGACCGAAGAACGAAAATGTCCATTGGACCACACAGAGTTACAAAAAACAAAAGACTAAAACATTAGTTATCTACGGAAAGGTCATTTGGAAAAGGCATCTGTTTTGTGCCAGGGTCTAGCTATGATAAGAAAATTATTTTTAATTAACGCCAGAATGCGATCTCATCATATGACCACTCACTTGATGCTGGCAAAAAGCTGGTTGACGAATTCCAGGTGATTCGGTTACGATAAAGAGTCTAGGGTGTGAGGTCTCCTCAAAGAGAAGAAAGGAAAGAAAAAAAAAATGAATGGTGGCATGAGCGTTAGGCAATCATGTGAAGAAGGAGGGGAGGCCTGTTGCACCCCCCTGAAGGGATAGGTGTGAGATGCCACTGTGAGAGAGAGGGGAAACCCGTTGACACCCTCTGAGGGTATGGGTGAGATACCAATATGAGAATAGAAAAAGGTGGGAAGACGGAAGACTTCCAAAAATGGAAAATAATAAAATTTTCCTGACCGAAAGCAAAGAAGTGGATTGCGGGTTTAGAATTATCAAGGAACCTCAAGCCCACCCCGGTTTTGGTCGGCGTCCATATAAGCAGAGTCGCAGTGAGTTGAGTTCAAGTTCGCAGTTGGGGTTGGAGACAGACAGGCAAGCAGTTGCACCCGCCTCAAAGAAGCTGACTAAGATTCGCGCAAATTCCAAACTCAATTTCTAACCAAGAACAATTTATTTTTGAAGAACGACTTAGACTCACACCATCAAAACAAGTTCTACGAATATCACCTGAAGATACACCAAGAACCAGTTTCTTAAAGAACAAACAACTTAAGATGTTAAGACTCGCCTAACAAAGTGTCACGAATCCATATAGCGGGTTGGGAAGTAGACACAGTCCTGTATTCAGCAACCATATATAAAATATTGTTATCCTTTTTTAACACATTTGAACTTTTCGAGTTATTATTTTCTTTTCTTTTACATATACTTGTGCGATATCGCTCTTATTCGAACTCGACTTGCGGTACGGCCCGGCGACTGATTGATTTCATCTGCCTAAGATCAATTCACAATGTGGGTAGGTTAGACTGGAAATCAAAGCAGTTACTTCGGTAACCAGACGTTGGAAGTGAGCTGGGAACGACAAGGCTGATACCGAATCTAACCAGATTCCCATCCGAATCACCAAAAGGTTAGAACGTCACATTTGGTGCCGCTACCAATACCAAGCCAGTTGGTTGTCACAGGACAGGATAGCACGACGGACGCGGCTAGGCAGACATCACATTTGGCACAGTGACAAGGGGGGGGGGGCGTCACACCATTATAAGAGAAAAAGATTGAACAAAAACATGTTTAAAACATTCAATTCACTAGTTTTAGGAAATAAATGTGAAATTTATTTGTTTACAAAAGAAATGAAGAAAAAAATGAAATATGACATGATGTCTGAAATGTATTTGTTTTAGTTTTAAAAAAAACAACTTTTTGTGGTAAAATTAACAACAAAATAGTGAGTAAAAATTTAAAAATAGTTGCCAGTTTCATCTTAATGTTAAATTTTGTGAAGTCGGATTATTTTTTAAGGGTAATAATTGTTTTCTCGTAAGCCAGTAGCCAATCGCGAAAAAAAGTTGTTGTAAACAAGAAAAATGAATGAAGATCTTTTTTTAATAAATAAATTTGTTTTTTTATCTAGGGAATGCGGCCAAATTATTAGGTTGGTGCAAAAATAATTTCATTTTCTAACATATGTTACTATGTGAGAAAACGAAATTATTTTTGCACCAACCTAATAGATATTAAGAATAATTAAAATAGTTCTTAATTTCACTTTTAAAATATGTACATTTCTAGATATGCGAGTCTCTACTCAGAAAATTGTTTGTTTTCTACAAATAAAATTATGTCTCTATCTAGCGAATACATCTAAAATTAGATATTAAAAAAAATGAAGTTCTCAGTTTTAAAATGTATCGTGTGTATTTTCTAAACTGCAAGTCATTTTTTTTTTTTTTTTTTTTTTTACCCGATGTAAAAATTATTCTTTTTTAGCCACTAGTGTTCAGTGGGTGTTCTGCCTATTAAATTCTTCTAAACAAGGAAAATTAATTCATTTTATTTTTACGAATATCTTTATGGTTTTATCTGGGGAATAATACACTGAAGTAAGATTATATTAAAATGATTCAAATAGTTTTTAATTTTAGTTTCAAAATGTGTATCTAAAAAAGAACAGGTGATACTCACAAATTTGGAAATATACACATTCTAAAAATGAAATTAATTAAAAGCTTTTAATTTTTTTTAATATTTAATTTTAGGTGTATTTGCTAGATATAAACATAAATTTATTTAGGGGGAAAAAAATGACTAATTGAGTTTCCTTGTTTAGAAGAAATTTATTTGCAAAACCCCAATAATAGTTGATTGGCATACCAAAAAAGAATTCGTATTTTTTTTTTTTTTTTTTTTTACTTTTTGCTTGCTTTTTAATTTTTGAAGGAATTTGCTTCCTTGGGTCAGAGAAGAAATGAACATCTTCCTGGTTTTAGTTTAAGGTGTCTTCTAATTGAGTGTACAATTTCAATAATATTGGTAATGTTGATTTTTGCAAAACAAGATGTAAAAATTTAGTCTCAAAGAAATCATATTTCACATTTTCGGCTATTCAAAGCAAAATACTGTTTTAACTTGCTGTAAAAACATAATTCAATGAATAAAAGTACATACAAATTACATATTTAGAAAGATTATTTTATTTTCTTTCCAATCATATGAATATTTTTAAGATTGGACCAGAAATACACGGGTACACAAGTTGCAAATCTATCAGTCTCAAACGAAATCAGATATCAACTTGAAATGCTATCATTACACAAGAAAATGAATGGCTTCCTTAGAAAGCAAAAATACTAAATTAAAAACCGAAACATAAATTGCCAAACTGACCAATTCTACCAGTGATAAAAAGCTTATGAAAGTCATTTCTTGTCAAACGTGTGTCTGATATTCATTGACTCATTTTTAAACTAGTATCATCAGATCATCTTTCATAAGGTATACATTACATCTAATAATTGTTTGTTTTTTGTTTCTTTTTTTAAATGTTTACCTCTATGGATCAGACAAATTTTAGTAATTTTGATTTTTGAAGAAAACAGTCATAAAAATGAAGGTTGATGAACACATAAGCAAATCACTTTGTCATAATTTCATACCCAGGAAATAACAGATAAAAAGCTGTTACTACTATCGTCATCCTTGCCAAAGACTAATAAGGATTCATCTTATGTAAGTTTTAAACACACATCATTTTTTTTATTTATTTTTTTTTTTTTTTTTTAATCAATTCAGCCTCAAGTAAGGTAATGGTTTTAAATTGTTATAAACTTCTGATAAGTTAAACAAAACAAAGACAACACCTTTGTTCAATGTTTGTCTGAAAATGACTATGACAAGTGTTATTTCTCCTGCAAGTGTTTAATTGCTTAATGAGTCAGACTTTGTAATGAGTAAATTTTTTTTTTTTTTCAATCATTTTACAGCAAGCAAGGCAATAAAAGCCACTAGGATGCTGGGGCTTACTGAAAGTGAAAAGAGACAGGATTCACCATGGGGAACACATGTTCAAATTCTGCTGGAGACACATTTTCTCAAGTACTCAGACCGGTAGACAAAATAAATGAAGCCTCTACTCAAATATGGGTATCCACTGAAAATAATATTTGAAGTAATACACAGACACACATATGTATGAAGAGGCATGGTGCAGTAATGGATAACGGCTCAGATTGAGGAATTGGAGAACCGAGTTCGAATTCCAGTCAGATCTGTTACTTTCACTTACGTGCTAATACCCTTGGGAAAAGTATGAATCCTCTTCTTCTCCCCCAAGCTATGGGTAAATAGCAGATCAGAATGGGTTCTATAGCCTTGGATAGCAACTGATTTAGGAGAAGGAAAACTCTGAATTCAAAACCAGCCTGAAGGCAAAACTTGATGGGTAGATAGTGCCTTGCAAGGCTCCAGAGCCCCTATCTAGAGGAAGGTCACTCTGAAATATAACCTGCATATTTGCACATTGCTTATCTCATCGCAGCTTTTGCACCAGAAAACAGATGGAGGGCATTGGACAAGAGAGTGGTACTTTGAATGCACAACCCTTTCTTACTTAAATAAATTTCACATGCAGGTCATTCTATGACACTAGATTAATCTTCTACTCTCATGAAAGGACTCATCAGTAATGTTTGGATGGAATACTCATACATTGGCTCATGATGCAAGAATCCATGCATTTTTTTTATTTTTATATAATATATATATATATATATATATATATATATATATATATATATATAACTTCTACTCACCAATGTGAAGGGAGAAGCGAGAGAATTCAAACAGTTGTGTGGTGGGTCAGTAATGGTAAGATGCAGGGAATGTTTTTCTTTGTCGACCAGGTTTTTATGTTTGCTGTTATAGTAGATCCTATCTGGTTGGATGGATGAGACTACAATACATTTAATTGAGACCATCTGGATAGCTATAAAGGAAATCCCTTTTGCCCTCCAGATACTTATTGTTTTCTGTTAGTTCTGTTACTATGTTATACTGTTACGATATTAGAAACTGTTACTATTACAAGCACAGACATTGCTTGTAAGCAGTGAGGCAATTTGTTGCAATCTCTAACTGTTATTACCTGGGGATGCTATGAAGTGCTTCTAAGACGGGCATAAATTCTATCATTTTTTTTCTCCTTTCACAAAGAGTTTTGGGTACAATACTTCTGAGTTGCCTCACTGTCAGAGTTTCCTCCTCCTCCTCCTCCTCCTCCAAGCCATCAGCATAAAAAATCCAACTATATATATATATATATATATATATATATATATATATATACATCACTTAGCATACTCCATAAATTTACCTACTTTTC
Organism: Acanthosepion lycidas; assembly: GCA_963932145.1. Classification (NCBI taxonomy): domain Eukaryota; kingdom Metazoa; phylum Mollusca; class Cephalopoda; order Sepiida; family Sepiidae; genus Acanthosepion; species Acanthosepion lycidas. The sequence goes on along the minus strand of OZ010586.1, from coordinate 89,967,223 downwards.
AGTTAATCTAATGAATATTATGAGCATCTCTTAAATTTCAAAAGTTTGAAAAATTAACATCACTTTTACTTTTGTTTATAAATACTTGTTGCAAAATAAAATCCTCACATTTACTTTGATAAAGTCTGTCAGAGGACAAAACATGTCAGCTAAGTTCTCCTTTTGTCTTTATTCACATATAAATAAAGGCTGACCATTCATATACAAGGATGCCCGTCTACTAGTGTGGCTAGCCAATCCCTTTTGCAGATGCCTGCCAAGGCACATTTGTTTTTGTTAAACACCTACATAGCCCACCAGTGGTTTATAATGCAACTATGCATAAACAGACCTTAGTTACAGTTTCTGGGTGAGAACCTGTTATCTAGCATCATCAACAGTCTGAACAAGGCCAGCATGCTCAAACCTTCGGTCATGATGACTTACGACTTTGTGCTAGCATGACCATCAATGGCTCCCTTGGTGTTCCATCTACCCAATTTCATTCACAAGGCTCGGGTCAACCGTAGTATGGTTTTCAGGAACTTTGCACTTCACCTCCTCCAGATCAATAACATGAAGAAGTCAACATCCTGACAAATCAACCATGGTGAAATTCGAACCTGGGTCTCATGGTCAGAAAACTGATGTTCTAACCACTCAGAAACATGTATGTATGTATAGCTATCTTGTGCACAGTCACAGTGATTTACTCTTAAAATTTACTCTAGTGGCCTGCAACCAATGTTCTGCCAATGAGGCCCTTGACACTTTTTAATTGTACAGGCCTGATCTAGATGCTATTCATCTCTTAAACAACCAACTGTAAGGTATAATTAGAAAGGTAGATGCAAGTCTATGAGTGGAGTAATTGCAATGGGTATAAAATATGTAATCTTGACTGTTGCTCAAAATGCCAATTGATAGATTTGCTCAGAGATTCCTCAGTTTGGTCAGAGATTGGAAAAACTTCAAAATAAATAACTTACCTTTTTTTTGTTCTTAATTTCACATGGTGCCCATTTCGATATTTAACTAGCCATAAAAAATAATTTGTTTGCTTTGTGGTGTTGCTTTTCTTTTTCCTTTTTTTTTTTATCTGAGATTTTGTGGGTATGAGTGGGGTTGGAGATATTTGCAGATGTTGGTGATCTTATCAAATGAACATCTGTTGCCATACTCACTAAGGCACAACAAAACTTTGTCCTAACTTAAATGACCATTTATCAGTGAAACAAAATTTGTCTTCTTGGTATTTGCAAAACTTAGGTTAAGTGTGATAAAAGCCTAAATAAGTCTAGGAAGACTATGCCTCACCAAAAAAAAACAGGAAATACTAACTGAGCAGAAAAGAAGTAAAATTATCCAGCCTATAGAAACAACATCCTGTTGTTGTTCTTCAACCGGCAGCAAATTATAAACCACCCTCGTTTCCTTCATATTCCATTGGCAAAATGTAAGTACTATACAAAAAAGCTTCTTCCCACAAATTACTACTTTATGGAATTGACTCGCAAGAGGATGCTTCCCTTATACTGTGAGCGTAACAGTCTAGGGTTAACAGTAATCTTCACCAGATATCCCCATAAACTGTGCCTCTGTAAAACCTCTACCTCAAGTGGCTCTTGGGCTTTGTAAAGGGTGAATATTATTGTAACAAAAAATAAAAATAATTACAAACCAAGAAACTTTTTTCTTTTCTTTTCTTTTTTTTTTTTTTTTTTTTTTTTTTTTAGGCCTATACATTCCTATGAATTATCAGGCTGCTGAGGAGTGGGGGCTTTTATCAAGGCACCATCTGTAGATAAATTAGCTAACCAAAGCTAATTCTTCCTATTGATAGATCCAGATATTTAAAACAAAATGATCTACACACACTCATTTTTTTTTTTTTTTATATTATCCATGTTGGTTTTTGTCTATATCTCTGAGATGAGGTATTATGATTATTTACATTATTTGGATTGTTATTCTCATTTTCATTGCCATATTCACAATGTTTCAACAATTGTATGCTCTGGCCTTCTTCAGGTGATTGGAATTTGAAACCGAACTTTTTATTTCATCCACCGGGGTAGACTGTTCTAGTTCCATGTGCCATGCCTCTTCCAGTCTTGGTTATTTCCCTTTTAACTTGACTCTCCAAGTTTTGGGGTTCACCACTGCTGTAGCCTTGTATTGAACTCACAACACTTTGGGTCTAGTCACTGGATCTAAGTAACATCTTTATCCACTGGGCCATGTGTCCTTATTTTTTTTTTTTTTTTTTTTCACTTCATTTTTTTTTTTTTTTTTTTTTTTTTTTTTGGTCTTTGATTATATATTCAAATTTTTTTTCTTCATCTTTTCAGATGTACACACTGCTGTCTGGGTTTTGGAAGTACTTATTTCAGAAGGAGGAATATTTTGTCCTGATCTTAGGCCTGGACAATGCAGGCAAAACAGTAAGTATGGCTACCAGATGATGATATTAATTTAATGCTGAATCTTCATCCGCTCAAGTGATGCTAATCATTTTCTGTGAAAAGACGAAAGGCATTTTGTAATTATTGCATGGCCTTTTTCTTGGCTCTTTCTTGTGTGCATTCTCAATTCTTTCTGTCAATTTCCTGAGTTCACTTTTTTGTTAGTAAAAAAATTCAGATTTAATTCAAAGAATGTGGCATTTATAATAAATTTGATTCACTAATGCTGAGAACAGATTTCAACATTTAAAATTTACAGGATTGCACATTTCTATTCAGTTGACTCTTTCTTTTGTATTGAGGATCTATTTATGACCTTAGTACCAAATTTGTGAAATCCTAGTTGTTACAATAAACTACATCTGGCAGCAAGGCCTCTGATTGGGAGGGGTCTTGAGGAGCATGGTATCACCTCTTAATTGCTGTTTTTCCCAGCACCTGAGAGGGTCCCATCCATGGACAAATAGTTAACCACCAAACTGGGGTCAAAACACCATAAAAGTATAAAAATAGATTTTTATAGTAAAAATACCAGCAATCCATTTGACTCTTGGCAAAAACCCTCTTTACAAAAATGCATCAATGAAACCTGATCTACAAACTGATTTCTTACAAAGAATACATATTCATACAGAACTATTCTAAAAATCTTGTCAGCATTAACCCACTGAGGTTGATATGCTGTAAAACAAAATAAACCAAACCAAATTTGAAATAGGTGCAAACAAGGGAAATATTTTACGGACGGGGGGGGGGATTTTTTTAATTGATCACTTTATTTAATGACTTATCAGCTTCTGTGGGTCATTTAATGTTGGAATTTAATTTTGGGGGGAGCTTGGAAATAATAAAATGATATGTTATTCTTCTTTCACAATTGAATACGTGGTAGATGATGCTCAGTTTTGTACGTAATTACTAGAAGCATGTTTTTATGTAGTAATTTCATTATGTTTTAGAATACAATTTGATTTCTTTAAGAAATTATAGAATATTATATGTGGTTGATTTTGTTTAGAGGTATATCAACCCCTGGCTTATTTAATGCCCAAATCTAAATATTTTGCACATAATTTTATACTTTAGAGTAAACAGTATCTTTTTTTTATATATATAGCTTATAGATCATAAAATATATTGCTGGTCATTTTATAAAAATGGACTGTTGATTTTTGTTTGGGGGTTCACTATTTGCCCATAGCTGGGACTCTAACAGGTACTACCATCATGGATAAGGATGGACATGGGAACAACAGTGTTTCACAGGTGGTTCTATACTCCTCAGAGACTTGGTACTTGAGTTAATGAGTAAATATAATCTCTGCTTCTCAGGATTTCAAAATCAAATATGTTTACTTACACTTTTGTTCCTGAGACTGCAGCTTGCATCTTGACTATATCTGTTAAGAGCTACTGCCTTCCTTTTAGGCTTATATATATATATATATATATATATATATATATATATATATATATATGATAAAATTCTTATAATAAATTACAATAAAAACATTTTACATTGCTAAACAAAAACGTTCATGTTTCAAAACTATAATGGTTCCTCTTTGGGCGATGGTAGATAACATGATAAAAATGATTTATTTGGAAACAAATCATTACCTCTTTTGAAAGATAAAAGTGGGGAGGCCTAAGGTCAGAATTTAAAAAAAATATACTTGTGGGCATGTCTAGATTAACCAATTAAGTCAGATTTAAGCTAAAATAGAAAAATGAAAAAATAAGGTCAGAGGGTGGAGAAAGGTGGGTTATTAATTCATGTCATGATAAATTGACACTCTAGACATGAACTGTAGATTTTTACTCCATCTGTTCTTTCTATTATTTATGTGATATATCTATCTATCTATATATATATATATATATATATATATATATATATATATATATATAGCACAATGAAGAGGCATAGTAAACATATTTATTTATATTAGGTACCACCACAGGCTTTCTAAAGAAAAAACCCTAAAAAATGCACTTTAAATAATTTAAATGCTTTCTTTGAACTTAAATTTTGATACTATTTGAAATATAATGACCTCAAGCTAACCTAAATTAAAAGAAAAGCTAATTTCCTTTATGTAAATAAACTTTTTAAGCATCATTAAAACATTGACATATCATTGTATATGAAAAATGTAAACAAAAAATTAAAAATTTTTTTTTAAATGCGATATTTTTTTCTAGAGATGTGTTTTGAAGTCTGTTAGTAAATTTAACTGAATTTTCTAAAATTAATGCCTACCTTTTACTTAAAGTAGCCTGTAAAGTCAAAGTATAAAATAAAAATACTATTAGGTTGATGCAAAAATAATGTCGTTTTTTGACATATTTTTAATGTAAAAAAAAAAAAAAAAAAAACGACATTATTTTTGCACCAACCTAATATAATTCCACCCCTGTCCCAAAAAGTACAAATAAGACCTAAAGGAATAAAAACCACCAGTACAATAATCAAAAATTAATTTATGTTTAAACATAAATTTTCTTTAACCTTATATAAGCAATTGTTTAAGAATATTATTTTCATATTCTGTACACTTTTTATTAAACTTAGTATAATGAATAAATTTGAAGGCATTAACGCATTACCAAACAAGGATATAGCATAAATGTAATTTGAATTAGATTAATGTGAAAAGAAAAACATTTATTCTAAGAGTAAATTTTAGAAAAGTTAAAGTATAAAGTATTCTTTTATTAATGTGAATGAAATAGTTTCATCGCATTTCTAAAAATTCTCTTCGTGGTGAAAGGGAACATATTATGCAGTTTAAAAATATGAGATTTGTTTTTAAATTAATAACTTAAAATAACAACTTAGGTTTAATTACTACAGTAAGTATTGGTTATACTTGTATGCAAGAATCTGTAAATAAATGCAGGAAAACAGACATGTGAAAAACAACAAACGCCTGTACCAATGGCTCAAAAAACAGTGCTTTCAAGATACGAATACTATCTGAATGGGAGATATGAAATTAGAATAATACTATTCTGTTATTAAATAGTAGTCAGTCAAAGAGAGATATCGGAATTATGTCCTTTTTGTACATCCATATCAAAAACAATCTAACAGTTGCCAAAAGGAGAAGATAATTTTTTTTAAGAAATGTTCACATGAGGAAATGGTATTAAACTTTACATTTGTTTTTAATTTTCAAACATTTCTTTATTTAATAAAAGAAATTCTTGTAATGAGCAGCAATGGGATAAATTTTAAAATCATACTGAAAAATTACAAGTAATTGTTTTTTTTTGTAAATATTAAGTGTTGATTATTTTTCGGTTCAGTCTGAAAGAAAATGTTTTATTAAATCATACAAACACCATTTCTCAAAATAATTAATTTTTTGAGTTGAATTATTTTTGGTAAGATGCGGGCAAATCTTCTGTATGTTCACACTTGATATTGCATAATTTTTTTACTGAAATAATATCTTTAGGGATTTTTTATCATATGACTGCAAAAAAAAAAAAATTGGACAAAAACCTCCCCCCACCCCCCCAATTAAAAAGTACACATGAGATATTGAAATATGAGGATGAAACATACCCAGCAAAAAATATTTCACCAAGGACTATTTTTTTTAATAAAATAACCTATTCAGTAAACATACATTCATTAATAAGTACTGAAAATTTTGTTTAAATTAGATAATTTGTCAATATCTGGCAAATATTTTTAGAGGGTAGGGATTTTTTGCTTTCATTTTTGGAAAAATAAAACATCCAGTTTGGTGGTACCTAATTTATATGCTCAAGCAGCAGCAGAATTTTATTTTACTGAATAAACAAGAACCAGAACTGCAGTTGTAGATAAGAACTCAGCTTCATCTTTGAAAAAAAAAAAAAAAAAAAAAAAGTATATTTGTAGTTGTAGTATCACCAGCAATACCACTATCCTGTTATTTCATGTATAAGATAGAACTTTCTATCAAAAAAGAAACCAAATCCTGGAAGATATCTGGTGTTGACTGCATTTAATCCTATCTTTTTGTTGCATAAAATGTCTGGCCATTATGACCAAGATAGGCTGACCAAAATACTCTCATGGAATGTGGCCGAATAAAAAGTTGAAATTAACATATACAAGATTTCATTACTCCATCATCAGCCTACGAACTTTTCAGCCTACCCTTGTAAAAGACAAGAGTTTTGAACAGTGTCATTCCTTTTTTTTTTTTTAAAAAAGATGAAAGATGTAGTCAATTGTTAAACATCAAATATTTCTTAGTCTTTGTAAATGAGAGACAATGTGCTATTCTAGGGTTTCTCGCTGAAAATGTTTTTTTTATAAAAAATAGCTTGAAAATCTTGTTAGAAGTACAAAATTTAATTATAGCAAAAAGAACAGACATAATTAAAAGAGGGAAAGCAACTATAGCATTTTAATTATAAAAGAGAAAATATATATAATAAAAGAATAACAGAATGAGTTGACCCGTTATTACTCCTCGCTCGTCAGAACTTGATCAAGGAAAGTAAACGCTTTGTGCACATCAGCTAAAAAGGAGACCTAAAAAAGAAAACGCGTGTATCAATAATATATAGAGAGGGGGCTGTTTTTTTATAAACAAATCACATTCAGATGCCAGAACATGCCAAGTGGTTCTCTTATCTATACATTCTGTGGTCCTACCTATGTAGTTAGCTTCCCACTGACATTTACATAAATAAATTACAAAGTTTGTTTTAAAGATAGCTGTGACCAGAAGTGTTCTATCAAAGGACAGAAAGTGCAACACTGAGATCCGAAGACGTATTGGCCAAAGATGCATTCCAATAGTTAAGCAGAGTATTAAGAGTTCTGTGATGTCAACGAATACTCATTGCCACTTTTGCAAGGCCAACAAATACTCGTCGTCACTTTCGTAAAGCTCATTGTAATAGAGACTTTGTAATCGCAGATACAACTTTGGTATGCCGTTGAACAATACTGGTGTCAGACACCTTTGAATAATCTCACACTAATAATACTTGCTTGATAATACTCGCTCAAACAGTAATCCGTATAGTGATTTGAATAGAGAAATAGTATAGTGAATAGAGTAGAGAATAGCGGTCCATATAGTGGTAGAGGATAGACTAGAAATGCAGATCAATTAGACATGCTACCTCCCATATATGTGTTTCCTCTATGATACCATGGTGTACTTAATTTAATAATTGGATTGTTTGTGTTTGCTCAATAGTTATCTATGTTCAAACTCAAGTATCAGCAGCAACACTTTATTCCTATATAACAAAGAGACAGAAAAAATTTTGTTCGAAACAAAGAAAAGAGTATTGAACTGTTATGCAATATCTGTCCTCCTGAATGGCAGTGAATGCTGGACACTCTCTTCAAAAATGAAGAGACTTAAAGCAACAGAAATGTGGTTCTACAGAAAGATGCTGAGGACACCATGGACCAAACATGTGAACGACAAGGTTTTGGAGAAAATGGAAATTTATACTTAACATCAAGAAGAGGCAGTTGAGATTTCTTGGGAACATAATGACAATGGAGGGCTTGGAAAATCTGATTCTCACAGGACAGTTGAGGGACAGAGCAAAACAGAACAAAGCATATTTGATGAACCTGAGTAAATGGATGGTAAAACAGGAGAAATAGCAAAAAGACAAAACTTGTTAAAAACTACAAATGATAGGAAGATGTAGAGAGCCATGATCACCTATGTTCTGAAGGGACACAGCACATAAAAAAAGGTAGCAGTCTTTATGGAGAGATTTCAACATATTTTAAAAAAAGAATATAATTTGCAAATTAACCAAAAAATAACATTGCCCAATGCTGGTTCACCAATCCACAATAATTTGAAATACACGGGACATTTTTGAAGACCAAAGGTTTTTGACTTTAAAAAAAACTTCAATATTATCATGAATGCTAGATTGTACCACATCTAGAGGATAGCCGTCATCACAAAATATTTTACTACAGTCCATTGGGATTTATTAATCTGTTCTACAAATAAATTAGAACAGGAAATGCAATTTATTAGTAATTTTTCCCTTTTAATTATCTATGTTCTTTTTGCTATTAAAAAAATATAACTGATTTCCTAATATCATGTGATAGCATCATATTCAAACTCTTACTAGATGTAATGCTACCAAAATACTGGAACTTATTAAAAAAAATCTTTATGAACATGTTAAAAAAAATAGTAGGAATAAAAACAGCTTTTTTATTACTGAATGTGACCATGTTTTAGTCATTTTGAAATAAATTTTTTATCCTTAAAAATGTCAGCAAACTTGGAGCTTCATGCTTGAAAAAAAAAACTGGAGTGTCAAAAGAACAGTTTTTCCCTTGACACCACTATTATTTTTGTTTTCAATTCTCAAGAACAAAGAAAATGTATAAATTCACTTTCATATGTTTAGGTTTTATTACAATTCTAATCACCGTTTTTTAAAACAATAAATATTGGCAAGGAATGAAGGTACAGTGTAACCCGGATATAAGAGAAACACGGATATAAGAAAGATTTTCTCTGGTTCCAAATTAGAGCCTGTGTTAATGTATATAAAATAGACCAAACCCTGATATAAGAGACAACTTCTCCGGTCCTGACAACTGTCTTATATCCGGGTTACACTGTAGTTAAAATAATAGTGGTATAAAGGAGAAAAAACATTCTTTTGACACTCCTTTTTTTGCTTTCTGTCTGTTGGTGCAATGGTCCAAATTTACCAAAATTTTATTCCTGCAGGGATTTCTTATTATTAGAAGATGAAAAAGATACCTGTAATTTTGATATTGATAATCTATGGCACACATGAATTGTCTCAAAATTGTTGCCAAATCATTTATCAAGTCTTTGATGAAACTATGCTTGTCACCATATTATTTTACAGGTCACATATTATCCATTTTAAAGTCATTTTTATACTTAATTGTTTTGTACAGACTTTTTGAATGAGATGGAGAGATGCTAGACAGCCTCCCCTCAATTAGCCTCATCAAATGACAATTAAGTGTAAAAAAGATAAGTTGGGAAGGGCCATCATCATTTTACTCATAATATGACAAACTTCTACTTGTGAATTGTTATCAAGAAACTAGTTTAACAAGACTAACAAAAATGTTTGTTGGTCTTGTTAAACTAAAAGAAACCAGAAGCCCAATCTTAAACAGGAAACAAGGGATGAACCTCTACTCCTGTTCCAAAAACTGAAGAGAAATGTGAACTGGACAATGGGCTAATGCTAACCTATCTACTCCTTTTTGTGGAAAAAAATTAATAAATAGTAAATATAATTTCAAAATTCAGGCACAAATGTTAGAAGTATAGAGTTGAAGTAGAATTTAGAAGGAACCAGAAACCTAATCCCAAACAGGAAATGACCAGAAGATTGTGGTCAAGCATGAAACAGACTGTCACCACTCTGTTGACCTCAGTGTACACTTTTATATACAGTCTGCCCCAAAAAATGTATACACACACCAGGAAAGGAAAAAGCTTGTCTTTCATAGCTTTATTGAATTGTGATAACATTGTTTACTGTAGTACAATGTTTTACTGATTTAATACCAGCAGACTTTTACCTATGGGGGACCCTAAAGGATGTTGTGTATCGCAGAAAACCTACTACATTGCCATTCAACAAGAGATTGAAAATTAATGTAAAGAAATCCCACTGGACACTTTGGTCAATATTGTCCAAGCAGTAGTTCACCATATTAATAAATATTTGGAAGTTAAAGGACCCCATTTTAGTATCTCTAGTGTTTGAGTCCAAAGGTAACTTGTATTAATCTTGTGATGCCTGAATACATTTAGTATTACAATATCTATACAAGTTTTTTTCTTTTCTGAAGTGTGTATACATTTTTTGATGGACTCTGTGTATTTTTGTGTGTGCAAATATATAGGAAAGAACACATTAGGTAAATAATCCAAAGCCTTTAGTATTTTTTTTTATTTTTAAAAAACAGTGCTCAATACAAAAGGAGAGCCTCAATTATAATTATAATTATTTTTTATAAAATATGATTCCTTCGCTACATAAGTTCTCGTGTTTCAAAAACAAGAGCCAAAAGCTCTGTTTCATCCTCAAGTGAAATTTTTTGGAATAACTAATCTTGAAATTTACGCATCTTTATAAGCATATTAATTTGTAGAGTTAATTATTATGGAAACGGCTGAAGCAACCAATCCAATAGGGGGCATAAAAGTTAACAATTTGTACCAACATATCAGTCACCCTCGGAAAGAAGCCAAGGCAGGGCCAGGGTGTCCATTTCAAATCGAATGATGACATTCCTATACACACCATTGTATGCTGTTAAGTATCTGAAGATTTTTTTTTTTCTAAATGGGCTGTTTGTACATAAACACGTTGCACAAATTTTAAATGAATAGAAATTATTAAAATTTGTTTTCATAGACACTTAAACACAATAGCTTTAAGATAGGAATTGATACATACATCTACACATACTAACACTTAAACACAATAGCTTTAAGATAGGAATTGATACATACATCTACACATACTAACACCATTTCAAGAATTAAAACATGCACAGTGAGATAAACACAGACCACCTACAAGAATTCAGACACACATGCAGGCATATTAGCATCTCAAGAATGAACACGACATCTACTCAACCAATGAAAACAAACAACATGGATTTCACAAAGCCAAATCAACCAATGAAACCAAACATGAATTTCAAAACCAAAGCATCTCTGCAATGCACTATTTTATGAAAATTCTGATGAAGCTAAAGCATTAACAAAACATGTCACATCTATAAAGGTTTTTTTACCTGTTCTTTATTGTTGGATTTAATCTATATATTCAACTCTCCCTTTAATAGGTATGTGTTTGTACAAATAGTGTGTGTGTCACCTTTTTCTATTTATTTTAAAATCACTGAAGCTTTTGAAAATAAAATAGCAAAAAAAAAAAAACAGTGGGCATTTTTGTACTTGAAGTACATTAATTGCCAAAGGACATTAATTACATTTTGGCTCTTGTTTTTGAAACACGAGAACTTATGTAGCGAAGGAATCATATTTTATAAAAAATAATTATAATTATAATTGAGGCTCTACTTTTGTATTGAGCACTGTTTTAGATATTCACACCTTGTCTTCATTTTGTTCTCAACATTGCTGTAATTAATACATATTTAGGGATTCCGCATTTTTCAATTCTTAGCTAACACTCAACAATAAATAAAATGTTGGTCTCAATAGGAATTTGAACTATGTTTGCCAATTCTTATATTTCATGATATTGTTGAAACCACCACCATGTGGATGTATGGATGATAAGATTGGCCCGTAATATAAAAATCATGCAGTTAGATGTGCCTCAGGATAATGGTTAACAAGGTTAGCCTGGTTGACCATTACTATTGAGTAGTGAGTTTGATCTTCACTATGTGCCCCCATACAAAATTCAACATGAAATAATTCAAACAATGGTTGACATATAAAATCTACCACCCTAACCTAATCTAAGTGTCTTGGCATTGGGTAATGGTTAACATTTTTAGTCTGGTTGATTATTACAACTAAGTAGTGACTTCAATCCTCACTGGGTACCCCATACAAAATTTGACCTTAAATCATCCAACAAAAGTCAAAACATAAAATCAACCAACCTAACCACACAGTTAGTTCCCAAAGGTCTTTGTTATTATTTTTATAATTTTATAATACTAAAATTGTATCTATTGTAAATACTCCTGACATTATAGCTTTATCTTCTGTGAAAGCAGAATATGCCCATCACGGAAACAAATATGGCAAGAAGTGTTTGAGTATTTTGCAAAAATAAGCATATATTTTAACCAATAAATCCCTAGATTCTATTAAGTTAAAAAAAAAAAAAAAAAAAAAAAAATTGATACATTGTTGGTAATCTTATAAAAAATTTGATTGTGGAAACTACAGTTTCTTTTGGATTTTTTTTTTTTTTATCTTCTCTCCATTTGTAAAGTTTTATGAAATCTTTGGGGATTTTTTTTCCCTCTTTCAGTCTTTCACACTTTTATCTTAAGAAAAGATAGAAATCTAAATCTTTATTTATTCCCATTTTTTCCTCTATCATCTCTTCAGAAACAGGTGCCAAACCAGAGGTCAAATTAAGCATAAATCCTTTCTTCCTCTTACATAAAAACCAGCCAAGTAAAGAATGAACAGCTGTTCCTAAAAATTAGTCATCTATCTTTCGTTGTTGACTCTGCAGAAATCTGAAATATTCTTAATGTGTTATTCTGTTGTTGCTTTCAAAAACACCACTAACTATATAAATTACGTTTTGTTTTTCCTCCATCTTCTTACACTGGGATTAAAACTAACATTCAAATAAAATAAAAAAAAGTAAAAATATTTTTTAAATATTTGTAAGATGAAAATTTAAAACAATGGGAAATTGTGATGGGTAGGGCATTTTCATCTACAATGCTTGAGGCAAATGCATTGTAATAATGAATTTGGTTTTCTCATATGGCCACCAAAAACATTAATTCATTGAAAACATATTTACATATATATTTGTAAACATAAAAACACATACAAACTTTATTATGTTTACTTGTGCAATGTTTGTACATATTTCTATTGATATTGTATGAAATAAACTAATATATATATATATATAAAGTTTAATAAAGATAAAAACACAGTGCTCTCTCTCTCTCTCTATATATATATATATATATATATATATATATATATATATATATATATATATATACGTATACACACACAAAATGGAATGGAGTTTCCTTTTAAACTTTTATATACATGCGCACACACTCACACGTAGTGTACGATGGATAAATTATCATATAAATTACGCAAAAATGAAAATAACACTGACATGTCATTTTAACAGATATAAATCAACCCTTCTTTCTTATGCCCTTCTTTTCTTTCTTTTTCTTTTTATTGATTTCTTATTTTCTTTCCTTTTTTACTTTAATTTGATTTTTTTTCTTTCTTTTCCTTTGATGGAATGAATAATTTTTTTTATATATTTGTTTCTTTGCCTTCTATAGAAAATTTTCAAAAATGTTAAAAAGAAGTGATGTTTCATAAATTGTATTTTTAAATAAAACTGTTTATTACCACTATTGTTAACTGCCTGATAAGACGTCTTTAGATGTTGAAACAAATATGTATTTTCGTCACAGTAACTTGCGTGTTCCAATTTAACAGTTTATAATAAATATTTATTGCTCTACTTCTTGTATTAAGCACTTTTTTAAATTAATGTTATGAACATTTGAATTTGTATTCTTTTCTTTTACATTTGTGTGCATATATATATATATATATATATATATATATATATATATATATATATATATATATATATAATTAATACAAGTAAAAAGTTTGTCACTTTGATTGATGTTACCTTGAGCATCATGACTCCTTTCATAGGCGGATCAGTCTGGTCTGTCCACATGTTGGTGTGTGTGTGTGGGGGTATCCACAATTGACAGCTTTTTTTTTATTATATGCACTTAACATTGGTGTAAGTTTTTTTTTCTTTTCATAGTGTATGTTTGTGCACATTCATGTATGCATCTGTCTGTGCTGTTGTGTGTACATGTAGAATGTCGGGATCAATTGTCCTTTTTCTTTTTCTTTTTTGTTCTCTTTATTCTTGCTCTATATAGTTAGAACAAAAGTTTCTGCCATTTTTCAATAGGTGGCTTAATTTTGTCACACAAGACTGAAATTCATCACTTATATACATATTCAGAAAGTGCACATTAGAACATGTCTTTCTATGCAATTCAAGTAGTTTGTAAATTTTAAAATATCTTTTTAATATAAATGAAAAGGAAACGCATTTTCCTCATTTGATTTTTCAATTATTTCTGAAAGGTTAAAAATGCTGTATACATCTCTATGGTGATGATGCCATAGCTGAGATTGTCATCTTTAAGTGCTTTGCTAGTTTCAGAATGGAAATTTGGATCTGGGGAAACAACATTCCAGCACACCTTCAGTTGTCAATGATGATGACCAAATTGAAATGTTGATTTAAAAATAATCCATGTCACACAACATGAGATATTGTAGATATATACCGCATATCTCCTATGTGTTGTAAGGCATTTGAAAACACTTGAATCACTTCAAGGTTTGGTTGCCTCATGATTTAATGGAAAAAAAATATTATAGAACATATTTCCATCTGCGATTCTCTACTCAAATGCGATACATTTAAAAAAATCCAATCACAAGTGACAAAAAATGGATTGGTTACAACAATGTGAAGTGATAAAAAAAATCTAGAGAAAATAAAATGAACCACCATTAACCACTCCAAAAGCTGGTTTACATCCAAATAAGACAATGTTCTGTATCTGGGGTACTGCTAGTCGGGTTAAAATAAATCTATTGAACTAAAAATTGAATAAATGTATATATATATATATATATATATATATATATATATATATATATAACACTGCTGAAATACTTCTGCATTAATTCTCATGTAGTGTTCATCCTACATAAATATAAGTACAGATTTCTGAATTTTTGTGCAGGAAGGGAGTCATTAGTTTAGTTTCATTGCTAAATCTCTCTCTCTCTCTCTGCAGCCCAGCTGTTGCTTATAACTGAAAATACTAAATTTTGTTCCTCCCCTTCTTTTTCTCTCTTTCTCTCACTGTTTATTTTTAAGCACAAAATCTATTTTGAATTTTTCCTGAAATTTTAATTCAAATTCAAATTTGTACATTTCAATACCTCGTTGTTGAGAAGCAGAAGTTTCTCAATGTTTTTCTATATTTAGAAAATAATAAGAAAAAGTATTAACATTTTGACTAAGTATTTTTTTTTTATGTGGTGCAAATATCCATCATGAGGCTCAGTTTTGCCATACCCATCAAGAAGGCAAAAGGGCAAATTTCCCTGATCTCTACCCACAACCTCACTTCACTATACTTTTTCATATGTTAGATCCCAAAACTGCTTTTTTAATGCAAGAAACACAAATGCTGTGTAGTCAGAAGCCCTGTCACCCTAAGGTTATTACATCATATGTTTTGGTCATCAAAATATTTTCATCAGTAACTGCTACTTTTCATGCATAAATAGTATAAGGAACTTTATGTTGTGCTGTTTCAGAAGAAATTTATTAGGTTGGTGCAAAAATAATATCGTTTTTTGACGTATTTTTTAACGTCAAAAAACGATATTATTTTTGCACCAACCGAATATTATTAATATATTTCTTCTTTAAGGTTCTCAATATTATTAAAGATTTTTCCTCTTCTATTTTAAATTATTTTTCTTCAGGCAATGTTGAGTATCTTTGCCAGTTTTGAAAATAATGACCAAGATAAATATTAGCCTTTAAGGCAATTATCAACTTTTGACAAAACACTCTTTTTGTAGAAATATACATGTACAACAGTTTTAAACAGTGGTATTTCTTTTCCTTCCTCTCTTTTTCCTTCCTCTCTTTTTTCTTCCTCTCTTTCTTTTGCTTCTTCCTCTCTTTCTTTTGCTTCTTCCTCTCTTTCTTTTGCTTCTTCCTCTCTTTCTTTTGCTTCTTCCTTCCTTTTAGAGTAACATTATCATTCTTTTTATTCTTGCAGATATATTATCAGATTCAATGATGAATCATTTGTTGACATTAAGGTTATTTGCTTTGTTAGAGAATTCCTTTATTTACTTAGAATTGATTTTGTTTAATATATAGATGCTTATTAGAGGCTTTTTTTAATAATCAGTTCACCCCAAGCAAGTCAATAATTCCACTGGGAGTGAAAGACAGTGAAAAAAACTTTAGAAGGAACTGGAAACCAAAGGATAAACCTCTACTCCTTTTCAAAAGACCAAGGAGGAGTGTCAACTTGATGATAAGTGAAGCTGTCTACTCCTATTGGGGAAAAGAATAAATAAATAGTAAATAAAATTTGTGAATTTAAGATATGGATTGTGCACACTTCTCCGAAGAAAATGTTAGGAAGAAAGCCCTCCTCCCATCAATACTTGAAAGAGCAATAACAGTGAAATTGTGAAACCTATCTCCTGCGAAATTGTTTTAATAGAAAGATTTTATAAATTTCATCTGAAAGTAGCATTGGTAATTTGGTCTATGAATGAATGGCTAATATTATCATTACCTTTCTAAAAAAATTTTTTTTTTCCTTAAATTCTAAAAGACAGCCTTCATATATGCTGTAATTATGGGTCTATAGTAAACCAAAGAAAGGACATCTCACAGGAATTAAATTTTATTTCTGTCTAACTGTTTATTTTTAGACTCATTTTTCACATGTCATCACACACAGACACACACACATGCCAAGAGGCTAAGATGACATAATTGTTGAAAGAGATCTTAAAACTGAAATATGTACTGCATTCATCAAAGGCTTTAGAAATGAAAACAATAAGTTTTTAATAGAGAAGTTGTCATAAAGTCTCTTGTCATATTTTATTTCAGCATGAATCCTTATTAAACTCTTTTCACCGTTTATATAAATGTAGGTACCTCCACAAAATCGCTAAAAAGTTAGCATTCCATGATGAAAAAAATGCTCCAAACTTAATGAAAACAAAATTTTATTGTTGAAATATTTGTCATCATTAAGAGGAAAGATGAAAGTATTTTTGAATATTTAATTAAATTTTTTAATCTTTTTTAGAACATTCAAAATTTTGATTAAAAATCTTGCATCAGGAGATGTACTATAAATTAGCATAGCAAATTTTAGCATCTTTTTTGCAGTGCAAGACTCATTAATTTTGAAATCAAATAATTGTTGGATTTTAATTAAATTTTCAGGTTTTATTCACAAATGAATGGAATTATTTTAGAAATTTTAATGAAAGATAAATTTTTACTAGATTTGCTTTCATTTTTTTACCATTTTTAATTAATATAATTTATCAATGGTGTAATTCTTAAGAAATTTTGTTATTGAGCAAAACCATGTTTACTAACCATATATTTTAAGACTTATTACAATCTGATAATCCCAAGTATTTTTAAAATAATTTTGAATTGTTTTTGTAGGTGTATAAACGTGTCAACTTTTGTAGATATGGTTGCCCATACATATATTATCAGAAAATAAGAGTGATAACTATAGTAAATTTAGAACCAAAATTCTGTAAAATATTAGATTACAGAGAATACTTTAAATTTTTTAAGATTACTGAGTACTTAAAAGGCCTTTGCATTATATTTGTCAATTATTTACAAACAAGCTATCATCATGTTAAAAATGCATTTCTGCAATATTTTAAACTTAGAGTAAATAATATTTGTTTCAAATCAGACTTATACTTTAAATCAGCTAATATTCCTCAAATAAAATTTCAGAAAAGTATATTTTATTTTTGTAAGATTTTTTAATAAAGTGATTTACGTTTTTATAGGTTTTCTAAAAATATAGTGCTGAATATAACATCAATGACCTAAGTGACAATCATTATTCTTTTTAAAAAGAATAATGATTGTCACTTAGGTCATTGATGTTATATTCAGCACCTTGAGTTTCATAGACAATCCATTTTGTAATTGTTCAGTCTGCTCATCAGTAGGTTTCAACCATTGACTGCTGTCTTTCTCATTTTTTTTTGTTATCTTTATACTTAGTTTGATGTAATTATGCATTTATTGGTGCTAGGTTGATTTTTTTTTTTTTTTTGTTTTGTTTTTTATTTTTTTGCCTCCTCTTTTTCCTGTGTTTCTTTGTACATATGTCATGCTTATTTTCTCTTTTTCATCATTTGCCTGTCTCTTTATACTCTCTATCCTCCATATTCTTTTCCCACTTTTTGCCTTTGTCATCAAAAATAATGTAACAATATCATTTCCAATGTCATAGACAAGACTTTTTTTAGGTTAATTCATTTTCTTAAATTTTCTGGGATTTTCTTATTTTAAGATTATTTGGGAAATGTAGGTATATTTTGTTTTTTATTTATTTATTGTTTAAGTAATATTTTTTTTTGTTTATTAATGCTTTAGCTAATGTTACTAAAGCAAATTGATAAATAAACTTAAGTTAACCCTGACTTGATTTGAACCATCAACTTGGAGGTCAAGTGATATACCAATATGCCAAAAATACTACTGATGAAATATTTGGGTAAAATTAGTTTTGGAATTTGTAAATTTTATTGGCTCTTTTTATTTTGATTTTTTTTAAGTTTGCAATGAATTCTGAGTTACATATTTTTTCTTTCAAATATTGATGTACTAATTTAAGACAAAGCTAAATTTAATATTCTTTAAATATTTATTATATTTTAACAAGACATCGACAGCAGGGTTTTTGTGGTATCAATTTTTTCTTAGATTTTTTTTCTGTCGTCTAAGAGAAAATTTTAAAAATGTAAACATCCAACTAAGTAACACACTTAATCAAAATAAGTGCTGCATAATTTGTTGCATAATAATAATCAGATTTTTTATTCAAGAAAAGCAACTCTGAGCAAACTTGTAAAAAAAAAAAAAAAAAAAAAAAAACTTCAAGCAAAAGTCCTGAAGTAGTAGTTATGCTTGTCAATTAAATATACATCTTTGTCTGCTATAAATTATTTCATCTCAGTAATAAACAATTAATATTTTTCAGACATACTTGGAACAAACCAAAACAAAATTCAACAAAAAATACAAAGGAATGAACCAGAGCAAAATTACCACCACAGTTGGACTAAACAGTGAGTATTGCATTTAAATTCTAAGTCTGGCACAAGGCAACAATAACAATTAAGATAAAACCCTTAAAATCTCCTGGTACGGCTACAAATAGAAATATTTCTATTTTGATATTTATTTAAAGTGTTTTACATGAAGAGACTTCTTCGAAATTACCTGTTTTTGTTCCTTATTGACTTTTACAATTTTGTATATAGATGTTTTTTTTTATTATTTAGTAACTTTTATGAGTTTTATATTACTTTTGTAGATTATATCCATTTTTAAAAACAGGTTTCCCTAAAATAATCTAATAAGTAAAGCTTATTTGGATCATTTTCCTATATTTATTGGAAGAAGGGACATGATTAGAGAGAGAGAGAATATATATATATATATATATATATATATATATATATATATATATATATATATATATATATATATATATATAATTATATATATGCAAGAGAGGAGCAGGATTTAAGAAAAATTGTTTGACAATGTTTTTTTCTAGAATCACGCTTTTCTCTTAAATGTTGAAAAATATTGGACGAGTGTGAATATTATTTTATATATATATATATATATATATATATATATATATATATATAAGTATATATACACACACTTGCATATCATGTGACTTTTGAAGCTAATTTTAAGGGGGTTGCATCATCCAAAAGATATAAGATTAGTTTTTGAACTGCAAGCCCTGGCTACACCATTGACCAAACTATATACCCATTTACTACAAAAACTACAGCTGTATTTAAAATGAACATGATTTTAATAAAACTGATATTTTACTTAACTGTACACAATAATAATGCTTGTAATATTCACATTAGTATCATGTTATAGCGAATATGCATCTGTTCCATTGTTTAAGTTTACAAGATATTTAGCTGTTTCTCGTTCGATTGTTTATGACTGTACGCATTTACATAACAAGTATAGTGTTACTAATGATACTTTTATCACTCTCTCTTACTTTTTTTTAACTTATTTAACTAGATGATGGGATAAAGAGATAGAGATAAAGGGGTTAGTCTATTTGGTCTCTCAAAAAAGGAACTTGAGATACATGATAAAATTATTTTTTATTAGTGAAAATTTGGGGTATCGCATGATACATGTGATTGTGCATTTTACAAGTATGTACAGTATATGAATAATAATAATATATATATATATATATATATATATATATATATAATAATTTATTTAATAAATATATATATATATATAATAATTTATTTAATATATATATATATATATATATATAATAATTTATTTAATATATATATATATATATATATATAATAATTTATTTAATATATATATATATATATATATATATATATATAGCTAATATTAGTGGTAAATATACAGATACATATGCAAAATATATAAATATATATACATAGGTGCATACACATACATGTATATTTTTTGAATAAAATATTCCAAGAGGATAGAATCCAGGTAGAACTCAATGTCCAGGACAGAGTAAGGATATGTATGTGGGTACATGCCTATGTGTATGTATATACGTGTATATGATATTGTGTATGTGTGTATTCGCATGTGTTTTTGAACATAAAAATATAGGTCCTTGCTAGATTGGATAATCGTTATATTTATTTTTTATATGTTTATATTTGATTTGTAACCTGTAGTCGATATTAATTTTGTCAAATTTTCTTAATTACGCAGCGGCCCTTTTAATAAATGCCCTTCAGTTTTAGTTCCCCCCGCCCCATCTCTCTCCCCCACTCCTTCACCTTTCCTTTCCTCTCCCTCCCTCTTATTCTGTTCTTTAACATTAGATCGTCTATATTCTGTGTATGTCACCACGAAATGTATCTTTATTGTATTAGACATCTGACAGCATTCATATTTCTCTCACTTAAACCTCATCCACTCACCTCTCCTGAAATTCTCTCTGTTAAGGTTTAATCTCCCACCTCCTCTCGTCTGTTACCCCTCTCTTTAGCTCTAAGATTCATCCCACACTCTCATACTTACACTCTCTCTCAATTCTATTTTTATTTCCGGAGTTGTTTTTTCTGTTTTCTGTTTGAATTTGTAGGTCTGATGAATTGCGTATTTACGATTCCAATGGAATAAATTATGACCATGGAATGTTATTGTTTAAGCCTTTTTATTATATATCTCACTTCAAGCATTATTTTACTGGATAGCCCTATTTGAGTAGACGCTGTGTTACTTATTAAACAGTATATTTATTTTCATCTACTAGATATACAAGAAATCTTATTAAAGAAAAATATGTGTTCCAGTTCAATTCAATTATGCATCTCCTTTTGCAGGATACGCTTTAATAAATAAACTGAATGTCTATATAAATATGGCTATCCATTAAAGTAATGTTTAATGTGATATTATATGTCAGTTTAATAAATAAAAATCTGTTACTTCTTTAGAAATATATGTGAAATTTCAGATATGACTAAAAATATATCTGTAAAAGGCCAATATGAATAAAGACAAAAGGAAAACTTAGCCAAAACGTTTCATCCTCTAAGTTAAGTTTTCCTGTCTTTATTTTTATTTGTGTGTGCGTGTGTGTAGAGTAAATGAAAGCCCTTGATTGCATTTTATGAAAATGTAATTTGTGTAACTAATACACACACCTGTCAACAATATAATTATGAAACAAATGGTTGAAGCAGACCCTTAAAAATGTGTACAAAAAAAGTAACGAATAAAAATACTATTAATAATAAGTCCTTATCCTTTCAAGAGTTTTCCAGAATATTCCAACCTGGTGTGAGTGTAGAATAGATTAGTCAAAATGTTGTGATTATAATAAAAAGAACAAAAAAAATGGGTTCAGTTATCCAAACAACTCTTGGAATGAAATTAATGTATGTATGTATATATGTATGTATATATATATATATATATATATATATATAAAACACATAGTTTGAAGATTGCGTTCAAACATGAAACAGACTGTCGCCACTCGGTGTTGACCTCTGTGTCCACTTTCATAACGACATGCATTAGCTTCTTATAAACAGTCAAGCACTTTCCCTAAATTTATAACCTATCATGAACATTGAAAAATTTAGCCTCAACTACTCCCTAAAGAACATACCTACCTATTCCACAATCAATTAACTGGAGATTCTGTCAAATCTGAAACCATCTTCAATAAAGTCAAAAAAGATTATGAAAAAATAATGGGTTTTTGGCAGCACTCACATGTACACTACACAGTACAAAAAAAAAAGCAATAGAAAAAGAAAACCCCACCATGCAACAAAAAACATTAAGAGATGTGTGGGGAAAAATATTCATTAAACACATGCATCCCCCTCCTCATGCACTCTCCACAAGATATTCAACAAAAAGAGCTAAATTTAGCTGCAGTTTTACTGAAGACATGACGCAAAGAATAAAAAAATGTGGTCAGGTCCAGTCTTTGAACAAGGCATAAGGATACAGAAGGTGCTTATCTTCCTATGGTGGCGATAAGTCATGTGGGTCACATGACAGATGCATAGTTGTCACTCCATGATGAAAAAAGCAGTAGCCAAATACAGTTAGTTTTTCAGCAGTTAAACTGTAAAGTTGCTTTCTTTAGCCCAGGCCATGGGGGCCCTGTCAGAGGCCAAATCTGCCTCCCCAGTAGTTTACAAGTCCATGGTACTGTTTCCCTTTGGGAATATATATTTCCCTGATATAGAAAGAAACTCCAGCTAGCAGTCCTCAATTTGAGAAAAGCTAAGACTCACTGTTTCTCATTCATGGAATATGTCCTCACCTAGGACATAGATGAATCTGATCTTTTTGAATCTGGAGTCCTAAACATGGTTTCCCCAGTTACAGGAATATCTCCATATTATATGTAAGATCCTTCCTTTTGTTTCTTACACTTTGCTTTGCTGTGTAGATATATGTGATGTAATTTCTCTGCATGGGACATGTGTATATATGTATATATAGTTTTGTGTATGTCTTAGTTATAGAAAATTCTCTCTGAGAACAAAGTATATTTGTCATTCCTTTTCCTTTCAGTCATTCCATTCTGTTTGTGAAATACAGTGCTATTATATCACAGATATAATAATGCCCATAATGAGGGAAATACAAATGGGAAGAATAAATCTTTCTACCATATCTCTCTCCTGTTACAAAGATATTTAAAAAATTAATGACAACCTCGTAACCAGAAAGACGTATTTCTAGTGAGCACCAATCCATTCTACTAAAAAAGAATGAAATGGAGAACATCCAGATGTCTGCTACAAAATCCAATAAAATTTCTGGATAACTCCCTTTTTTTTCTTTCAGTTGTGTCTTGTATGAGTTAGCACTACAGATCCCCACACACTAAATCACCATGTGTCACATTTTGCTATGGTGGAGTGACAAATACTAATATATTGCCCGTTTTATAGAAATTACTTTATTCCTTTTATCTTTAATTGATATTTATTGTCATACTTTGATTTAATCTTTTTTTCTTTTCTTTTTTTTTTCTTTCCTTCACACCTATTAGTTGGCAAAATCGATATCAGCAGTGTCCGATTAAACTTCTGGGACCTTGGTGGTCAAGAAGAGCTTCAGTCTCTCTGGGATAAGGTAAGTTCACTCTCTTTGGTTACTAACATTGAGGATAAAGGCTTTTGTTTTTTATATTAAATGCATTCAGAAAGGGGACATTTGCAACTGTGTATCAACTCCTGAATTTGTTCAAACTGCCAACTTCCTTGCCTAAGGACCAAATTCAAAAAGAATTGGGAATTCTTTGTGGGACATGTTTAGAGTTTAGGGTCCTCAGTTTTTCTGATTAAGGAATTTAATTCCTCAGTTGATCATTTTCTTATTTTGTCCTGCTATTCACATTCTTACTTTATGATCTGATTGACTCACTTCTTTTCTGCTTCCAGACAGAAATCTCGGCTAAAAATATCTAGCTATCATATATAAGAAAATGATCTATATAAATTTCAGTATACCAGAATGCATTAGTTTCTTGCCCTAATGAGACTGACCATAATTTTAATTTAAAAACCTGTTACTTTAATTAAAAGCAAAAGCAATTAAAGTATAAAAAGTGCTTTAATCATGAGATCATTCACAGTAAATTTGCATCCGGTTTCTTACAAATTTTTACCTTTCTTGGCAGTTGTTCAATTATCACAATGTGGGATACTTAGATAACAAAAGCAATTAAAACTAAATGAAATTGGTTATACTATATAACCAAACACATATTTGAAAAAAAAATTTATTTAAAAGATTGAAATTTCACCCTCTCTTTCATGTGCATGTGTAGCTATGTCTGGATAAACATCACTTTAGTTTTATGATGCCCCAAAGGACAAAACATGTCACTCAAAAATTTTTTCCACTTTGTTATTCATTTTCCTAACTCACATACGCATACATACATACATACATATATATATATATATATATATATATATATATATATATATATATATATATATATATATATATTTTTCATAACTCGAGAATGCTCAAGAATTAATGACAGTATATGTGTAGAAAACTGGAAGTCAAAATGGCTACAGTTGAAAGAAAATAGGAAAAAGAAAGAGTTAATGTTAAGGAGAGAGTGTAAAGTGAAAAAAGCAATGGAAAGGATAAATAACCGTGACATTCTACACATATGCATAGACGGGCACATGCATGAATGCACACATACACTATGAAAAAAAAATTTGCACCAATGAAAAGTGTATATAAAATGAAAAATCAAGAAGTATAAGCACTAAATTGCTAATACACTCCTAACGAATGGACGGAATGATTCACAGAGGGCCCATCTATGAAACTCTGGAGTAGGGATGCTGAAGGTAAAATCAATCAGCTAAGTTACAAATCTTTTACTTGTATTAATTCTCTCTCTCACTATATATATATATATATAAATATATATATATATACTAATTTTGTGAACATATGCCCGGATCCCTTGGGCAGTTTTTCACTGGCTGATCACTTTCTGCCTCATGACGTCATTTGATTTCTACTTGTAAACAAAACTGGGAAGAACTGGCTGAACAAAGAAATTGGAGACAAGATATCACACAGGGTGAAAAATTACATCTGTCTCAAGATATCACCTTGGTAAGAATGTTTGTTGGTTCCAGTAAATAGGTTTCTTTATTAATAGATCAGTTCACCTGACACAGTCTATGGACAGGTAAATGACATTTGGAACAGCTTCCCTGCTACTTTTGTCTTTCTCTCACAACAGACTAATGGACCAGATCTTCCCTTCAGCCAGAGAGAACTCCATATCTCTTTTTAAACATGACTGCCTATATCTAAAATACAGCTTGGCTATATATACCCAAATCCAAAATTCATTAACTTCTATCCAAGTGTTACTTGATACTTAAAGTTTTATTATTTATTTATACATTTCCTTTTCCTTATGGACAAAGGGTGCTTGTCCTGAAAGTCTTTCATCTTTAATTTATTAGTAATGTAATTGAGTGTCATAAAATAACTAATCACTCCAGGTCCTATCTCTTGACTATGTGGATATCCTACTAACCAACTGAAGAGGGACCCATTATGCTACAGTTCAACATTTTCTAATTCTGCTGCTTCTGTATTGGTAATATTTCTAAAATTATCAAAATCTGTTAATTCCTCATCTAAAACAAAGAAACATGAAGAAAAAACAGATGGACTCTTAGTCTTCCATCAGGAACTTCACTTGGAGTCTTGGTCAGTTTCCTTACAAGCAATGATAGAGTTGCCCCAATTATGTGGCAATCAAAAAAAGCTAAATAGTTATAAAAAGTCTAGCATCAGAGACTATGGCATTAGTAGAAGCAGCAGATATCTAATAGCCGCAATGGTTCAAGAGGTCTTCTATCAGTTCCTCCAAATAACAATCGTTCTCTAACAGACTTTCTCAATATGCCACATGTCATTTAAGATACTCAACTTAGGGTTGATGCGACAATATTGAGAGAATGGCTGAATCTCAATGAAATACATGTAAACTGGATAAGGAATGAGGAACAGTTGGCAGAAGCACTGACAAAGGCAGAAACCTCTTTAACAAAGTTGCTGGAAGCATTTGAAAATACCAAACTGCTTTTGTAATTTGATGTATATAGATGTTTTATTGTAGAGAAAAAAATTTTATTTATGTTTGCAGAAGGACATCGATGTTAATGACATAATTACCTCCCCTTTTATTCTAATACCTATATATTCCTTTTCCTTTCAACCATTCTGTTTTGTTCATGAATTATTGTGTTGTTATATAATGGATATAATAATGCCCGTGCCAAGGGAAGCGCAAATAAGAGAAAAAAAATACTTTTTTCCATAACTCACTCTCTCTCTCTTGTTACAGTGGTGACCACGACACTATCTTATTGACCCAACAGACGATACACTATTTACATTATTTGGACTATCGTCCTCATCTTGGTCACAATATTTATTTAATATGCCGACAAAGATGAGGACGATAGTCTGAATAATGTAAATAGTGTACATAATACCTCCTCTTAGAAATATAGACAGATACCAACAGATGATATTATCACCCATTATATTGATAACGACTCAGCTGAAAATGATAGAAATCATTGAAAATATTTCTCTTCTGTCCTTGCCTTTCATCTATATTTGTTTTTTGTTCTCTGCTTTTCTATTTAGGACGATTTTTTTTTTTAAATTGTTTAAAAAAAGTAACATTTATTATTGTCTTCAACAAAAATTCTGTTTTCTATATCTTAATGGAAAATAAAGCTGAGATGAAGTTGTTACAAGATTTTTAGTGTTTGCATTGTTTTATCCAATATATATTAAAATTCAAATCCAACTTTTGACATTTTTTCTCTCTCTCCTTTTGAGGCTAAGATGCACTTTTAACAAATGTAGTTAACCATCTGACTAACTTGTTCTTGCTTTGAATTTGTGATCAAAAGAGAAAAAAGAAGAGAACTTTGATTATTAGTTTCTTTGGTTTATTGTCACTATTTATAAATATACAATAGTTTTTACTGTTTCTCTGGTATGAACTAGTTTGTGTGAGGGTTCAACCAGAAGTCAGGACAGTAATTCATATATAGATCTAGACAAAGGGTAGAATATATGAGTTGTTCAAATCTCTGGATATAATTTCTTGTTTGTGTGTTTGAGTCTATTCCCAGAAATGACTCAAAGACACAATCTGTTGAGTCCCTGCTTTTATAATAGTTGATACAATCCTAAGGAAAGCTCAGTGCAGCAAATGCTTACTTAATCAGCATTTTTCTCAGTGGTAAGAATGATGGCTTGTTTTGATGCACTTATTCCTGAAAAGCGAGACAATGTGTGTGTCTGGGTAGGAGTGTTATGACTCAAAGTGGTACAGATTTCTTTTACAGCTTTAAAATAAAGTGTTTTCTGAGATTACAGTTATGGTGGCAAAAAGTAATAAGAATGAAACAATTTTCTTTTGTTGTTTTTCATCATAGCGCCAAGTCACAAAAAACAGTCAAAATATTATCTCTGTATTAAAAAGAGCAGTCTCTGTCTCTCTCTGTAACTTTCCACATGTAACATATATGCATTTGTTTTTTGTGCGTAAGTTACTTAACATGTACTTGTTCCATTTAAGGTATACACAAGTGCATGTATGCACAATTTGAAGACATTGGAATAATACCTTCCCTGTCCACTCAGTCTAGACGACCCCTACTCTGAGCTGTGAAATAAAATAAAAAATTTGGAAACCCTAGTTTGTTTTTTGTAAGCCTAAAAAAATCAGATAATTGCAAAATTTTATTTGATGTTTCAGTAATAAATAAAATTGTTTTTAAATATTTTTAGAAATATTTTTCAATCTTTCATTGAATTAAAATATACATGTACAGCCAATTTTGAATGAAATTAAAATTGACACCTGTCACAAGAGCTAATTTCTCTTTCTAACAAACACCTGGTAACAGGAAAAGAGTATATGTTAAAATGTTTAGCCTTTTTTAATCCATTCTTTGTGACACGTGTCAGTAATTTCTGACAAATGTAGGATTTTAAATGAATGAATTATTTAAATTTAAAATTTGATCATCTTGCCATCAGTAAATGACATGGTTTGAACTATCTTTATTAAAAGTTAACTGTCACACAATTTTTATGACAGGATTTGGATACAAAATGATTAAAATATGTAGACATGATTTGGGCAAATGTTGAAATTTTAATTTACATTTTGAAAGTTCAAATGAGTCCCTAAAACAGTGAAAGACATCTAATTTTTTTTCTTTGTACTTTCTTCTTACACAAAAAGATGTTAATTTTAAAATCTCAAATATTTTTTTAAATAATTTAGAAATTGACTTTCTCCATGAATGAAATTGTCTTTCAGTATTACGCTGAATCTCATGCTATCATCTATATTGTGGATTCCTCTGACCGAGAACGGCTTGAAGAATCCAAAGAAGCTTTTGGTATGTAAATTCTTTTTGACCATTTTAATCTTCATTGAAAATAATTCCTTTTTAATTCTCATCCCCAATACAGTAATTCCTTGATTATCCAGACCTTACATAAAGAGAAAAATTTGAATTATCCAAATATTTTTCAATTATCCAAACTAAACTTATTCTAATAATTTATCTTTGACAAGAGCATTGAAGAGGTAAAGGAGAGTACTGTTATTATTTGTGTCAAAGTTCAACAGACCCCCTACACAGATACACTGCCCAATTTCAAGTAATAAAGCAATTATTATATCTGACAAATGTTTGTCAGTTGAGCTTTCAACCAGAAGCTACCCTTACTAAGGTATGTGGCATCTGTTTGTCTCGAGAGACCATGGATATGCACCCAAAGAGTTATGCTTTAGCTGCTGATGTCAGTGCAGCCATCAAGCATGCTTCTCCTGAGCAGCAAGCCTCTGTTTCTCCTCTCCTCACACCTCTCGATGTCCATGTTTATTGCCCCCATGTCCCTTTTACAGACATCCTTGAAGAGAAGTTGAGGTTTCCCTCTTGTTGGTGGCCAGTTCCCTGTACAGAAGGACCTTCTGAATCCTCCCATCTAGCATACAGTTGTACATGTCTGAGCAAGCAGAGCCAGTGTTGTTGAAGATTATTGATTATAATATAATTTTATATGCCTGTTTTTACTTCTTAAAGTGCGTTTTATTTGCATACTATGTTTAATTTTGTTAAATAATATGTTGGTTTCTTTCAAAATGCTAAACAAACTTAACTGATACGTTGTATCTAAAATATTTTCTACTCTGATGCAATCATATCTGGTAAAATTTGAATCTTTCTCTATGACTTCTATCTCAACATTAACATTTTTTCATTGGCTGAATTGTTATCAACAATTTCTGTTATTTTTCTTTCAACTTTTCTTTCTCTTTTTTTCTTTTTTTTTTTCTTTTTCTTTGTATTAGTTAATTTTGCTATACAGTGTAACCCGGATATAAGAGAGTTGTCAGGACCGGAGAAGTCGTCTCTTATATCCGGGTTTGGTCTATTATATATACATTAACACAGGCTCTAATTTGGGACCAGAGAAAATCTCTCTTATATCCGGGTTACACTGTATTACTCTTCTTTGTTTTTCTCTTTTCTTTTTTCTTTTCTTCGGAGAAGCAATGATTTTTTTTCATGTTTTCTTTTCTTAACTCTTTCTATTTCTCTTTCTATTTCTCTTTTTTTTTTTCTTTTATTGATTTCATATCCTCTTCTTTTTTCTGCTTTAACCTGCATATATTATTATTTTTTTCTTTTCTTTTTAAGGAAATTTTTATATATTTCTTTCTTTTTCCTTTAATGGAAATTCTTCTTATGTCTTCCTAAATTTTAAAAAATGTAAAAAGAAGTGATGTTTCATAAGTAGCATTTTTAAGTAAAATAGTTTATAATCATCTTTGTTTACCAGCTAATGAGATGCTTATGTTTAGACATTGAAACAAATATGCATCTTTGTAGTGATTACTTGTTTGTTTGTATGTAACAACTTATAATAAATAACTATTGCTCTACTTTTGGTATTGAGCCCTCTTTTAAATTAATGTTATGAACATGAATTTATATTCTTTTTGTTCTCATTACATTTAGAGATATATACACACACAAATTAAACTGTAACCAGACACTTGAGCTGAAATTTGACCTAAATATTTTTTTGTACTAAGTGACAAAGAGAGCAGTTATATTGAAAAGTCCTGTGCAAATTAAATGCTATGTTATGAACTTAAGAAACATAAAAAAAATTAAGATTCATATCAAAGTTAAGTTTATAAATGTATGAAGTTGTGAACTTATCATTCATGCTTATATATAACTAGCCGTAGAACCCGGCGTTGCCCGGGGATGTAACGGTAAGAGATAGATCAAGTATCGACCATCATAAAGACTGAAAAATAAAATTGACAAAGATTATTGTTTAATGTTGACAGATATGCATGTCTTGATTAGTTTTTTTTTTTTTTTTTTACGAATTGGTCAAACTCAAACAAAAACTTTGTTTTCAATCGTTATGAGTCTACCAATTGAATAGAATTTTATTATAAACAATTGTCTTGTAAATGGAATTTTTAAAGCATTCTAAATGTAAAAATAAAGAAAAAAGTGTGCAAGACAATAAGAAACAATACCTGCCAAAAAAAGTGAAGTTTTGTTGAAATTGGTTGAAAAATGTAGGAAATCCAATCCCATATATAAACGAACACACACACGCACACAAACAACCAACCTGCGTTTTATAATAAGTATAACTCGATATGAGTTTTCCCCCTTTTATTAATGCCTCTTAATCGTGTTTTCAAATTGATTTTGTGCAAAAACAATTGTGTTTTTCTAATTTTTGGTGCTGTCAGAACCACCACAAGGTAATTTTACATAGTCCTGTGAAGTTTTGTTGAAATCGGTTGAAAAATGTAGGAAATCCAATCCAATATATAAATGTACAGACACACACACACACACACACACACACAATCTGCGTTTTATAATAAGTAAGATTATAATGCCACCAGCCATTTCTAGTCCACTGAAAGATGCAATGTGATTAGTCCTGACTTGGAGTCTCAACTTTCTTACTGATATAATGTGGCTTCCCTCTGTCTTTTCTATAAATATTTTTATGGCATCTGCTCTGAAGAGCTATTTTCACTGGTCTTTCGACTGTATGAATTTAAGCATGCTACTAGGTTGGCATCTCAGTCCCCCACTCTTACTGTTGAAACAGTTAAATGTAACCGTCGCTTCTACTCCAACAGCTTCTTCTCCCAACAATGGAACTCCCTTCCTTTTACTTGCTTCCCTGATAACTATAATCTTCAAAGATTTAAATGTAATGTCAATCATCATCTTCTGATGCCTTGATCCCCGTTCTTCTTTTTATCCTTTCCTCACCCCCCCACACACACACACCCAGTCTTTTCTCATACTCACACTTTCTGTAGCCCCTTGTGTACTAGTGGCACTCCTCCTTTGCTTATGGTGTAATGCTTATATATATATATAATCATCCTTGTCATCAGCTCTTTCTAAGACAAAAAAAGCATTTCCCCAATGACTAAGACTGCACTATTCTCAGTCATGTCTTATCTTGCTTGTATTTAAATAAATGAATAATTAAGATTTGGAATCCTGAATTTGAATCAAACTGACTTTTATAAAATAAAAGATTAAAATAACCAGTGAAATATTTTTCTTTCCAGTTCTCATTTTCTCACCTGGTACATTTGCTCTCCATTTCATTCAAAATTGACTTGGTATATTTGTGACTATTATTTTTCTACTACCAAAGTTTTGCTAAAAGTTTATTTATGAAAATTGAATTCTTTATTAAAGTGATGCTGTATCGTTTTTTCTGAAAATAATTCCTTTTTATCAATATTTGATTCACAAACAAAAGTTGACTTATAAAATTTTACTATTGTCTACATTCTGACAACACACTGTTAATCAATTATGATTTGGGGGTTTTACTTCCACGTTTGTTTTTTTTTTATTTTTTTTTTTATTTTTTTTTTTTTACATTGTCTGATAAACAAAGTTAATGCTTCTCTGTTGGCTTCTTTACAGACAGGATGATCTCCAATGAAGCACTGTTGACCGTTCCTCTTCTCCTCTTAGCAAATAAGCAAGATTTACAAGTGAGTTTTATTAACAATTTTTTGTAAAAATATGTATATGAATTACTCTTAAAATAAAAGTTTTTTCAGTTTTTATATTTTTGTAAGGAATATTTATGGTATTTTTATCAGGCATTTTATTTATTTATTTTTGTTTTTCCTTGCCTGAACTGTTTCAGTGATTAGGAAAAAAAGATATTAAATAAGAAGGCAGAGCCATAAACATATTTAAAGAAATGCTGTGTACAAAATCATGCATTTCTGTGAATTAGAATCCGTTAATTGCATATAGACAAATGTTCAGAAGAAACAGCAAGCAACTTGTCTGATCAGTTTGTGTAAATGGACAGCAGGGTAAAGACAGGGACGGGGGATGGTAAAGAGTCAAATATACCAAGCTTGAAGTTAGGGAGAGCTATGATCATTTATATCATGAAGGGTTATGGCATATAAAAACCAAACCGCAGGTATCATTTATCTTACAGTTTCATTCGTTTCCTGATTTTTCATTCTAAACTAGATTGCTTTTGGGGGGTTCTTTTTACATGCAGTTGACATAACAGTTTAAATGTTAACTGTATGAATTGAACTTGCTATGTCAGTCTGTTTAACATTCTTGCTAACTATTGTGCTATGATGAAGCATCCAAAGCAATGTGTAATCTTGCACAAAACCACAAATGTGGGTCATTTATTGTGTATTAGACTCACTATAGTTCCAATAGTCATTGCTCCTTGACAAGGGTCTTAAGTTTGCTGCAGTTTTTCCATTGATTTTGAGTTTTTAAAAGAAAGTTTTTTGACATAATAATTTAGTGATACAAGTTTTACTAATTAAACCATAGCTGGAGGGAGAAGAGTTAAATTCATACCTTTCCCAGGGGTATTTACATGCAAGTGAATATGACGAACCTAACTGAAATTGAAACCCCACTCTCTGATTAACAATCGTGAGCCATTATCATCCATCTAGGTACTTTTACTTTTTTTTTTAATCTGTGTCGCCCCAAGCAAGGCAGTAAAGCCACTAAGACGCAAGGGGTTATAATAATGAGTAGAAAGAGAAAAGAGCATTCAGGAGGACAGTAGATATTGATTGACATTGCATTTAAATTCTTGCAGATTAAAGTTGACTGGAAAGCATGGAGCCAGGAGGGAGTTCCACAAGTGAGAGGTGCAAGAAACTGTTGATGTAGAAGTTATGGTTACATCTAGCTAGCTCAACTGTAAACTGATGTGATCTCACTGCCAGTCTAGCATTGTACTCAGATTCAGACAGTCTAAGTACCAGAGCAAAGAGCTCATCTGAACAGTTACCATGAAAGTACTTACAAAAAGGGCACAGAGAGGCAACCTTATGGCAGTGAGCAAGTGACTGAAGCCAAGCCATGAGATCAAGACCAATAATATTGTAGATTCTTCTTTGCATCTTATCAAGGAGCTCAAGGTAAATAGCAGTACCACGGAACCGTATATGGCAGCAATATTCTAAGCATGAACAACTGGTACGTTTATAGATATGCAAGATAGATTCAGGAATTGTCTTCGTATAGCTGACGTAGAAATGGATTTGATATAGTTTTTCCAACTCCTGTCAGCTGAGAATGTTAGCTTGAGAAGATGCAATGTGTCACTTTCCTGGAGGTTAGCATCAGCCGTGCTGATAGAAGGCAGAGAGGGGTCTCTCGTATAATTAATAGACAGAAATTTAGTTTTGGAGGCATTAAAATTGAACATATATATTCCGGGTACTTGGGCAGCAAATGTTCTTTTAAACATTTACAAATATATACATATAAATAAATACATTGTCAATCTAATATTTTTTTTAATTTACTTTTTTTTTTTCTAATGTACAAATAATCTTTTGTGAATGTGATTTTTGACAGAGGTAATTTGTGTTTGGCACACACACATGAACAAACACACACACAAACATATATATATATATATATATATATATATATATATATACACACACACACTGGGTGCCCAGTAAAAAAAAAAAAAAATGCAGCAAATTTATTATCAATCTTTCAGGAATAATTGATCTTGAATAACCTTGAATAAATTTCTTTGAATATTCATGACCTTGAATAATCATTCGACTCTCTTGTAGTTACTTAACACTGATTGGTTCTTTTATGATTGATTAGTTCTTGCTCGATCTTGGTCATTTTGTCTTCTCGTATGGCTGACCAACTTACCAATTTTGGAACATCAAATTATCGTACTTTTCAAAGACAGAAATCCGATGGGATTGATGAAATGTGCAGAAATTTTTCCTGAATTTTTCAGTCATCACCAGTTTTCAGCAGTTGTCTAATGTCTCTAAATTTACAACTTTTTTTTCTTTTTTATTGGGCACCCAGTGTGTGTGTGTGTATATATATATAATATATATATGGTGCAATGGATAAATTGAAATTAAGCTAAAATGAAAATAACACTGACATCTCATTTTAATAGATATATTTACTAAAACTGCATAAAAATATATTGAAATACTAAACAATATTCAATAAAATCACCATGGTTTCAACCACAGCCTCCAGACGACTTCGGAATTTTCTGCAACTCTTCTAGGCATTCACCTTGTTTAAATTGGCAAATGCTGACATAATCCTAGTCTTCAGTTCATCTTTGGTGTTACAAGGAGTTTTGTTGGTCTTTCACTTGACTTCGCTCCACACATAATAATCAAAGGGGTTGCAGTCTGTAGAGTTAGGTGGCCTGAAGTAAGTTGTTATGTGGTTGCAGAAATTGTCTGACAGCAACGACTAGGTTCTCTTGCTTGTGTGACACAGTGCAGAGTCCTGTTGCCAGACATAGTCTACCAGCACTTGATATAGGCCTCTATGTTGAGTCTAAGGCACTATGGGAAGATAAATCGAGGCATAATGTTGCCTTCACTAGTGATCACACCAAACACATTCATAATCACCATTAGGTCCATCCAACTCATTCCAAATCCTCTGCACTGTCCTCAGATTGACACCAAAACACTCTGAAATGTTTGTATTGGTGTTTCCGGAACAAAATCCAAGCAGTAAATCATGCCTTTTCTAAATTTTTGGCAGAGTGAATTGCATCATGGTGCTCTTTTTCTCACAGTCCGTGCCCAACTGACATTGCTATACTGTGCAGTTGACAAAAACAAAAAACAAGCAACACATATGTACAAAATTAAAAAATATAAAATGATGACAATTTAACCATCGCACCCTGTATATATAATGTGTGTTATTTTTTGTTTCTTTTCCCTCTTAAAATTTTATTATTTGCTTTTTAACATTCAAACTCCCATTTTGACCCTCAGGGATGTCTTCCACTTGAAGAGGTAAAAAAACTTTTCAGTACAAGTCCTGCACTGATTGGTCAAAGAGACTGCAAGGCTGATGCAGTGTCTGCTCTGAAAGGGTAAGGCCACGTCTTGTGATATTTTGCTGTCTTGCCTTATGACACATACACTCATGACCAACTTAATATCAACTCGAACCCTGTACCAACTAAAAATAAAGTTTATAGTAATAAGAAATAATTTCAGATTAAAAAAAAATCCTATATAAATTACTCTAATATATAACAGAACATTGATTTGGACACTAAATAACCCATGAATCAACTATGATGGCTTTCTTCCATACTAATATAAATATATATATATAATATCTACTATTAGATTGGTGCAAAAATAGTGTCGTTTTCTCACATATGTTACTATGTGAGAAAACGACATTATTTTTGCACCGACCTAATAAATACCTCTTGAGCATCTCACTAAACACAATCTTAAATATAGTCACATTGTGTTTCTCTTGTGGCACTTGATGTCACAATGTTTATTTAATTAAAGTCCTTCGTTATCACTATGCAGTGGTAACAAGCACTTTGTCTTAGAAAAATAATGTTTAGTGGTTTTCAGTCTTCTTATTGTACATTTACTTAGCTTCTTTTGTTTTTCTTGGATTTGCAGGGATGGTGTGCATGAAGGAATTGACTGGTTAGTGCAGGCTGTGCAACGCAACAGCATGAATCGACCACCCACACAGAAAGACATTACTTAGAATCAGTCGAAGCCATCCAAACAAAGACAGACAGACATTTACTTTTCCATGACATGAATGACAGACGGACTCCTGATTATCTTTCATTATTAAGCCTCATATGCAGAATTTACTCTTCCAATTTCTTCTTTTAATTTTTTTTTTTTTTTTCCCCAGCCATTTCCTACCAGGGATTCTTTTCTTCTTTTTTTTTCTTTTTTTCTTCTCTCCTTCCCATAATTCCTTGCTGTCTTCTTCCATCTTAATTTTTTTAAAATAGCATTTCTATGGCAGTTTTTTTTTAATGTTGGGTTAATTTTTTTTTTGTCATACTTAAAAGTGGGTCATCAAAATGGGTTTAAAAAAATTGTCTTCTTTTTTTATATTTTTTTTACCTGACTTTATATTCTGAATTAAAAAAAAAAAAATCTTTGGCAATGTTAAACATCTATTTTAAGGCTGCAGAAAACACACACACACATATATATATATATATATATATATATATGTGTGTGTGTGTGTGTGTGTGCATGTATATATATATATATATATATATATATATATATATATATATATATAAATAAACAATAGACTCTGCAGACTGATTTTAAAAAAAACAAGACGTTGTAAAGTTGTGTCTACGAAAAGGTACTTGATGGATCATTTCCCAGCATACTTCAGGGAAAAAGAATATTACCTTCCTAATCAGATTATAAAAGAAATAAATTTTTTTTATGAGATTAACAAATGGTATATTTTTCTGCAGCCTTAACATTTTTTTCTTTTTTTACAGCTATCCCAAATATAAAACCAGGTAAAAAGAAAAAAAAACAAACAGAAACAAATACATACATACATACATACATACAATACAAAAAAAAAAAAAAAAAAAACACTTCCATTTGAGGGAATCATCATTTCATTACATTTAATCATAATCATCTCTTTAGATAAGAATTTCTCTTCTTTTTTTTGTCTCCGTTTGAATATTATCATCTTGCAGAAGATCCTTATTTTAGTTGACAGTTTAAGGCAATTCCAGATCATTTAAAAAAAAAAAATAATACACCCTGTCCCATAATGGTTGCTACGCTTGGTGTATAGAATCTGCATCTAAATATAACAATTATTGTTGGACAGAGATAGTATGAAATAACCACTTTGGCCAAAACTAAAGTTAACAGTAAAAAAAAAAAATAAAATAAAATAAACCTCTCTACAATTTTCTATGGAAATTGTCAAATGGATTAACAGTGATAAACCATGTTGTTTGCTGCAGCATCAAGTGCAAGAGGCTTTTGGGGCCTATTTGGAGGAGGTGGGCGCTGCCAAATGAACTCTTTTTTTTTATTGGAGCTGTAAAATAAATAAAAAAAGAATATGAAAATTCTGGTGTTAATTAAAGTTTTGATCCTTTTTTTATTTTTTTGGTTATTTATATATATATATATATATATATATATATATATATATTTTAAAAAAAACAAAACATTTTTATAATGTTAAGTTAAAAAGTCTAATAATACTCATCCATATATGCCAAGTGGTGTAACCATTGCCAGTCCAGGAAACTGAATCAAGTCTAAATTCCAACTGAGGTTGTTAACATTGCCTCTCAGAAAAGGCATGAATCCACTTCTCCCTGCAGTTTGTTTCATTACCAGGTATCTTAACACACCTTTTCACTAACATGCCAGGATGGTTGACAGAATGGAAAATGAGCACATGGACAAATCACTCTCCCATAACTATCTTACTTTCCCAGTCAATAGCAACTAAAAGCTCTTACCCTGACCAGGGCCAATAATGATAATATAAATTTGCTAGGATGCCTACAATGGGGTAATGGTTAACAAGCCAGACTCATAGACTTATTGTAGTGAATTTGATTGTCCCGTGGCCTTGTGCCAGACGAAGCTAATCACTAAATTTGCAATAAGGTAACATTCAGCTATTGAGCATTTTTAACCAAATTTTTATTTTTGTGGGTTTTTCTTTTTAATTTGTTTATCTTTAAGAATTCTCCGCCCCCCCCCCCTTTTTCCTTCACTCTTTTTTCTTTCCCCACTTTTTTCTTTCCCCCGTTTTTGTGTTCTCAGTCAATCAAACAATTTTTTTCTTTTTAATGTCAAATATTGTTGAGGAACGTTTTGTTGACTGTAAATAAAATTTTTCTGGCCGACATTTAATTTTTGTCTTTCGTGTCAGTCGATTGCTTCATCATTTTGCCAATGCAGCTCTGCCTGAGATCTTGATAAGGATTTGATGCCTGATAATGACCACAAGAATTGCAGCTCTGCCTGAGATCTTGATAAGGATTTGATGCCTGATAATGACCACAAGAATTGCAGCTCTGCCTGAGATCTTGATAAGGATTTGATGCCTGATAATGACCACAAGAATTGCAGCTCTGCCTGAGATCTTGATAAGGATTTGATGCCTGATAATGACCACAAGAATTGCAGCTCTGCCTGAGATCTTGATAAGGATTTGATGCCTGATAATGACCACAAGAATTGCAGCTCTGCCTGAGATCTTGATAAGGATTTGATGCCTGATAATGACCACAACAATTCACCCAAAGTTTTTTTTTTTTTTTTTTTTTTTTTTTTAAAGTGGTTTGCTCTCTTTCCAGGAAATTATGATAGGCTTTTTAGAGAAGAAAAGTTTTGAAATCACTGTTGTTTTTGTCAGTTACCCCACTTGACTGTATATTTGCTATTTTGACCAGCTGTGGTCATCTTGGTAATTATGCTCATAATGTTTCAGTTGTTTACTCTGTGGCCTTCTTCAGGTGCCCATCTTGATATATGATGGCCTATTTTTTTTTTTTTTTTTTTTTTAAGTTTGAAGCCAAACCCTTTATTTAATGTTTGGCTAAATTATTCATACATGTGTGAGAAATGAATATCATCTGGGAGCCTCTAATTAAGAAAGGCCACATACATATACACACACACACACACACACACACATGCACACCAAAGTACCTCTGAGTTGAAACCTGATTATTGAATGTGATTGATTGAATGTGAAGTAGCATTGATTGGTGATGAGACAGCAGATTTTTTTTTTTTTTTTTTTTTTTTAAGCTGTTGGTAGAGAGTGCTTTATCTTTGTGTTAAATGCTTTTTTAGGAGAGTTAGACATTTTTCAACTGGGACATTGGTGTAGAGGGATTTTATATCTAAACTGGATATGCATTTGTCTGTCAGTCATGCTCATTTCTCTTTGCTTTTCAACTCGGCTGCCTGAGTTCTTTATATGAGATAGACTGGTTATTCCAAGGAGAGGGGTTAAAATTTTTGCTATGGCTTTTGGCAGTTTATGGGTGCGTGTTGCCTATTCCTGAGATAATGGGATGCATTGGGATACCATTTTTGTGGGTTTTAGAGAGACTGTAATGTTTTGGTATTCTGGGGTGATATTCTATGAGTCTAGAGAGAGCCTTAATCACAAGATCATCTACAGTAAATTTTACGCCCTGGCTTTGATGATATTTCACGATTCCTGGCAGATCTAATATTACAGTGTGGAATAACCTATTTACAAAAGTGATTACATAATAATTGATGTCTACTGGTATGGGTTTTTCAAGACTGATGAGACAGATCTTGTGTCTTATATAGAGGAAACCCCTATATGTCCCAATGTGCTTTTAAACCACTTAGCCATGAAGGACTTTATAGGGAAAGCAGGGCTCCAAGGACCCTCACAGAAGAAAGTACATCTATTAAGATGTTTTTGAAGCTCATATCTGTTAACTTATCATATCTGAGATAAAGTAATTTCTAAGAAACTAATGGATTTTTTAATTTGACATTTTTTTCACATTGCTATAAACATATTTGTATATTTACAAATTTGCTTCTAAATAAAGATAGGTGTGTTTATTCATTAACAGATATGTGTATTTATACACCTATAGACACCAGTACCTATGAAAATGATATGCAGAGGTTGGTCTTATTTGAGGCCTAAAAGGCACCTAGAAATTTCCTGCGATCTCAGGAAATACATATATTGAAGATTAAGATTCATATTTTTTACTGCTGGTGGCATAAAACTATGATCGATACAAATAGGATAATTACTTGAGATTAAAAGCCCCAATTCTACCTGCAAAGAAACTATTTTCCTATTAAAATTCCACTCAGAGGCCACACACACACTTGAAGGTGGGAAGGGTAGCAGGTCTTTCATTTACATGTTCTGTTCTTTGAAAATGTGGACTACCATAGTTCTGCACAACTTCTTATCCTTTGTAGCTCTTAGCAATAATTATTGTTTTTACTACACCCACCTAATATTTTGAAGCTTATATCTGTTAACTTACCAAATCCAAAAAAGTAATTTCTATGGAATTAAAGGACTTTTTTTAATCCCACATTATATCTTATTACTTGGAATGTTATATTTTAATGGATAGCCACCATGTATTTGAGAATCTTAGTAAAGTAAAAGACAAATGCACTCTCCAGCAGGATTCAGACCTGCATTTGCCTCTTTCACATGTACCAAGTAAATTAATATAGCAGCTTCCAACAAAAGAAACGAAAAGGCATGTTGTTGCTGCTATTATTATTAGGTTGGTGCAAAAATAATGTCGTTTTCTCACATATGTTACTATGTGAGAAAACGACATTATTTTTGCACCAACCTAATATTATTGTTATTACTACTACTACTATTATTATTATTGCTATTACTTCTACTATTACCACCTATTATTATTACGACCATTACTGCTATTACTACTACTGCTACTATTACCACTATTATTATTGCTACTATTACTATTATTACAGCTATTATTGCTACTGTTATTATTATTACTGCTAATATAACCACTATTATTATTATTATTACTGCTACTACTACTGTTATTATTATAAACATTATTTTGTTGGGTACATGTGTTTGAGTTGCTATTCCTGTTTTTTTGTCTTTTTTAAGCAGTAAAACAATCGGCCTAGATCAAGAAGTCTTACTAGGCCAGTTGTTATTAATTTTGCTGTTGAAGAAAAACAAATTAGCCCTCATACCATTTCAACTTCTTCTTGACGCTGGTTCTAAGGTCTTCCAGTGGACTCATGTCTTGCTTGATGATCTCTTGCACAGTCATTTGCTAGCTTTTCCAAATATACTTTTAAAAATGACAACAGTGCTTATCACCCCTTATATGTTTTGTACTTTACTCTTTGATGGCATGGGGAAGTAATGGACAGTGGCTCGGATTGAGGAATCGGAGAGCCAACTTCAAATTCCAGTCGAATACATTACATTCACTTACATGCTAATACCCTTGAGAAAGGTATGAATCCTCTTCTTCTCTACCCAGCTATGGGTAAATAGCAGGACAGACCAGGTTCTATAGCCTTAGATGGCAACTGGTCTACTGCAGAAAGAAATGGCAACCTACTGTGGGAATAAATCTGCCTCATCAGTCATGTATCAAAAGATACATGATCGCCTAAGCATGTATCATACATGGCACATGACTTACTTTACTCTTCAATGGTTGACAAGATATCTCACAAAATCATTTTGTTATCACCCTTCTGGCATTTATTGTAAAATGGATAGTTATTCAAGACAATTTATTGAAAAGGCAGCAAAAACAATAATTCACCTATGGGTACTTATCTTGGAAGAAATTCCTTTATTTTCTGTGAATCAGGTTATGGTTCCAGACCATTTATATATTTTGATGAAGGTTATGAAAGCAGAAGGAGAAGGTAACCAGATATTATGTCAAAATGATGCCACATTCCAATGGGATAAGTGCTAATTTGATAATGCTTTGAGGTGCATTCTTAATGTGTTCAAGTTAATATTGTTTTGTCGTCATCACTGAGGAGACCATGAATTTTCTGCAATTGTGATGAACAGTTGCACCTGCAATAAGGCTCCTTACTTTGAATATCTATTGGAACACAAGTTCAGCATTTGTTAGAGGGCGCTGTTAACCGCCTATAAAAACAGGGGCACTTCCTGTTCTCTCTCACTCTGAGGTGACAATGCTGACCAGGGTCTTCCCTTGGCATATTAATATCTTTCCGCTTTGTAAATGAACTTTTTCAAACACATATATATATATATATATGTGTGTATCAACCACACAGTTCCACTCTTTTTAACCCTTTAACCACAGCTTTACTGGTGGCAGAGAAAAATGACTTAATGCCCAGCCACCAGTTGAACGATAGGTAAACACTTGTAACTACTTTTATATCTACCATGAAACATTACATACTACTTATTTGCAAATTTCAACTCGGGAGCTCAGGCAAAAGTGTTAAAATTGTTCAGTAATGCAGGGCTGAAAGGGTTAATGTTTTCTTTCCTCCACATTTCTACTGTGAATTTTCTCTCTTTTTACTCGAGAATGAAAGTTTGGATATATAAAATCCTGAAAAGAAAAGGTGATTTGGGCCCGCTTATGATTTAGCCATCAAAGAATTACACACCATTAATTACTGAAAAAGGAAGAACAACCAATACGCTCGACATGCCAAACTGTAAAAGTCCTGCATGTGTTATCAGTATGCTGTTTGTTCACTTCTTGGAGGCGAAAAGATGCCAAGATCCCTACATCTACTAAAGCAGCAGGAAGACACGCCACAACTGGACGGTCCTGCAACCAATCCAGAGCCCCAACATGTGTAAGGTTCGGCAGGATCCCAAATCCTCCTACTAGGTGTGTGTGTGTGTTCTGATCAGTGTGTTAGTGTGTATTAAAGTATATGTGTGCATAATTCATTAACAAAGTCTTAACCTCTTCAAGTCTAGGTTCAACCGTTAGCTATCCTCCACACCATCCTAATGTTCACTTCATACTATCTTCACTTATGCTCATAACACACACTCTAACACTCTACCTTGAGTGGCTCGTGGTTCTTGTATTGAGTGAACATTAGTATAAATAAAGTAGGAGGCACGGTGGATTAATGGATAGCGATTCGGATTGAGGAATAGTCGAATCCATTACATTTCACTTAAGTGCTAATACCCTTGTGAAAGTTATGAATCCTCTTCTCCCCCCAGCTATGGGTAAATAGCAGAACCTACCTAGTTCTATAGCCTTGGATGGCAACTGTTCTGCCGAATAAAAAAAATGGCAGCCTACTGCGGGAAAAAATCTGCCTCGTCAGTCATGTATCGAAAGATACATGATCGCCTAAGCGTGTATCACGCACGGTACATAACTGAGTTGCAAAAGAAAAAATGTCAAGGGAGCTAACATTTTTTATATTTAGAAGAGTTACTTCCCTTGCAACGAACGTTTATTTCTTTTTCTTTCAATGATTATGCATCAAAGGAGATGGGGAGTTGGCCTCTCGACGCATTACACCAGAAAAATGGAATTAGCGATCTGAGTTCAAATTCCCATTAAGAAAGTTTGTATTCACATTGAAAAGGCATAAATCCATTTCTCCCTGTAGGCTAAATCAGGGATTACTCCTTGTTGCTGGTACCATGTAACCCAATACAAACTATTGCATGTTAAGAGGAGATGGGCATCGCCAAACAATATTTGCCTATTTCGACAATTCATTTATTATATTGTTTATCGGAATGATTGACAAAACATCAGGTAATTGCTAATCGATTGGAACTTTATAAAACGTTGATTCTGGCGAGAGAAAAAATTCTGGCACGACGGTCGTTGCTTAACTTCGGTGATCGTCCAGGAACCGCTGTTTCAACGTGATGTGGCCGTAAGCCTAACGCTACTGAGATTTTACAAAAAATATTTTGTTAGTTGGGATTACCGCTCATTTTTTTTTCTTCTTTTCTTCTTCTTCGCTCGCCAAAATGTCCTGTTCTTAGTAACTTTTACCTTCTTTCTGTCTCTCCTAATCCCCGTTCTGCCATCCATTT
This sequence comes from Acanthosepion lycidas, assembly GCA_963932145.1. Lineage (NCBI taxonomy): Eukaryota > Metazoa > Mollusca > Cephalopoda > Sepiida > Sepiidae > Acanthosepion > Acanthosepion lycidas. Next base: position 89,923,053 of record OZ010586.1, on the reverse strand, counting down.
AAACTAGTTCGTTAGGTCATTCACTATTTTTCGTTCTCCTTATTGCCTTCAATGTGTCATGCGAGTGTCAAATTTTCTAAACCCTCTTTCCTCATTATGTGCCCTAGAAATTTCCATTGTCTATTTCTGATATTAAATATGTGTCCCTTTTGTTTCCATTTTCTCTAAAACGTCGTCATTGCTCACATGTTCAGTCTATGGTATTCTCAGCATCCTTCTGTAGAATCACATTTCTGTTGCTTCAAGTCTCTTCTTTGTCTGTTAGGAAAGTATTCACTGTCATATAGGAGTGACGATATTACATAACAATTCAGTACTGTTTTCTTTGTTTTTAACGAAATTTTCCTGTTTCTTATTTTCTTTAGGTTTTGAAAGGAATTTTTCGCTGTCCCAAAGCGTCTTCAGATTTCATTGTTGCACTTTCCGTCCTCTGTTAAAATTCTTAAAATTGGTGTTTAGTCCTTTCTTCTTGCTTTTCTTCACTACTTTCTGCAGGAGTTCTTGTAGTATCATTTCTATGTCTTCTAATGAATGATTCGTGTCCTGGGTAACACGATAAACTACGTCTAGCAGCAAGGCCTCTGATCAGGAGGTTTTGAGGAGCGTGGAACCACCTCTTAATTGCTGGTGTCCCCAGGTCCACCCTGACCCGGGGTGGTAGCACCTGTTAGGGTCCAAGCTATGGGCAAATAGTTAACGCACAAACTTGTGTAAAAATAGGTTTTAATACCAGAAATACTTTGCAATAAAAAAAAAATTATTACCAGCAATAATTTTGGAAGGAAAATTATTATCAGCAATACTTTTTTTTTAAAATACCAGCCATACAAACAGCTATATATTATTTGAAAAATATGAGCAGCTATAGATTTATTCAATGAAAAATATTCTCAGAAATAGGTTTTTGAAGAAAAACATATTACCAGCAATAAAAATTTTCTCGACATTTAATAACCCATTGAGGTTGATATGCCGTAAAACAAAACAAATCAAATCAAATGCAACATTCCTTGTGAGCACTGGGAAGAATGCGTATCTGATCGCAATAATTGGAATGAGGCTGCTCGGAATGGAAGGTGCCACTTTGAGGAGGAGAAGAGGAGGCCCGCAAGGCTTAAAAGAGATGTGTGCACGCGTGTGATAGTGTGTTTGTCGATGGCTGGTCTAAGGAGTCGCTGGAGAGCGCACCGGCATAAGGTGGCAATTGACTATAAAACCGAAGACGTCCAGCAATTGAATTGTGGTAAGATATGCGGGTCCAGAAGCGGTTTCATGCGATATTTTAAATTGCATGATAATGTTGGACCTCTTAAGTTGCTGGGTTAAAGAGCTACATTCGTTCAGCGCATCAATAGATATTATCCAAAAAGATGTGTAGTAATGGTCGTACTCGAACACGAGTTGGCAACCACCATTTATGTATGTATGTATGTATATATGCAGATTGCCCAAAATACAGTACAACTTCTTTGAACCGAACATCCGAGATATTCGTTATTGAGAGTACTGCTCGGATTTGAAGAAGAAAAGGCTACTGTGGCAAAATTAAATTTTTATTATAGAGTTTAGGATACAAAAGTACATTGTAACGTTGATTCGTTTTTATTTAAAGTGCATATTGAATACATAAATGTACAAAAATAATTGACTACCCATAGTGATGAAAAAAATTGTGCTCAGCAAATATTGTAATTTGTGAAAAAGTAAGACACTTTATGAAATGTTTAAAAAATTTATTAAATATCTTATTCAAAAACAATTACAATCTGTAAAGGAAGTCAAAAATAAGGATATCCAGTACAATTCCTTTAAACTGAACATCCGGGATGTTCGGTATTGAGGTTACTGTTCGGATTAGAGGAAGAGAAGGCTGCTGTGACAAACTGAAAATTTTTATTATATTTTAGAGTTTAGGATACAAAAAGTACATTGTAACGTTGATTCGGTTTTTATTTAAAGTCTAAATACATAAATGTACAAAAAATAATTTACAACCAATAGTAATAAAAAAAATGTAATTTGTGAAAAACTAAGACACTATGAAATGTGGAAAAATTTATAAAATATCTTATTCAAAAAAAAGTTACAATCTGTAAAGGAAGACAAAAGTACAGTACAGCTTCTTTAAACCGAACATCCGAGATGTTTTGTATTTGGGGTACTGTTCTTCATATTCGAAAAAAGAAAAGGCTTCATATTTATGTCAATACAAAAGTTCGGATTTGAAGATGAGTCCAAATTCGAGAAAGTCTTGATTATGCTATGTTCTACTGTACCTTTTATTGTGAGTTGACACAAGGTAATCGATCCTTTCATAAGCCCCCAAAACGCGTTTCAAGAATATAGTTACACGTGATCTAAAGAGCCTGGGCGTTAATGTTGAAAACTGGGAAACTGTTACTGGAGATAGACCTCACTGGAGAAGGTTGGTCTGGGAACGCTGCAACAATTTTGAGCAGATGAGAATTGCGCCTTCCAACAAAAAGCGCGCCATTAAGAAAGGAGAAAAAGACTCTGTCCCAGAGATATTTTTGGAAAAAATCACCCTCTCGGCAGTTGGTTTATCGAGTCACATGTGATCACACCAGAGAGGTCAGGTGCAAATTCTCGCAAATTCAACCCTACTAGAAAGACCTGCAGGTTACTTGTGCGAGTTTTGTGACAAGGTCTATTTGCGGGAATCAAACATTATATGGCTGTACACAGCGACATGCAAGTTTCCAATATGGGTAACACAGACAAACTTTCTGTTGTGTGTAAGAAAGATTGTAAAAATGAAGCTGGCCTTAAGAATCACTTACGGGCCAGCTTGATTTTAGAGGGTTAACCCGGGTAAAAATGATGGAAATAATGAAATTCTGAATAAAAAACACAAACACAAAAAAGAGATATCAAGTGAAAAGACGATCTTGTTCTGCAAAGAAATAACAATCGTGTAGATATATATGTTTGGTTTTTTTTGTTTGTTTGTTTTTTTTTTGTTTTTGTATCATCTCTGTTAGTGAATGGGTTTCCAGTATCGTGCTAGACAATTTTTCTCGACAGATTCTATTTTACACATTTATAATCTACCCTTCGTCTATACATTGAATACTGTTGCCACATCTGGTTTTGTACTTCTACTATGAATATGATTCTTGATAAAATCTAAAAAAAGAATCAGCAATGTTATCGGTCCTGACATGGCATCTCGGTTTCAGTCACTTTTCCACCACCGTAACATAGCTTTTCACAAATATTTACATTGTCATTGTTCCGATGGGCTTTCCGCTTTGGTACCTTGATTTCATGAATTTAAGCGTTCTGCTAGATCGGCAGTAAGGTAGCATCATCTTAGTTGAAATGGCTAGATGTAACCGTACGTTCTATGTTAACAGTGTCTTCTCTTACACTACTCGCTAATATGTGGAAATTTCTTCCGGCTTCTTCATTTCCCAGTAAACTTTGATCTTCAAAACTTTTCATGCAATGTCGACCGTTACCTTCTGTCTTAATGTCTATTCTTTTTATTGTTCTCTCTCCTTAATAATATTTTCATTTTTTCATATTCTCTCTCATTCAGTAACCCTTTGCATCTTAGTGGCTTTATTGCCTTTGAGAGAAACGATTTTTTTTTTAAATGTTATATTTTTTGTTAATTTTATTTTTGCCTTCTTTCATGTTTTTTTTTCCCCTTAAAATGGTTTCAGAAAAAAAACATTAATTTAAAAGTGGAATATTTGCAGTAATATTATACTTAGCTGTAAGAAGCAGACAACAGTCCAGACACTCCATTTCTTGGCCAAATTCTTTGCTTATGGCAGAGATTTCTTCCATTCTATTACCCAAATACATTTGTCTTTTAATTAAATCTTTGTCGATTATACTAAAGGGCGTTTACTTGAATCAATAGATGCATACGCACGAAGGGGTGCTGAAATGTTCTCAGCCTCGAACAAGACGGGATTTCAAACGAGCAAAAACTGTACCGAGTTAACAAAACATTGAAGGTCATTTATTTTATTAGGTTGGTGCAAAAATAATGACGTTTTTGACGTTGAGAAAACGTTGAGAAAACGACATTATTTTTGCACCAACCTAATAGATCAGTTGCCAGTTTGACCTAATCGAACGGATCAGATCTGTTAAGACATGAGTGAATATTTGTGTCGTCAGTATTAATACCAAATCGAGGACATAAGACATATGGATGGCCGTTATTGAAAATAAGAAATAAAATAATGCTCAAGAACAGATCTATGAGGGACAACTGCGTTAATGTAAAACAAAAAGAAAGATCTAGAAGAGTGGCCGTTCAGGATAACCCTCAATTCACGGTTTGATAAGAAAAAATTTAATCAGATCAAAAATTCGGCAAGAAACTCCATAGCCCTCAGCATGTGAAGAAGGTTATCATGCCAAACCATGTCAAATACATTCTAGATGACTAAGGCAACAGACCAAGTTTCAGCATTCTTATCTAGAATTTGACATATAATCCCATAACCGGAATTCCTCACTTTTCAATCGAATGTTACGTGATTCTGATTTTATTTAGTTATTTAGACATTTAAGTGCTTCTTCCGTACATCTGAACAACGAGAGGTTACTTTGAAACTCTCACATCTCGATTTTATTTGTCATAAAAGCTGTCAACCACACCAAAACTCAGATAACATTATTTACAGTCTACTTAACTTCATGTGTGTCCTCATCAATAGAAGGAACAATAATTCTGTCAAATCTACGCCACAATCCACTTATAAAGAAAATTAAATAAAAGAATATAAACTTTGATATTTAATCATTTTATACTTTTTTCTGTCACAAGCAGAGACAAAACTAATCAATTTAAGATACGGGTGCAAAAGTGTGAAGAAACCCCATTAAACTGATCGTATGTTATTTTTCCTAGTATGGAAACAAACTATGTTTATTCGTCTATAATAGTCTTATTCTATACGTTGTCCAGAGAGTTGAATATCTGTATAAGGTTGATTTTGACATCGCCACTTCATACCGATCACCTTAGGCTGTCTCTTTTGCTGACTACAAGGAATTCTGGTTCCATGTGGTTCATACTTAATCCATTTTTCTCATTTTTCTTTTTAACATTATCTAAAAAGTCTTTCACTTTATCTTCTTAGTCCGTTATCAACACCGTGTCATCTGCGTATCGTATGTTGTTAAGATTATGACCGCCGATAATAATATCCTGGGAGGTTTGCTAGTTATCCCAGGATTGTCTGTCCGCATAGTTTTTATCCAAATATCCATTTGGTTACTACCATCTTATCTGAGTTTTCAGTTAACCTCTTCGTGATTTTATTGTTGCTTTTTAGCACATTTCATTACATCCCTTTTCGGCTTCCATAATCTCTGAGAATTTTTTTTTTTATTCGTTCATGAATAGAAACATATTTTCAAAACCCACAGGTGAGTAAATAATAAAGGTTTTATGGCACAAATTATATATATATATATATATATATATATATATATATATATATATATATATATATATATACACACACACACACACACATAACATCACTAGGCAGGAAAGCAAATTTCCCTGGTCTGTTCTGGATCTCGAATGCACAAGTGAAAACCATTTTTTCTTTGTAAACTTCTTTTGCACATCCAATATATATATATATATATATATATATATATATATATATATAAATTCCCAAGATGATAGAATCCAGGTAGAACTCAAAATTCAGGACAGAGTAAGAATATAATATAAAAGGCTCAAACACTAATATTCCATGGTTATAATTTATTACATTGGAATCGTAATCACCATCCAATTCATCAGACCTACAAATTCAATTTGAATTTGTAGGTCTGATGAATTGGATGGTGATTACGATTCCAATGTAATAAATTATAACCATGGAATATTAGTGTTTGAGCCTTTTCTACTATCTATCTATCTATCTATCTATCTATCTATATATATATATTAAATAAATAAATATAGATATACGCAACAGTTCATTACCATCATAAGTTGTATGGATATGAGTCTGTGAACCTAAGTCATTAAATTTAAAAGTTAGGATCATTTTAAAGTTAGGATCAATTGAAAAACAGCGACACAGGAATTTATTTGAGAGATAAGATCAGCTAAAAAAGAAAGAGACAGTGATTCATTTAAAAGCTAGGATCAGTTGAAGAAGAAAGAGGCCGACCCCAATTTGCCCTGTGAGAGTTCACTTTTCCAAACCTTGCATATGTGCTCAAGGAATTTCAGATGTCTTTTCTTGATTTTGAGTATAAGTATTCGTTCTGTTGCTATTTTCTTTAAGGCTTCTTTGTTTGCTTACTCGCTCAGTCCATAAGAAGATGGATATCACATAGCAACCCAACTCTTTTTTCTTTGTTTCTGTCGGGTTACCTCCTCCTAATTTTCGAAACAGCTACTAGTGGACACTTTCCGGACTATAAATACTCGGCGATATTTTTTCTCGCCCTCTTTTTCTCACTTTTTTTCCGTTCACACGTCAAAATGTAAGTCTCTCACGGAAGAACGCGTTCCCTCTTAGAAAACGCATGAACAATATACATACACACACGCACGTACGCACCTTCCACTTCATTTTTTCTAGTACTTTCTCCTACACCGAACTACACATACGCAAACAACTCACAAATGTTTTCTTTCATGTTCATTGTTCAATAACACGCAACAATATTCTATTGTTTATGTAACCCTTTATTGTAAAAACATTATCATTTGTTTATATATATATATATATATATATATGTGAAAATTGTGTGTATATAAATATAAATAAATATATATATATGTGTATAATTATTTATATATTATATGCGCGGTACTTATTAGAAAGCGATCAATATCAGAGATAGAGCTATCTATCCAACCATATATATATATATATATATATATATATATATATATATATATATATATATATATATATATAAGCATTTCACCCCAAGCAAGGCGGGAAGCCACTAGGACGCAAGGGGTTACAGAAAATTTAGAGCAAGATCAGATAGGAGTGATAGAAGAAAGGATGAGGGGAAGGGTAGTGGATAGATCAAGGCAACTGGAGATGTCGATTGACATTACATTTCAATAGCTGGAGTTTATAGCTCTCAGGGAAACTGGAATAGGGAAGGGAGTTCCACAGGCGAGAGGTGCGAGACATGAAGTTCTTGGAGTAGAAGAGACGGCTACATTTAGGCGTTTCGACAGTGAAGGGGTGAGAGCGGGATACCAGCCTTGTAGGGAGCTTGAACTCTGGGAACCAGCGAATGCAGCTCCTCGGAGCAATTGCCATGAAAGTATTTGTAGAACAGACAGAGAGAGGCGACGCTGCGTCTGTGAGAAATTGACTGTAGACGAGATGCCAGAGCAGGGCCAATTATATTGCATATCTGCCTCTGGAGCCTATCAAGAACCCCGAGGCAAACAGAAAAGGCACCAGATTATATATGGCAGCAATACTCCATGCAAGGGCGAATTGTTGATTTGTAGATCTGGAGGATCGATTGCGGGGAGAAAAATTTCTTGGCGCGGCACAGGGAGCCAACTTTCCTGGCGCGGTGGAGGAAGCAATTGACTCAATGTATTTGTTCCATCTCAGGTCAGCAGTCAACGTGAGACCGAGCAGCCGCAGAGAGTTGCTCTATATTGGTCCTTGTTGTTCCTTCTATTTTTTTTTACGTGGACTCATATTCCGAGTCTGCCATGTTGGTTGTGGGCATTTCAGGAGACACGTATTTATCTCTCAACGCGTACACAAGCCCGCAAGATTCTAACGAATTTTTTCTGTTTCCCGGCACCTTACTTAGTTTTTCACTGAGAGTACTAATCAAATATTAGCGGCTGGCATAATAGACTTTTGGGCACATATTGTATTTGGCCCGCCTTCGGCCTAAGACCTTCAAATATAGAATGATAATCCTTAGGTTGTTTTTCTATTGTTTTCTTAGAACGGAGTTTCTTTTACGAACTGCTTTTTTATATTAAAGTAAAACGTAACGCCCATTTTTCTATCGCCTCTCCTACCAAAATAATTTCCTTTTTTTTTCCTTTTTTTTTTAATCTTTATCCGTATGCGTGTGTAAATTTTTGAGCTTACATAAGCATACACATATAAATGGCCGTATATTAGCTTATTCATGCGAAAAACAAACACGCACGCACACACAGGATATGAATATTTAATTTATACAGGTTGGGTTAAATGAGAAGCGAAAATTTTTTTTATGTGCTGTGTCCCTTCAGGACGTAGGCGATCATGGCTCTCCACTTCCCCCTATCCCTTGTAGCTTTCAATATGTTTTGTCCCTTTGGTACTTCCCCCATGCCATATTCTGTCATCCACTTGCTTAAGCCCGCCACGTATGTCATACGTTGCTCTCCCTTGTCTCTCTTTCCCTTCTATTCGACCTGTGATTATCAGATTCTCCAAGCCTTCCTTTCTCATTACGTGTCCCAGAAATTTCAGCTGCCTCTTCCTGATGTTAAGTATAAGCCTCTTCCTTGTTTGCATTCTCTCTAAGACTCCATTGTTGTTCACAAGCTCGGTCCATGATATCCTCAGCATCCTTCTGTAGCATATCCCCATTGTGTCGAGTCTCTTCTTCATCTTTGAGGAGACCGTAAAGGGGGACAGATATCACGTAGCAGTTCAGTACTCTTTTCTTTGTTACCAAAGAAATCCTCATATCTCTTAATACTCTGCCTATCTTTTGGGTTGCGTCTTTTGGCCATCCCAATACGTCTTCGGATCTCAGCGTCGCACTTAACGTCTTCTATCAAAACACTTCCCAGATATTTAAATTTCCGCACATGCTTGATTTTAGTGTGCACGACCTGTAAATCGCATTTCGAACTCATCCTTTTACTCATGACCATGCATTCTGTCTTCTTGTAGTTTCTTTTCCGTGTTTGCTATCAAACATCTGCGTCGACCAAAATCCCAGTTTATGAAATAACTCTAAAATGGCATTGCTTGGCTTGCACTTTTGCTTAATGTCATTGTCATTATACCCATCCATGAGCTCATTTGCTAAGGATTTGTAATCAAACATATTAGGACATTTGTACGGCAAAATATCTCTATATTATAGAAGGAACGTACACCGGAACTTCTTCACATCAAGTAAGTTTAAATATACAAAGTACCTCAATATAAGTATATACAGAGATAAAAGTTGGGCTAATATGCAAGTAAAAGCTAAATTTACTCTCTATAATACCATTTTATTGTTGACTCCATTTGGTTACAGTGGTTAAAGTGGATGGCTATCGCCTTAGTCCTTTTTGCGATTAGAGAGTTCATACAGGGTCGTTGTGTTTTTGGCTGGCAGAAATTAATTTGTTGAATTCATCTTTTCTTCTTCTTCTTTTTCTTCTGGAGTTGCACGTCCGGTCAACTACAGCCGATGAATTTTCAAACCCTCGAACCAATCTCCTCCTCATCCTTCTTCTTCTTCTTCTTCTTCTTCTTCTTCTTCTTCTTCTTCTTGCGCACGTGTTTTTTTCTTCTTTTAATTGGTTTTCCGTTTAACTTTTGGCGGGACGTGTTGTCATTGGTTGTTTTTTATGACGTTCACTGACTCACATAAGCTATGTCCGGGTTCTGTCAGTTACCGATGATAGGAACAATAGAAGGAAGGAAAAGAAGTATGTGTAATAGAGAGAAGAAAGATAGAGTTTTCTTTGCCACTCTCTTAGTGAAAAGGAAAGTGTATATTTCCATATGGTGTTACTACTACTGTTATACTACCTATTCTATGGTAATGGACTCTTCCATAGACAATAAGTAACAGTAGCGGTCGCCAGTTCGGGGTAGGTGGTGTTGAGCGAGTCAGACGATATCGGACATTGAAGTATCAACCATCACAACTAGATTGCCGTGTCCTTAACTCTTATTTCCAAGTTCTAACGTTTTGTACGTCGAACCTAATTTAGGACGATTTATTGAAATACAAGCTTCCACTGTGAAACGGCTCCACAACAACTACCTAATCCTACTACATAAGCAAATCACTGCTTCAGTTACAGTAAAATGTTCTGAAGTATTTTTTTTTTCAAAATATCTTGCTTTAGGACTAATTTCCTGGTCACTGGTGCTTTTTTTCGGAAGTTATTTTCAATTTTTCAATGTCTGCCGTTATTTTTTAGACAATGTTTTCATTAATGTTCGTCATCATAACAATTTTCAACATACGCTTTGACTGAATTTCTGGGATAAGGTTTTATTATTACTTACATTATTTATATTCGGACTATTGTCCTCATCTTTGTTTTTGTTATCATAACGTCTTGGCCGCTGTACTCTACTCTCCGGCCTTAGATCTATCGATCTGGGTAACCTACAGACAACAAATGTGTTACTGTTGTGGTACTGGGTGTGCTTATTTTTGCCAAATAAGAACGAATACACAATTCGAACCTTTATTCATTTTATTTACTATTGGATAACAATAGACGTGAATGATGACCAGTGGGGTGCTGGAAGATTAACAGTTCCTTACAAGGAACATGAGAGAAATCTTGACCGCCATCTTGAAATCCCTTTTCTTCTCTGTTGTTCAAGAGAGATATCTTCTGATCAAGGGACATAATAACTTAGCTTCCATCTAGGGAGTGAGTTAGCTCCCTTGTTATAACAACCGTCCTAGCAAAAGAAAAGTTCTTAATTATTTTATTTATTTATTCAATGTATTAGGTTGGTGCAAAAAATAATGACGTAATAATGTCGTTTTTTGACGAATTTTTAAAGTCAAAAAACGACATTATTACGTCATTATTTTTGCACCAACCTAATATTTAATCAAACTTATATAAATAAAAGATTGCAACCTAAATACACCAATTCAAACACGCACACATACGAACGCACGCGAATATGTAAACAAGGTGTCCCTGAATTAACTATTTCAGTGAAATCGGACAATTCTTTTAAAACTCACTTTTGTTTTTGTCCATCATGTTTAATAAAAATGTAATATACATAATATACATATGTTTATAATGTTTTTAAAATTTCTGCTAAAAATGTAAGTAATGTTTCTTTCAAATTACATATTTAATACTTTAAATTTTCTAATTTTCCTAAAATAACTTTTGAAAAAGTATAATTGAATTTTACAAGATTTTTCAAACGGGGATTTTGACTTTTGTTTATGAAACTGTCAATAATGGTTGACATGAAAAAGACATCAATGATTTTACGTCAATTTTATTTTTAATGACTCAAAAAAAGAAGATTTTTAGTTACAATTTCAGACGTGCTAGAAAGGATTCATTTTTTTTTTTTAAAATACTCAAAAAATGTTTTGGTCTTTCCTCTTAATAGTGACATGAACATTTAGACAATACAAATTTTTTTAATCAAGTTTGGGGCTTTTTTCATCAAGGTATGCTCTTTTTTAGCGAATTTTTGGACATTCCTATAAGTTAGAAATGTACAAATTTCTAACTTTGTTTATAACTTTACATTTTTTTTTTCTAATTTTATTTTCCTTCCCTTCTCGAACCCTATTAATAATGAAACCACAAGAACGCGTCTTTTTTGAACCCACTGTATTTATTTGCATGTGATTTCATTAAAAAAAAGCAATGGTTTATCGCTAAATGGCCAATAGTTTAGCTGAGCTTAAAGAACCCATTCAGTGAACAATGCAGGGGATAATTCTTGAAATGGTTCAAAATGTGCTTCGCAACGCTAAGGATAGATTTGAAATTTCCAGTGATACAAATGGAGCACATGGTCAAATTTTTCAATAAAGTTTTGACATAAGATTTATAAATCTGTTTGTTTTGTATTATAATTAAATAATAAGCATAAAATTGTGTCAGATATTTTCAAATTTTGGCCGATTTCATTGAAATAGATACTAAAATCTATGACGCCCTATATATTCTAGGAAGAGAAAATGTAGCGATGGTATGTATTTTCTTGGAATTTCTCGAGTTTGTTACTTTCCAAAACATTTTAGCTAAACAATCAAATTACTTCCGATATATTGATGATGATCTATTAATATATCCCTGTGATACTAACTTAGCGGATCTTGTAGGTAAACTAAACAAAGTCGAACAGACAATAAAATTTACATACGAAATAGAAAAAAAAATACTTTACCTTTCTAAGACATCATAACACCGAGATGACAGCAACCTAAAACTTAGTGTCCACCGAAAATCAACCAATAAATATGACTTAATAAACTTCTATTCCCATCATAACAAAATAAAATGCGGAATGATCATAGGATTCTATTTAAGAGCATTCAGAATTTGCAGCCCTTAATATTTACACGAAGAGGAGAAATATATTGAAAATACATTCAAGAACCTTCAATACACTATTTCATACTCAATACGAAACAAAAAGCTCATACAATATTCTAAAATAGAAGAACTGTCCTTCCTAATAAATCAAAAAATATATTATTCTACCCACTAACTCTATCACAACTACAACCGAAAAGAATTTATCTAAACTCAACATAAAATTTGTCACAATTACGTCTAAAACAATCAAAGAGAAATGTTTGCTCTCTTTTGTAAAAAAAAAAAAAAAATGAAAAATACTCTGGGAATCACATAAAGTCAATTCATTGCATTTTGTTTGTCGGGGATGTTTTTTCATGTGTTGTGTTGGAATTTTTGAAAAACTTTTTCCGTTTTTTTTTTTTTTATCAGACGATTAACCAGATTATGGAAATAAAAAAATTTGCATCATAAACATTTTTTGGGAGTAAAATTTAGTCATAAAAATATTGGTGGTTATTAGAAAAAGAATAATATTTTCTCAAATTATTTATAACTTGGGGCAAGCCCTCCTAACATATATATATATATATATATATATATATATATATATATGTATGTATGTATCAAATGGTTTAATATGATAATGTCTTGACAAAATAGCTAAATATGACAATTTTTTATCCGGAAATGTTTCTTATTAAGGCAGAGAACTTCGTCATATATATATATATATATATATATATATATATATATATATATCGACACCGGAGATTATAAGAGAAACGACCGATATCTTCGTCTGCTATTCCCCATATGAAGTAATTTAGGATTTATCTGGTTATTACTTATATTGCTCTGTATTAATAAATACATTGAACTCTTTTTGTGGATCAGTTTTAATATTTTATATTATTAGGATCCACTTTAATTATATATCAACGGATTTGTTACCTTTACTATATATATATATATATATATATATATATATATAAGTGAACACTGAAATCAGCACTCAGAGGCCATTTTGTGAGGGCTTGCCGCAAATTATAAAACGTAATGGCGACGCAATTCGTTCACCATCGAACTCTTCTGATGACGTAATAAATTTTTTTCGATGACTTCACTTGCACGATAACCGTTATGTTACTCACTCTCTCTTCCCCTCTCTCTCTCTCTCTCTCTCTCTCTCTCTCTCTCTCTCTCTCTCTCTCTCTCTCTCTCTCTCTCTCTCTCTCTCACACACACACACACACACACACACACACACACACACACACACACACACACACACACACACAAACAGTTTATTGTATTTTCTTCTTCACTCTGCTTCTAATTAGCCTGAATTAATTTCTGTACGCAAATGAAATATTAATTAAAACATACCTCAAACGAGCAATCCCATTTTACGACCAAACCCTTTTCTTTTGCCCAGATTTTTTTTAATTTATATTTATTTGTACAAATTGTTTGGTGGTAGAACTTTTCCTACGTGGAAGGTTAACGCTGCAGCAATACGAAAAAGTAATACAATTTATCAATTCAAAAAGTAGACGATAAATTATTTCAGCGGTCCTTGACTCGTGAAGCATCCTATTTTGACATCATAAAATGGTGGCTGTTAAACATGTTACATACTTAAAAAATGACTTAAAAATAGTAGAATCATAACCTTTTTTTAATAAAATAAGCACTGTCAACAATAATTAATATTTTACTCATATTTTTCCAATATTAATAGCTTTTTTTTCCATTAGTAGTATAGTGGTAATATTTTTGCTCTAAAGTTCAAGAGCCAATCAGTGTAAAGGGTTATTGTGTGGTGTTTAAGTGTAAGAAAATATTGTCTGATTAATTAAATCTTTTTTACAGCTTATCAAACGTCTATAGGTTATTTAAAGCCAGAAATTATTTTTAGATTGTGAGAATGTTTTGGGGAAAATAAGGCATTGCTGACACAAGTTCTATTAATTAACCCATTGCTGGGGGAAGAAGAGGTGGATAAATACCTTTCCCAAAAGTATTTGCGCGTAAGTGGATATAACGAACCCGACTGGAATTGGAACCCCTCTCTCCGATTAATAATCCCGAGCCATTATTCATTACACCACCCACACATCCAAGCTTACAGCACCTGTTATCCTCAAGCGGTTACCCATCTAGGTACTGTCCAGGCTCAACTCTGATGAACTTCGGTGATCGTACGAGATTCGGGGTTTCAACGTAATATGGCCGAAGAAAATGCAAAAATTGAAGTTCATGGGGTTATGCAGAAAAGATGACGGTTAACCCAAAACGTGATGAGGTCACGACCGTAGAAAGTATCCTCTCGGGAGTCTGTTACACGACGTAGTAATTCTTGGGAAGAAGCTATATGTGTGGGACTTACTTCTTACTATTGGAATACGAAGGGAATGGTAATGGTTAAATCTTGTGTATGTGACATGGCGGGTCCCAGTTGTAAAGTACCCAGGGGGAGCTTTGGGGGACACCCGCGTTCGTGTGAAAGGATCTGGAAGCGAGACGGTTCAGAACGACATTAATTTCACGATTTTAGTGGAATGATTGGAGTTCTTCCTGGAAAGCAGGAAGCAGCGAGGCAATAGTTGTAGAGTTTGGAGAGAACTGGAGCCAGCTCCGGAGCATATTTCTTTAGGACGACGGCTAGGATCCCGTAACCTCCGCTTGCCTTATGGAAGTCTAATTTAGAAATAATGTCCGAGACCAATGATGGGGTTTATGTGCATATCACTCAGTAGATCCTCAGTTCTAAGAGGGAAATCAGGTGTGGCTACTCCAGATGAGTCGAGTGTTGAGTTGGAAAAGAATTTCCTTGCTTGGGATGAAATGATTAAAAATGTATATACCATATCATTATATATATAATGATATCGTATGATAATGTTATATATATATATATATATATATATATATATATATATATATATATATAGTCATCCACAGGCAGACTGTTTCGCTGTATCACAGCCCATCTGGCTAGACGTTCGGTTGCCTCTAGCTAGGATCGAAACTCAGTCGGAGATTCTACCACTAAGCTGTTGGCGCACGGCAGGGATGAAGCTGATTTTAAGCGTATTTATATATAGATAAACACACGGTGACTGCGAGAATTCGATTCGCTTTACGAAGAATCTTGCATTATTAGCAGTAATAGTCACTGTTTACAAACTCACACTTCCTCCCCAGAGAGCTCAACCAAAATAAATTTTTCAGGGGTATATATATTTTCATTCACAGCTGTTTCGCTGTATCACAGCTCATCAGTGTGGTAGACGTCTGGTTGCCTCTATAAATATATATCGTGTATTTAGGCAGCAATCTCTTTTTTATACATGTTTCGTTAAAGACTGACAAGATACTGTGATTAATCTTTTTATTTCATTTTTCTTCTGTTCGTACAAGTGTTTTCTTTTCTGGACACAAAGTGTGTAAAAATTGTCCAAAATTTCTTCATTTCCGAGCACTTTCGGCTATTCTTTTAGCCATTATCAAGGGCGAGATTTATTTATTTATTTTAGCTAAATACGTGGTTTTTTTAAATATGCGCCTGAAGTGATAGCTATATATTGTTTTTCGAACACGGTCTGCACATTGTGGCCGTGTTCATATTTAATGTTAATGAGAGTTGACTTTTTATTCTTTATTATTATGGCTTCCATTATTTTAAATCTCTTTTTACATGTGGATGAGGTTATCATGCTTGTATTTTCTACTAGTATGTTTCGGATGGAGTCTGGTAGTTTTTGTTTGTATTTAGATGAGTCCTAAAGGAGGTACGGCCGGGTAGGTGTAACGTAAGTCGTCTAGATAGGCACGTAATAATGTGATCAATGCAATTATTCATGATTTTGTTTTGATCAGGAACGCAGTTCCTTAAGGGGCATTTGAACTCCTAAATAATTTTGGTTCTTTGTAGTTTTGATTTTGCAGGAGTGTTGCTATTTCTTATGGTAAGGTTAGCTTTTCTTTTTTTTCAATTTAACCTTATAAAAAATAACAACACACCTGCATAATCAAAACTATCTTAGCATAGCACCATTGGGAGTCATTTTTAATTTTTAAGTATAGTAGGGTCAGTTGGACACCGCCTGTGAAGAAAAGAGCACCATGACGCAATTCACTCCGCCATAAATTTGGAAACAGCATGCTGTACTGCTTGGCATTCGCTCCGGAAGCGCCAATACGAACATTTCATAGTGTTTGGGTGTTAAACTGAAGGCAGTGCATACGATAAGACACCAGTAGTGTTCAAAAAATGTTTATTTTTGTAGTGATTTAATAAAATATTTATGTCATAATTTTCGAATAAATTATATTTGCTCTACTCTGTATTGAGCACACTTTTAAGAATAGCATTTTTTGAGTTATTGGAATTTATTCCATATACACCAATCCTATACTTGGATATATATATATATATATATATATATATATATATATATATATATGCAGGGTGTGATGGGCCAATTTATATTTTTAATTTAGCTTTTTTTTGTTTTTGATTTTGCCGACTGCACAGTATAGTAGGCTCAGCTGAGCACTGTCCGTGAGAAAAAGATCACCATGACGCATTTCACTCTGCCAGAAATTTGGAAACAGCATGCTGTACTGCTTGGCATTCGCTCCGGAAGCGCCAATACGAACATTTCAGAGTGTTTATCCAATCGACTCAAACGATTGTAACAAACAATTATAATCAACAGCGATCCTTTGTGATGGTTTTGGTCGGTTTGAGTAGGTCATAATAAATTATACCCAGCTAATCCCACCAAATGCAGAGCAGAAGCTTCGAACCATGGATATTCAGCTTTGCCGCCGATGCTGACGCATGGCCAGGCTTGCCTCTTGATCTTCTACGCTTAGGGTTATCATAATGTATCCACTTTTCATCGCCGGTCACGATACAATGCAAAACACCTTTCCTTTTCTGCCGTTGAAGCAGCTGTTTACACGTGACAAGATGCCGTTCGACGTCTCCCGGCTTCAACTCGTACCGCATTCAATGCCCTTACTTTTGAATCATTCCTAATGCTTTCAAATATTTGAAACTGTTATGTGGTCAACTCCTAATGATTCCGCAAGTTCAGCTTGCGCCTGACATGAGTCTTCATGAAGTAATGCCTCCAATTCTTCGTCTTCAATTTTTTTCGTTGCGACACAGCGTCCTTTATCTTCAACATCAAAATCATTATTTTTGAAGCGTCTAAACCAATCTGTGCATGTTGTTTCCGGCAGAACGTGGTCGCCGTAAGTCTCAACAAGAACTCTGTATGCTTCAACTGCAGATTTCTTTTGAATCAAGTCGAGCAGTAAAATTCCCCGCAAATACGCTTTCTTTGGCACGAAATCCGACATGTTTAACGCTATGAAAAACAAAGTACACTTTGGTGAAATGACATACAGTGAATTTCAAGATTGATTATGGTACTTCCTTATAGATGCGTTACCATCTATAGGAACGCCATCTTTTGGAAAACAGCGATAAATTATTCAAGGTCCTAATATATATATATATATATACAGGAATCCCTCGATTAGTGCGGCTAATGTCTTCATTAAAAGATACGCACTAATCAAAAACGCGTAGGAAATGATGTAATTTGTACCTCAAATGTTAGTCTCATTCACAATTAATTTCTAATTTGCGCACTTTTTAATTAAAATATAGGTACATATAAGTAGATACAATAAAAATGCTATGATTTACTGTTAATTAATCTGATTAATAGATTATAGTTTATTTCCACAGGAATGTGATTTTTTTTCCTGGTTCCTCAGATCGCATATGCTTGGAAATGTGATCTGAGCAACCAGGGGAAAAAAAAATCTCATTCCTGAGGAAATAAAATATAATCTATGGACCCTTAAGGTTGTCTGTTTTTTTAATTTGACTAATATTTGCTCAGTTTTTACATTGAGCTCTCTGAATTAGAGATGAATATGTTTATATTCATGGAAATAAATGTATTACTGATTATGGATTTTTAAAGTTTTTTCCTAATTATTCTTGTATATATATATATATATATATATATATATATATATATATATATATATATGGTGGATTCTCCTCTCGTATCTCGACGTATGAGGGTTAAGCAGCTCAGACATCGAGAGCCCAGACACCAGCACATATGATTTAGTGAAGGCTTTTTGCAGAACCAACCAAGGGCCGAATACAGAGACCTGGTGCACCATGTGCAACAGGGTCCCCAAACGACCCTCCGCAGGTTTTAAATTCAGAGTTGTCTTTATCCTGCACCAGTTGCCATCCAAGGCTATAGAACCCAGTCTGCCCTGCTATTTACCCATAGTTGGAGGGAGAAGAAAGGTATTAGCACGTAAGTGAATGCAATGAATTCGAACTCGGCTCACCGATTCCTCAATCTGAGCCCCGCTATCCACTACTCCACCGTGCCTCCTGCATATATATATATATATATATATATATATATATATATATATATATATATATATATATATATATATATATATATATATATATATATATTCTTTTACATGGTATATCCATTCAGGACCTGGGTATGACGATAAACTACATCCGTGTCCTGGATAAGACGATAAACTATGTCCAACGGAAACGCCTCTGATCAGAAGGTTTCGAAGAGCTTGGAACCACCTCTTAATTGCTGGTGTTCCCAGATCCACTCTGACCTGGGGTGGTAGTACCTGTTTGGGTCCCAGCTATGGGCAAATAGTTAACCCCGAAACTGGGATAAAAGCACTATGAAAATGCAAAAATAGGTTTTCATACCAGAAATAATTTGTAAAATAATTATTACCAGCAATAAATTTTTGAAGGAAAAAAAATTGTTACCAACAATGTTTTTGAAGAAAAAATATATAAACTATACATTTTTTGGGAAAAAATATTACCAGCAATACATTTTTGAATGAAAAATATTACCAGAATTAGATATTTGACAAAACAAAATATTACCAGCAATAAAAATGTTGTCGGCATTAAATAACCCATTGAAGTTGATATGCCGTAAAACAAAATAAACGAAACCAATCTAAACCAAAGAATACATATTCTATTCATACGAACCAATCCTGAAAATGTTGTCGGCATTAAATAACCCATTGAAGTTGATATGGCGTAAAACAAACCAAACCAAACCATTATGGACATGGTCGGTCATGTTTATTCTCATCTTTCTATTCTCATACATCTGGATAAACTCTGTCCTTTTGCTGCCCTCTCATGTCTCGCCATTCATTTACACTTCAAGCTTGTTGTATAGGTTACTGGTTGCTTTCTTCTGTCCCTCTTACTTTCAATGGCCTGTAAGTGTTAAATCCACCAAGCACGCTTTCAGCACTATGTGTCTTGGAGATTTCATTTCTTTCTGCTTCTAAATATAAGACTCCTGTAATTTGTTCCTACAGAAGGATTTTTGAGATATTCTTTACTTGGGTGAAGCAGAAATAGCGAGATTCATCATGGAACCTTTTCTCTACCACTGAGCCCCCAGTTGTATGAGTAACATTTTTTTTAAGAATGTGCTTGTTTTCTTCCGAATTGTTTTTCTTCCGAATTTTTGTATATCCGGTCGAAAGGACGACTAAATGATATCCCCCTCCTCGCTCCCAACTTTTACGCTTCCATTCCTCTTTCTGCACTCTCTTTCTCTCCCCTTTTCGTTTGCTCTTTCTCCATCTTTTCCCTTTCTTATTTTTCTTAGTTTTTCCTTGTCATCTCTCTCTCTCTCCATATTCATACACGTTTCATTAAATAATATAGACAAGTGTTGTCTATTCATATTTAATTATCTAAATGTCTATATTATTTAATGAAACGCGTATGAATGAAAATATGCTGCCTAAATACACACAATATATATATATATATATATATATAATCTTTTTCTAGGTTTTTCTCCTATTTTTGTTCATTTTTCCATCACCTCCTTGTTCTTTCTTTCTCTTTCTCTCTCTTTCACACACACACAAAATCACACACCCACACACACATTCTTTACTCCCTCATTTCCCTCTCACTATCTTTTTCTACGTCTCTCGCTTTTGCCACCTTTTCTATCACTTACTTCTCTCGTTTTTCACTGTCCTTCTCTCTCTCTCTCTCTCTCTCTCTCTCTCTCTCTCTCCCTCTCTCTCTCAATTATATGTCTTTTTCCTTCTCATTCACTGTTCTCATCGTTTTCTTAGTGGGACGCCGAGTAATTACTCACTGTCATCTTGTATACTATTATTATTATTATTAGTGGTAGTAGTAGTAGTAGTCCTTTCCGTAAATGTATTTAGTTGTTGACAACAATTCGTTGTCACCATGTGATCTTGACGTAAATAGGAACGCGCCCAGATTATGATAACGACCTCACCCCTAAACTGTAGAGTGCTTGTTGACCTGGTTTAAATCCAAACGGCAGGGTTATTAACCACACTTTGTTCAGCCTAGCAGAAACAATACTGCCCATAGATACAACATTCTCGGTGCGATGGTTAGCAAGTTTGTCTCACTAGCTAGATCAATTGCGACTGAGAAGCGAGAGTTCGATCCTCCTTAGATACACCATACTTTCGGCCTTGGGCTTAGAAAACCACCACTCTCTCGGGCACTTCGATGTAATGGTTATCAAGCTTGCTTCGCTAAATCGACTGAGTGATGTGTTCTATCCTCACTCGGTGCTCCAAATTTTCGGCCCTGTGCCATACGCACTTTCTGAATTTCAAGCAAAGTTATTCTCGTTTTGTGGCATTGCGTTAATCTAAACTAAGTTTAAGAAGCATCAAATATATATACCGCAGTCCTTAGTGTATAGGTCGCTAGGGTGTATAAGACGCAGTTTAAAAAAAACAGAGAAACTCTAGGGAGGGGGAGTTTATTTTCATGTATAAAACGTACTTGATTTTAAAGCAAAGAAAATGACCGTAAACTTGTGAAAAAGGAAGAGAAAAAAGGGGGGGGACATTTTGTGTACTCTTGTGATTGGTAAGCGTAAGTGTAATGGATAGCGGCTCAAAATGAGAAATCGAAGAACTGAGTTCGAATTCCAGTCGGGTTCGTTGCATTCACTTACGCTCAGATACCATTGAGAAAATTGTAAATTCTAAAGCCAGGTGTTGAATAGCAGGGCAAACTGTGTCTTTTAGCCTTAACTGGCAACCAGTCTACTGCAGAAAGAATTGGCAAGCTACTGCGAGAAAATCTTCTGCCTAGAATCAAAAGAGACATGATCGCTGAAGCGCGTATCACGTATGGCACTTAACTGAAAGAGACAAAAGAGTTGATGAAGTTGTGAGATGAGGAAGTTGTGGAGAGATATGATCGCCCAAGTGTGTATCACTTATGGCACTTAAATGAAAGATTCAACAAAGGTGAGAAAGTTGTGAGGTGAGGAAGTTGTGGAGAGCCATGATCGCTCAAGTGTGTATCACGTATGGCACTTAAATGAAATATTCAACAAAGGTGAGAAAGTCGTGAGGTAAGGAAGTTGTGGAGAGACATGATCGCCCAAGTGTGTATCACGTATGGCACTTAAATGACTGGCTGAAGCATTACGAAAACGTGACAATTTCTATAAAACCAAATATATCGCCAATACACATTGGGAAAATAAATCGTAAATTAAATAATATTCTTACTTTTGAATGACTTCCAAACTCACGTCAGTCAGTCAGTTATGTGGCATGCATGATACACGCTTATGCGATCATGTATCTTTCGACACATGACTGACGAGGCAGATTTTTCCCGCAGTATGTTACCATTTCTTTCTACGGTAGACCAGGTGACATCCAAGGCTATAGAACCTTGTCTGTATTTACCCATAGCTGGTGGGAGAAGAGGATTTATATCTTTCCCAAGGGCATTAGCACGTAAGTGAATGTAATGGATTCGACTGGAATTCGAACTCGGCTCTCCGATTCCTCTGTCCGAGCCGCTATCCTTTTACGTGTCTAGACTCAACAAAATCCGGGAAGATGTACGGAACCGTACGAGAGTTAGAAAAAAAACATCATGAAAGATTTATCGTATTATACCCGCGTATCATGCGACTTTTGAAGACCTAATTTCGATGCTAATTTTAAGAAGGTCACATCATGCACGAGATATAAAATTAGCGTATTTTTTAAAGCATTTTCATCCCCAAGCAAGGCAGGAGTGCCACTAGCACGCAAAGGGTTACAGGGCGTTGAGAACAAGAGTAAAGAGGCGTGTTTGAGGAAAGGATAAAGGCAAGAAGAGAAGAAGCTGTTGGAGGCGGTTACATTTAACCGTTTCGACGGTGAAAGGGTGGGACCGAGACGCCAACCTAGTAGTACGCTTAAATTCGTGCAGTTTTGGAACCAGCGAAAGTAGCTCGTTGGAGCATCTGCCGTGAAAATACTTGTAGAAGAGACAGAGGGAAGCCACAGCACATCTGTGAGAAAGTGACTGTAGACGAGATGCCAGATCAGGACCCATTACATTGCATATTCGCCTCTGGATTTTGTCGAGGACCTCGAGACGTACAGCGACGGCACCAGACCATTTATGGCAGCAGTATTCCATGCAAGGACGGATGGTTGATTTATAGATTTGAAGGATGGTCTCAGGCGAGAAAAACTTTCTGGCACGACACAGAGAGCCAACTTTCCTTGCAGTAGATGAAGCTATTGATTCAATGTATTTTTTCCACCTTAGGTAAGTGGACAGCATGAGACCAAGCAGGCGACGAGGGGCGCTTTCATGGAGTTGGGAATCAGCCATTCTGATGGGAGGCAAGGAAGTTTCTCTGTGGTGGGTAAATGAGAGCAGTTTCGTTTTGGAGGCATTAAAGTTTACAAGCCATTTTCTGTCCCAATCAAGTAAAGATTGGAGGTCCTTTTCGAGACCAACGGCCAGGTTAGTTTTGTCAGCGATATGTACTTCTGGCCCTGACTACGCCGTTGACCAAACTATTAGGTTGGTGCAAAAATAATGACGTAATAATGTTGTTTTTTGACGTATTTTTTAACGTCAAAAAACGACATTATTACGTCATTATTTTTGCACCAACCTAATATATATTCATTTACTGTAGTCAAATTAGCTTCAAAATTAAGTCTTCAAAGGTCACATGATACGCAAGTATATAGGGTATTTCCATCTGTTGCAATACGCCATTAGCTAGATATTATCTATCCGGTAAACAAATATATTGTTTGATCCGATGCTGTCTGTTTCGAATCTTGGAAAAATGGGACTGAGTTCTAAACCATTACAGTTAAAACTAAACAACTTCTTTTGCAAATTCCTCCAGTTGTGTATAAAGATTTTACAATCGGGAACTTTAATGTTAGAGGACTTGTGAAAAAATAAAGAAGAAAAGCAAGAATTATTGGCCCAGGGCGTTGATAGATATAACATCGATGTATGCTGTTTCTAAGAAAATTAAATCAAAGAAGGATTTGATATTAATACCAGAGTTAGCACAACTTTAGAACTAGGTAGTAAATACGATGAAAAGAGTTTCGTTATCAAATATCAAATGGATGAACAACATCCATCTACACTGAACAAAGACCCATCGTATACATATTGAAGAACGACATTAAAAGAACTATCAATAGATTTACAACATTCCTCTTAAAAAAAAAAAACTTAAAAAGTTTAACAGACCTGCAGCAACTTTCGTGAGTTAACAGAGGACACGGAAGTTTGGAGAAGACTGCTAAGAGGTATTTACAAAGTTGCTGAAGATGGGAACTCATACAGTTTGTCTTTCGAATCTAATTAGTAATGACAGCTCCTGGTTTTCAGCCGTTAATCTTATTTCAAACTTTGTATGTAAATCGTATCTGTAGACACATGAAGATTTTACCATCGGTACATTTAAAATTAGACGACTCGTGAAAAAAAACAAAAGCAGAAATTATTGGGTCGAGACGTTGATAATTATAATGATTTTCTAAGTCCGGCTTAGATATAGCACAAGGCCGAAAGTATGGGGCACCCAGTGAGGATCGAACTCACTTGTAATTGATCTAGCAAGACAAGCTGTCTAACCATTACACCACGTCGATGTGCCCAACGTTGATAATTATAACACGACTGTTATCTTCAAGAAACCAAAATCAAAGGAAGACTTGATATTAATGACTGAGTTAGACAGCACCAGAATAACATGTATAGACATTGGACAATCTCAGACAGAATATCAGTTTTGAGTTTCAAAATGAAACACTATGAACGTATTCAGACTAAAAGTATATATTTTTAAAAATAAAAGTATATATTTTAAAATACACAGAAAATTAATATTGATATATATTAGTATATATTTTAAAATACAAGAAAATTAATATTGATATGAAGTGAATGTATCGAACAGCCATTGTATAAAAATTGAACAACGACATCAAAAGAAATATCAGTATAATTTCATCCTCCCCCATAAAAGAACTTAGAAGACCTACAGCACTTTCGTAAGTTAGCAAAGAGGCAATTTTAGAGTGAACTAATAAGAGATATTTACAAAGTTGCTGACGATGAGAAATCACGCTGATTTAGCGTGTGTCTTTAAGTCGAAACAGCTCTCATGGTGAAAAAGATTCATTTTTTTTTTCCCCGTTATGAAAAGGAATTTGTATTATTCTTTTTAAATTTAGATAAATACATTTAGTAAATGTCTCCAACTATTTATAGGCTTGGGCATTTTAAGCATATTTATATTATTGCTCTATTCAAAATTACTAATTATATTTTTGGTAATAATAATTGTAATATTATCCTTTTCCTTATGAGGAAACATTCGACATTCGTTGACTGAACAGACAGTACTGCTTTCGGTTGAAATTTATAAAATCTTTGTCTTAAAACAATTTTTAAAGAAAACAGATTTTTCAACTCTGTTATATATTTTAAAATAAAAAAAATCCACATTTCAACCAAAAACGTTTACGGTTTAACTTCTTTTAAAAATATACACTTTTCTTTCATTGAAACAACTACAACCTCTTCCCTGAAATATAAAAATGTTTTAAAATAATTGTATAATTTTATAATGTGTGACGTCATTTGTTTACATTTGGATACGCATCGAGCAGATATGAATGTACGTGAGAAAATCATGGAAATATGTAGTTTAAAAACAGTAAATTCGATCTTGCTAACCGAAACACTTCTCTGTGGCGAAATCGGTAAAAGCACTTCAGGCTATATGACGTTTCAGTATAGGATACAGGTTCGGTTCCTGTCGGAGGACGCATATTTTCTATGACAATTTCTCGGACATTCAGGCCGGTAAATGTTAGTACTGTTTATTATAAACAGAGCATTTACTTAAATATTTGTATCTATAAAAAAAAGAACGTATAAACATAAAAATGTCTTATATATATATATATATATATATATATATATATATATATATATATATATATTGAGAGAGACAGAGTGATCGATAAGTGCGAACATAAAATAAATAACGAGATATTAACAAGTATATATGCGTGTGATAGCGTACATAAACAGATGAGAAAATAAATATTTATTTAATTTAAAGTGTAAAACAAACGTGTTTTTTACGTTATGCTGACTGCAAATAATAAATCCTGATAGGACTTACACTTCTGTTCGGATCGTCTTACTGTATCGGTTAAATAAATCCGATTGGGGCAATTCGATATAGTGTAATTGTTAGCAAGCTTGTCTCGCTACACCAATTACGACTGAGTAGTGAATTCGATCCTCACTGGATGCGCCATACTTTCGGCCTTGTGCCACATTTATGCCACGCTTAGTAAATCGCTAAATAAATCCGTTGAGAAACACATCCCTGTCTTTTTTTTTTTTTTTTATCATTTCACCCCAAGCAAGGCGATAATACTTCTAGGATGTCGGATGTTGGGGGGAGTGAAAGAGAATGAAAAGACTTTTGTAAGTAGAAAGGAAAAGAAAGGAACAGGGTTCAGAAATCCAGAACATGGCGATTGACGTTGGGTTTAAATTTTGGGAGATTGTAGTTGTCAAGGAAGCAAGAAATCGGAAGGGAGTTTCACAGGTGAGAAGTGCAAGAAAATAAAATCATCTTAGTAAATATATAGAGGAGTGACTTTTGTAGTGTAATATTAAGTAATATTGTTTCGCAGATCATTACTAGTTAAATACTCACCAAGGGTTTTTATTAATGCAGTTTTGTTGGAGTAAGGCATACTTCGGAAAGAGCGACAAAAAAAAAAAAAAAAAAAAGAAAAGAAAAAAAGTAAAAAGAAAGAAGGAAAAGGAGGCTCTCATCTTTTTAAAAGAATGACAATACACTTCCCTTAGGTTGACTTAAACCTGATAAAATCAAAATTTTATGGCTCAAATATCAGTAGCTATTAAAAATAATCCATGGCTCTCTTATAAAGGGTGTTCCAAAAACTTGAACACATTTTAAATGTGAATTAAGTGTAAGCGTCTAATGATTTTTTTTCTTTTTCTTTCAGATTTAACAACTCAAGTCTTTGGCAATTTCAACCACGGAAAGATTAACAATCAAACAACGTGTTGAAGTTATCGAAGCCTATTACGAAAATGGACATTCAAATTTATAAATATAAGGTCCAATGATTCTACTAGCAAAAAAAGCACACCAGTGACCTTTTGTGGATGCAATCGCTTTTCAACAATCTTCCTTGGATTTTCATCGGCCCAAATGCAACAATTCTGCTTATTAACGAATCCACAAAGATGAAAATGGGCTTCATTACTAAAGAGGATTTTTGCGAAAAATCTTCATTGGCTTATCTTTGCTCATGCACCCAATTGATGAATGTACGGCGCTCCAAATGGTCAACAGGTATCGGTTCTTGTGTCAATTGAATTTTTTAAGAGTGTAGAGACAAATCTTTTGTCAAAATTCGATGTAACGTTGTTGTGAAGAGCTTCAATTCCTGCGCGCGATGACGAATAGAGGTGTCTGGATTTTCGGCCACATTCTCGTGAACTGCAGCAATGTTTTCAGCTGAAGGACGTAAACGAGCACATAATGATGTTTTCACATCTGCCACCGATCCAGTTTGTTTGAATTTACGAACATTTTTCAATTGCACACTTGAAATTTTAACACGTTGTTTGATTGTTAATCTTTCCATGGTTGAAATTGCCAAAGACTTCAGTTGTTAAATCTGTGTTTACTCTCTGGCGATCTACGTTCAAACTCAAGTGTCGGCAACATCACTTCATTCCTATATAACAGTTGCAAACAAAAAAAAAATGCTTGCAATAATATTGTCGTCTGCTTGTGTCAAAATACATGTCTGTTGATTATGAAAGCATAAAACGATAGATTTGTATTTAATAAAGAGAAAATTGCTGATTCATCAGTTACTAACTGTAATTTAGGGGTAAATAGTCCACTGAAAATAAAACTGATGAAACTTCATTGTTCGGACATTTAAGTAAGTCTAAATTAGGGTGTTGCTTCTTATATCTCGTATGTCACAACAATGTAAGTATCTTAGGAAGGGCGGAGAAGCCATTTTAATTGGGACGCCTTGGGATTTTGTTTTTGTTCTTCTTTAAAAAAAATTTTTACTTCATTTGTTTATCAAAAAACGGCTTGGTCATAAAATGTTTTAGAATTAATGAAAAAACGAAAGAGAGATGAAGAGAATGTACGTGAGCGAGAGAAAGAGAGAGATATACTGAACGCAAGGGAGGAAATAAAAGAAAGAAAGAAAGAAAGAAAGAAAGAAAGAAAGAAAGGGGGAAGCAGAGAAAGATAATATGCGAGAAATTGGCGAAGCGGGAGAGTCAGAGAGAGAT
This sequence comes from Acanthosepion lycidas, assembly GCA_963932145.1. NCBI lineage: Eukaryota > Metazoa > Mollusca > Cephalopoda > Sepiida > Sepiidae > Acanthosepion > Acanthosepion lycidas. The sequence goes on along the minus strand of OZ010586.1, from coordinate 89,895,019 downwards.
AGCAGTAAGAATGAAAGAGAATGTGCACACGCGTGGAAAAAAATACGCACCTGCATAAAAGAAAAAGTATACTATACCCCCTAATATAATATATATGGTGGACTCTCCCGTCGTATTCGACGCCTGAGGTTCAAGCAGCGCAGTTCCTAGTAACCGACAGCCAGACACCAGCGCATATGATTTGATTATAGTAGTGACGGCTTTGTGCAGAACCAACTACACTTTTTCAAGGGCCGAATACAGAGACCTGGTGCACTACATGTCACAAGGTCCCCAAACAACCATCTGAAGGTTTTGAATTCAGAGTTGTCCTTCTCCTAGACCAATGGTAATCCAAAGCTATAGGACCCAGTTTGTCCTGCTATTTATCCATTGCTGGATAGAGAAGAAGAGGCTTCATACCTTTCCCAAGGATATTAGAGAAGGCACGGTGGAGTAGCGGATAGCGGCTCCGATTGAGGAATCGGAGAGCCGAGTTCGATACACATATATATATAAATGCTATATCTATGGGTTAAAGTTATCACTGATAGAGCGTTATGTAAATCTACAAGTGTGGCAGACACACACACACACACACACACACACATATATGAAGAAATATAATCTTAAGGTGTGCTATATTTATGGGATAAAGTGCTCAATATCAAAGATAGAGCGTGTATATATTACAAAGAGTTAATCATACCTTGAATCAATTAGCAATATTAATGCAATTATTAGCGAAATCCCTTCGCTAGTAGACATAATTATGAGCATTATACTACTACTAATCCACTGAATGATGAGATCCTTATGTATAAAATGGATATGGTGTATTTTTTAATTACAAAATTCAAAACAATTCTCTCTTGAAATATTTGAACTTTAGCGTTGCGACCTGCACGCCCCAACACTACATAACCGTTAATAAATAGCTCATTCTTAAAAAACATCTTTCGGTCGGAAAAACACATTTATTTCGTCTTCCAAAGGAAAAAATACAGCCCGATGATGAATGCGTGAAGCACTCGAAAGTACTAGCTGAATTAAAAAATACTGATCTGGCCGCTCGGCTTCAAACATTTACCCACCACCGTAAGGTTGCCTCGCTGTGCCTATTTTTATAAATACATTCATGGTAATTGTTCCGATGAGATCTTCGCTGTGGTACCTAGACTGTATGAATTTAAGTGTAATACTAGACTGGCGGCGAAATCGCATCAATTTACAGTTGAGATGGTTAGGTGTAGCCGTAAGTTCTATGCTGAGAGTTTCTTTTCTCGTACTTCTTGCTTGTAGAAGTTCATTCCTGCTCCACGCTTTCCAACCAACTTTAATCTGCAAAAATTTAAATGCAATGTCAACTGCTATTGACTGTCCTCCTGATTGCTATTTTCTCTAACCCCTTGCATGATAGTGGCTGTTTGCCTTGCTTGGGGTGATACCGATTAATATATATATATATATATATATATATGTATGTATGTGTGTGTGTGTGTGTGTGTGTGTGTCGCGCAGGCCACAAATTCAGGAAAACAGAATGGCCACGGAAAATGGACTTTTTTGCTTTTACGATTTCACAATAGTTACTCTGTGAGTGAAGTGGACAAACAACAAGCGATTATTTCGAAAGAGATGGGGGAAACTATGCGTTAGGGTTAACTTTCATATAGAAATTGCTTGAACATTTCAGAACCACACACACACACAAATATATATATATTAAATTAATATTAATATAAAATTACCTAATAGATAACGGACCATTACGTTTTGAGAGAAGAAAGGACACTACTTGGTTTCAGTGGGAAAATTAAAGAAAGAAAGATAGACGTGTTTAACGGCTGTTTCAGTGTAATGAAAAAGATGTCATTTTCAAATCTTTTCATTTGTACCCACTTTTTAAAATAAAGATGAGCATTCATATCTATGCAATATTTGTTAAAGTTGTTAAGCTCTCAGTGGGGTAATGGATAGCGGTTCGAATTGAGGAATCGGAGAGCCGAGTTCGAATTCCAGCCGAATCCATTACATTCACTTACGTGCTAATGCCAATGGGAAAGGTATGGATACTCTTCTTCTCCTCCCACCCCCAATAGCAGTAATAGCAGGACAGACCGGGTTCTATAGCATTGGATAACAACCAGTCTACCGCAGAAAATAATGGCAAACTACTGCAAGAAAAAAATCTGCCTCGTCAGTCATGTATCGAAAGATACATGATCGCCTATGCGTGTATCACGCATGGCACATAACTGACTGTTAAGCTCAAATATTTAACGATGCCATGAGAGAATTTCATATTTTTATTCGGTCGAGCTAGCTCGGACATTCGTGAGTCTATAACGCCAACTATCATGATCCTCCAGCTCGGAAGGTCATTAGGGTGGCATTCTGTGTCTTAACAGCTGGCCAATGTATAGATGGTTGCTGGTTGACCAGCTCGTCTTGCTCCGTGGCTGGGTGTCCAGAGCAGTAGAACACTCGCGACTTCTTTGGGTTTTTTTTTTATTTTGTTCGCCAGCGGTGTCTTGCAAAGCGCATTCTACGTTCGGATAAGATTGTAGAAATATCAGGGATTCTAGGGATATTTGATTGTCGTCGAGCAACCCATGAGCTTACTTCACTTCAGAATCATTAGAATATTAAAATAAAACCGTGACATTTTCACGCTTTAAATCCAGAATATTCAATTTTTAACTGCCGTTTACGTAACCCACATTGCACGCAATAACAATAATAAAATTTAATTTAAATTAATTAAAGTTTAATTTCTAAAACGATAAAATTAAAATGAAGCATCCAGCAGCTGTTTAACGTGAATCACGTTTTGTCTAGTGAATGCATTGTTGCGATACAAATTTCTTTTTCTGATGACATCTGTAAGATTCAGAATTAAAGCTACGAATATACCTCTTGTTGCATATTCTTGACTGAAATATTTGAATATCAGGTGTTGAACGGACTCTTTCCTTAACTTTAGCTTTCTCGTGGAGAGTCAACTGTAAAAACTTAAACTGTTGAAGTTCATTTACTGTCAACTTATTTCTTGAGGATTCAAAGAGGTGATGGTTAAATTATTAACATTTTCTGCACAATAAAACAACTGAAATAAAACAATGGATTAAAAATATCATAGCTGAAAGTATGATAGTCATCTACAGCTTATATAACATTCAAGAATATGGTACACGGTTTTTAAGCACAATACACGCTGAGTTAAAAATAAACACTAGCTTACACTCGGACAACAGGGCTAGCACTGCCTGAACGACAGTGCTCTCTCTAATCAGCATTCAGGTTCTTTTCTCGGACTTGTGCGCATGCCCACAACAGTCAAACGCCGCATTATTCGAACTATGAAGGACAGTTCCATACAAGGGGATGGCTACTGGCATTAAGCTTAAGGATTATATAATGTACCAGATATCGAGTAAAAATAGAAGGTGCTACAATTCTGCAGTCCCTATACTCAAACCGCCACTGCACTTGTTCATTTGGGGCACATTTCAGAATACAAGTTTTATTTTAAATATAGTCGTCTCTTCTACTCCAACAGCTTCTTATCTCGCACTTCCGACAGTGGAACACCCTTCCTCTTACTTGTTTCCCTGATAGCTATAATTTTCAAATATTCAAATGTAATGTCAATCGACATCTTCTGATGCCTTGATCTTGCTCCCCGTCCTTCTCTTTATCCTTTCCTCAAACACCCCTCTTTACTCTTGCTCACACTCTCTGTAAACCCTTTGTGTGCTAGTGGCATTCCCGCCTTGCTTGGGGTGAAATGCTTAAAAAATGTTTTACATTTATACGTATTCGTAAATCTACCATTCTCCCAAACATTGTATATTGCTGCCATATCTAGTCTGGCGCTCCTGCTATATATAGAAAGATTCTGGACAGAATCCAAAAAACGGTTTGTAATGTTATCGGACTTGACCTGGCATCTCGACTTCAGTCATCTTCCCACTGCCGTGACATGGCCTACCTCTGTCTTTTCTATAAATATTTTCATGGGAATTGTTCTCATAATCTCTCCTCCTTGGTACTACTGGCAACTAGGTCACGTCCTTTTACAATTGAAACAGCTAGATGTAACTAAGTTCTAATCTAATAGTTTTTTTTCTCACACTTCTCGCCTGTGGAAGTCTCTTCCGTGTTCTTGCTTCCCTACCACCTACAGTCTTCAAAAAATTAAAAATGTTCCCTCCTGTTCTTTTGGACAGGAGTAGAGGTTTATCCTTTGTTTCCTGTTTAAGATTGGATTTCTGGTTCCTTCTAAAATCCTTTTCATTCTCTTCCACTCCCAGTCGCCCCTTGCATCTTAGTGGCATTGTCTCCTTGATTGGAGGGAACTGATTAAAAAATAAATGCAATATCAACTGCCATCTTCTGTTTTCTTGAATCTTGTTCTTTTACTGTCTTTTCACCTCACTAACGTCTTCTCATTCACTTTCACTCTTAGTAACCACTGGCGTCTTAGTGGCATTATCGCCTTGTTTGAGGTGAAATGATTAAAAAAATGTAAAGATTTCAAATTGTTGTATGCATGAAAGTTCAACTAGTGATAGAACAGAAGAGAAATCTTTTGGGGAATAATATTTTTCAAACGATATCGCGTGGCTACCGAAATTTGAGTAGACAATGTGTTTTTTTATTCATTTATTTTGTTTTAATAGTGTGAATTACATCTACCGGCCTGCACATTCGAGTGACTTAAGATGTGATCTTCGTTTAGATTTGAACCCGCGTTGCACTTTGTAGGAAAAACCACCACCGTTTGATCCGGTTTGCTTCAGAAGGCGTCACAGGTTCAATTACCCTACAAAGTAGGACGCAGGCTGGAACCCTGTCGGAGAACACAATGTCTTATTAAGTCTATCGAATACGCAGGCCGATAGACGTAATTTGTACCGCTTAAAAAGCAACAAGGCGTCTACTCAGACATTGGTAACCACAAAAATAACGTTTGGAGCAGTAGGAAATGATAATGACGTGTATGTGTGAATCTGAAAACATGAAAGTACGATTCTGTATACAAGTTCCATGTTTGCATGGGAAAGCAGATGTTCATGTGAGTTTGTGAAAGAAAGAAAGAAAGAAAGAAAGAAAGAAAGAGTGATTTTCGATATCGTTTTCTCTTTATTTTTTAATTTTCTTTTTCATTTAACAGTTCCTGTGAGATAAACAACGCTATGTAAACTTAACCCCTTGGCTTAGAATTTTTCTGTCACACTGAATTTAAGGAGTGGTTCCATTGGAGAATTGACTTTTCCTGAAAACAACTGGCTATAATATGACTGTTAGCTGTCCGTTAGGAAATCAAATCTATTCCATTCCAGCATCCTGGGAATAACGTACTAAAAAGAAAACCCGAGAAGTAAAAGAACTTATATATATATATATATATATATATATATATATATATATATATGTGTGTGTGTGTGTGTGTGTGCGTGTGTGTGTTATTTTCATTTTTGCGTAATTTAGACGATAATTTATCCATTGCAGCCTGTACACGCACACACACACACACACACATATATATATATATATATATATATATATAAAATAATTCTTGCCTTCAGTTCATCCTTGATGTCACAAGGAGTTTTGTCTATATATTGCAGCCTGTACACACATACACACACACATATATCTATATATATATGTGTGTGTGTGTGTGTGTTCACAGGCTGCAATGGATAAATTATCGTGTGAATTACGCAAAAATGAAAATAACACTGACATCTCATTTCAACAGATATATTTGCCAAAATTACACAAAAATATCTTGAAATACTAAAGAGTAAATGTATTCAATAAAATCGCCATTGGATTCAATCACGGCCTCCAGACGACTTTGGAATCTCCTGAAATCTCGCTCAACTGCGCTCCACACATACTAATCAAGAATGTTACAGTCTGGGGAGTTAGGTGGCCAGATGTAAGAAGTGAGCCTTGTTGCCAGACATACAGTCTTAAAGCAGCCACCCTCTTGACCCAGGGTTGTACTACTTTTTCAAGGCACTTGATGTAGGCCTCCGTGTTGAGTCTGAAGCCCTGTGGGAAGATGAATGAAGGCATAATGTCGCCATCACACCAAACACCATCGTAATCATCATTAGACTCATCTAACTCATTTCGAGTACTGTGCACTGTCTTCAGACTGACACCCAGACACTCTGAAGTATTTGTATTAGAGCTTTCGGTGGCAATGCCAAGCAGTACATGTCATTTCCAAATTTCTGGCGAAGTGAACTGCCTCATGCTGTTCTTTTTCTCATAGACGGTGTCCAACTGACCAAAAAAAACAAAATCAAAAACAAACATTAATTAGACGCCCAACGTTTGACTTACCTATAGTTAGTCGGTGTGGAGTCGGCCTGCTGAGTTCGTCTGCAACAGATCTGTGTGTAGCAACTGTTTCCCCATAGCAGGAATAGCAACGTCACTCGTTCAAACTTTGTTAGTTTTTCAGCCATCTAACTTCGTCTAAAATTGTTTCTGCAAAATAAGAAAATATTAAAACGAATTAGACATTGAGACATGATTAATTAATTAATTAATTAATCCCTATTGTGCACGCTATACCGGACGTAACAGCAAAATTGTTCAAATCGCGTAACAGCATAATTAGTCATTATCCACGTAGAATGAATGCACAGTTGAAAACAGTTTTTATTTTCGCTGTAAACCTTTCTTTGTTGTGCATTATGAATATGCAACACTTCCCGTACGATCACCGAAAGCAGAGCCGAACCTCATCAGTACTTACTTATATTGGGTGGGGGCGCTTGAGAACACCCGCTACTATACGTTGTCATGTCATCGAGATACAATTCGGTCATTAATGACCGCCTGTGTCGACATACTCAAATCGTTTGAGGCACGAGCAGTGACGTATTATTTGAACTCATTCTTGACATTGGATTAAGACTGTCTCATACTGAGAGACCACATAGAGGTACGCAAGCCAAAAATGACTTTAAACAATCGCGCGGCTGTCATCGTGTTTACGGATGCTGCGGTGGTGGGAGAGAAACCTTATCAACCGCAGCCTGCACGGTGGCCGTTCTCGGGCAGAGAGTGAGCAACCGCGCATATATATATATATATATATATATATATATATATATATATATATATATATATATATATAAAAGGAAGAGGTTATAGTTGTTCCAACGAGAGAAAAGTGTATATATATTAAAAAGAAGAGAGAAACCGCAAACGTTTTTGGTTGTGATGTGGATTTTTTTTTTTCAAAATATACATTATGCTTTATTTTCCATAATTTTGCAACAAGTTTTTCGGGTCTCGTGACATTCTTCGGGCAAAGAGAGGATATTTCCACATATTATTAAAATGAAATAATTTTCCCAATGTTTTTCGATGTTAAACATTCTTGGTGTTAAACATTCCCCTTTTTGTGTGACGCAAATGTCTTTCTTGAACTAGCAATGAGAAAGTTCTTCTGCGTGATGGGTACAAAACAATTAAGATTGGCCCGAGAAAGGTTGAGGAAAAATATCTGTATTCTTAGCTTTTAATGACCCTGTGTGTTCTTAGATCTATTTCAATTATGCGTATGTATACGTATATTCCCCCTCCATACATAGATGTTGTCTTATTATAAGGAATTAGTATACAGGCACACACACACACACACACACACACACACACACACACACACACACACGCATATACATACATATATACACATACACATACACACACTTCCTATGTTGTCTAGGGTTCGTGTGTATGCTTGTGAGCAGTCTATTTGCTTTTGCCAATATGCGTATACATATTCGTACTCGACAGATACCCGCATGTGAATATGTGCGCATGCATGCGATCGGTTCGACCACTGTATCTGGCCATTATGTGTGCATGTTGCGTGCTTTTGCGTGTGGGGTTATGATCTATTTAGTGCTGGTTTAAATTTGTTTATGAAGTTTTTTTCTTGTATTTGTAGATCAGAATAATTGTCTGTTTAATATATTGGCATAATTTTAAATTCACCCTGGTTACATTTATAGATGTGATGTGATACAAAGAGTTTTCTGCTGTCTGATAATTTGATGTTGCACTTGTGGAGGGAAACACTGCTGTTTAGTTGTTGACTGATACCTATATATGACTTCTTGCATTTTGTGCATTTGAGTACATAAATCACATTTTTGGAGTTGTAATTTAAACTTTTATTTATTATGAATGTCGTTTTAGGGTTTTCAAAAGTGTACGAGTTTCCTTCTATAATGATGTCACAAACCCCACATCTTTTTCTGTTGCATTTTGGGATTCCCTGTATTGTGTGTTGGTTAAATTTGAATGAGATTAATATGTGTTTCGGGTTTTTAGATTGGCGTTTGCTTTTAATTATTTAGTATATTTTTCAGTTTGTCATTCTTGCTAAGTAGGTCTAAATTTTTTGTAATTTCTCTAAATAGTTCTGGATTGTTCTTGTTGTATATTGAGACATATTCTAGTTAGTTCGACGTTCCGTTTCTTTGGATTTCTTAGTTGGTCTAAAGAATTTTTTTTGCGAGTTCAAAACCTTTGTTTATTAGTGTTGTGGGGTAGCCTCGTTTTTTTTTTTTTTTTAGACTTTTATGTAGTTCTTCCAGCCGGGTTTTTCGGAGGTGTTTATCAGTCACTATAGTACAAACCCTACGAATAGGGGATGGATTTCAGGCAGCTTTTTGGGGTGATGGCTCTTGAAATGAAGATATTGTTGGGTGTCTGTAGGTTTGTGGTAGATATCTGTGAGTATGTGGTTGTTTTTATTTCTATAATAGTAATAGTAATTCGTTGAAATTATATTCTTGGGTGAATTTGATTTTTGGATGTAAATTCTGAAGTAGAATGTGGAATTGGTTAATATCACCCCATGAGGATTTCCAGAAAATGAAGCAATCATCAAAGTATCTATATATGTATATATACAGTGAATAGCAAAAGTATTTAATAGATCGTTTTTTTATAGATTTCACAATAAAAAATATTTCAATTAGAATGATACTTTAAATATTTTAATGAACAATTGTCTAACTAAACATAAAGGAAAATTGAGAAATATTGTTTTTATATACTTTTATCATATATTCCATATAAGCCCTCTTACTTCTTTAAATAATGACCTGCATTCATAATTATGATTGTTAGTGCAATATTTTGTCAATTTTGAATCTTTTCTCTTGTACCCTCTTACTTCTTTAAATAATGAGCTGCATTCATAATTATGATTGTTATTGCAATATTTTGCGAATTTTGAATCTTTTTCATTTGTACCCTCTTACTTCTTTAAATAATGACCTGTATTCATACTTATGATTGCGATTGCAATATTTTGTCAATTTTGAATCTTTTCATTTGTACCCTCTTACTTCTTTAAATAATGACCTGCATTCATAATTATGATTGTTATTGCAATATTTGGTTAAATTTGTTAAGCTCAAATATTTAACGATGCCATACAGTAGAATTTTTACAAGTATTCTATTATAAAATAACACAAAACCTTAGCAAAGAGCGATTAAATGTTATGGCACATCAAAAAGAAATTCAAATATGAAAACCGTGAAATGTTCACGAATACGACTAGCAATCATTAATTTAATTACATAAACCAAACGTCATAGCTTTTGTTAGTTAATATTAAGTTGGTGCAAAAATAATGTCGTTTTCTCACATAGTAACATACGTGAGAAAACGACATTATTTTTTAACCAACCTAATATAACAATGTTAAAATAAAGGATTTTAAATTTCGTTACAATTTAGTTAATTATTACTCACCATAAGTCTTCTTCATTCAGTCAATTATCCTCCGTGTATAAGTGACATTCCCGTCAGTATAATGTACACTTTGCTATTTTCTACGTCATGATTTCCTTGATCCCCTTAGGAGGACATTTTAAAGACTAGATACCCTTCATTTTACAGCCTGTGGGCATTGGCATAAACACAGTAATCAGAAATAATGTTTATAATATCTAGACTATAACGCCAATACAGAAAACAGTGCTGAACATTCAAATTGCAAATCAGAAATACTAAAATCAGACAAGTACAACAATTTAAGTCTCTGGGACGTATTTTAACCGAGATCAGAAAGTGGGACGTCGAAATCAAAAGGCGCATTCGGAATAACGAAAGGTACCTTCCAAAAGCTAAGCAAAGCATGAAGGAACATAAAAATTTCATTAGGAACAAAGAAAAGCGTACTGAAATGTTATGCAATATTAGTCCTACCATATATATATATATATATATATATATATATATATATATATATATATATATATATATATAAGTACCGAAAATCTTGGTAATCCATATTGATAATTTCAAGGAGGACGAAATCCTGAGAGCTCAATGTTAATTCAGAGCGAATAATTTAAAGAAAAACAAACCACTTTAAGGCTCCATTGTAATAAATTATTTCACCAGTGACTTTTATTTTTCCCTGGATCTTCACACATCACCTTCAAAAGGTGAAACGAAAAATGAAATTAAAATTTACACTTTTAACAGGCAGTATTAAGCTTATATAAGTTGACATAGCGTGGAAGATCCAGGGAAAAACAAAAAAAGTCTCTGGTGAAATAAAATATATATATATACTGCGTGCCAAATTATTATCTAGATAAATTTTTTTTCTAATATTTCAAAAACTGTCCAATCAATTCACACAAAACTTTCACACAATATTGGCAACACTGATCCGAGTAATCACTGAACTTTTCGTACTGATCTGCAAAATGTAAACAAACTGACGCCATATTTGTTATCAGCACGGTGATTTGAGCGTGCCAAATTATTAGTAAAATTCCCAGAATTGAGCAAACAAAACGTTTATTAATGTTGCACATGAATGTTTATGATCAAAAGAAGCTAACAAATAAGATAATCAAGCAAATAATAACAGATACAAACAAAGACACAGTTTTAAACAAATTAATAGGGAATGTGCTTTCCCTGTTTTGAAATTACTTGAAGAAGTCAACAATCCATAGAACTTGTTAATTGTAGGATGTCATCTGCTGTAATGCCGCGAGATATGTCAAGATTTGTTTCCCACAACTCAGCGTTTCTCCTGAATTGTCGTCCGTTGGCGTACAGTCTTCGCTTCATGATGCGCCAAAGGTTTTCGATTGGGTTCAAATCCGGAGAATTTGCTGGCCACTTCACATTTCGAGGTCCATCGAAGCCTAACTGTTACAAATATTCAGTAGTCTTGTGAGCAGCATGTGAGGGAGCATTATCTTGCATAAAAACAATGGCCCTTCTAAAGGCAATTCTTTGCCATTTCATCCACGGTTCAAGATGTTCCTTCATAAACGCTATGTATGCATCAGCAGTCATTTTGACGCCATCTGGTACTCTCCATGTGCCCACTAATGTTTTTCCAATAATACCACTCCAGATCATTATGCCTCCACCGCCTTGTTGGCGTCTCAAACGCTGATGGCAATTCTGTCCGTTCATTACCCAGCCTTTACACCATCTATCTGGCCCATCAAGTGTTGCTCGAGTTTCGTCTCTGAATAAAACTTTAGAGAAGTCAATCTTCATATTGCCCTCGGCCCATTTCAATCGATTTTGAATGTGATTTCTCATCAACGGAGGCTTCGATACATGTTTGACTGTTGTTGCTATTTCCCTCAGATACAGACACCGAGTACTTTTAGACACAGTAGGATCCCCATGCGACTGAAAAGCTCTTGACTGGTAAGTCCAGGGTTCTTCGTGGCCTCTCGTTTAAGTCGTGACATGAGACGACGTGAAATAACTCCCGGCTTCCCTTTATCTGCTCTTTTGCGTACTTATGTAGGGTCGGTGGTGAACTTTTTCAATGTTTGATGACACCTCCCTATCATTTTAGAAATTAGAAAAGAGTTATCTCGATAATAATTTAGCACGCAGTGTGTATATATATATATATATATATATATATATATATATATATATATTGTCATCTATCTACCTATCTCTCTTTCTCTCCCTCTCTGTATATAGAGTCACTCGAGGTAGAGGGTTACATTAAGGGGTAGTTTATATGAATAGAAGGAGAAGATTGCAGTTAACTCTAGACTTGATCAAGTTAAGATTGTAGTGATCAGGGAAACATTCACTTGGGAGTCTGCTCCAAAGAGCTGGGGTTCGCGGGAAGAAGCTGTTTGAGTGGAACTTACTTCTCGCCGATGGAATACGGAGGAAATGTGGCTGCTTTGCTAATATGTAAGTAACATGGTGGGTCCTAGCCGTGAAGTTTGGACCTGGTGGAACCAAGGAATGTAGTTCGTTGGAGCAATTTTCTATGGTATTAGGGATAGAACAGTGAGAGACTTGCCACATCCCGCCTGTGTGTGTGAGAGAGAGAGAGAGGTTGGAAGGTGGAAAATAATTCTTTTATTCATTTTATAGTATTTTTCAAATATTCGAATATGTTGGGCAGGCAAAATAATATTGTGGATAAACTGTCCATTATTGTCCTCTTATATGCCAGTGAATGCTAGACAATTTCATCACAGATGAAGAAGAAACTTGAAGCAAGAGAAATGTGACTCTACAGTAGGATATTTAGAATACCATGAGCCGAACATGTGAGCAACGACAAAGCTAGAAAATAGAAACAAATAGGACAGCAGGAAGAGATTTTGATATTCTAGGGCACATAATGAGGAAAGAAGGATTGGAAAATCTGATACTCACAGGATAGATTGAATGCAAGAGAGACAAAGGAAAACAACACATTACCTACCTTGTGTAAATGGATGGAGGAACAAGTATTTCACTGAGTACACCTTCTTTAGCATACCGCAGAAAAAGACAAAATTTATTAAGAAATACAAAGGACAGGAAATTGTGGAGAGCCATGACCCCCTACGTCCTGAAGGAACACGGCAAAACGAAGATGAAGAAGAAAAAGAAGAAATCTGGATGAATGTTAGACTAATAGATATGTAAGATAGATTGTGGAGAAAAATTGTCTAGCACTGCACAGTGAGTCAACTTTCCTAGCTGCAGACCTAGCAATGGATTCAATATAGTCTTTCCACTTCATCTCAGCCGAGAATGTTAGCCAGAAAAGGGGCAACGAGTCGCTCTCCTGGTGATTAGCATCAGCCATACTGATGGAAGACGGGAAAAGGATCTTTATTAATCATTTAATATGATTAATAGTGTGCTGTTTTGTTTTACATTTACAACTTCTTTAGCATATTGCAGAAAAAGACAAAATTTATTAAGGGCAGGAAATTGTGGAGAGCTATGATCGCCTACGTTCTGAATGAACATGGCACAAAGAAGAAGAAGAAGAAGAGGAATGAGAAGAAGAAATCTGGATGAATGTTAGACTTATAAATATGTAAGATAGATTGTGGAGAAAAAATGTCTAGCATGACACAATGAACCAATTTTCTTAGCTGCAGACCTAGCAATGGATTCAGTATAGTCTTTCCACTTGATGTCAACCGAGAATGTTAGCCAAAATAATATCGTGGATAACTGTCCATTATCTGTCCTTCTATATGGTAGTGAATGTTGGACAATCTCCTCATAGATGAAGAGACTATGGACCGAACATGTCATCAATGACGGAATTTAAGAGAAAATGAAAACAAAAATGACACTTATACTTAACATCCTGTTGATAACAACCATACATTCTGTCTTCTTGCAGTTCACGTTTGTTATCAAAAGGGTAGGTTGAAATTGCGTATAGCAAATTGGAAATTCCAAGATGAAGCAAGTGCAAAAAATTTAAATATATGTTTTAACAGATGGCATGTGCGATAATGAAATCTGAAGATGCACTGGGATAGCCAAAGATGCTTTTCAAAAGCTAAGCAGAGTATTAAGAAATAGAAAAAACTTCGCTAGATACAAGGGAAAGATAAGATAAACTGATATGTGATATCTCTTCTCCTGTATGACAGTGAGTGCTAGACAATCTTTTCAATGATGAAGAAGAGATTTGAATGAACAGAAAATGAGGTTCTATAGACGGATGCTGAGGGTACAATGAACCGAAAACGTGAGCAACGACGAACTTTCAGGAAAGATAAAGATAAATTAGACTTAACACCGGGAAGGGTCAGCTGAGGTTTATCGGGCACATAATGAGGAAAGAAGGCTTGGAAAATATGATACTCACAGGACAGATTGAAGACAAGAGGGACAGAGGAAAACAGCGAGCTTGAATAAATTCATGGCAGAACTGGGGCTAGGAGAAATAGCAAAAAGACAAAATTTATTAAGCTACAAAAGGACGGGAAGTTGTGGAAAGCCATGATCGCCTACGTCCTAAGAGAACACGACATATAAAGAAGAAGAATACTTAGTATCAAGAAGAGACAGTTGAAATTTCTAGGTCACATAATAAAGAAAGAGGGGTTGGAAAATTTTGCACTCACAGGACTGACTGAAGGCAAGAGGGGGTAGAGGAAAACAACATTATCTACCTAGCGAAATTGATTAAATGGATGGCAAAACAGAGGTTAGGAGAGATAACAAAAAACTAAACTTATTAAGAACTACAAATGACGTAAAGTTGTGGAGAGCCGTAATCGTCAACGTCCTGAAGGGATACAACACATAGAAGAATAATTTTGATTGAATTGGTCATTGCCATGAACTAAATGTTGTCAATATGTCAGATAACATTTTGTTGGCTCTATCCTGGCATATATATATATATATATATATATATATATATATATGTGTGTGTGTGTGTGTGTGTGTGTGTGTGTATCGGTACTGTTTCTGTGGTAACGGATCTAAAGTAGACAGTATGGAGCCAGTTAGCACAGATTGAAGTTATAATATTCTCGATGAAGTTATAATATTCTCGCTTACTTCCGTTTGTTTATAGCAGTGCTTGGAAGGAAAGTGTGTAGAGTGTGATCGTCTCACCACGTCACAGAGGTTTCATGAGTGATCATGGCTTGTGAAGCAGTTTTTCGCTAAGTTCAACATTCCTCAGATCCGACAACCACCATAGTCCCCAGATCGCCCCCTTTGCGATATTTTGCTCATGAAAAAATCAAACTCCACTTAAAAGGAACACGATTTTCAGCTGCTCGCTATCCCAAAAGATGAGTTCCAGAAATGTTTCCATTAATGGAAGCGACGCTGGATAAAGTATTTGTATTCAGAAGGGGGACTACTTCGAAGGAGATTAAATGCCGAATTGATATGTGTTGTAGTTTTCTTTTTCTAGCACCAGTCCCGATACTTTTTGATCAGAAACTTTGAAACATGCTATCTGTATTGAGACATGTAAGACAGTATGTAGATGTATTAGGTTGGTGCAAAAATAATGACGTAATAATGTCGTTTTTTGACGTATTTTTAACGTCAAAAACGACATTATTACGTCATTATTTTTGCACCAACCTAATATTTACGTTATATACATACATATTGTTATAGTGGAACAACCTAACACACCCCAACTGTTATTGGTCAGTCTAGAAGAGACGTGACTGGGAGAATAAAAGAAAGACGTGACGAACTATTGTAGTAGAAGCGTATGAAGGACGATTTCGATCTCCGTGACGTATCTCCCGTTTTGCTGACTGTTATATTTACAAACCCTTATTTATTGTACATTCCGTACAATAAAAACCTTGTTATCGTTTTACCTAATTCCTGTGTTAATGTAATTTTTCCACTCGGGATTACCTAGTTGCTTATATCGTATTATCCACGATATAACATATATATATATATATATATATATATATATATATATATATATATATATATATATGTATGTATGTATGTATGTATGTGTGTGTGTGTGTGTGTGTGTATGCATAGCCTGAAAATATATAAAATATATGAAAATAATTGTCGGACTTAATCCATTTCATAATATATGATGTCATTTGTTTACCTTAAGATACGCATCGAGCAGAAATGAGCGTTCGAGAGAAATCATGGAATATTTGTAGTTTTATATATATATATATATATATATATATAGATATATATAGATAGATAGAGAGAGAGAGAGAGAGAGAGAGAGAGAGAGAGAGAGAAAAGGAAGAAGTCAAACGACAAGAGTGAAAAGCTCGACAAAATCGACCTGGACCTCCATCAACATTACTCTGCAGTCAATGCCATCGACTCTCCTCCATGCAAGAATTGATCTACTTAGTTATCGACCCAATTATTATAAATGAAACGATCAGAAAAAAAGAAATTGAATTCTTGGATATGAGATAAAGAATACGATATATATATATATATATATATATATATATATATATATATATATATACAGGGACGTGTCGCCCAAGTAGACAAGTTAGCCAGTGCCTACCCTGAATAAAATAGATCAGCAGCAGCAACATTTTCCTTCTGTGGCACAGTATGCACTTTATCTAGCAAAATTCGGAAGGTTTCTCTGATTATTATGCATAAAATGCAAAATATTTTATTTTTTGTAGATTGATTACATAAAGGTCTTAAGCTGCCTACCCTGACGGTACGTGAGTGGCAAAAAAGACATTCCCTAAAATTACGATGTTTGATCAACTGGTTGTATTTGAGGAACTTGAGACATTTCGTGTGTGTGTGTGTGTGCGTGCGTATTTATAAATGTAAAAGACAATAGGAACACTGTAATATTACAGTTTTCGTATTGTCTTTTACATTTATAAATATTGTCTTTTTCTACAGGTTAACTCTGAGAAAGTTTTCATATATATATATATTTGGCAGCATGTTTTCATTAAGATATGTCACAATGAATAATTTAGACTTTACTTTTGTCTAATAGTTTCTTAATATCTGTATCAAAGGAAGAGAGAAAATTACCATGTTGATACATATTTATTTAATCCGAGTATTTTCGACATTAGCACAATGTCATCATCAGAGTGTTATTTTTTCTATCAACACGGTAATTTTCTCTCTTCCTTTAACAAGGAAGATTAAACATGGAAGAAAGAACTAACTTCTTTTTCTGCGGTATGCTAAAGAAGGTGTACTCAATAAAAATCAGATACAACAGACTTGATTGCACGCATAAAGAGCGAATGCGCTAAAATTGACGGCAATGTGGTGTTATTGCAATGAATTCACATGAATCTTACAAAGCACATCAAATTTGCATAAAAAAACAAAGAAACCATATTGAAGTTGTTATTTGTTAATATTTCAATTCAATAAAATGTTGAAAATTTCATTTCTTGAAAATAAGCATTGTTGGCTGCGTGTGCAGACTTTATGGGCATCCTGTATATATATATATATATATATATATATATATATATATATATATATATATATAAAGGTCAAAAAATAATATTCCATCGTTATAATTTATTACATTGGAATTATTACTTTGTTTTTTGTTGCTTTTTCTTTTCTTTTTTTTTTTTTTTTTTTTTGTTTTTTGAATTTGTAGATTTGTAGATTGTGATTATGATTCCAATTCAATAAATTATAACCATGGAATATTAGTGTTTGAGCATTTTATATTATATTCTTGCTCTGTCCTGGACATTGAGCTCTACCAAGATTCTATCATCTTGGAAATTTATATATATATATATATATATATATATATATATATATATATATATATGTGTGCGTCTGTAAGTGTGTATAAATATATATATATATATATATATATATATATATATATATATATATTGACCACTAATATTATCTATGTGTGTAGAAATACATTACTAATAAAATAATGCGGCACAATTTATTAATTTTTATTTTAAATGATTTCTTTATTTCCTATAAGACAGAAAAAGAGATAACATTTTTTTAATCTCTTACCAAAACGCATTTGAATAAAATAAAAAAAAACAACAGATAAATAATAGCGGTACTATGAAATAATGTTTAGAAAATCCACCCTTCCTTAACAGCAGGGTTATCTTGTCCAAGCAACGTCGATTAAGCGTGATTACGAGTAATTCTTTTCCTTTTACCCTTCTCCGATTTCTTGCGAGTTCACTCACCTTAGAGATGGAGATGACGAACTACAGTTGGTCAGGATATCGGTGAGTGAATAGTTTCATTCAAATGATAGAAGATTTTTTCTTCAGTCGGAATGCCGTTTGTTATTCAGAATGTAGAGGAATGGCCCGGGAAAGGGCAAGGACGTGCTGGTCGTGCAACTGACTTCCGCCCAAAACCAGCAAGTTGTTTTGGACAATTGTTCCTGGTCTGTTGTTTTAAATATTCCGGGTGGCCTGTTCGCCGGTAATATGTTCTTTTCCGACGCTAATTAAGGTGCAATTAAATCTCAGTGCGGAAATCGCTTTGATAATAGCAATGGCGAGAAGAAAATGGAAGTGAAAAACGCGACTTTTGTGCGCACGCGCAATACACTTATAGACGTGCGTGAACACACATGCAAGCAAAAAGTATGAGATCAACACCGTCGAGTAATTATCAAAAGACTGGTCTAATAAAGACAGGTTACGAATTAGATTCGTTTTTAAGTCGGTCTTTAAATTGATATTCGTCATGTTTTTTTCGTAAATTCGGAAGTTAGGTGACCATGAATCTCCAGGGATTCAATTCTTTATTATCAACGGGAACAAATTAACATTTTAACGAATGTAAAACAAAACAACATACTATTAATCATATTAAATGATTAATAAAGAACCCTTTCTGTCTTCCATCAGTATGGCTGATGCTAACCACCAGGAGAGCGGCTCGTTGCGCCTTTTCTGGTTAACATTCTGGCTGAGATGAAGTGGAAAGACTATATTGAATCCATTGCTAGGTCTGCAGCTAGGAAAGTTGACTCACTGTACAGTGCTAGACAATTTTTCTCCACAATCTATCTTACATATCTATAAGTCTAACATTCATCCAGATTTCTTCTTTTTCTTCTTCATCTTCGTTGTTAAGTATAAGTGTCTTTATTGTTTCCATTTTCTCTAAAATTTCCTCGTTGCTCACATGATATTCTAAATATCCTACTGTAGAGCCACATTTCTGTTACTTCAAGTCTCTTCTTCATCTGTGATGAAACTGTCTAGCATTAACTGGCATATAAGAGGACCAATAATGGACAGTTCATCCACAATATTATTTTGCCTGCCCAACATATTCGAATATTTGAAAAATACTATAAAATGAATAAAAGAATTAGTTTCCACCTTCCAACCTCTCTCTCTCTCTCTCACACACACACACACACACACACAGAGGCGGGATGTGGCAAAGTCTCTCACTGTTCTATCCCTACTACTATGGAAAATTGCTCCAACGAATTACATTCCTTGGTTCCACCAGGTCCAAACTTCACGGCTAGGAACCACCATAGTAGCAAACAATCTACATTCACTCCGTATTCCATCAGCGGGAAGTAAGTTCCACTCAAACAGCTTCTTCCCGCGAAGCACTGGTCTGTGGAACAGATTCCCAAGAAGTTGTTTCCCAGATCACTATAATCTTAACCTGTTCAAGTCTAGAGTTAACCGTTATCTTTCCCTACTATCCATATAAACTACCCCTTAACGTAACCCTCTACCTCAAGTGACTCTATGTACAGAAAGGGAGAGAGAGAAAGAGAGATGGGTAGATAGATGATAGTATATATATATATATATATATATATATATATATATATAGGAGGACTGATATTAAGTAACATTTCAGTACTCTTTCCTTTGTTTCTAATGAGATTTTTATGTTCCTTCATACTTTACTTAGCTTTTGGAAGGTACGTTTCGTTATTCCGAATACGCCTTCAGATTTCGACGTCGCACTTTCCGTCCTCGGTTAA
>OZ010586.1:89825251-89870251 GCA_963932145.1 Acanthosepion lycidas | reverse complement strand
TAATGATGGTGTTAAGATGAGTTAATTTCACCCGAGCAACACTGGTTGACCTTACAAGTAAATGAATAATAAATTTTGGAGACTGGTCTCTTCACTGTAACACACCCGCGGCCAGGCTTGGGCGTTTTGTCGCCATGGAATGTGCGGAATGTGCTTGGGCGTGTGTTCGCGAGAGGGCCAAGATTAAGTTGCAAGTATCACCCACCAAACCGTACATGACGGGACACAGTGCGCCAGCCGCGCAGAGGACATCATCACTGCATAAACACCTACACATCAGCACCAACAACAGCGCAATTGTCAAAAAGAAAAGAAAAAAAACTTTCAACGTATTTTTCTGCCGTGTGTGAGTCCCTTCGACTTGACCAGCAGACTGGTTTTTACCAACTTACCAGGGCAGGCGAAGTCGACGAAAAATAGGAGAAAACAAGTTCGAATGTAGGTCGAGAGTACTGATATGATTTTGTTAAGGTTCGCCCCAAACTTCAGGTTGGAATCAGTGTAGTAAATATTCCTTTCTTCTAGCGTGTCCCATATATCAGTATGGGCACGTGACGTAGGGGTTAGAATGTTTGCATTCTGACCATGAGACCCAGGTTCGAATCTTACCATGGTCGATTTGTCAGGAAGAAGATTTCTTGATGCGGTCGATCCCAGCGTGCGGGACATTTAGAAAGTGCCTAAAAACCATACCACGGGTTGACCAAAGTCTTGTGAGTAGCTGTGCTAGCATGAAGTCACAAGTCATCGTGGCTGAGGGCTTGAGTGTGCTGGCCTTTCCCAAATTGTTGATCACGCTAGATAACACGCTCTTTTCCATAAACTGTAACTAAGGTCTGCTCAGCATAGTTGCAATATAAACCAAAGGTGGGCTCTGTCGGTGTTGAATAAATGCGCCTGAGCAAGCGCCTGCAATATCTAGTCTAGTGCTCCTAAATCTAGTGCTATAAATCTCGAGATTCTTGACAAAATTCAAAGGAAGGTCTATAATGTATATGTCTATATTTCTGAGATGAAGTATTATGTACACTATTTACATTATTCGGACTATTGTCTTCATCTTTGTCGCCATATTTATTACAGCGTTTCAGCCGTTGTACGCTCCGGCCTTCTTCAGGTGGTTGGAATGTCGCTTTATGTCGCTCACTGGGGTAGACTGTTCTAGTTCCACGTGCTATGTTTTTTTAATGTATATCAGTTATCAGTTATCTCCTGTTAATTCCCCTCTGAAAGTTCTCCACTGCCTTAAGCGGGTATTGAACTGTCACTGGATCTAACCAACGCCTTTATCCACTGTGCCATGTGTCCTTGAGGACATCTGTGTATGAATTTCTGGGTATTATAAACCTAATGTCTTCAGCAACCGTTTTTTACCAGTGCTCATATTGCAATTTTTGCTGTTATCAACTATTTTTACCAGAGCTCATATTGCAATTTCTGTTGATATTATCGCTTTTCTCTGGAACTCCTTATTACTGGTTCCCATATTGTATTCATTTCTATGCTTGGTCGGCTCAGGAGATTTGTGTGGCCTAGCATATGTGCTGATTACTTAAGATTACGATTTTCCCAATGGTGTTCTTTGTCTATGATCTCAACCTGATCCCACAGAGGGTGGTGATCTCCCTTTTCTCTCCACATGTGGTCAGCCACGCCTAATTATTCCACTTCCCATCGTGTTACAGCTTTCTGGTGTTCTTGAAGCCTTACCTTAAGGGGCGGCCTGTCTACCCTTTATGTATTCGATCTTGATCCCGCATCACGACATCAGTCACTTTCTCACCGTCTCACCGACGTGACGTGGATTCCTACTGTTTTTTCTACAAATATTTTCATGGCATCTGTTCAGATGAGTTTCTCTCCTTAGCATCGCGACCGATTTAATTTAAGCGCAGTACTAGATTGGCAGTTAGGTCTCATCGTTTTACTGTTGAAATAGCTAAATTCAATTGTCAGTTCTATTCTAATAGTTTCTTTTCTCACTTGAGGACCACACTTCCTATTTCTTGCTTCACTACAATCTTCAAAAAACTTAAATGCAACGTCAATCGCCATCTTCAGGCTTCCCGAACCCTGTTTCTTTATTGTCCTTCCCCTCAATCCTCCCCACTAAAATTATTCACACTCTCTTTCACTCCATTTAACGCCCTGCGCCTCATTGGGATTATCACCTTGCGTGGGGTGAAATGATTAAGAATTACGCATACGCTAGACAAAAGGAAAGATTATCAGAACAAAATTTTGTTATTACCTACCCAAGTGTCCATTTAACTCGACCAACATTAGAGTGAGATTTAAATTTGCCCCTGGATTTAATTAACACACGAAACATTTTTGAATTCAGCGTTGCCTTTTTACTAGACTGGTCGGCAACTAAGGCTAAAGAGCCCAGTCTGCTGTACTATTTACTCACGAACTCGGAGTCAGGGTAGAGGTGGATCTATACCTTTTCCACACATTAATGTTTATTTGCAACCATAACAACACAATTAGTAAAAAAGAATCCTTGATGATATTCATGAAAGCCAGTTACGATTGAAAGGACTTTTGTTTTGTTTTGAAATAAAGTTTAAATTTTACTTTCATTTTGATGTTTTATACAGGAGAATTTAGTATTACAAATTTGCCTTTTAGTAATAAATATTCATATTAGAAAATAACGAAAGAATCTCTTTAGCCAATTAAAACAAGAATACAGTCGTTTTTTAATCGAATTTGCCCCAAGCAAGGCAATAAAGCAGTTAAGACACAAAGGGTTACTTGGTGTGAAAGAATTAGAAAACAGAAACATTATTAGAGAGCGAGAACAATAGAAATGTAATCAGGAAGATAACGATTGACATTGTATTTAAATTTTTGAAGTTCAAACTTGGCTGGAAAGCATGCAACCGGAAGAGAGTTTCACATGCGAGAAGTGCAAGAAAAGAAAATTGTTAGTATAGAACTTAGGGCTACGTCTAGCCAATTCACCTGTAAATTGATGAGACCTTGTTGCCAATCTAGTACTACGCTTAAATTCATAAAGTCTAGGTACCATAGCGAAAAGCGATATTTACTCTATGTACAGAAATGTGGCACAAGGCCAAAATGGGAAATGGGGAAAAGGATGATCTTCTTCTGTCTTAACGTTAAACTTAGCTAACCACAAACACTGACCCAAGCATACAACAATATTCCTAACACCGAAACAACACATTCTTACTTACCTTTCTTACTACATCCACCGTAATACCTCATTGTCTCTATGAAAATCCTAACTTGTCCCTATATGTACAATTCATTGTCTGTGGGCGGGGGGGGGAATAAAACAACAATTTAAAACCTAGCCGCAATGAGTATTTACAATATGAGTACAAATCTATAGCGAAGAGCTCATCCGAACAATTACCATGAGAATATTTATAGAAAAGTCATAGGGAAGCAACTTTATGGCGGCGGGAAAATGACTGAAACCGAGGCGCCAGGTCAGGACGAATAATATTGCTGGTTCTTTGGATTTTATAAATATATAGTACCGGACAATGTGCAGCAGCAATATTCTAAGCATGAGCGAATAGTAGACTTACAAATATGCAAGGTAGATTCTGAAGAGAAAAATTGTCTAAATATCTCTAAATATGTAGCAGGAGCACAGGACCCTATGTGGAAGCATTATTCTAAACATGTACGAATGGTTGACTTATAGAATATGTAAAAATAGATTCTGGAGAGAAAAATTGTCTAGCACAACATGGTGAACTGACTTTCTTAGAAGCAGACCTAACAATGGATTCAATAGATTCTTTCTACTTCGTGTCAACCGCGAATGTTAGCGCGAAAAGGCGCATCGAGTTACTCTCCTGGAAGTTAACATTAGCCACGCTGATGGAAGGTAGACTCTCGCTCGGGCACATTTGAGTTTGTTCAACGCACACAGAGCCAACCTATGGTTTATACTGCAACTATGCTGAGTAGACCTTAGTTACAGGTTCTGGGAGAGAACGTGTTATCTAGAATGATAAACAATCTGAACACCAGCACACCCAAACCCTCCGTCACAAGCTATCGAAGGCTGTAAGTGTTCCGTCTACCCAATTTCACTCACAAGGCGTGGGTCAACCCGTGGTATGGTATTTAAGAATAGCGGATCAATAGCACATTTTGTTTTTATATCAGAGGTATCCTCTCCTAGACCGTTTGTCTTCACCACGGCTAAGTAGGATAGTGTCATATATATATATATATATATATATATATATATATATATATATATATAGATAGATAGATAGATAGATAGATAAAGTGGTCTACAATCACCATACATGAGTTGCATTTCCGCAATTGTCAATGATGACATGTCTATGTTTAGGTTTATCATGTCATGAAAAAATAACTTCTAACGCAGCCACTAGAATCAGTCTACTGGGTTGTTAGCTAATCCTCTTTGCAGACACTTTCTCAGGCGCATTTGTGTTTATTCAACACCCACAGAGCCCACCTGTGGTTTATACTGCAACTATGCTGAGCAGACCTTAGTTACAGTTTCTGGGGAAGAGCATGTTATCTAGCATTGTCAACAATCGGAACAAGCCTACAATGACTTGTGACTCCATGCTAGCACAACCACCGACGGTTACCAAGGGTTCCGTCTATCCAATTTCACTCACAAGGATTGCGTCAACCCGTGGTATCGTTTTCAGGCACCTTCCAAAAGGTGCTGCTCACAGTTCTATAACATCAGGAAGTTTTCTTCCAGACAAATCAACCATGGTGAGATTCGAACCCGGGTCTCATGGTCAGAAAGCGAACGTTGTAACCACACGGCCACGCGCCAATAACAACAACAACAACAACAATAATAATAATAATAATGGGACTACACAATACACACTGACAGAACAATCAAAGCCAACCGCCCAGATATTGTTATTAAAGATCACAAACAAAAACGGTGCCTCCTTATTGATATGGCAGTCCCTGCTGACTGCAATGTATCTTTGAAGATATTCAAAAAGCTGTCGAGGACCTTGAAATAGAAATCTCAAAAATGTGGCATATGGGAACATCAACAATCCCTGTTGTAGTTGGAGCCCTAGGACTGGTTGGAAAACATTGCAGTAGACTAATTGAAGGGATTCCTGGAAGTCCATGCCTCAAGGAGATACAAAAAAATTGTTCTGTACAGCCCACACTTTACGAAGGGCTTTATCTATGTAATTTCTTTCTTTTTTTTTCTTTTATTTTATGTCAGTGGAAAGTGTGTCATGCTGCGGGACCCGGAAATAAATGTGTAAACGCCAGAAATCAAAGAAAATAAATATAATAATAATTGTGCCCGACAGCGTCTGGTATCAAACTAGAAACTGAAGGATACATAATTGCTGCCCAAGATTAGTGACTTCCAACTAGGAGCTACCAAAGTAACACTCTAGAACTTAATTGCAGCACTTCTTGTCGCGTATTGCACAAACGCAGTATTTGCAACAACATAATATGGTTATCAGTACATACACTGGAAAATATGCCGTGTATTAAACGTCCCTCGCAAAAAAGAATTGGTGGCAACATAAGCCACTAAACTTGTGCAAAATGTTAGGTTTACGATCATCTGGAATTTCACCATTCAGACTGATAGGGAAATCCAGGCAAATCAACTAGACATAATTTTGAAGAATCATATTGAAAACATATGCCTTCTGATACATGTTGCAGCCCCAGCCGATAAAAAAAACACATCTTTAAAAGCGTTTGGGAAACTAAGTAAATATAAGAACCCCGAGTGAAAAATTAGTAGAATGTGGGTACTACACGCTGGGATCGACCTTGATCTTCCAGACAAATCAACCATGGTGAAATTCGAACCCGGGTCTCATGGTCAGAAAGCGAACGTTCTAACCACTCGGCCACGCACCAAAATTAATACTAGTAATGATGGTGATAATAATAATAATGATGATGATGATGATGATGATAATAATAATAATTGTGCCCGACAGCGTCTGGTATCAAACTAGAAACTGAAGGATACATAATTGCTGTTCAGGATCAGTGACATCCAATCAGGAGCTACCAAAATAACACCCTAAAACTTAAGGCCTAAAATGCATTCTAAAAATGAAAAATGTTTCTTGAAGATGTTATTTTAGTTTTAATTTCAAGGTAATAAATTAAATTTAATATTTCCAACAAGCAAAATACTTTGCTGCATTTCAACCCGAATTTAAATTGATTGGAATTATTTTTTTAAATCGTTAAAATCAAAATTCTTTTTAAAATACTGGGAATCGCTGAATTGTAGTAAACTTTTCATTTATGATTAGTAAATATACTTTATTTCTTTATTATATTGACCAATACAAATTAACACAGAAGTTTAAAGATTTAAAAGTTTATAAATTATTTTAACTTTTTAAAATAAAAACAATACTTGTAAAAATTCATTATACAATAATGTCCATAATATATTTTATGCAGAAAAGTAATTTAAATTAAAATTAGTTTTATTGCATTTTTTATTTTATGATTCAGGGCAGATGTAAAAAAAAGATTTTACCAAGATTTTCTAAAACAGAAACGTTTAAAAAATAATTTCATTCATGTCCAAGTTTGCAAGTTTAATTAAAATCCCACAATTTTCTGATTTTTGTAAGTATTTTCTAAAAAAGACACTCAAATTCCTCCCCATACGAATTTATGGCCATTCTTTTACAGCAGAAAAGCAACATTTTTAACGAAAGTTTTGAACGACCTAAAAAGGATTTAAAAAATAATTTTTGCATAAACAAATCCTTTGTTTTTTTCTTTAAAGAATAACACAAAGATTTTGACGATAAAATGTTGTTTTTATTAAGTTCGGGGTATTTTTCATTATATATATATATATATATATATATATATATATATATATATATATATATATATATATATATATAATTATTTATTCGAAAATTATAACATAAATATGTTATAAAATCACCACAAAAATAGCCATTTTGTTTCAACACCTCTGGTGTCTTATCAAGTGATGATGTTGAATGTAAAATATATATATATATATATATATATATATATATATATATAGAGAGAGAGAGAGAGAGAGAGAGGAGGGAAAGTTTGTCTGATGATCGTAAAAGCGTGAAGCCCAGGGTCACAAACTCATATCCATACAACTGAATATGTTAGCTCTATCACTGATATTGAGCGCTTTCCACTAAGTATTGCGCTTATAAAATAATATATATATATATATATATATATATATATATATATATATATATATACAACTATAAAATTACTGAGGAGAAAAGAAGAAATATATATGTTATTCAATTTATTTTTTCATTGAAGTTACTTTAGCTATATTTAATATCCGGTCTTTTTACAATGTATACATTTTAATCCTCATGATGTGTAAATGGGGTCCCAAACTCACGCGTAAAACAAACGCAGTCAGATTCTAATACATAAGCACCAAGACATATACACACACAGTAATTTTATAGTTGTAAACTTGATAGCGAATAAATGTTAAATTTTGATTTTGTAATTAGCAGTTTTAAATTTTAATATTAAATTTTATCATATAATTTAGTAATTATTCGTTGGAATAAATTATTTTTTAATACTAAACATCTGCATAGATATTATAACATGACTTCGTTATCGAGCTTTTTGAATTTTCCTGTACTTGTGTTCTGATTGGTCCATCTAGCCTTTGTAACAACGTTTTCCCCTTGCGTAGAATATTAATTGATTTGAAACTTTTAAAACCATTTATTTTACATTCAACGTCATCACTTGATAAGACACCGAAGGTGTTGAAACAAAATGGCTATTTTTGTAGTGATTTTATAACATATTTATGTTATAATTTTTTTTTTCTTTAAAAATAAATAATTATATCTGCTCTACTTTGTATTGAGCACTCTTTTAAGAATAGTAATTGTTGGTTATTGGAATTCATTCCATATACACCAATCATATACTTGGGTATATATATATATATATATATATATTAGGAAATGGGGGTAGGGGAAAAAACTAAATTTGTAATATGCTAGGGAGGGATCTCGAATCTAAAGTTGATTTTAAATAACTTGTAAAATCAACTGGAATCAAATACAAAAGTTCGGACTCATCATAAGTCCCACATCTAATTGGTTAATCGAGGTCGCACCCTCCGTCCCAGACGGCATATACTCTAACTACGTCAATATTGCCAGTAATAATTAGAATAATTGCTACGACGAAAAGCTGCTTAACAGATTGCACAAACTTGGAATTTTTAAGATTTCTGAATTTTTTTTTTTTATCAAATTCCCAGAAAGGATAAACGCCAGTAAAGGGACTGCTGGTGTTACTAGAGTGTATTGCAATGGTATCGGTTCGCGAAACGACGTTGCTATCCACTTTGTCACCAATGAGGGAAAGAAAATACATGATGTCTTCCCACGAACGCAACACACACATAAAAATGCACATGCATATAAACAGTCACTTCGAATATTTTTGGTAAGGCATCATTCCAACAGAAAACATGAAATCTTTTGTCCATGCATCTAATCTTCATCATAGAATAATGGTTACAGTAGTGGAATTGTTATCAGAAATTAGAATCTGAAGGCCGAGTTCAAATTCTGACCTAGGGTATTGCGGTTACATTCTCACTAATGTCCTTAGGAAAGGCATGAATCCCATCAGATATGGAATAATAGCAGGGTAGATTGTCTTTTCTAACCTTGGTTTTCAGGCAATCTAGGAGAAGGACAACGCTAATTTCAAATCGTGGAGAAGCAGCGGGAAGCGACTCTATCTGTCAAAAGAGGTTAGGGTAATTTCCACATTAAAATCATCTGGGGAAAGCCATGAATGTTATGTTCAGGATGGCACGACATTTCAATAAATCTTCATTATAATAATTGTTTTGATTTTAAAAAGCGCCAGATCAAAATCAATTATCCCACAAACTGTCGCGACAATTTAATGCTCACTTTCCTTTGTGGCTTACTTGCTTAATCATTTTAATATGACGCTGATTTTTTATTTTATTTTATTAGCTTTTCTTTATTTATTTCTAAAGGGCAATTTTAAAATGGAAAACGTGTTGCTGAGTTATAGGCTGATGAAATGCAAAAGCCACCCTATACTCCGGAGTGTCCGATGCGGGGGCCGTGAAATATCACGAGTTTCTTTTGCAAAAGTGAACAGATAGATAGATAGATAGATAGATAGATAGATAGATAGATAGATAGATAGATGCATACATACACACATACATACTTACATAGAAAGAAGGATAAAAATTGAGATAGATGAATAGATAGAAACTGACATAGATGAACAAGATAGATAGATAGATAGATAATGAACAGACTGAAATAGATAGATAGATAGATAGATAGATAGATAGATAGATAGATAGATAGAAAGAAGGATAAAAATTGAGATAGATGAATAGATAGAAACTGACATAGATGAACAAGATAGATAGATAGATAGATAGATAGATAGATAGATAGATAGATAGATAGATATATAGATAGATAGATAGATTTGAAATGATATTAATTAGCTCAGTTGCTAATGACTCAGGAAAAAATATTCAACATATCATAGTTGTGTCCATCTAGCTCTCTAATTTTACAAAATGTCACCCGATCTCTCTATTTCTCTGTTAACTTTTCTATGGTTTTCCCTCAAATAAACATGTCAATACACTTCACAGATAAGCATTGACACGGTGAATATAGAAACAGAATTGTGTCTTTTTTTTTCTTCCTATTGATTCATTCGCATTTAGTCAGCAACTTCTCCAATTTCTTCCTAACTCCCCCGACCCCATCCGTCTCTCATTCCCGATGCACATCTCACGATGAAAAAGAGGAAACGAAGAATCAAACAACAACAACAACAGCAACAACAAAGTAGTTTGAAAGAAAATGAAATTAAAGAGAACGGAAAATTGAGACGAAAAAGATGAACACACTTAGTAAATCGTGCATTTTGAAAAGAGGCGAAAATCACAATTCTCTTCAGATATAATAATGAACACGAGAGAATGTCTTCCGGAGTTACTTTCAGATTCTGCATGCTCGTGTGAATGTGTCACATTATCGGCATTTACCAACCTCTTCACGATGGTAGAACATAACACGATGTCGGTTTCCCGTAGGACGCCCCTACTTATTTAAACCAAGGACACGACCTGACCATTGCCTACGGCCATTGCCTCACGTTGATATCTTTAATATATATCTAAATTTAATGTGGGTATATTGATACCGTGTTGTGCTTTTATGGTTAATACCTCTAATAGTTGTAATGGGTTTTTGTATTTTCTGTACTTTATGTCATAGTATTTCTGTGGTATCGACCTTTGATAGATTTCTTGTTCAATACAACAACAAAAAAACAACAAAAAAACAAAAAATCCGAGGAATACTTATCAACAATACAAAAGCACTATGCCATATATAGACTACTGGCAGGCTTCGCCCGCTCGCTATTGCTTCGCAAATTAAGTTATATTCACTATTTGTACTATTTAAAACAAAAATTTTAAATGCACATTTCACTCATAAATTGGCTTGTTGTAGTTAAGGAAAAACTTACAAATAGATGCCAACTTGATGAAGGCCAAGTAAAATGCAAATTTCAAACACTTTTCTGCACTATATAAGACAATATTCTTAAACAGAACTATTTTGATATGAAAATCAAAACAATCCTTGAATAAAAGAACAGTAATGAAGGACAGTTAATTAATGAAATAAACTTTTTAAAAATCAATATGCAAATTAGTTAAACCTGAAGAGTGATATCACCTAAAAGTAGATAATATATAATACAGATATTGAGCTTTTAGTGCATAAATTACAGTAAAGTAGAATTGACACCCTTTAACCCAAAACTTGTGTTCCAATTCTGCATTCATTCATATAGATTCCATGATATAAGTTTTACTTAATTAACTATTATGTTTCTCTAACTTCAAATCTTGAATGTGTAACTAATTCTAATTTCTATTTCCCCATCTTTACACTACATTAATTTTATCTTATAAATTGTCCGCTGTTCTGTCACCCATGAAATAAAGATAATTGTTTGTACGGAAAAAGGATCTACGTACATCACATGGTCTTTAAATTAAATGGAAGCAGAAGAATTATTGTTGAACTTTTCAAAAGTAAGCTTAAACATTAATTCAATACTTAAATGCAATGATCAATTTTGAGTTTTTCTGTAGTTTATTGATGCCTATCGCATTTACTCTTCCCTAACTATTGTGATGATGGCCAAACAAAGAATCCCCCACGGGAGCTAGCTTAAATGCCGCCCGACTTTTAAGCTATTAGGTTGGTGCAAAAATAATGACGTAATAATGTCGTTTTTTGACGTTAAAAATACGTCAAAAAACGACATTATTACGTCATTATTTTTGCACCTACCTAATAGTTTATAATAAAACGTGCACTACAATTTTGGATTTGGGATACAAAAGTAAAATAAGAGTTATTCCTCTTGTAACATAAAAGCAACGATAATGGCTAGTATAAAATATTAATATATATATTTTTAACGTCGCATAATCTGGCAACACTGTATCTGAGCTCTACGAAAATCGTTTCCTATGCCTAACTTTCTAGGGCTTTTGAATGATCTATAAACCATTGAAATCGGACCAGTGGGAGCAGAGGAGTTTCTTGGACATATACACGCACAAACGCACACACATACACTGTACTTTATATATAAGATACAAAAACCACTACAAAAATTAGAAGGCTTAAACAAACAAAAAATTTAGGAACAAAAGCATTAATAAGATGTTGTTCAATTTAAAAACAAACGTACTGAATATATTTTGCAAATAAAGTAAAACAAATGATAAAATACAAGCTGAAGTGTGAAATTCAAACTCTTCAGAAACCAGAAAAATAGTTCGAAACGAAGAAAAGATAGCTTGAAAGTCTTAAACAAAGAACCGTAGTTGATCTACAATCACACACACACACACACACATACACACACACACACACACACACATATATATATATATATATATATATATATATATGTACGAGGGTCGTTCAAAAAGTTCTAAGCCTCACCCAGGAGTTGGAAAAACAAGACACTTTTTCACTATTTTTTAATATATGCACTTGGGCCAACGATGCATAAGCATTGCAGTCCCCTCACGGAAGAAGGTGGTGTCTTGGTGCTCCAAAGATTCCTCTACAGCATATATGATCTCATCCTTGTTTCCAATATTCCGACCACGCATGTGAGATTTGAGTTTAGGAAACAGGAAGAAGTTACATGGGGCTAAATCTGGTGAGTAAAGGGGATGTGGTAGCAGTTTAAAGCCACAGTTGGCTGCTTCAGCTACTGCAATCTAAACAGTATAAACGGGCGCGTTATCCTGGAGCATGCGCACATCTGTCATCAAGTTCCCTCTGCGTTTCGACTTGATTGCTTCCTTTACCGTATGTTGTCTTAATTATGATGCATAGTACTGTCCATTAATAGTTTTTCTTTTTTCTAGGTAGTCTATTATGTTTATGCCTTCAGAATCTCAAAAAACAAGTCATCATCTTGCCAATAAACTTTGCCTGCTTGAACTTCTTCGAAGGTGGAGAACTGGAGTGTTTCCATTGCTTGCTTTGAATCTTTAATTCATGTTCAAAGCGGTGATCCCAGGTTTCATCTTGAGTTACTAATCTGCGGTGGAAATTCTCAGGGTGGGCCTGGAAGCAAGTTAGATGTCTCCTGTAAATGTCAATGAACGCTCTTCAGCTTCTGCTCTGGTGTTAGCATTCTTGGGACTCCATCTTGCAGACAGCTTGCTCTTCCCCAAGATCTCAATTGAACCAATATGGACCGAACCAAAATTAATGCCTATGGACTTAGCTTTCTGCTCGACAGTAAGACGTCTGTCATCTAAATCCATACGGTGAATGTCATCAACTTGTTCATCAGTTGGCTGAGGTTTTGGGGCAACAAACTTAATCATCTGTATTCTGATGAATAGAATGCGCAGCAGAATCAGGCCAGAGATAGGACAAGAACAGTGCGGGTTCGTTAAAGACACCGAAACAAGGAACACGATATTCATGCACATAATGTTATCAGAAAGAGTAAACCCATGTTTTATAGACTACGCAAAGGCGTTCGACAAAGTACGTCACAAAGATCTGTTGGAACTGCTCAGCAAATTTGATATATACCAGGATACACACTGATTTGAATGACTACAGTTCCCTGTCATATTTATTCATATTTCTGTGTGCGAACCACGGGATTTCGTACAGTGGGCTATGATAAGATTTTGGCCACCCTTAATTACAACAATTTTGGCCACCCTTAATTACAACAATTTTGGCTTGTGTAATAACGTATCTTCTTTTTTCAGACAATACCATGTTAGTATCAAGCTACTCTAATCCATGAACGATAGTTGACATATTTTTCAATGCAAGTTCGCGGAAGTAAGGAAATTGGTGAATTTCAACGAGGGCAAATAATAGGATGGCATCGGTATGGCAAGTCAAATAGAGAAATTGTTAGGTTTTTCCAGATTAATCATCAAACGGTTAATAATATTGTCAAGAAATTTAATGAAGAAGGCCATTGTTGTGTGGCATAATGTTCAGGAAGACCAAACATCGTGTCTGGGCGAACGAAAAGGGCGCTGAAGATGGAAGTCATCAGAAACCGTCGTCAGAGCGTCAAAGATGTTGTCAACAGCATGGAAATGTCGCCATATGCGGTGAGAAAGACTCTGAAAGCGCTAGGCTATCGAAGACGAGTTGCAAGAAAGAAGCCCTTGATTTCAGAGGTTAACAGGAACAGCCATATGGACTGGACGAGAGAATTCGAAAGCAAAATTTTGGCAGTCTGTAATTTGGACAGATGAAAGTCAATTCTGACAATATTCGAATTCGAGACAGGTTTATGTTTGGAGAAATCAGAACCGTGAAACATGGAGGGATTGGAGCAATAGTGTGGGATGCTGTCTAGTCTGGAGGGAAATCTGAGCTGTTTCTTGTTGACGAGCGTTTGAATGGTTCAAAATACTGTCAAATATTAGAGAAAGGCTACTCCCACTATTTGAAACCAATCAGATTGACAAGAATGTATACCTTTTTCAAGAGGATGGAGCACCATGTCATGCGAGCAAAGTAGCAAAGTAGCAAAGGCCTGGAAGGAATCGCAAGGAATCAAGTCACTGCTATGGGTAGCCCAAAGTCCTGACATGAATCCAATAGAACACGTTTGGGAGCAGCTTGACCGAAAACTTCAAGAGCGTGCAACCAAAATCACGTCAGTGGCAACCCTTAAATAAACATTGCTAATATGGATCAGACAATTATTGATATTAGGTTGGTGCAAAAATAATGACGTAATAATGTCGTTTTTTGACGTATTTTTTAACGTCAAAAAACGACATTATTACGTCATTATTTTTGCACCAACCTAATAACTTGATCAAATCCACGAAAAATCGAATACAAGCTCTGAAACTAGCGAATGTAGGACCTACTCTATACTAGTTCCAAATACTGTTTATGTTGATCAGGGATTACATAATTAAATTTTGAAATTGGATCTAGTTTATTTCTCCCGTCTAAAAACTTTTCTTTGGCCACTGTAGATTCAGAAGATAACAACCATATATTCTGTCTTGTTACAGTTGACATCAGACTTTCCGTCCGTTATAGAGTTGTAGGTGATGAATCCACCTCCATCTATAACCCCTTTCCCACAGACGAAATATCGAAAGCTTCTCGCCATTCTATCGATTTTTCCATGACGAATATTCTTTCAATTCTCCTCTTCGTCTGTGAGCAGTTTGTCCAGCATTCTCAGGAGGACTGATATTACCTAACATTTCAGTACTCTTTTTTTTTGTTTCTAATAAAATTTTCCTGTTTCTTAATACTTTACTTAGCCTTTGGAAGACAACTTCGTTTTTTAGTGTCACACTTTCCGTCCTCTTTTAAAACACTTCCCAGATATTTAAATTGTTGTACTTGCTTGGTATCTCCAATTTATAATATGCATATTGTCCAGTCACTTTTGCTAACAACCATACGTTCTCTCTTCTCGCAATTGACATTTAGTCCTTTCTTCTCGCTTTCCTTTATAACATTATGTAGGAGTCTTTATAGTTTCCTTTCTGCACAAGACATTTCAGGTTTTACAGCAAACAGAAACGATGGCCCAGCATTCACTGCCACAGAGGAGCACAAATGATTTTAAATAATCCCCGAACTTTTCTTTTTAAGACATCCTCCTCGTTTATAGTAAATTGAGAAAAATCCCGACCCTGCTACGATTATTAAGACACCCTTTTGTGTTAGACACCATAGAGGACACAAGAAAAAAAGACATAACAATGGGTGTAGCTCCAGCTGTGGCCTATTAGAATGTAAAGTGTAATATCAGCATTTACTTAATGATCACTAAAATTGGACAGCAATCATTCGTTTCCTGTTGCCCGCCTCGACAGTGGAACTGAACGAAACTTAGGTGGCGTACAATGAACAATTTTGTTGAGCTGGTCTCTCCGACTTGGCTAAATAAATTTTGCAGTATCCGGTGTCGACTCTTTCAATGCGTTCGTCGCAGATAACAACGTAACTTCCGCTGTGAAATCTGCAGGAGTTTTTTGTTTTTTTTTCTTTTGTTTTTTCTTTTTAATGACGAAATTACTGGAGTTCTTGCGTGTTGTTTATTCCTGTATATCCCTTGCGAAGTTCGAGACTTGCAAACATCGCACGTGATATGACTGTGACTTCAAATGAATTTTTACGGGTTGCCGATACGCTGCCCCGCCTTATCGCTCGAGTCCTGTGAACTATTAGATGCACCATGGGTACTGCAGCCGTAGCAGCAAAGTGTGAATCTAGAGCAAGACACCCTGCCGAAGCCCATCCCTCTTCAAGCTGATTTTGAATTCATAGTTTGTTTTTGTTTTCTTATAGAATGGTTATCACACAAGGCTAGAGAACCAGTGCTTTTTCCAACGGCGTTTGTAAGAAAGTGAACGAAATAGGC
Source organism: Acanthosepion lycidas (assembly GCA_963932145.1). Lineage (NCBI taxonomy): Eukaryota > Metazoa > Mollusca > Cephalopoda > Sepiida > Sepiidae > Acanthosepion > Acanthosepion lycidas. Next base: position 89,854,213 of record OZ010586.1, on the reverse strand, counting down.
CAGCCCAAAATTTGAACTCGTCTCGCCGATTTCACATTCTACACGGATATCCGTCACGCTACCCACATTAAAAACTTCAACTACCCTACTATTTACCCACAGCTTTAGTAGAAACAGTTACACCCCTTTCCCAAGGACATTAGTGCAAAATAAACGTAAACTGCACCAGCCCGGGTTTGAACACGTCTCGCCGATTCTATTCTCTAGACCGTTGTCAAGCTAACCACCGCCTACTTTGTGCGAACACGCAAATAAAAATCTATTGGTTGACTGGCTCGTTTTTCTACGGCTTATCAACATTTTGATTGTAAGAGCTTTTTTGGAGATAATAATGGTTTAGCGATACAAATTTTACTAATTAATCCATAGCTGGAAGAAAACTGATCAGCACCGAGGTCTGAGTCGAAACGTCCAAAATGCGATTTGCACCATCTATTCCGAAGAAAAGTGAAAGGATAATAAAAACCGCTGTAAATAATAATAAGAATGACAAACGCGACAAAGGTGAAGAAAAATGTGTAAAAGAAAGCTCTTCATGGAAAAATTAAAAAGGTAAATAGAAACTATCAAAGACGAGCAGTCACAGCCATGGTTACGCGGAGGCCACCTGAAAAGAGAAAAAAATAACAGCCTTGTAGAAACGCATCAGGTTTTGATTTGATTTATTATTTTTACGTCTTATCAACCCTTTCCGGGTTATTTAAAGCCGAAATATATTTTGGATTGTAAAAATAATTCTTATTTTTTTGGGGGGGGGATATAGCATAAACAATTTGCTTAAAAGAATAACAATGATTTTTCCAGATACAAGTCCTACTATTTACCCATAGCTGGGGGTAGAAGAGATGGATTCAAACATTTCCCAATAGTATTTGCGCGTGAGTGAATGTAACGAATCCGACTGAAATTCGGACTCGGCTATCAGATTTCTCATTTCGAGCCACTATCCATTACCACCCGCACATCCACACAAGCGCATTGACCAATATTATCAAAGCGAAAATAGGCAAAACTCAGAAAAACATCAAATGTGTTTTTTTGAATATCAGAATACAGTATGGTAGCGCAAAAGACGGAAATATGAGAGTAGGAACGGTCAAACACTGAGAATTGTTCAAACGAGTTGGATCATGACTATGTAAGTGAACGGTATTATTAAGGAGATGAAAAAAAAAATAAACGATGAGGTATTTAGAAGACAATAAAATAACGATTGACATTGCATTTAAATTTCTGAAGCTTAGAATTGACTGGAAAGCAAGAAGCCAAAAGAGCGTTCCACAAGCGAGAAGTGCGAGAGAATGAAGTTAGCATAAACTTTACGTTTACATCTAGCCATTTCAACAGCAAAAATGTGAAGACCTAGTTGCCACTCTAGTACTGCGTTGTAGCAAAGACAAAAACTCATCAGAATACTTACGATGAAAATATTTATAGAAAAGACACAGGGCAATTATGTTACGGTGATGAGAAAGTGACTGAAATCGAGATGCTAGGTCAGGACATATTTTAATTAATATTTTGTATGCATTACGCGTATTGTGAAATGTTATGTCATGCCTGGGCGCAGTGGAGTAATCATTTATTTTTATCAGATTACTAATCGATTCTTCATCCCCTCTGATCGATATCGACCACTAAAAAATTATTTTTCCAATAATCAGCTGTACCCAGCCTGTTTTGATGCCAAACGCACAACATGGAAGAAGTGCGATATTAGTGTAGCTATTCAGTCTCCAAATCCAGTAAGATCTTGAACGTTATGCCACGAACCCCAATCAATCTGATTAAATTCTAAAATTAACGCCCACATGGCGCCTAGATCCTTTGAATTTAAGCGCAGTACTAGACTGGCAATTGTTTCATCAATTTACATTTGAGTTGGTTAGATGTAATCATAAATTCTATACTAACAGCTTTTTTCTCGCGGAACTTTTCTGTGGAACTACCTTTCGGCTTCATGCTTTAATCTGCAAAAAATTTAAATCAATCGCTTTCTACTATCCTCCTGATTACTCTTCATTTGTTCAGGCTCCTTAGCAATGATTCTGTTTTTAACTTTTCCATACCCAGTAACCCTCTGTATCTTGTAATGAACAAGATCTAGATTTAAAATTCAAATGCTAAGCACCGACTCATTGATTTTGTTAGAAATTAAAAGACTCGAATTTACAAACATTGCTTAACACACACGCAAAAGCGAATCCCAAACAAAACTCGTGAAATTCCACACCTTGATGCGAAATGTTTTTTCGGCCAATAGAAATCTAGGAAATATTTATAAACAAAATTCAAATAATCTTCAATTCTCAGAAACAAATTCTTTTACGGGCCTTTTCGCGAGCCGACGCGAAGTTTGTTCGTCGTTCAATGGAAAGGCCCGAATCATATCCGGGAGTGAATTCTCAAATGACCTTTTCAAGCCCCACAAACAAAATAAAAGATGTGCAAGTTCGCCTGTCACCAGAGGGAAGGAGACGAGCGTATTAACACGTCCCTTGACAAACGTCAATTGATCGTTATTATTATCTCTACCTTTCTCCCTCATCTCTTTTATAGTTGATAAACGAACGGAACATTTTAAGACTGAGCGATTACTTCAAAGACATTCCTAGCCTACGATAACGCTCATACATACATCCGCGCATACGTTCCTGCCTACGTACACATAAACTCATTCTTGCAAGGACTACTACGAACATTTTGACGACCTTGTATCAACCAAAATATAGTAATTTTATTTATAAAGACCTTAATTGATTTATATGGATATAAATTTGTTGTTTCACTTTACAATTTGAATTTCTTGTTTTATACCCCTCTTATGGTGGACTATCTAACTAACAAAGCCTAATCTAACTAATCTGTTTCAACACTTATACACTTCACTATAATTGATAATCCACTATAATCTTACTGGTTTTACTGTCTTGCATGGTGTGAACTGGGTTAAAAAAAATACTCAAATATTTCAATGTCAATAGTTATCTTGTGTCTTCTTGATTCTTGTTCTTTTATTGTCTTCTCTCTTTAATATTATTTTTCTCATACTCTCTAACACTCAGTAACGCCTTGCGTCCTCGTGGCTTTATTGCTTTGTTACGGGTGAAATGATTTTAAAAAAGATATAAAAATATTAGTAAAAATGAAGAACTATTTTAACTTAAGTATTTTCTACCATTTTTAATTTTTGACGAACTTTTCTTTCATCTTAATTTCAATTGCTTTATATCGCAAATATTCTGATCGTCAATCAACCTACGAATAGCAAATAAAGAATAAGCTCTCATACTAACACGTGTAACTTAGTCAACCGTAGCAGCTGCTCTGCTAATTGAACTACATTAGCGCTACAACTGACAGACGATCAGATCTAACCATATAGACATGTTATATTTTCCCTGATCGCTCATTGCAACATTTGTTACGTTTATTGATTTAAGTTATCATGATTTAGTTTTTTTATTATATGAAGCACTCTCATCTATTATTCATTTTTGACGAATATTTCTTTCATCTCAGTTTTAAATGCATTATATTGTAACAAATCAGAACGTCACTCTACGTAAACAATATGAAATAAGCCTATGGGATTACGCTGCTTGTCTGCCAAGAAACTTCCACTAATGCCCGCTAGGTAGTGTTGCATAAAGCAATATATAAAGTAAACAGTTCATGATGTTTCTGTCTATCTTTTTTTTCTTTATTTTTTTATCTACAGGATGTCATAGAGACAAGACGTACCTCGTTTGTACACCGGGAGGATTTCTATCTCCCTAGCGAACCCCTTGTCATAGTGAACACAACACAACATACTAATAACTGCCAAACCAACCAGAAATGATGCTAAAAAAATTTCAATAGGCCTTTATATACACCGTACGAACGAATAAGGACATAATATATAGACTATATATATTTACTTCTTGTCAGTCAGTTATGTGCCATACGTGATAAACGCTTAGGCGATCATGTATCTTTCGATACATGACTGACGGGGCTGACATTTCTTTCTGAGGTAGACCAGTTGCCATCCAAGGCTATAGAACCCGGTCTGTCCTGCTAGTTACCCATAGCTGGGGGGGGGGAGAAGAAGAGGATTCATACTTTTCCCAGGGGTTAAGCGCATAAGCGAATGTAAAGTCTTCAACTGGGATTCGAACTCGGCTCTCCGATTCCTCAATCCGAATCGCTGACCATTACTCCACCGTGTTTTTTTTTTATCCCATGCGACACACTACTATCTTTTGGTTACAATCCAATAAGAATGATCGCTAAAAACATCCCACTCCCCCAAATTTCTAGACAAATCCTACAGATGCATGCTGGGATTTCTTCCTAAGCAATATAAATCGGTTATTTCTCAGTCTCCTTTGCCATACCTTTTTGCTCTTTCTTACCTTGAAATCGGGACACCATAATCACTTAAAAAAAGGTACCCCGATTGCGTGGGAATACCTTTCTTACCTTGTGTAAATTTTGCATTATTACTGTTGCTTTAGACCTAACGATCACATCTTGTTAAAACATCATTACTCCTACGATCTCCGAAGTTAAGCAAAATCGAAACAGGTCAGTACCTAGATTGGTGACCGCTTGGGAATACCAGCTTCTGTAAGATAGTGTGTGCGGGTGATGTGAGGGATAACGGCTTGGAATTTTGGAAATCAGAGAGCTGAGTTCCAATTCCCGTTGGTATTGTTATATTCACTTGAGCGCAAATATCGTTGGGAAAGGCATGAATCCACATCTTCTACTCCCACATATGGGTTAATTAGTAAGACTTGTCACACTAAACCATCATTATCTAAAAAATCTTACAATCTAAAGATATTTTCTGGCTGTAAATAACCTATAAAGGGTTGATAAGCTGTAGAAAACGAATCAATCAATCAATGAAATCTTCATATCTATCTATCGATTTGGGTTATTCTTATCTTTCTATCTCAATTTCTACATGTCTATCCGCCTTTCTGTTTCAAATCTTTATCAACGTCTCCTTTAAGCACATCTACTTGTCTCCTATTTTCTGGCTTTAAATAATATGCAAAGGGTTGATAAACCGTAGAAAATGAATCAATCAATGAAATCTCCATATCTATCTATCGAATTGGGTTATTCTTATCTTTCTATCTCAATTTCCACATGTCTATCCGCCTTTCTGTTTCAAATCTTTATCAACGTCTCCTTTAATCATATCTACTTGTCTCATATTGTCTGGCTTTAAATAACCTGCTAATATGTTGCTTTGCCCAGTTTTCTCTTGCACATTGTTTGCTTTGTATTATTTTGCTCTGTTCTTTTTCTTTCTTTCCTTTTTATTCATTGGAAACTTTATCCATTCTGTTAATTGGGCACTTTTGCTAATTCCTCTTAACCACGTCCAATTACTCTTGTGCGGGAAGCGTTAACTGCTGCTGATAGTTAGGTATGCCTATTATGTAATGAATTTGTATCTAAATTTCTGAGATTAGGAATCATCTTGCTGCCGTCAGACTTAGAATGTCATGTTTGATGTTTGTTTTGTTTTACTGCTGGGTTACGCACTCCCATGTGATCCACAATGGGTCGAGTTGAGTTCATCTGAGCGAGATGATATGATATTGAAATAAATTATCAATGGACCCAGAATTAGCATGGCACACTAGCGCATCTTTTGTGGTAGAGTATTAGATGAGGAATTATTATCGCGTATCCTCATTTTGGTTGTTGCAACAGGAACGTTTCTGCTGTTATCACTTCCGGTTTTCTTCAGGCATTTGTCGTAATCTTCAACCACTTGTGAGTGTGTAAGTTAAACTTTCTTCTCCCCAAATGCGCAGTTTAGAACATGTAAAAAAATATTGTGGTACACTTTGTTCATAAACTACACGCGGCCAATTCCGAACTTCTGAGCAAAGAATTCAACCTTACCTGCTGTAGATTTTTTTTTAAGCATTTCACCCGAAGCAAGGCAGTTGTACCACTAGCACGCAGGGGCTTACGGCGAGTGAAAGTGAGAGAAAAGACTGGGTTTAGGGGTATTGAGGAAAGGAAAGAGAACAGGGATCAAGGCAATAGAAGATAGCAATTGACGTTGCATTTAAATTTTTGAAGATTGTAGTTATCAGAAAAGCAAGTGAGAGGAATCGAATTAAAATCTCGGGAACTGCTAGGAAAGAAACTGTTGGAGTAGAAGTGATGGTTACATTTAACTATTTCAACAGTAAAAGGGTGGGACCTATATGCCAATCTAGTAGCACGCTTAAATTCATGTAGCCGGGGTACCAGTGAAAAAAGCTCGTCAAACCAGTTGCCATGAAAATATTTGTAGAAAAAACAGAGGGAAGCCACATCACGTCTGTGAGAAAGTGACTGGACTCGAGAAGTCAATTCATGACTGATTACATTTGACTAAGTCAAGATGTCAGGTCAGGACCGATAACATTACAGATCCTTCTTTGGATTTCGTCGAGAACCTCGAGATGAACAGTAGAGGCATCAGACCGGATATGGCAACAGTATTCAATGCCCGGACGAAGGGTAGATTTGTAGATGTGTAGATTAAACGTCGGAACTTCAAATTGATTGAAGAGAGGGGGTACTGAGGATTTGCTGTTGTACAGTACACTATTGCAGAACTGCCAATATGCTCCAGAACCGAACTTGTGAGAGGCTATACATTGTTTTATTCTCTCAGCAAACAGTAAATTCGCTCAGTATCTGTCTATATTTCTGAGATGAGGTATTATGTACATTATTTACATTATTCGGACTATTGTCTTCATCTTTGTCGCCATATTTATTACAACGTTTCGGCCGTTGTACGCTCCGTCCTTCTTCAGGTGGTTGGAATGTCGAACTGAACCGTTTATTTCGCTCACTGGGGTAGACTGTTCTAATTCCACGTGCCATATTTAATGGATGTCAGTTATCAGCTATCTCCTGTTAATTTCCCTCTGAAAGTTCTCCACTGCCTTAACCAGGTATTGAACTCACACTCTTTGGGTCCTGTCATTGGATCTAACTAACGCCTTTATCCACTATGCCATGTGCCCTTGAGGACACATGGCACAGCGGATAACTGACATCCATTAGACATGGCACGTGGAGCTAGAACAGTCTACCCCAGTGAGCGAAATAAAGGATTTAGTTCGACATTACAACCATCTGAAGAAGGCTGGAGCGTGCAACGGCCGAAAACTTGTGATAAATATGGCGATAGTCCGAATAATGTAAATAGTGTACATAATACTTCATCTCAGAAATATAGATAGATATCGTTTAGTTTTGTTTCATTGGTTGCTTATCGTCATCTTGCGTTATTTAGATTCTGAAAAGGATGAGAATAGTAGTAGGTGTCGTTCGTCTAAAAAAAAAAAACATGCGCGGGATGGGAATTAGTGCAGCAGAGAAATGTGGCCTCGAGCTTGCCCACCGGAAGTGCTTGCAGGGGCACTTTTCTATGCGTGACATCAGAGTGGAAAAACCCGATATTATGCGACTGTTGATCATAGCAGCCTCTCAAGACGCTACGCAGGAGGGCTTGTCCCTACCAGTCGAGATGTAGCAACCAGAAAAGTGTCAATCAGGTACCCTCAGTATGAATTGATTTAGCCACCGTCCACCTATATCCTCCAAAATTCATGTCAGTCACCACTATCAAGGCCCCAGAAGAAGAAAAACCCGAGAATCTCTTCCTAAACAGGAAACAAGAGATGAGCCTCTACTCCTGTTTAAGAGAAGGGGAGGAGTATGAACCAGGCGAAAGGAAGACCAATCTCCTCCTACGGCCGTTAAATAAGCAATAGCACTTCAATAAGATTTGAACGTTCTATCCTTGTGAACGTGTTCTGACAGCGTCGTTAAGGATTTCTCCATGAAGGTTTTACCAGTAGGCTTTATTCAAAAATTTTTATAGCCATATTCCTAATATCTCCAATCTTATTCTTTATTTAATGGTCATAGAATAACGATCTCGGAGTCACGATTAAAAGCAACAGAAATAAGAAAGAAACACGAGTTGGTAATGAATAATAATAATAATAATAATAATTCTGGTCGAGTGGTTAGAACGTTCTGATCATGAGACCCAGGTTCGAATCTCAGCATGGTCGATTTATCGGGAAGGAAACTTCCTGGTGTTATCGGACTGCAGGATTCGATCCCAGCGTGCGGCACCTTTGGAAAGTACCTGAAAACCATACCACGGGTTGACCCAAGCCTTGTGAGTGAAATTGGGTAGACGGAAACCGTTGAGCGTGCTGGCCTTGTTCAAATTGTTGATCACGATAGATAACACTCTTTTTCCCCAAAACTGAGCAAGCGTCTGCAATAGGGATTGGCTAGCCACCCTAGTAAACGGGTATTCTCGAATACGAGCGGTCAACTATACATTTCTTCTTATACACTTACATTAATCTTGATTTTTACCTTCTACAATAGAAAACATTGTGGGATTACCCCATTTATCAGCCAGAAGACCCTCTCTTAATGCCCGCTAGCTGACATTGTATAGAGTAATATAAAAAAGAGAGGGCACAAACTCAATTTCTCTGTTTTTCTCTTTTCAAACACAGGATACCGTAGTGACAAGACGTGTCTCATTTCCCCTCTGGGGAACTCAGTCCCCAGACAAATCACGTGTCTTATGAACACACTACGCTATATCCTGTTCAATACTGTCTTTGTTTACAGTATGGCACCAATCTCCTACGCGTGTAGGTAGGCTTGCAAATTTTCTCTTTGAAACTTGACCAACCTGAACTTGAATACCAGGCAGTTGAAAAATTTATAAATTATGTGCCAAGGTATGCCATCCCATGCGCCCACAGCATCACCTCCACTACAATTAATCATACAAATATATTTTCTCCTTTTCTGGGCAATGTGACACCTTATTCTACTAAATTTAATTACATCAAACTTAGTATAAAAATAACGAAAATGAGAAAAACTGTAGTCAATTGCTGAGAATCCCCTAAAGAATGGACTGAACAATCACAAAAAGGTTCGTCTACGAAACTGGAGTTGAGGTACTGAATATAACAGCAATTAGCTAAGTGACAATTTTTCTTTGTATTAACCCTCTATATATATATATATATATATATATATATATATATATATATATATATATATATATATATATAAATGAAAAATGACAAATGAAAAAGAGACTTGAAAATAAAATCGTACGTGAAACTTGTGTGACACCTTGTTACTACAGGACACAACGTTAGAAGGTTAGAGAGTATGAGGTCATCTTGAATAAGTTGGAAAATGATCATGGAATAATATATATATATATATATATATATATATATATATATATATATATATATATAAACTTTATTTCAATCGTTCATGAGCTTCCGATCATTAGCTATGATTAATGATGAAGATGTCATTTTCGTTTATGATCGATTTCATCACGATTCTTCTGTTAAGCTTGGAGAGTAATTATATCTTCTTATTGCTCAAAGTAGAGTCCAATAATATTTTTAATTATTCCATTTAATATCTTTAATCATTTCTAAGATACAACGGTCAAATGTTTAATCTAACAAATGGACAATTTTGCTTTTACACAATTGGACAATTTTGCTGTTACGTTCGATATAAGTGTGTTGAATTCATTTTTTTTTTTTTTTTTTTTTGAGATTGTTTAGACATTTAACCGAATGTCGTTAACAAAATTGGTAAACACTTTTCCGTTACGCCTTTCAAATATTTAAATTATCCTTCATACTGGAGTGGAAATATTTCCTAAGATCAGATTTGGTGTTGAACCCGAATAAAATGTCTGTGATGTCTGTCATCTACGACCTTTTGTATCATAATACAAGGGACGGTAACCTACGGCATGCGTGCCACACGTGGCACGCCAAGCAATTTCCAATGGTACGCAGCCGCAAATGACATCACGAAGTCGGAACCAATAGCTACTACAATGCAAAGAAGATATTTAGCTGTTTCAATTTTAATATATACTAAAGTATACATACTGTATATTGCTATATAAAATATATTGTAGAACAGGTATATTGACCTTGACTTGTATAAAAATAGGTACGTTGTTGGCACACTGAATGATATTAAAACCCTAAGTCGGTAATAGGTTACCAACCCCTGCCATAACGGAAAGTACATCCGATTACCATGAAAGAAAAGGCACAAGAAACCTTAAGTCGGCACATAGCAAAAGGTTGCCAACCCCTGCCATAATAGTTCACTGATACGACTATATAACGAAAGAACGGGACAAACCGAATTATCGATCTGTTCAGCCATACGCAGCCTCATAGTTCCCAAAACGAAATGCATTATAATTGCTTCAAGTAATAACTTCGTGCAACAGCTTGCATTTTTGTTTGTCTTTTAATGATATCGATGCGTTCGAAATCGCTTTCCACCCGAGTAGTATCTTAATCGGGAAAAGAACATTTAACCTGTTTTTGTAAAAGTTTTATGACAACATATAAATAACGATGATACTTCATCCCAACAAATTCAGAAAGACATTATCACTCTTTCTAGTACTGATGGTGGGAGAGTTTCCTTCCAAATCTTTGTTTAAAGTTGTGCTGAAAGTGAATATTTTGATTATATCATTATTTTCTCTTGTAATTACAGGTTTTTCATTATTATTATTATTTAATAATAGCAACTCAAGCAAGGCAATAAAGCCACTGTGATACAAGGGGTTACTGTTATAGTGGAACACACCTATTCTATAGTTAATAGATTCTCCCACCTATAATAAGTAGGAGTAGTAAGAGTAACGAGTCAGTCAGTCAGTCGGTCGATACCGGACGACCGTTAGTCGAATACTAAAGTATCAGCGACCACAACTAGATTTACTCTGCGTTATACCTATGATATCAAATTCCTAACCTTTTGTACGTCGAACCTATTTTAGGACCGACTTAGTACAAATACAAGCCTCCACTGTGAAACCACTCCACAACAGTTACTGAGCATGAAAGAATAAGAAAAAGAAAAACATTATTAAACAGCAAGGACAATAACAAAAAAAGAATCAAGAAAGCAGTAGATAACGATTGACATTGCATTTAAATTTTTGAAGATCAACGTTAATGTGAAAGCATGAATCCGGAAAAAAATCCACAAGTGAAAAGTGTGAGAGAAGAAACTGTTAGCTTACGTAACTTACGGTTACATCTAACAAATTCAACTGTAGAATGATAAGACCTTTTTGCGAATCTAGTACTGGGCTTAAATTCATAAAGTCTAGGTACCATGAAGTAAAATTGAACAGAACAATTAACATGAAAGTATTTATAGAAAAGTCACAGGAAAGCAGCTTTACGGTGGTAAGAAAGTGACTGAAGCCGGGATGGTAGGTCAGTACCAATAACATTAGAGATTCTTTTGGGGATTTAATCAAGTCTCTAAGTATATAGTAGGAGGCCCAGACCATATATGGAAACAATATTCGAAGCCTGGGCGAATGGTAGAATTATAAATATGCAACATAAATCGATTCTGGAGAGAAAAAATGTCTACCATGACACACTGAACAAACTTTCCTAGCAGCAAACCTAGCAATTGATTCAATATAATATTTTCCCCATGTCAGCAGAGAACGTTATCCTGAGAAGGTGTAACGAGTCAATCTCATGAAGGTTAGCATCAGCCATACTGATGAAAAGTAGAAAGTGTGTTCTCAGATGATTAATAAAAAGCGGTTTTGTTATGGAGGTGTCAAAATTAACAAACCATATGCTAACTAACTTTGTTTTTGTTTCTATAGGAAATCTGCAGGTGATGTGGATTTTGTTATTTGGTAAAACTATTTGCGATGTGTAGCGTCAGAAATTATCATTAATGTTGGTCAAATCTAACAAACTTCTCTATGTAAAGACATGGAGGAAGCACAAGAAAAGCTAAATGATTTGAATAGCGTTTCAAGGTAGATGTAAAGATGAGCAGAAAGAAAACAAAAGTAATGTTCAGTTGTAACGTTCCAAAAACGATCATCAGAGGATGAAGAACTGGAAGAAGACCGGGATTACATTTACAGGCGATAAAATTAAGGATAGAACAACAACAACAACAAAAATAAATAAAAAACGAGGGTAGCAGATAAGGAACATTTTGTAAAGATTCATGAATTCGCTCAGAGCTGCGGATGTGAATGGATTCAGCAATTGCTACAATTAAGCAAGTCCAAAAGATTCTCAACAATTAAGCAAGTAAAAATGATTCTCAATTCTTTATTCGTTGATTGTGAATATTTTGGCTTTCTTCCAGATCAATGATTCCCACCGGTGGGGCATGTGTAGGATGTGCACCCTTTGTTTTACTATACAAACAGAATAAGCAGGTAATTCGAGAAGGAGTTATTAACAGTGAATTGTTTTCTAGTGAGTCTGAGTGAGACTGTCAATGTTAATACATACGATGCATATACAGTATGCATTCATAAAAATATTTTGTGTGTATGTACGTATATGTGTAATTAGCATAAAGGATATTTCTCGTCTTCCCACACTCGCGTGTCTCGGTCAAAAAAAGGAGAGGGCTTGATGCATGTCGCTGGAAGAGCCCATGTTTTGTCGGCCAATCTGCGCGTGTGAGAATTCAGTTTACTTCCTTCACGTGAACTGCAGTCAAATTTAGGAAGAGTTCTGGTCCACCCTTGAGTAAGACGGACGTGACCGTCCCGTGGTTCCTGTGCCGTCGATTCGTATTAACAGCCACCACTTCGGGAAAGAGTAGATGGATGACCAATTTGTAGAGGGTGAGACCTAATGATTTCCAACGTGGGGCGCATACTCCACCGGTGGGGCATGGTAATATGTTGGTGGAGCATGCGTAGGGTGAACATTCTTTGGATTACTATACCAACAGAATAAGAAGGCAATTCGAGAATGAGTTATTAACAGTGAATTATTTTCTAGTGAGTCTGAGTGAGAGTGTTAATATAAACGATGCATATATAGTATGCATACATAAAAATATTTTGTGTGTATGTACATACATGTGTAATTGGCCTACAAGGTATTTCCCGTCTCCCCACACTTAGTCATTTTGCGATGAGCTCAAATTTCATTTTGCATTATTATTTCATGATTAAAATGATCAAAGTATATTACAGAATAAGTTTTCATTCAAATATTCTATATTTCTGCCTTTCAGTTCGCTATTATATGTTTTGAAACTATATATATTTAACCATCTTTTCGTTTTTTATTTTTCTCTTTCATGTACGCAATGGTCTTTGAAGGCTTGTTTAGAGACCAAGTTAATGGCGTTTTAAGCTTCCTTCATGTAAATTGCAGAAAAACTTTTGAATATGTAAGAATTAAATATTACAAGAGGCTACCAAAATTTTAGAAATAGCAAAATGGAGCATGGCCCAAAATTGGTTGGGAATCACTGTTCTAGATCGCTATTATTCAAATACAGTGTAACCCGGATATAAGAGAGTTGTCGGGACCGGAGAAGAAGTCTCTTATATCCGGGTTTGGTATATTTTGTTTCGGTAAGTATGGCTTTAATTTGGGACCAGAGAAAATCTCTCTTATATCCGGGTTACACTGTATTTGAATTGAATCCTTATGAATTGGTTTGCTCCATCATGGAATCAACAAGAAATCTTTAGCATGGAAGATTGTAGACTATGACACCGGATATAACATGTCGTCATTATCTTTTGATACTCGGAGATGAAAGATAAAGCAAAGGAATAATGAGAGAGTATAAAGTGACAAGAAAATTCTGAAAAGAAAAAATAACCCTGACGGTCTAGACATGCGCACACGTACAGGCGTGCGCACAAAGAAGAAAAATCAACCTAACACCAATAAAAAGCGTATAAATTATTTCTTTTAACTTAATATAAAAATAATGAAAGCGAGAAAACTGACAGACATTTGTTGATATTTCCCGATGAGTGAACCGGACAATTACACAAAGGTTCGTCTACAAAACTCTGGAGTAGAGGTGCTAAATATAGCATTACTCAAGTAAGTGACAAATTTTATATTTGCATTTATCCTGTATATACAGTTATGAAGAAAATTTGTCCCCAATGAATATTTGCAAATACTTATTGAATTTGCCATAAATAGTTGATTCCGTATTTAATTTTGAATAATTAGTGAATATTTTTAGAAATTTCGATCTATTATATTCATAGTCATAGATTTTTCTAAAAATTGCTGTAGTCTAAAATTAGTCACCCTCTTACGGAAATATGAAATAATATTGCTCTATGGTAATTAAAATGTTTGTTTTTCTTTTCTAAATTTCACATTTAATACAAACAATAGTATCGACCTGATTCAATAACATTCTAAAAGGTAATGAAAAAAAAACAAAAAAAAAAAAAACAATATGTAAGTACCGCGATAACTCATTCGTTCTGCAACCATAGCAAAGACAGCTGAACTTGACAAGAAGCTCCGAATGAAGATAGTTGACGCGTACAAAGGAGGTGATGGATATGTAACCCTTTTCAAACGTTTAAATATGCCTAGATTGACAATTCGTATCATTATCCAATACAACGAGACTTGTCTTGAGAATAAATTATGGACTGGCAGAAAACGGTTAATTTCTGAGAGAATGGAACGGAAAATAGAAATGTCTGGAAGAAACGACAATCACTTATTAAGAAAGGACATTGTCAATTATGTAAAGACATCAGGGTTGAATATATCGACGAAGAAAGTCACTAGATACTTTCATTGAGCAGGATTTTGACCTTGTTGCCTAAGCAAAACTCCCTTGCTTAAGGCTAAAGACCTAAAATGCAGATTAGCTTATGCTAGAAGCCATCTAGAACATAGGAGTAAATATTGGAATGCTGTTTTATGGTCAGATGAAACCAAACTATTAGAATTATTTGGTCACATGAACACCTGTTATGCAGAGAGGAAAGTGAATGAAGCTCCCAAACTGAAAAAATACCTTCCCTACAATTATGCAAGGTGGTGGGAGCATTCTACTCTGGGAATATTTTACTGCTTCTGGAACAGGAGAATTAATGAAAGTACAGGATATCATGGATAAAGAACAGTATCTGGCTATTCTTAAAAATAATATAAATGAATGTTCACGAAAGCTGTTTTTCGGGCGTCATTGGACATTTTAACATGAGAATAAGCCGAAATACACGGTATGAATTTTTACTTAGTTTACATCTGATGGTACCCCATACAAAGTCCTCACCTAAACCCATTGAAGATTTATGGGAATATTTGAAGAATAAGGTAAGAGTAAGAAATCCTTTTAATTTGGAGAAACTAGAAGCAATTGCCAAGGAAGAATGGAGCAAAATAACTGTCAGGGTCTTCTTTTTTTGTTATTTTTTAACATTAAAATAAAAATTTTCTTGTAGGCATCACTGCACATTTTCTGAAACCAATTATTTCATAATTTGTGAAAAAATTCACATGAAGTTTCCATGAAAATTTGCAGTATTGCAGCCTTATTTGTAATTACGGAAGTAGGTGGGGGTGAATAATTCTGTCCACAAGTATATGTATTTTTTTAAATTTTTTATTATTATTATTGCTGCTGCAGCATCCCAAGCAAGGCAGCAAAGCCAATAATACGCCAAGAATTATCGAAAAAGATACTGCATTTAAGCTAAATGTCTTAAACATATATTTTACTTGAGAAAATGTTTATTTGAACCAATTTCTATCTAATAACTGATTTTACTGTGTTAATTTTTAAATATTTTAAGCTTGTTGCATAGAAAATAATTACGTTTATAGATCATAAACTATAAGATTGGGTTTAATATCTTTTTTATCATTTCACTCCTCCCGTCCCCAGCAAGGCAATAAAGCCATTAAGATGCAAAGGGTTAATGAGTGAGAGAGAATATGCGAAAAATATTAAAGAGAGAGAACAAAAAAAAAAAAAAAAAAAAAAAAAACAGAAATTAAGAAGACAGAAGATAGCGATTCACATTGCATTTAGATTTTTGACGATCAAAGTAGACTGGAAAGCAAGTATCTGAAATAGAGTTCCAATAACGATAAGTGCGAGAAAAGAAACTGTTTGCATGGAACTTATTGTTATATCTATAGCCATTTCAACAGTAAAATGATGAGACTTTGTCGTTAATCTAGTATTGCAGATTGTTTGGATTTTATCAATATATAACAGGAGCACTAGACCCTATGTGGCAGCAATATTCTTTATATATATAAATATATATTAGGTTGGTGCAAAAATAATGACGTAATAATGTCGTTTTTTGACGTATTTTTTAACGTCAAAAAACGACAATATTAAGTCATTATTTTTGCACCAACCTAATATATATATATATATATATATTATGCGGATTATCATCCTCATCTTTGTTGCCATATTTATTACAACGTTTAGGCCTTCTTCAGGTGGTTGGAATGTCGAATATATATATATATCTTTTCTAAATATCATGCACTTTCAGGACTTCGGCTTTCCGCATATTGTTTCTTTATTGCTTACGAATTGCCAAGACTTCCTGGCAAGGGTAATGGAATGATTGCCTGTTGTCTTCCCACTGCAGAATTCAGATTTTCCAATTTCTCGTCGAGATTGTCGACCAAGGCTAAAGAGTCCAGTCTAATCTATTTAATTCTTCACTGGATTTGGGGACAATATAGATTCAGGCTTTTTCCAAGGATATTAGCGTGAAAGTGAATGCAACAGGCATGGCTGGAATTTGAACTTGGCTTGCTGATTCCACTTTTAGTACTGGTAACCGTTACCCTATGACTGACGTCACTATACAATGAAGAAATCTTTTTGAACGAAGTTAAAATTGAATGCTTTTGATCATCTAGCAAATGATAAATTTAGTGTTAAACAGTTTAGAAGTTAAATTCTTGCTTTCATGTATATCAATGTTAGATTTTCTGTCTTTGTACTACTTATATTCGGACTATTATTCTCATCGTCGTTGTAAAAAAAAAAAAAAAAAAAAAGGGATGAAGATAATAGTCCGAATATAAATAGTGTAAATAAGGATCTCTATCTATAAAAGGCAGGATATGTGTGTGTGTGTGTGTGTGTAACGAATGCACGGCACATTTTGTACTGGCCAGAGTGAGAGCCAATAGCTGGCTGCCACGAATAGGCAGGAAGATTCTATTGGTCAGCGTGAGAGCCAAAAGCAGACTGACACGAATGTTAACTAGCATGCAAAAAAAGTCGATAGCTGCATAGGTGAATAAATGTGACGCACTGACATTAGCATTTATTATATAGATGAGATTAAACCACGGAGAACTCTCACCCCCCACAAAAAAAAACATCAGTCTAGAGCTTTTCTGCACTTACCTGTCTAAAATGGCCATTGCTGGACGTTCTGCCAAAACCCATCTTCAAGACACCAGTGTACCTCAACCCATCAGCTGTTTGACTTAGCAATCTCAGAGGTCTTTTCTCCACGAGTTATTTCTTGTTTCCCATTTTCTAATAAACAGTATCTTCGTCTTTCTTCCATGTTTTAATAGAGATAACTTACTCTGTAGTCACCAATATCGCATAGAGGGTGTAAAGACAAATACGCACAGAGTAGGATTTATGTATGTGTAATCATCTTATAAATACCTAGGGGGCGGGAAGTCTACAAAAAGATGAAGACTCGAGCAAAATATTCAATTTAAAACATTTAAATTGTCTGAATTTTTTCAGTAAATCAGCTTTTATTATTGACTCATTTCTTGATTTTTTCCCTCTTATTTTACTTTTTACTATTAGGTTGGTGCAAAAATAATTTCGTTTTCTCACATAGTAACATATGTTAAAAAACGAAATTATTTTTGCACCAACCTAATATAATGCTCGGATTTCGAAAAAAAAAAAAAAAAAAAAAAATATGGCTATATAACTAAATTTGAGTTTTTGCCCACGCATGTGGGATGCAAGCTAATATATTGTCAGAGGCGACTTTATTGCTACACGACCAGTCGGAAAAGTTTAAATCATCCAAGCTTAATAATGGAAAATCCAATAAAAATAACATCTATCCAGTCATGTAAATATTGATTCTTCCTAACAAAGACAACAGATGCTTTCACCTGGCGAATATCAGGAAATCAACCCTGAACACAGTGCCTGTTGGCGGAGTTAAAAAGCGGTAACAACAAATTACTGAACAGTCAATGGGGGGGGGGGAAATCAATGATGTGCACCTTTTCCACTTTGTGTCAATATGTTCGACAAATTTGAATCAATACGGTTTTTGTTTACAGTATAGCACCAATCTCCTACCAAAGTACGTGCGTGGGTGGCCTAGCAAATTTTCTCTTTAAAACTGAGCCAACCTGAACTTGAATACCAGTCAGGTGTAAAAATTTATATATTGTGCCAAGGTATGCCATGATATTTAGATTAAACTACTTATTTATTTTACTCTATTTTTTTTTAAGATTAATCCTTTCACCACAAGCAAGGTGATAAAGCCACTAAGACACAAGGGGGTTACTGGGAGTGAAAGAAAATGAGAAGAGTTTAGCTCGGAGAAAGGACAATAAAAGAACAAGTTTCAGAAAGGCAGAAAATGGCGATTGGCACTGCATTTATATTGTCGGTGACAGAAATCAGAAAGGAGATCCCCAGATGAGAAAAGCTATTAGAATAGAATATACAGTTGCATCTAGCTAGTTCAGCAGTAAAAAGGTGAGACCTAATTGCCAATCTAGTAGCAGATTTAAATTTATGTGTTCAAGGCACGAAGTAAGAAAGCTAATCAGAACAACTGCCATCAAAATATTTGTAGAAAAGACAGAGGGAAGCCACGTCATGGCGCTGGGAAAGTGGCTGAAGTCGTAATCATTACAATATCTTCTTTGAATTTTGTCATGAATCTTGAGATATGCAACAGGAACACCAGGCCAGATATGGCAGCAATATTCAATGCACAGACGAATGGTAGATTTAGAAATGTGCAAGAGGGATACTGACGCGAAAAATTTTCAGGAACGACATACCGAGCCAACTTTCCTAGAAGTAGATGTATCAATTGATTCGATATAGTCGCTCGGTTTCATGTCAGTGGAAAACGTGAATCCAAGAAGGCACAAAACGTTACTCTCCTGGAGTTTAGCATCAGCCATGTTGATGACAAGCTGAAAAGTTTCTCTATCAGGATTAAATGAAAGTTTTGTTTTGGAGGCATTAAAATTTACAAATTATTCCTTGCTCCAGTAAGCCACTAATTGGAGTGTGGCCAACGGGAAAATCACCTACTTTAAAGAAAAGAATTTGTGTCCTATTCCAGATAATTGCTACCTGAAGCAGGCTTCACACATGGTAATAATTTTTTTTTTTATCCTAAGCAACTATTGCGACCAATCGCAAAATTTACCACAATAAATCACCATGGCTTTTCTTGAAGAGAACAGCATATTTTTTGGGTTCGTGAACGAGAGTGTGTGCACTGTATTAGAATCCGTGAGTTGTTGACCCTTAATTTTTTCTCTTTGACTTCTGATGTCTATACTACTCAACTTTCTTGTCTTTTGGATTTGCAACATCGTCATTGTTGCTTTAGACGTGTGTTAATAGATTCATGGAGGTGATAATGAAATATAAAAAAAAAAATATTTATATAATACAGGGTGCGGCCGAAATAGCGCCCACATCATGGTAATGCATTAGCTGGATGAAGACGTCAGTGCCTCTAATGTCTCACTACACAAGTGTGTGTGTGTGTGTGGGGGGGGGGTATTTCTGTCTATAATTAATAACGGATTGTTATAATTAACAATTAAATCTTACAATCTAAAAATATTTTCTGGATTTAAATAACCTGCAAAGAGTTGATAAGCCACAGAAAACGAATCTAATCATTTACCTACTTATACCAAAGGTTGACAATGATTTTCTAGACAGGCCACCTAATTTCCTCTCCTAACTAAACTCATTTGACCTTGTATCACACTAAGCATAACTAAAGGTTTGAGATGGCTACATATTTCTTCCTTAGACATATTGGGATGGCCAAGGACGCATTCCAAAAAAGTTGGGCAGACTACTGAGACAGGAGGATTTCTTTGTTAACAAAGAAAAGAGCACCGAGCTGTTATGTGACATCTGTTCTACTTTACGGCAGCAAATGTTGGACGGTCTCCACAAAGATAAAGAGGCGACAGAAATGTGGTTCTACAGAAGGATGCTGAGGATATCATGGACCGAGTGTGTGAGCAACCATGAGGCCTTAGAGAGGAGGCTTGTAGTTAACATCAGGAAGAGGCAGCTGAAGTTCCTGGTACACATAATGAGGAAGGAGGGTCTGGAGAATCTGATACACATGGGTTGAATAGAGGGAGAGAGAGAGACTAGGGAAAACAATGCATGACATACCTAGCGGGCTTAAGCAAGTGGATGACAGAACGTGGTCTGGAGGAGGTGGCAGAGGGACAGAACTTGTTGAGAGCTGCAAGGGTTAGAGAAAGTGGAGAGCCATGATTGCCTATGTCCCGAAAGGAGATGGCACATAAAAAGAAAGACATTTCTTATACTTGTGTCAACGGTTAAGCTTAGCTAAAAACTAAGATTTTTTTCAATGCTTCCTCTTATCACTATAGGCTGATGGGTTCTTCTTATTTGGTTGATAATAACTAACAGTATCTAAGTGGGGAGGTAAATAGATTCAAAAAAAAAAAAAAAAAAAAAAAAAAAAAAGTTTTGTTGATTTTGTTTTTCTTCACTTTAGGTGTGTCGCAAATGAAATTGGTTAAAACCAGACATTTTTATGCTCACAAGGATTTCTATCCCCTGTTTCTACAGTCTCCACAAATTAACCAAAAACTAAAAGGACACTCTCAAATATGACCTTGTGTAATGCACAATGAAATTGAACAGCAGTCAACAAGTGCACAAAAGAAGAGGAGAGAGAAAGAGGGGGAGAGAGAACAAAAATGCACATAACAGACGAAAACAAACACACATCGAATAAAAAGTAATTATACGTTGAAAATTGTCAGTGTGCAGCAGCATTTGTATTCTGCAGGACACAAGAATAAAAGTTGTCTCAAGAGATTTGCCCTAGAATTAAAAATGTCACCCTGGGGGGGGGGGGGGGTAACAGTTCAAACAAGTGATAGCCGAGATGCATGCTGACTTTCCCCATGTTTTCTGCTCTGCTGTAACAATGAAAATTAGAAAGATGTTTCTATCTTAAAACTACTTGACACATGGCCCAGTGGATAAAGGCATTGGTTAGATCCAGTGACAGGACCCAAAGAATGTGAGTTCAATACCCGGTTAAGGCAGTGGAGAACTTGGAGAGGGAATTAAGCAGGAGATAACCGACATCCATTAGACATGACACGTGGAACTAGAACAGTCTACTCCAGTGAACGAAATAAAGGGTTCAGTTCGACATTCCAACCACCTTAAGAAGGCTAGAATGTACAATGGTCCAAACATCAAATTAAATATGGCAACAAAGATGAGGACAATAGTCTGAATAATGTAAATAGGGTAGCAAAAAACTTTATCAAATTCACTTTGTCTCATTAATATGAAATTGAATTACTGTCAAGTTGCTTTGGCCTGTTGTGGCTATTATCAGTTTCATAATTTCAAATTCTAGAAGACTTAATAACATATGGGCAAAGCAAAACAGATGTTAGAAAAAGAAAGGGGTAGATGAAAGGCCAAAAGGATTCAAATCTGAACGCAAGACAAATTCCAAACAATGGGATGGTAAACTATTTTAATTGTGTAGGTACCGCATTTCCCATATACTAAAAGAAGACACCCTATAATTAGCTAGGTATTTTTCGGGGGGGGGGGGAATACATGAAGATTTCATAGCTTATCCTGTTAGCAAGTCCAAGCCGCTTTCTTTACAGTGTCATTTTTCTGTCACAACAAATTGCACATTTTGAACTTATTGTATTATTAAATATTTGGGGTCATTATTAATCAGATTTTTAATATTTTTGCACAATGTCATACATATTTACATCAGAATAAATTCGTACTTGCTACCACAAGCTGTCTCAACACACAGCATGTTTACATACAACTCCGAGTTGATGTTTCCGGGTTGTATTCAAGTGTACAAACGTTGTCTTGCTTTTGCATCGTGACGACTACAGTCCATTATTACTATATGAATATATTATCGACTATTCATTTGTATCATTATAGTAACTAACATTACCTAAATTAGTAAAAGCAGGGAATACAATAAATTCATCTACCATAAACAAAGATGGTGGATAGTAGGTATGAGGAATCAACAGTACATTTGGAATTGACGGTATACCTACTGAGCTAATAGCATACAAAGTGCAGTAATAAGGCTGGTATTCTTGGTGTACATATGAAATGTAATTGTCAGCAAGTATTACATGACTGGGGTTTGTGAAGATACTGTATGGTATGTCTAAATGAACAAAAGACTTAAAATACTGCTATGAAGCAGACTACTGGTTATCATCACTACTGGAAAAAGAACAATATATATGGTAGGATACTAACGGGATGTACGGTATTCATTACACACAAATCATAATTGTAGGCTTATATTATATGGCTGGGGTTTGTGGGGATTCGCACACTCCTCTCTACAACTTGACCTTTCAGTGCTAAAGACATGGGCCGATTTTTGAGGGCAGTTTCCAGGAGCAAGGGAAATGCATCTTTGAATACAGGAAATATGATACATACTAAATAATAATCCAACTAAATACTAATAAAATCTAAATCCAAAATATTATTTAAAAATTTATATCAAAGTTTCAGACTAAATCTTAGATTGTTTTTAAATTCAATAATGATCTGCTACCGAATTCATTTTGGAATTGAAGGTGGTGCAGTTATTAGCAGTTGTTACAGTTAATTTTGTCTGCTTTGTTTTTGGCAATACAAAAACATGATATCAAACATTCCAGTTGTATCAGCAATTTGACTTCCAAACATTTTAGTCCCTGATGTCTGTGACAAATATCTGGGCTGCATTGATCCTGCCAGTGTTGAATAATGTGTTCTTTGATCACAAGAGCTGCCATCTTAAATGTTCCCAACATTGTTATTGGTTATTTTTTTTTGCATCTATTTATACTGTTGCCTGATTGGTGCATACAGACATCCATGGGAAATATTTTATTAATTGTATCTTTCAAGACACAAATGGAACAACATCTCCACTATGATACTAAACCGTGATGATATTGCCCTTATATAAATAAGGCTAAGAAAATAAATATACTCACTTCAAGGATAGATGATGTTCCTATAAATTCAGAAGTACTATTTTTCTCAAAATCCAGGAAAAAGTTTTTTTTTAAATCCTACCTCCAAGTTTATTAAGAGGACTTCTGCAGATAAAAATTTAATAGTTTTAAGGCATATTTCAAATGAAACAAAATTTCAAATCATCATAAATTGTATCCCATCATTTTTATTCCTTTTATGCACAATTTCTAAAATTTAATTTGTGTAAATTCTTAGCACTAAATCTTTAATCTTTTAAAAGTTTAATACTCTTAATTTTGATATATTTATTTCTGTGCCTCAGACTTCTGAAACTCAGAACTTGCAAGGAATTTTGAGTTTTGGTTGATTTGTTTTTTTTATGGCCTATCAACCCCTTTTTGCAGGTTATTTAAAGCCAGAAAATATTTGTAGATTATAAGAATTTTTTCTTTAAGAGATAACAATGGTTTAGGAATACAAGTCTTACTAATTAAACGATAGCTGGAGAGAGAAGAGGTGGATTCAAACCTTTTCCAAAGGCATTTGCAGATGAGTGAATATAATAAATCCAATGGGAATTGGAACTCTGCTCTCCAATTGACAATCCTGAGCCATTATCCATTATGCCACCTGCACATCCAAGCATACAGCATCTGGTGATCATACAGGAACCAGTGTTTCAATGTGATGTGGCCATAAGTTTTAGAAATGTGAAACACAGGTACAACAGTATAACTAATCATACTTTTAAGGCCATAGTAATTTTGCCAATTTTCCCCTTCCTCCATTTAACAATAAACTTTAACAAGAAAGAATCCCACCTCACCTGACCAAATCTTGTATGGAAAGTCATTGCTGCTTACAAAAGAAATAAATATTTTATTTTGGGGGAGGGGGGCATTCAACTGAATGAAAGCAGCTTCCTAAAGTATACAATGGATTTTAAAGCAAGAATATTTCTATTTACAAACCAACCATATTCCATGCATATAATAAACACTGAAAACAAATAAGCACATTTGAAAATTGTAATAAAAATAAGATTTTTTTTTATATTTACAAAGGAATTTTTTTCTTTTATGCTAAATGGCCAGAAATACAACAGTATTGGAATAATCAAGGTTTTTTTTTTTTTTTTTTCATAACATTCATGAAACAACCAATATATTGCACATTGAACTAGAATTGTGACTGATATCCAGCATTCATAGAAACAAAAAAAAGTTTTCTTCTTAAATGTTATTTCAGATGCACCTTTGTACTGCTTTTTCTTTTTTAATCTTTCTGCATCAAAAACAGACAGACGTGAAAGGGGAAAATCAAGATAAAAAAAAAGATAAGAGAAAAACAGAAAAAAAAAGAAATAAAAAATACCAATGTTTAGATGTAACGACTAGAAAAGAAATGAAAAATATCAAGTATTAAGACGAATTATAAAAAAAAAATAATTCATTCAAATATTTAGTAGTACCCTCAATATTGGAAATGCCAACCCTGATATAATTTTATTAATATTAAAAAAAAAAAAAAAAAAAAAAAATATATATATAATAAAAAAAAATAAAAAAAAAAAAAGTGTTTTTTTTTGTTTTTTTTTCTTTTTCTTTTTTAAAGTCCTGAGTTATTAAAAATATCTGTGCATTTTTTTTTCTTCAGGGAGGGTTTATTTTTTTTTTTTTTTTAATGTTTTTTAATATTTTTTTTTTCATTGGGTTTGTAATTTTTCTTTTTGATAAGACACTTAACATTTCAATTTTGCTTTTTTGCTTTTTAAATGAAGTCCTTTAAAATTATTTGTTTTACACCTCAGTGTTCTTTCATTTTTTTTTTCCTCTTTTTATTTAATTAATTTTCAAGCCAGTTTAGTGAGAAAGAAAAAAAAAAAAAAAAAAAATGTAGAAACCCCCTGGACTTATTCCAGCAAATTTAAACCAACTATCGTTTTGATGGGGGCACAAGATGGTCTGGTAATTCTGTGGGCAAGTCATGTCCTTCCAGTTTTATTTTAATGAGATGGTTAGCCAACGCCCATTCATCCGAATCTAGCATGCCATCCTTATCAACATCGGCCAGCTTCCAAATCTTCCCCAAAACAGAATTTGGCAGCTTTGACTTGACCATTTCTTTCTTAGCACTGCTTCCAGTGATCTTACCATCTATTGGATTTAATGTGTCAAAGATGTCATCATAGTCATAGCGCTCACGGGCAACAATCCATTCTGTTTCACCCCGGCCCTGATCAACACCTTCACCACGTCCATAGCCAAATGGACTGTCATTGTAACCTTCAAAGGCTCCACCTTTCACAGTGTTAGCACTGCTGTCAAGCTCTTCGGATGATCCAACTGAATCCTCAAGTGGTATGATTTGCATAAGCTTGGCAATGTCTTCGGCCAACATCTGGTCAACAACCTCCAAGAGTTTTGGTTTGAGTGGGTGAAACTTGTTGAAATCATGATGCTGGAGCTGCTCTTGCATGCGCTTCAGGTTTGGAAAGTCTCCGGGGGAGATTTGGTGTTCTCTCTGCAGCTGTTCATAGATTGATCCTAATCGGTGGATTAGTTCCTTCTTTTTGGTGTCCTTACCAAACACAGAGGGCATTTCTTTTTTGAGCTGGCTGATAATGTAGGCGTGCACCTGTAGAGGAAAGAATAATAGATGAATTAATTTTAAAAGGTATTACAAGAAAACAATGTCATATATATATATATATATATATATATATATATATATATATATATATATAATATATATATATATATAGATTGTATCTGTACAAGAGACAAAATGAATAAAAAAAAAAACTGTACTTAGCCATTGTGTTTCGGAAAGACCAAGTTTAAGTGGAAAGACCAATGTATTTTGATTATTTAAAATTTTTTTAATCCTTTCTATCTAATTCAAAATTTTTGTTAAAAATCTTGTTTTCTTTTTATGTCAACGGTTGACATAATATTTATGATTAGTGTTTTAGTGTCTTTCTTTTTTTTTCAAGTGAAAAACACAATTTGGAAATTCTTGCAAAAATCAAATAATTGCCAGATTTTAATGAAACTTTCAGGACTTATTCACAAGTGAATGAAATTATTTTTTTAAATTTCTTTCCTTTTACATATGTTATTCCCTACTTACTTAATTTCATGAAATTTTGAGAAATTAAATTTCAATCTCAAAATTTTTGTTTTATTAGTTAAGAGCAACACTCCTTGGAGAATATAAATCATTTTTGTTTCAAACTACTACTCATTTCCTGAAATATAAAAAAAGCAATAAAGCTATGATTTTTTTTTTTTTTTTTTTGAATCAAAAAGCTTTTAATTGCTTTTATAAATAAGATTTATTAAGAAAAAATTTTCAAGAATTCTTTTCACTTTTTTAAAAATTTTTGATAATAATTTAAATCATTTAAAATTCTGCATTACTTTAATCCAGTTAGGTGATGTTAAGTTGAAACTATATTTACAAATCAAAAATTGAAAAGCTGAATAAAAGTCATTTTGCACCAAGATTTTTTAAATATTTTTTTTTTATTTTTAGTGTATAAACATTCCATTTTTTTTTTTTTTTAAGTATGGTAGTCCATACATGACATTATTATTAACAAGTCATGTATTTTAAGAATTGTTCTCACTGACTAAAAAGTTTTTATATATAGCTTAGGGTATTGGATTAGAATAATAAAAAGGTAAACAATTACGTAATTAATAATAAAATTTAAAGTACAATAAAAATTTAATAAATAAAATAACATTAACATTTTATAGCCATCATAGTAATTAATAATAAATAATAAAGTGAAAAATAA
Source organism: Acanthosepion lycidas (assembly GCA_963932145.1). Classification (NCBI taxonomy): domain Eukaryota; kingdom Metazoa; phylum Mollusca; class Cephalopoda; order Sepiida; family Sepiidae; genus Acanthosepion; species Acanthosepion lycidas. Next base: position 89,827,239 of record OZ010586.1, on the reverse strand, counting down.
GAAAGTTATTAAAAAATATAAATTAATAATAAATAAAATACCATAACATTTCATAAATTATTGAGTTTCCTCTGTCATGTGTTTCATTAATATCTCAGTTATTAAGAAATTTTATAGTATTTTAAAATTTTATTATTTTTTTTCAGAAAGCATTCTTCAAAACATAAGACTTATAAAGCTAAAGTAACTAAAATTCAATAAAATATTAGATAATTGCTGAAAATATGTTAATCTCTAAAAAATTAAAAGATAATTAAACAAAAACAAAGTGTTCCCTTAGATTTCGTAAATTTATGTCAATTCTGGTCAACACCATACATCAATCAACATGTCCAAAAAACAAGACCCCATGGTTAAGAAATGCTTGTATACTATGTTTTTTAAGTAAGTAATATTTGTTTAAAATCAGATTAATTTAAATTTGCTAATTTTCCTCAAATAACATGTCACAAATATTTTATTTTTCAGATTTTTAAAACCAAAAATTAAAATTTGTTTACAAATGTGACAAAATGACCAAGATAATCACTTTATGAAAGTAACCATAAAGTTGAGATTACAGTCAATATAATTTCTATTTGAAATGCATCAGTGTATTGGGCTTACTGGAAATAGTAAATTTAATCATTTAGCTTTCAATTAAAGCTAAAAAGAAAGCTTTGTCATTTATAAAAAATCATTTTAAACCTTATTAGAGGTCCCTATATATATATATATATATATATATATATAGGGTGCAATGGATAAACTGTCATGTAAATGACGCAAAAGTGAAAATCACACAGATCTCATTTTAACAGATATGTTTACCAAAATTACACAAAAATATCTTGAAATACTAAAGAGTAAATTTATTCAATAAAATCACTATTGGCATCAACCACAAACACTAGATGACTTCAGAATCTCCTGCAACTCTTCTTGTTTAAGTTGGTGAATGCTGCCATAAGCCTACCCTTCCGTTTATCTTTAGAGTTTTGTTGATCTCTCGCTCAACTGAACCCCACACATAATAAAGGAGGGAGAGACCACTGACCCAATTATACAATCATCACCCACCGCACAAATGTACAAAACAAAAACTTTAATGATAATTATGTTTCTTGAAAAACATTCATTTTAGCTTCATATTTTGCTATTCCTATACAAGATCAGTTGGTTTGAAGAAGAAGAAGAACAACAATTTTTATAGTTTTCCTATTTCAAATTTCTGATGAATCTTAATTCTTAAGTTAAGGATTGAATATGCTCATGGTGAGTTCTATGACAATAAAATATCTGTAGAAATTCCACTATCACATCGTTAAACATTTAAGCTTAAATTTAACAACATATTGCAATAACAATCAAATATGAAGGCTGGTTGTTATTTTAAGAAGTAAGGAGGTACAAATGAAAAGATTTGAAATTGACAACTTGTTCCATTTCACTGAAACAGACCTTAAACATTTCTATCTTCGCTTTCTTTCTTTCATTTTCTCACTGAAACCAAGTAGCATCTTGTCTTTTCCAGCTTGCTTTCCACATGATCAAAATGGAATAGCTCATTAATTATGAAGTATTGGCAGGATGTAACATCCTTGCTAACTAAATAACCAAGGAAGGGACAGGTAGATTTTTTTTTTTTTTTTTTTTTTTTAAATAGACAGAAAGGAAGATCAGTGAAGTTTTTGTGCTTCTCGTGGGCATAACCAAACTGATGAAAAGGCTACTCTACTTGGCCAGCCAAATACAATATCTTTCTATTTTGCCAACAACTTTCAGACTTGCCAATCCTGTTATTTTTAGTCAAAAGTTATAGAGATCAATATGTTCCTGATTGCATTACAAGTAGAATTTTATATATATATATATATGTCATGTTTCCATCCCTAACAGGAACTTCTTCAGACTAATAACATATGAATATATCTTGTTCATATATAATCTAACTTTAATATGATTATTTACGCATCTGTGGGGGACTGGTATATTTCAGAAAAGAGAAA
>OZ010586.1:89672751-89820251 GCA_963932145.1 Acanthosepion lycidas | reverse complement strand
TAGACTTCATTCTGATCATCTCCCAAAGTCTTTGTTATTTATTTCCTTTTGTTTTCTGTTATTATTAAAGTTTTAGTTAGTCTAATCATTGTGTTGCCTTATTCCTGATGGTCGATCTGTTAAATTCCATCTTCACTTCAGATGCTCAAAGAAGAATCCAGGAATAGATGGTTTCTAACATATTCTGTTTTTTTTGGGGGTTTTTTTGGGGTTTTTTTTGTGTTGCGATGCCGATGAAGAAATTTAAATATGAATATTGCAGTCAAAGGGAGACAGCCCTGATTTCTCTTCATCTTTAAATCCGTAATACTATATATATATATATATATATATATATATATATATATATATATATATGTTTTATGCTAACTATACTTTTTAGTGTTTGTTTTTACCAATAAGTGTTGCTTTGTCCTATCCACTTTAGCCAGTTTAGCCCTGAAAATCCATTAGTTCCTGGCCTATTAGTATTTTATATATATATATATATATATATAGCACTATTTTGTAAAAATAAAAATATCTATAAGAACACCGGATTATATATCTTACTGTTCTTTCTTTTTATTAATATATATATATATATATATATATATATATACATATACACACACACAGTGAACATAACATTCAGAGGCAACAGGCTGTTTCTTGCTAGACGTAATCGGTGGCCTGATAATTGCATCTAGCATGAAACAGCCCGTCGCCTCTGAGTTTTGACCTCAATGTTCACTTTTATATTTATATATGCTCTATCTCTGATATTAAGCACTTTATCCCATAAATTTCGCAAACCTTAAAAAACTATATATATATATATATATATATATATATATATGTGTATACAGGATTAATACAAATATGAAATTTACCACTTAGGATGCTTAATGTAACATCAATCAGCTAACTCCAGAGTTTTCTAGACAAACCTTTTTGTAAACACTTGGTCCACTCATCAGGAAATATCAGCAAGTGTGTGTGAGAGAGCAAAACAGGTAAAAAAGAGTTTATTCATGGTTTTTTTTTTTTTAGTGGAGGGTTACTAAATCAGCACTACTACAAATCACCTACAAAATTCTCTCCTACACTCTTTAAAATATATCACATGATTTTAAAAAAATAAAGAAGAGAGAGAGGAGGGTGAAAAAAGAAGAAAAAACAGGTATATAGATAGATAGATTAGATAGAGAGAGAGAGAGAGAGGACCCCATTGTTGTGCCCATGGTTCTCCTATCAAGAGATTTGTGCAAGTAAAATAGTTGTAATAATTACAGGGTTTTTGAAAGCAACAGACAGGTGTGCACAAGGGTATCAGAGAGTTGGGGGTGGGGGCAAAAGGAAGTGATTATCCTTTCTTTTCACTGATCTGTTAGTCATCAAACATCTATAGTGACAAGAGATCAGTTACATCAACTTGTTTTGTTTCTCTCTCACTTGGTGAAAAAAAAAAAAAAAAAAAAGAAAAGAAAAAAAGACAAGCATTCAATGCCAAGTTGAGTGTTATGAGAGAGCAAAGAAATCCAAAACTAATTTATTAGTAACACACCTGAAGGCACATATGTAGTTTGTTGTGAGTTGGCTAGAAATAAACTTTTTTCTATATTTTACTTATATAAAACACACATTTTTCTTATACACACATCTATCATCTACATTTTTCTTATAGACACAGACACAGCTATATAGCATCTATATTTTTGTATACATACACACACACACATATATATATATATATATATATATATATATATATATATATATATTCCATGATGCAAACCCCCAGAAGAGACTCTTCAAAATAAGAATAGAGACAGAACTTCAACACCATAAATTGTGGAATGTAACGACAAATATATTACTGTTCAAAGCCATCACTAATTTTTTTTTCAAATGCTGTGGGTGACACCTGCTTGCCTCTTTAAAACAATACTTAAATACATACTGAATGCATGAATATTCTTCAGCTTATATTATGAGGATTGCTCTTGCACATGCACTTATTGCATTGCAAATGACCGCCTGCATGCAAAGCATACAAAGTCCCATGCTTGTTTATTCTTGCAAATTTAAACCAATTATAGTTTCGATGTGGTTACAAGATAGCCTGATAATTCTGTGGGCAAGTCATGTACTTCCAGTTTTATTTTAATAAGATGTTTAGCTAATGTGCATTCATCCAAATCTGCATGCCATCCTCATCAACCAGTTTCCAAATCTTCCCCCAAACAGTATTTCACCAATGCTTTCATACCACTGCTTCCAGTAATCTTACCATCATTGACATAGTGCTCCTGGGTAACTATCTATTGTTTCAATCCAGCCCTGATCAACATCATATCCCTAACTAAATGAACTGTTATTGTGACCTTCATAAGCCACATTTGTTAGTGCTGTTTTCAAGCTCTTCAGTTGATCTCTAAGAACCCTCAGGTGGGGTATGATTTACATGTTTGGCAATGTCTTTGGCCAACATCTAGTCAACAATCTCCAACAGTTTTGGTTTAACTGGGTGAAACTTTTTGAAATCATCATGCTGGAGTAATTGTTTTCCCCAAGAGGAATAGTCAACATCTTCACGTTAAAAGTCAAAATTTTCATTTTTAACATTAAGATTCTCATTATTTTTTTTTTATTTTTTTTAGAATGACTAATGCATTGTCTTTTTGGTAAAAAGAGAAAAAGCAATTTGTACAAAATATAAAAATATGTTCAACTATGATTTCATATTCTATATGCATGTACACAACCTACAAGAGTCAAGGCAGTATGATGAGAAAATTGCTTTGATAAGGCAACAAAGCAGTTTCATATTAGAAATATTAGCTGCACAAAAATTTGTGTCATGCCAGGTTTTTCTCACCTTGGTCCATCCTTCAAATCTAAAAATCTACCATTTCATCCTGGCATTGAATACTGTTGCCATATATGATCTGGTGACCCCGCTGTTCATCTCGAGGTCCTTGACAAAACCCAAAGACAGATATGCAATGTGATATGTCTTGACCTGGCATCTTGACTCACTTTCTCACAGACGTAATGTGGCTTCCCTCTGTCTTTTCTACAAATATTTTCATCTGAACTGCTCTGACAAGCTACTTTAACTGGTGCCCCAACTGCATGAATTTAAGCATGCTACTAGGTTGGCATCTCAGTCCCAACCATTCACTTTCAAAATAGTTAAATGTAATTACCTCTTCTACTCCAACAGTTTCATCTCTTGTACTGACAGTGGAACTCCCTTCCTCTTACTTGCTTTCCTGATAACTATAATCTTCAAATATTCAAATATCAATAGACATCTTCTGATACCTTGATCCCTGTTCTTCTCTTTATCCTATCCTCAAACACCCCTCTTTACTCTTACTTTCACTCTCTGTAACCCCTTGTGTGCTAGTGGCATTCCCTTCTTGTTTAGGGTGAATTGTTTAAAATAAAATAAAGTTCTATCATCATTATCAAGGACACACAGACCAAATATACTTTATATAAAAAGTGAACCTGTGTGAACCATTCTCTAGTGATGTTTATACTAATTTTATTTACAAAATCTTGGTTGAATGATCAAGACATCACTTGAGGTTCACATTCTTGCAACTTAGAAATATTTTTCCATAAGATAATCTATACAGAAAAAAAAAAAAAAAAAAAAAAAAAATTCTACTGCCCACTCCTGTTTCTTACAATAGAAGAGCCAGTCTTTTCAAACTGTCATCATATTTATCAGTAAACACTAGTATCAATGTGCTTCAACCAGTTTTATAATAGTGTAAGTATTATATCAGGATATAGGTAACTTACTGACAAGTAAGAAACTCCATACTTGCTTGTACTGTAAACAAAAGTCACAGATGCTTATTGTATTTGTGTATTCTGTTACAGTATGCTATATAGATCACATGCACGAGCACACATACCCTTATGTAAAGCAGTGGTTCCCCAAATTTTTTTTCTCTGGGCTGCATTTTCAGAATGAAAATTTGCTCACACATCAAATTTTATGTGATACAAAATACATTTAAAAAAAAAACAAAAAAAAAACAGAGGGTTAAAGGGAGACAACCATGGATTTGAAGTCAGAACATTATCATTGATAACTCTCTCCTCCAATTTACAGACCCTAGTTACTATATATTCTTAATACTTGATATAATACAAAAATATTACAATGATAAAATCGGTCATATTTGTGGCATGTAAATTTTTTGAAAGTGATTCTAAATCTTTGACTATTTTTCAATCATTCTGCCTCACCTGCTACCCTCCTCCACTGCACCTATGAAGTGCATCACACCATTTAGTAATCACAGATGTAAAGCAATAACTCATTAAAGACATTATTTAACAATTTGAAAACTCAGTTTTTGCAAACCAGTTTAGTTTGATTGATACCACATGGTGAAAATTTTTCAAGGAGTGATCTTATAAAGATTTTAAGCTAGATTTCACCTCCATATGTAAAATGAGGCTCATCAAAAAAATAAATTTAACAATATTTAATCTTAACAAATACCCTGGGACATTGAAGCTGGCGTTGGGCCTTCTTAGAGAAAAAGCTAATAAACTCACCACCCCACAACTTTTTGACATGACTCCCTCTTCTTTGCCTCCCCAATAGACATCATTACCAAGTCTCAGATCAGTTCATTCCTATTATAAGCTGAAACTTTATAACCAGCAAGATATCGCAAGAATAAAAGCTACTGTCTTATATTATCACATGTACTTCATTATGATGTGTTGAATGCCAACATAATAAACAAGGAGGGAAATTTGAATGACTAATAAAAAAGCAAAACTTTTATAGCCAGAAGTCAAAGCATTTTCAAAATGACACGGCTTGTAGGATGTTTATGTTCTGTTATAGTAAATACTTAACAGTGGTCTGAGGAAGAAAGAAAGAAAAAAAAAACATCTACTACTGAAAAGGCATTGGGCTGCTAATATGTATCAATGAGTGAATGTAGGCTTTCTTGGCAAAATCTATCAACAGAAAGAATACTATGGCACACAGCTTTGATCAAAGGGAAGGCAGTTCCCTGTGTCTGGGGCTGAATAGCTGAAAGCCAGTCAGTTTACCTATGCTAACTCATGTCCATCATTGAAAACCTCAACAATGGCCAAGTAAAACATCAATCTGGAACTTGTATCAATGGAAGATCGCCTAATCCAACAAGTTTTCTTTTTCTCCTGAAAAAACTGGACAGTATATGCATGCATTGTTATCCTGGGGTAAGAGATGGCACCAGAACACACTGTAGGAAAGAATGTTGGTGGAAGCATTGGGATTGTTTGGGTGATATTCTGCTGGGAACCTGCAAGCCTCATCTTTTAGACCATACTTTATCATGTACAGACCATTATAGCAACTATCTTCTACGATAGAAATATTTTGCAGCAGGATAACACGTACACCCTGCCACACTGCACAAGTTGTATAGATATAGTTTCAGTGCCTCCATATAAATAATAATAGTAGAAAAGAAGAAAGTATTACTGTTAATGGCTTTCACCTTCTGTTTTATCATTAAAGCCTCCATAAAGTAGCTAGCTTTCTTGCATTTATCTAGATGGTTTCTTGAACATTGATGTTTTAATTTACAAACAATTTTTTCTCCAGGAAAAATTTATTAGCATAGAACCAACTTGCCACTCAACAATTTTTTTTTTTTTTTTTTACATTATATACAAAGGATTCCTAAATTATGCTCGTATGTAATTTATGTTTGATTAAAAGACAAGAGTGATAATCATGAATATTTCTATGTTAATCCCTTAGAACATTATCAATGGAAATTACTTGATGTGTGTGTGTGTGTGTGTGTGTAATATATATATATATATATATATATATATTAGGTTGGTGCAAAAATAATGACATAATAATGTTGTTTTTTGACGTTACAAAATATGTCAAAAAATGACCTAATATATATATATATGTGTATGCATGTATGTGTGTGTGCATTTCTGAATGTTGCTAAAAGGAAATATCATGCCAGCCTCAGTTCAATACATTTTTCAAATTTAGAAGCTTTTGAGGGCAGATACAGAAAGAACACTGTGGAACATTCGATAGAAGGGAAACAAAAGAAAGCAAGAAGAAAGGGCTAATCAGCAATTGTAAGACAGATTGTATGTTGTCAGCAAGAGGAATAACCCAGAATGCAAGCTACAAATTGGAGCAGCCAAAATCAAACAAGTGCAGAAATTTAAATATATGGAAAGTATTTCAACAAATGACAGAAAAATCTAACAACATCCAAAGGTGTATTTGAATAGCAAAAACAAAGATCTAAGAAATGAGAAAATTTTATTAGAACAAAGAAAAGAATGCTGAACTACTATGTAATATCAATCCTCTTATATTGCAAGAATGCTGGACAATTTTGTCACAGATGAAGAGATGACTTGAAGCAACAGATTACTTGTGTTAATAGTTTAGCAGACTATTATTTTTACTGGGAAGTGTATCGCTGCTCAGACTTCCTATGGTTGGCCTTAGGGGTCAGATGGAAGACAAAACAAGGAAGTCAATTTTGATTGGCTGAACAAGCGTGAGAATGATAGATAGTTGGTGCAGTGACCAAGAGCTTCCCAGCAAGAGGGGGCTATACATCACTTGAAGCAAGAGAAATGTGGTTCAGTAGAAAGATGCCAAGAATACCATGGACAGTACATGTAAGAAACAAGGAAATTTTAAGGAAAATGGAAACAAAAAAAGACACTTGTTCTTAGAATTGGGAAGAGACTGTTTAAGTTTTTGCAATATAATGAGGAAAGAAGACTTGGAAAATTTGACATTCACAGGATATATCCAAGACAAAATGGACAAAAGGAAATAGCAAGTAACATACCTAACAAATTTGTGTATATAGGTGGCAGGACAGGGACTGAAAGGGATAGTAAGAGGACAAACATTACTAAGAGCTACAAAAGATATGAAGTTGTAGAGAGCCAAAATTGCTAACGTCCTGAAGAAAGAAAATCTCTTGCTGAATAAGATCATCCCTTCCTAGTGTTTAGAAAGAACTGAATGTTATTTTATAGAATTTATCAATAGCACAAGATCTCAAAAGTACCAGAAATAACTTAAGTCTATTACAGTTTTATAAGATTCTCTAATATTAAATGAATTGCAGAACCAATATCAAATTGGGCAGATTGAATTCAAAATTAACAGCCAAAACTCTAATTTTTATTTTTATCACTTTTTTAACAATTTTAAAAATACAAAAGTTAGGTTGTCATTGGATTTTAAGTTATGATAAATTCACTGATTTTCTATTACAGCAGCATTTTTAACCTTGGGTTTTTCCGTTTAGTATCATCAGGAAAACTGAATTTTATGGTAGGAGTTAACTTGATTTAAAATAGAAGCCAAGCAAATGAAGCTTAGTATCGAGTTTTATAAGCAATATTCTGAGTAAAAGAAGAGGAACACAGTCGCACTGATAAGGAGAGTCTAATGGTCAGGCAACACCTGAGGTTATTTACAGAACAGAGCAGATAAGATAGAATCATGAATATCAAAAGATGTATGTGTGTGTGTACATATATATTAGGTTGGTGCAAAAATAATGTCGTTTTCTCACATGTTACTATGTGAGAAAACGACATTATTTTTGCACCAACCTAACACACACAGACACTTGAAAACAGCTGTTTGTTCAAACTCTAAATTGGATAAAAATAATAAATATTGAAGTTTTTCATTTAAAAAAAAAAAAAAAAAAAAGAAAAAAAAAAAGTAATAAATAAATGTGCAAAAGTTTCTCAAGTCACAAGCAAATTAAAAATTAGGAACAGCATTCAGTCAATTAAAAACAGGTGATCAGCTGATAAGATAACAGGGAAATATAAGCAGAAGTACCTATTAATTTAGTTTTTTAGATTTTCATTTACGCATAGCACAAAATATACATATTTCAATTATGATTTTATAAAACTTGTCAGATTAGCTGGTCCAAACAGCAAGTTCCATCCTGTGCTCCCACATTATATATATATATATATATAGCTCAATTTAACTTTTTCAGCAATGAACTAGTATAAAAATGCATAATTTCTGAGACCTGTTCATTGGCAAGACCTGTCAAATTGAAGTTATTTTATATATATATATATATATATATATATATATATATATATATGTGTGTGTGTGTGTGTATATGCCATTGACCAAACTATATATCCATTTATTGTAGTCAAATTAGCTTCAAAATTAAGTCTTCAAAGGTTACACACACAACATGCATGTTGAAAATATTCAAGTTGTCATTTTACAGATTATATATATATATATATATATATATATAAAATCTCCTCCCTTGGACAAAACCAGTACGTTGGTGCAAAAATAATGACGTAATAATGTCATTTTTTGACGTTAAAAAATACGTCAAAAAACGACATTATTACGTCATTATTTTTGCACCAACCTAATACTATAGAGCTGGCAAAAAAGTATTTTACACAGGAAATTGCTTCAGATTTCATGGGCCAAGTAGTTCTTTCTGCTGAAGAGCTTCAGGCTTCAAAGGTAGATTTCATTTGTTCACACAAGGTTTCAGTGTGCGAAAACGGCCTGGTACTCAATGAAGCTATAGAGAGATGAACACTGGACAGCAGAAGCAAGAGTTTTGATTGAAGCAGGAGAAACAGAAAAGGCTAATTGTTGTGTAGCTGGACTGAGAATTACAAGCCACTCAAAGAGGACAATTTTGACATTGAAAGAGCTCCTCTATCACTAATTCTAAAACCTATTCAATCCACAACTTTTAAGCCAGTTTTCCATATTACAAAGAGTCAAAAAAGAAAAAAGAATTTACTACATAAAATCTACATAACAACTGAAGCTACTTTTCATCATTTTATTAAGTCTTGAAAACTCAAGCAATATTAAACTTCTGGAGTATGCAAGACAAACAAAACAAGTGAAAAGCAAATCAGATAGTTTTTATATCTTATCTGATCTGAATTTCACTTGGTGTAGTATTCAATGGAGTTGAGGGTAAATTTTAAAAAGGTGAGTGTGTCTAATTTTTTTTTCAGTTTATGATTGATTTAATAATTCATTTTCTACAGCTTATCAACCCTCTGCAAGTTATTTAAAGACAGAAAATATTTTTTAGATTGTAAAATAATTTCTTTTTGGAGATAATAGTTTAGTGATACAAGCCTTTGTTTAGTGACACTCCAAACTCTATGGGTTATTTATTGCCAAAACAAATTATTTTGTACAAAGTTTTTTTTTCTTTTTTTTTTTTTTTGAGATAATGATTTTTGTGATACAGGTCTTATTAATTAACCCATAGTTAGGGGGAGAATATGTGGATCCATACTTTTCCCAAGGGTATTTGTGCATAAGTGAATATAATGAACCCTACTGGAATTGAAACTGTTCTCTGATTAGGGATTCCAAGCCATTATCCATTACACCACCTGCACATCCAAGTTTACAGCACCTGGTATTCCCAAACGGTCACCCATCAAAGCAAAGACCAGACTTAATGTTGCTTAATCACAGTGATCACACAAGAAACAGTGTTTCAATGTGATGCGGCTGTAAGCCTTTTTGTTTGAGATTTGAAACAATCAAGGCCTTATTAGTGACATATCAAAATTCCAATTTGTACATGTTAGAGGGAAAAAACAAAAATATTACATGGACAATTACACATTATATAATCTTACAAAAATAAAATGTTGCCTTTCAACTCTATAATTTTATAATTTAACCCTATAATTTTATGTTAATCAAAACCAAGTCTTCTCTTGTTTGTTTAACAAAATGTAGCATTGCTTTTTTTTTTTCCTTTTTAGTGTGTGTTGTATCAATCAGTGACAGTAATACAGAATTTACATAATCTATAAGGTAGTATTTGAAAGATATTTACAGAGGATCAAATGAGCGAGAAGAAAAAAAAAAATCATGTTTTAAAAGTTTGGCTTGGGTGTCAATCATAAATGTCAAAATGAAGTTTTGACCTATCAAGGAAAATAGCACGTTCTTTCAGAATTCCTTACAAAAGTGAGAAAAGCGAAACAATTTCAAGTATGACAGCATAAATGAAAAGTAATGAAGGTCTCTTATTTTTAACTATTTACAAAACAGATCACCTTATATCTCCTTTATAAAAAAAACAAACAAAAACAAAAACCTCTACCCCTTATCATTACCTACAAGTGTAGACATTAACTAATGATGTGTTTCAATACAACTTTGATAAGGCCTTGTTCTAAGCCTGATTATGGTGGCACTATGTCTGGCTCAGGTTAATTAAAGAAAAAAAATGTTCTGGTTAAAAATAATTAAGAAAACTCGTCCTCTCGATCATTTTCAACCAATCAGAACTTGAAACAATAATTTGAAGATAGCTGTGCGAGTCTACCTATCAAAAACAAAAGGTTGTTGGAGTGGATAGTCAGGTCAAGCAGGTCAATTAACATTTTCAGGTGAGAGGGAGAAGACATGGCTAACATACAAAACATAATATAAACAATTTGGGACATGTGACACAAATTGACAACTTTTTCCTCGAGGAATACAACAAAACTTTGCACCAGTTTCAACAAGTTTACCACAACACCTTTCATCCATCACTCTTCATTCAACAACAGTTGGTTCCAGAATGACATTGAGCTAAGGACCCTAAACAGATTGGAACATTAACACCACCATGTTAACTTTCTAGGCTTCTTTTGACCTTTATCAACTAATGTAAGCCCCACTTTCTCATTAACGTTTTTTTTTTTTTTTTATCCGGCTTAATTTTATTAGGCGCTCAAATGAATATTTAGAACAAGATTTTAGAGCTTTCTTTTCACAAATTTATTGTAAATAAAACCATTTCAATTTCACAGAGTAAGATTCCTTTTATTACTGTTTGTTCGATTCCCTGTACCTCTCCAGCAAGTACCTGACTCCACCTGCTATTCTCTACCTTTACAAGAGCCAGATCAGGATGAAAATGGAGTACTGCTGACAAATATGGGCAAGAGCTGCCCAGTCTTCACAGTATCCAAAAGTGTTTTCATGTCCTTTTGGGTGACAAATTATTTTCCACCCTACAGCCTGTCACAAATGAGATGTTGAAAGCATCTTGTTGCTCTATCGGTATTTCCATGGAAAGTGCTAAGAACAACAACTTTCCTTAGTGACAAACTAGATAGCTAAGATCTGCCATGCCACGTACAATTGTAGTGAACCACCTTCATTCACCTTTACTGAGATGTAAGTGCCACTTGAGTAGCTTCTTCCCACAAATCACTGCTTTGTAGAACTGTCTCCCAAGAGGAAGCTTTCCTGATCATTACAATTTTCAAGTTTAGAGTTAACCTTTATCTTCCACACATACCTCTTAAAAAAAAAAAAAAAAAAAAAAAAAAAAAAAACACTAATGTATTAGTTAATAATTTTAATTATTTTTTTTTTTTTAATGTACCTTTTGAATCTACAATAGTGAGATTGGTACATTCTATGACCACCTTGCCACAATCATTCCTTTGCTGAGATGTAAGTTCCATTTGAACAGCTTCTCCCCACAACTTTTTGGAACTGACTTCTAAGAGGGGATGTTTAACCAATCACTCCAAACTTAACCTCTCCATGTCTTGGGTTAACCTTTATCTTTCATACACATCTCTTGTTCTGTAACTCTCTACCTGGAGTGGACCTCTGACCTTGTCCAGGATGAACATTTAAAAAAAAAAAAAAAAAAAATCTCCGTTAACTGATAAATTTATTTATGTACCTTTTTAAACTACAATAATCAGATTGGAACATTCTATAACTGCTAAAATATAAACAACTGGAATGGAGAAATAAAATAGCATCAGCTGCCAACCAGATTTGAGCCCTCATCCTATACTAATAAGTTATTATCATAAATGAATCAAAATTTGTAAAGATGAGATAATTCATGTAAATCACAGGATAGACGCAGAGCAGAAATAATGAATTTTCCTGCAGACCCCTCCTCCTGGGCTTAGGAGACAAAACCCCACCAAGAATGTATAAGACCTCACTAAATTCCACAACAAACAAACAACTTTATGGACAGCCCCTGCAATGCACCGAGATAGATATATTCACACAAAACTCCAGCACCTCAGTCTCTTTGTTATCATTATTAGATAGCTTCACTTTTTTCAGCTCATCAACCTTTTCTGAATTATTTAATCTTTAACACTCTCCATTATTAATATTACTTCCCTTTCTACTTCATTCTTTTTCAAGGTCTCCCACCTGCAGTATCTTTATTGTTAATTACACTCAAATTTGTTTTCTGCTGCCATAGCTGGATATGAAAACACAACTATGAAATTCAAACAAATTTAAATTCAGAGATCAGTCACCTTCAGTGGCAAGATAAACTTTTTGTACAATAAATAAAGTCACATATGGAGTGATAAAGGTTAAAGGCTAAACATTTTGAATTGTAAGAATAATGTTTGTTTTTTTGCAAGTGAATATAAACGATTTTTTGTGAATAATGATTTTTCCAGATTTATTTTCTATTTAACCGATAGCTGAAGAGAAGAAGAGATTGATTCATAGATTTCTCAAAAGGTATTTGCACATAAATGAGTGTAACAAACTCAACTGGAATACCTACTGTTCTTAGTTGAGATAGTTATTGTCATAGTTAATCACAGATCACAGGTGAAAATCATTGCACATTAGGAATTTGGTAATTGAATGCATTTAGCCATCTTCACAAAAGCAAATACTTTTTAGATAGTTAATCTAAATTAGCTAAACTGGGTGACTAAAATAAGTTTATATTATGAGTTTTCATAACAATGAAAAGGTCAACTTATGAAACCAATTGAAATTAAACGGTTATTTTTTTTGTTTTGTTTTTTTATTTTGAAATAAAGAAGGTTAGTCCAAATCTAAATATAACACAATTCATAAAATAATCAAAGTTTGAAATCCGGAAACCAAATATACAAAGTACTAAAGTAAAAAGTGCCATTTTTATAAAATTCCTTGAAAGAGGCAAAGGGTGCCTTGTTCAAGTATCCAAAGTACAATGTTTTATAAGAGTAAATATATAAATTGATTTTTTTTTTTTTTTTTTTTTTTTTTTTTTTTTACAGCTTATCAACCTTTTGCAGGTTATTTAAAATCAGAAAATATTTTTACATTCTAAGAATTTTTTGGAGATGATAATGCTTTAATGATACAATTCCTACTAGTTAACTCATAGCGGGGGGAGGAGTGGGAAGAGATGGATTTATACCTTTCCCAAGGATACTTGCATGTAAGTGAAAATAACAAACCCAACTGGAAATTGAACTTGGCTGCTTTCCAATATCCAATTCTGAGCAGTTATCCATTACACCATCTGCACATCCAAGTTTACAGCACCTGGTATTCCTAAGCGGCCACTAATCTAGATACTGACCAGACATGGCATTGCTCAACTTCAGTGATCATACAAGAACTAGTGTTTAAACATATGGCCGCAAGCACTAAATCTGTAGAATCACAATAGAAAAGATTCATTTGTTAGATTACAAAGAAAGAATAATTACAGGGAGCATTATAGGAAAATCATCCAAGCTACTGACACATCACAATGGATAAATCTATCCTGCCAAACATATTTCCAGTTGTTGCATTCAATCTCACACAAACATCATTACTCCAAGAGTTCTGCTGCTGTCATAATTTTGATTTAGGATTTCAGGTTATATATATATATATATATATATATAAAACTTCAGACTTGATTATAGTTGTAGTTGAAATAGGTACCCCATTTTCAATACGTACTATGGCTATTCTCTTAGCCAATGTCCTGCACACTGTTTAAATTAAAAAATGACGTATCTATTTCAAATAGAAGTGTCTACTATAATAAAGTTTGAATTATTAAAAATGTCTGATTAAAGATAAATCCATTAAGTCTTTAAAAATTATACAATGCTAGAAAAATGTTCTAGATTTTTTTTTTTTTTTTTGTTGTATCAGTAATGTGCTAACTGAATGTAGTACAAACTTTTGCCATCCCCATTTGTGAGCAGCACATGTGTGCTGGCCCAAGGTGGGTAAGTCAGTAGGATATAATAGAATCATGGTGTTAAAGTAAATTTTTTTTTTTCAAGGTACAATTTCTTGAACACTGTGTGTTGGAAAAAAAAAACTTGCACCAATGAAAAAAGTGCATATAAAGAAGAAAAATCAAGAAGTATAAGCAGTCAATTGCTGGTCTCTCCTTGATGAGTGGATGGATTGGTTCTGTGTCTACAAAACTCTAGAGTCGGGATGCTGAAGCTAACAACAATCAGCTAAATCACAAACTTTTTACGCATGTGTGTGTGTGTATATATATATATATATATATATATATATATAAAATATAAATAAAAGAGAGAGAGAGATAACCTAAATGATAGAAATTATTGTACAAATAACTTCTTCCTAATGAATGGAAGAATTTTCACTATTTCTTATTCTCTTCACCTGATAAAGTCTTGCAAAGGAATCTTATTTCTCATAATTACATATTACACATGGCTATGATACTATTGGCCCCCAGCATCAATATAAATATAACAATAAGTGAATAGAACTGATCAATATAAACAATAAAAAGGTCGTTACTCATATGAGGCAGAGCAAAATTTCTATTCTTTATTGAAATAACAAGCAAAGAGTTGTTGGCAATGGAAAGGTAAAAAGATTTTGGACTGACTTTTGAAAGTCAAATAGAAGCCAAATATGGAAGAAGGAAAAAATAGTTGTTCCTACCTACCTGCCAGCCAGCCAATCTACCTAACTCATGGGTGCATAATGATTGCTGAATTATTTTCACATAAGACTGAAGTGTGAGGTCAACAATAAAATCAAGCAGCTATAAAGTCATCAAGTTTCAATCAATTCCAACAAATCTACATTTTCCTCATCAGCAATAGGAAATTTGGCGATTCTCATATTTTTAGTTAACAAATGAAGCTAAGAAGTAACAAATTCAAGTGAAATGCAGAAAATAGCTATAAAAAAAAAGAAAAGTTTATATTGATTATGACATTAATGCAAATTATCCAGTTTATCACAATGGAAAATGGTTTATCTTAATGCATTTTCCTTTTGTCAAATTCACTAAAACTTTTAAAATGAACAAAAATGAAATCCACTGAAATAAAAAAAAAAAACAAAAAAAAAACACACAAACCTAACACTGTCATTACAGAATAAAAATACTTGTGTTTAACAAGCATAAAAATGTGGCAACAATTTTGATTTCCCTTTTGGTACAATGGAGGAAGTAAACCGTGATAGCAGCATAAGTATAACTTGTACAGAATCATCAGTGTGTGTATGTATATGTATGTATATATATATATACACACACACACACACACACACACAACCCAATGTACTAATAAAAGCCTAGTAACTGGAACTGATTTGTATTGTGTTTAGAGGAAACCAAGACTACAAATACACAACCATCTGATTAACATGTCATAACAAGCATTAAATTAATTTCACTTTCTGTTAGATACTTTCAGCAAAACAAAAAATAAAGTGGCTCAAATGTAAAGGAAAAAAAAAAAAAAAAAAAAAATAATCCACCATGTTGATTCAACTTAGCTGATTTATTCTTAGTTTTATTACCAGATTTAATCTTGCTTTATAATGTTGGTATTATCGACTTGTGAAAGACTGGTTGATGGGGAGAGGGGGGGGGGCTTAAATTAGAATAAAAACAAAATCTACAGGAAATTCAAGCACAAGAGAAAAACTCAGTAAAACATGGTTTCTTATTGACTGACTTCTCTTGGTGCCTACCAAAAATGATTTTAGGTCAGACTTTTTTTTTTTTTTTTTTTTAAGATAAATTCCATAATCAAGTTTCAAAATGAAGTCATTTGTCAGAAATGTAAAAACTGAATAATACACGGAAAATAAGGGAATTAACAATAATGAATTAGATGATAGACGACTAATGAAATGACCAAGGGTGACATAATTTCAGTGGTAGATGTTAAATATACTAAAACTTTCATTCACTTCTTCAGAAGACAGAAAATGCTAGAACCTTACACAGAAAGTAAGTAGACGTGGTATTCATTGTTTATTTAGCAAATGACATTCTCATCTCAATACTGCCCGACTGTTGAATGTATGCTTGAAGGAAAAACAAAATATTTTATCTTCACAAATTAAATTGTGAATGAATAAAAACATCAAAAACCAAAACTGGTATTTGATTTTTTATTTTAATCCACTGAATTTTACACAGTAGTGGAATACTTACATATCACATAGCGTAGTTGCATGCCCAGAGGTGAACCAAAACAACCACCAAGGGATTTTTTTTGGTGTGTCTTATGTGGGTTATACAAATCTATTTTGACTTTAATCCCCCTGGGTAATAGTCCTCACATAACACTCACTTGTTACTATAATTTATTAAGCAGGGGAAAAAAAAAAAAAAAAAAATCATACTATATATGACTGACACATTAACAACTATGTGGGCCTTTGTGCAAAGTTTATTCCTGCATTGATACTTTTTAGCATAAACAATTTATACATTCAAAGTGAATCATTCCATAGCAAATTTTATATATATATATATATATATATATATATATATATATATATATATAACTAGAGACCACCAAAAAAAAAAAAAAAAAAAAAAAATGCAATATCTAAGGTTTAAAATGAATTTTTAAAAATGAAAAATCATTCTTGAAGCTTTTTAGTCTTAATTTCAAGCTAGTAAGATTAAATTTAATATTTCCAAAAAGCAAAATACTTTGCTATATTTCAAAATCTAATTTAAATTAACTGGAAGAATTTTTTTTTTGCTAAAATAGCTGATTAGCACTCTTTTTAGTAGTCTTTCATCGCAGTGTAATTCTCTTCATTAAAAATTTTTCAAGAAATAAAATATACATTTTTGAAAATGAGTAATATTAACCTATCTAAAATATAATTAATCTGATTTGAAACAACTATTTAGGTTTAAAATATCGTAGAAATACATTTTTTAACACATTCATGTATTTGACTACTTGATGACAGATTGATATTTAACTAATGTTGTTCTATTGTAACTTTAGGCATTTTTATTTTACAATTCAGAAAAAATAAAAAATTACCAAGAATTTCTATAAAAAAAAAAAAAAAAATAAAAAAATAAAATAATAATTTCATTAATTTGTGAATAAGTCCTGAAAATTTCATATTGGACAATTATTTGATTTTTGCAAGAATTTCCAAAACAATGTGTTTATAGTACCAATAAAGACACTAAAATTTCCTATACTTATGTTTGCTGCCGTCACTAACACCAGAAAAAACAAAATTTTTAACCAAAATTTCAAACGTGCTAGAAAGGAATTAAAAAATTTAAAACAAACCAAAAAAATACTTTGGTCTATCCCCTTAATAATAAGAAAGATTTTGATGATAAAACTTTGTTTCAATCAAATTTGGGCCTCTTTTTATCATGCTATGCTCTTTTTCAGAAAATCTTTGGCGGCACTTAATCAAATCTGATTTTAAAAACAATTTAACAGTTTAAAATACAAATTATTCAGACATCAAGTAAATAAACTGAATCCTGGGAGACAGAAACTAACGCCCAACTCTAGAGCTGAGATATCCAATCTATTTTTCCAACTAAACAAATTAACTCTTTATGTTCTAATTGTAAATTGTTTTAGACAATGATACATGCCAATGTGTTTAAGATAACATTTCCTAAGTAACTCTGTAAAATCATGGTATAGGATCAACCAGTACAGAAAAGAAAAATGCAAACAGTGAAAAGTAACCATGTAAAAGAGTATGCAATTCTTAACAGCAGTAATTGAAATGACAAAGTTAAAGTATTTAATAGTCAAGTGATTGGTCTCAAATGGCAAGTAAATTAAATTTTCATTAGAACATTTTTTTTATTTTTTTCATTAAAAGATAAGAGAAAGAATGCAATTCTGTATCAGAAAAGAAATAAAACTAACTGGATAATGAACTGAAATTAAATTTCAGAATAAATTTCTTTACAGTTTTTTTTTTTTTTCCTTTTTGCTTATCAACAAAAAATTATTTCCATTTTTTTTTTTTACTTATTTCATCGCAAGCAAGGTGATAATGTCACTAAGATACAAAAGGTTACTGAGGGGTGAAACCAATGCTTCAATTTGAAAGAAAATGATAAAGCTAAGAGCAGGAACTGGAAACCAAGTCATAAACAGGAAACAAGGGATAAACCTTTACTTCTGTTCAAAAGACAGGGAAGGAGTTCAAACCAGGTGATGTTGCCTGAAATAAGATAGTGCTCAAGCAGGTCATTTTTGGTATCTTCATTTTGGTTAGAAGAACTTAAGCTACCCCATTTTTTATTTTTTTATTTATTTATTATTTTTTTTTTTTTGCAAAATTATAGGGACTATGTCATTCAATTTATAACAAATGTAATATTTTAAGCTTCTGTCAGTTAAGTGCCATATGTAATACATGCTTGAGCAATCATGTCTCTTTCAATTCATGACTATCTAGGTAGAAAATTTCCCTGCAGTAGGCTGATCTTTTTCTTTCTGCGGACGACTTGTTGCTAACTGATGCTATAGAACCCAGTCTATTCTGATATTTAACCCATAGCTAGAGGGAGAACAGATGGATTCATACCTTTCCCTAAGAGTATTTGCACATAAGTGAATGTAGCGAACCCATTTGGAATTCAAACTCAGTTCTCAGACTCCTCATTTCAAGCCACCATACATTACACCACATCTAATACCCAATAGCCAAATTACACTTCTTTATAAAAAAAAAAAGAAAAAGAAAGAGAAAAAGATAAAACTTTTTATATGTCTTTTAATCAAATTTTGAAAAAGATATAGGAAATGTTTTTATATATCAAATTGGTACGCATACCAGATTACATATCAAAGACATTATTATTAATTTAGAAACAGTCAAAATTACATCTAGTCAGTCTTTAAACTCAACATCAAATGCAATGACAATCATGTTAAAATATATGACAAGTGCTAAACTATGAAAGATTTGTTTAAATACTTTCATTGCAGGGATAGCCTCTACCAACTTAGCTTATAAATATTGTGATAACCAAATCCTTTTAAAGTTTTGTAAAAAAAAATATAAAAAAATAAACAAATAAAAAATTTCAATAAAGATTCTTCCATTTTTATTTGCCATAATTCTTTTGTCATAAAACTGTTGTAGCAACGTAAGTTATCTCCCCTGCAGAAAGAACAGATCAGAGAGTATAACTCCATTATAGTCTATAGACAGGTGACAGTACATTTTACCTTAGGGCTTATGACTCAAATTAAAACATGGAAGTAATAAAATAAATAAATAATGAATGGACAAAGAAAAGTAAAAATTGGATAATATTGTAATGTAGAAAAGTCTTCAGCTATTTTAAACTATTGTAAATTTCTAATAACTGCCATCTTATAAGTCGATGTTTTTACTGTGTTGTCTACAGATTAAACTTTGGATATATTGGAATCATTTTCACAATTATATTTTTAGCAAGGGTTCTGCATGAAGATCCCCAAAAATGACTGTGCCAAATATTTTTGGTACCCCACATAAATCAAGATACAGTGTAACCCGGATATAAGAGAGATTTTCTCTGGTCCCAAATTAGAGCCTGTGTTAATGTATATAAATTAGACCCCAACATAGTTACAGTCAGTCTAGTAAAGGCCGAATCATGACTAACACTTTAAAACAAGCCTGAATCCTGCAGCAATAGCAGTAAGGGACCTTTAAAAGGATTGACAGAACTCTACTGGACAACAAATATTTGACATGGTTTGGCATGCTCGTCGTCTTTGCAAGTTGAAAGGTTATAGTATTTCTGTATCAATTTTTGATCCGATTCAATCTTATGAAATCTTCTATATCTTTTGGCATTAATGCAGGCATCCCTGGTGCTTATTTAGAGATCCTTGATAAAATCTAAAGAAGAATCTGCAATGTTATTGGTCCTGATCTAGTATCGTGGTTTTAGTCACTTTCCCATCACCATAATATAGATTCCCTGTGCCTTTTCTCTAAATATTTTCATGGTAATTGTTCTGAGGAGCTTTCTTCTTTGGTACCTTCACTTTATAAATTTAGTGTGCTAATACATTGGCATCAAGGTCTCATCATCTTACAGCTGAAATGTAACTAAGTTCTATATAGACAGAACCATAAATTCTATGGTAACAGTTTCTTTTATTGGACTTGTGATATTCTCTTCCAGCTTCTGGCTTTCCAGTCAACTTTGATCATCAAAAATGTAAATGCAATGTCAATCATCATCTTCTGTCCTCTTAATTCCTTTTCTTTTATTGTTTTATCACCTTATTAATGTTTTTTTTCATATTCTCTCAAATTCAGTAGCCAAATATGTCCTAGTGGTTTTATTACTGTGTTTGAAAAGAAAACAGAATCTAAAAGGTTTGCTCAATATGACATCATGAATCCAGTTAGATTCAAACTAAAATTCTCAGTACAATAAAGTTCAGTAATGAATGAGAGAGAGAGAGAGAGAGAAAAGTGTATTATCAATAATGGAAAAAGTAGTACAAAAACAGCAGCAGGTCTAACAATGAAGAAGATGAAAAACAAAGGCATATATAATTTTAAGAAATTAAAAACTATAGGAGTGTTTGTACCAAGTTTCTGTCTGCACTGAGGTTTTCTAGTGTTCAAAGTCAAAAATGGTTGCATAGCAACTAAAACTCTACCTCATCAAACTGAAATGACTACTTGTCAGATGATAAAGTTGAAGGAGAAAATAACTCCAAATCAGGAAAATAACTTATTACATTGTGATAAACATGAAATTTCTCAAATATTGTGACTTGACAAATGAAAAATTCCGTTTTGAACATATCAAATGAAACCTTAAGCAGAGGGGCACTTCATTATGGTTAACCAGTTTGCATCATAAATCATTACAAGTGTTTGCTCCATACTTGTGACCTTGTGCCAAAAACAAATTGTATTTTGTAAGTAAATACAGTAATGAAAATCTTTTCTGAATAATTCCAAGAAAAAAAAAAAAAAAAAAAAAAAAAAAAAATGAAAGTCTTGATTTTATTCAATTCATTGGCATCTTTATTAAGCCAAAGACACAAAACATCTAATTTTAAACAAAATTAGATTTTTATTTTATTTCTATTTTGTTTTTATTTTATTTGCAATGACAAAGGCAAAACATTTTTGTAAATTGAAAAAAAAAAAAAAAAAAAAAAAAAAAAAAATCAGAATGAAAAAAAAAAAAAAAAAAATAGACTCAGTATTAATGAATGAAAACACTACCTTATTTTTTACTGGAGCCTACCCTCTCACAATTACAAAATTGCTGACCCCTGGACTAGTCTATTTATGAGAGGTTAGCCTAACTTAAAAAGAAAATGTTTATGTTAACAATTTTTATTCATTAATGATTTTTTTTAATATCCAGAGGGGATCTTATTCTGGATAGTTTAACAAATCTTTAGTGTATCTCTATAATTTGTAATAAGTGAGGCTTATCAAACACGATGCACAACTGATGCTCCAAGTTACCAATTATTTTTTTTTGGTTGGGGGGGGGGGGGTCAGATTCAAATAAAATCTGTAATAGACCCATGAGTGAGAAAAAGCAAGCTAATATTTTGCATTTCTTTAGTAAAACTAACTTAGTGAATGAACGAACATAAGTAACAAGGTACTTCTTTTGTCTTGTGAGAATTGAGTGTGAAAGAATTACAGGAAGAGTTACTTTGTTCGCTCGACTTGCCGGGTAGAACAACTCTGAGATTTTTAAAGCACTTGATAGTTACTTCCTAGAACACAGAATTGAATGGAAAAAAACATATGCACAGACAGTGCCACAAGCATGACTGGACATCGCTCAGGAGTTTTTGCAAAGGTGAAAAAAAATGTTCCTAGAACTACACAAAGTATTATCAGAGGTTATTGAAATTATAAATGAAATACAAAACAAAGTGCTTAATTCTCGAATATTTGAAACACTTTATGAAGAAATGGGTTCCCAGTATACTCACCTTCACGCTGAGGTGAGATGGCTTTCATGGGGCAAAATATTTCGAAATTTCAAAAACTCTTGTCTGACAATGAGTGGGTAGCTAGGCTTGCATACCTAGCAGATGTTTCTTCACTGTTAAATGAACTAAACATATCCTTGCAAGGACAACTTAAAGACATGTTTACAGTATGAGGTAAAAATAGATGCTTTTCAAAAGAAAATATCACTATGGCAAACGCAGTTGGCTGAAGGAAATCTACAAATGTTTATAATTTTTGATGAATATATGGGAGAGAAGGATGCCAACCAGCAAGTGGCATCCATTGTTCAACAGCACTTACAATCACTGACAGAATTATTTGGTTATTTTTACCCAAAGGAAGAGGATCCTAGGTATGGAAATATGTGGATAATAGATCCATTGCAGCCATCATTGAAGATAGCTATTTAAGCATCACTATGAAAAAGTAATGAAAATTTTGATTCAATTTCCAACAACATATTTATGCGAAAAGACATTTTCATCTGTCACAGCAATTAAAACTCAGTAGTGGTCTTGGCTTGAAATAAACATAGCTCTCCACCTTGCAGGCCAAAATCCACAAACTAATTTCAAACAAACAGGAACAAATATTACACTAAAAATGTGTAATACTTGAATAAACTTCAAATTTTCAATTTGTTTTATTTACACTATAAATTACACTATAACTTTGTTACCTTTAATGGGTGCGTTTCATATTAATAAAATAAAGGTTTTCTGATTATTATATAAATGTATTTACATTTTTTTTTTTTTTTTTTCTAAATTCGTATTAGTGATTTGCCAAATTTAAAATTGTTCATTTAGTGGTCCATGAAGTTCAAAAAGTTGGTGACTGCTGCTCTAGACAAGTAAAGTTAAGTAAGCATCAAAACATGAGAATGCTCTAGAGTGGTGGTTTTCTTCCTAACCTTTTATTTGAAATAGCATGGAATGTTAAAATCTTGATTATGTCATTATTTTCTCTTAGAGTTACATCTGCTATTCATTTTCATTGTTTTGACATTAAATCCAGTACTGAATGGGATTCCCATGAAAAATAGCAAAATTGATGTCTTTGTACATTTGAAAGAGAAAACTCAAAATATCTGTATACTAAGAGAAACCTGTGAAGGGAAAGAAACCCTTTAAGTAAATATTTAAATAAAGTGTTCTATAAATAAGCTTTAGTTGGATTCAAATCCAATTACTGTATAACCTCATAAAATGTTAGAGTACATAATCAGATAATTAATGTTGACTTGAAATGAAAGAGACATTCTAATATTTTTCATAACAGTGTACTGAATGACCCCTGAGAAAGGTAAATGGTAAATGAACAATTGCTCTCACTGCTAATCAAATGTGAGCACAATTTGAAACCACTAAAACATGTTGAATAAAAAAATAAAAAAATGAAAAAAATAAATTGGACACTGTGTCAGATGACTGAATAGTTTGAATATGCCAAAGTATATCTAATTTGATAATTTAAAATAGTTTTTATTTGCTGAATAAACAGTGATTTTTTTTTTTTTTAAAACAAATCAACACACATTCTTAAAAGCCTAAACAATTAGTCAAATTCTTTTCAGATCTGAAACTTGTTGCAGTTCAACAATTTAAGATATTAATTTTTTTTTTTTGACTCTTCTTTCTTTCACTTCTCTTACTTTCTATTACAACCCTCAAACTGTTATTGTCAGAAAAATAAGACAGCTTCATATCAGCAAGATAAACAAAAGGGACATAGTCTGGTAAGAGTTTCTATATCCAGTGGCTTTTGTGGCATTACGCGCAAGACAAAAGTAGCTATCAAAGGGACCTCCCAAAAGTATTGCTATTGTCTGAAATGTACCAAGAAAATCAGATCATATGTCAAACTTCTCAATAGCCCTA
Source organism: Acanthosepion lycidas (assembly GCA_963932145.1). Classification (NCBI taxonomy): domain Eukaryota; kingdom Metazoa; phylum Mollusca; class Cephalopoda; order Sepiida; family Sepiidae; genus Acanthosepion; species Acanthosepion lycidas. The sequence goes on along the minus strand of OZ010586.1, from coordinate 89,796,299 downwards.
CTTCTTTTGCCATCTGACTTTTGAATTGGCCCTGTCTGTAGGAATCTTTGACACCAAAATGTAGAAGGATTTACCAGAAAAAACAACCAGACCTAATCGATTCTATTCCCTTGGAACTGAATAAGAATACACTGTCCACATCTACGGATGAAAATAAAGACAGAAATAGATTATACAAGGTGCAGCAGATATACCTTCCACATAATGATAAAACATGAGTGAGAACAGTGTCTTCATCAAGCTAATATCTTACCATTATGTGGGAGGTATTTCTGCTGCACCCTGTCTAAAGTTTCTTTACTTTAGACCAATTGATTCATCTTTACATCTTTTTTATAATTTTTATAAGTGCCAGTATTTTAATAAATTCATTAGAGAATCTCTTTTATAAATTAACAACTCCTTATCTTGTATGAAGAACTTCCTCCTCTCAATTTCTGCTTATAATTAAAAAGGGAATAAACAGGTCCACAAACTTGTAGGGACAATTTGGAGTGGGGTACCTACATCAGCATTTGGCAAACATTACAGAATCAAAAGAACTATTCTAATTAATGACAGAAAAATCTGAACATCAAATTCCACACTGCCAGCCACGAAGTTCACGGTAAAAGAAACATTAAAAATTAAATTTCAAGTCTATTTTGTAAATGATGATATTTAGTTGACAGATTGATCGTTTAGGAGCGCACCAACTTCTATGGATTATTTAATGCCAAAATCTAAATATTCTGAACTCAACTGTATGACTTTCAACTACAGATAAAATGTAACGGTCATTTTTCTATAAATATGTATTTGCTGGTATATATAGATATCGTAGCAAAGGTGTCAAATTCAAGGGTGAAAGGGACGCAACTCTTTCCGTCGGAAAATGTCCGACACGCTGCAACGCAAAGCAATGTACACCAAACTCGGGTGTAATGCCGTTCTGCCAATTTCTCCAAGCGACCTGCTTTTATGGAGTCCAGACACACGTCATTACCATGCGTGTAATGCGACTTTGCATGACTGCACGAGACCGTAAATATTAAAAGTCATGGACGCCATCTTGGACCCTTTCTTTTCTCAACCCACAGGCCAGACAGACGCGAGGGCGTTTGGGAGGTAAGCCATTCCTTTTTTCCCCACACTCCCCCCTGATCTCATGATTACAGAGTTGACAGGGAGGCGGCAATCGCTTTTGCCGAGTCCTTCGAAGTGGGACGCTGCGAGCCTCATTGTCGCTTGTGCTCCCGTCCGCGGTCTGAGGGTCAAAAACACAGTGTCCCTTGGAAGGCTACTGATATCTGAGTCACTGCCTGATGGAGCTGGCATGAACCAGAGCGGTGCCTCACTGGTCTCAGATTCCGATTCGCTCCCGTCATCCAGCGATGGTAGCAACTGCGTCGCCGGCCGCAGGTCCTTAACGTGACGGGGCACACCGTCGACCCGCACTGCCTGTGGGCTGATCACCTCAGTGACGCGTCCGGTTCTGTATTTCATTGTGCACTTGCTGCGCAGGTTTTTAATCCAGACGACATCGCCTTTCTTCAGCCTCTCTCCGGTTACTTTCAGTTTTGTCAGCAGGTTGGTCTCTATGCCCTTCACTCTGACATGGTACCTATGCAATGTTTCAGCTGGCATCGTAGAGGGTGAGACATCCTTCGGGGTCACGTTGTACAAGTAGACCGCCTCAGACACCGCGCAGCCCGTCCTGGCTGCGATGGTCTTGTGGTTCCGCTCGATGATCCCATTTCCACTCGGTACGTGGGCGCACCAGAACCGTAGGTGCACTCCCCAGCCATCCGCAAACCTCCTGAACTGCTCACTGGTGAATGTGGTGCCATTGTCGATTAATATCTCCGTTGGGGGGCCACGTTCAAGGAAGATACTGTTTAACTGACAGATGATGGTGGCCGAATCTTGCCGATGCAGCAGCCACCATATCGCAAACCTGGATGGACCACAATCAATGAGCGTCAGGAAATCCTCGCCATTGTGGTGAGTAACGTCTATCGCCAGCCGGCTCCAGTGGTTCCTCATGCTCAGCTGCCCTTTCTTCCAGCGGACGGGTGCTGGGTCTATAGACTGGTACGCCACGCAGTTTCTGACCACTCTTCCGACGTCTGTCTTTTGTAGTCAATTTCAACAAAGATTATGACAAACGCTTCAAAATTTTATAACAAATTTATATTTTTGATGATTATCTCTTTATTTTTTTCCTTCTCTTATTTTAAAAAGACTAATATATTTCAGTTTACAATTTTTGTTTCATTGAGAAAAATATAAAATGAACCTTTTAAGTAAAAAAAAAAAAAAAAGAGGTAAAAAGAGAGAGAGAGGTTAAAAAAGAGTAAAAAGAGAATAAAAAAAATAAAAAATAAATAAGAAAAAAGTAAGAAAAAAAAAAAAAAAGAAGTAGAAAAAATATTTTAAAAATGTAAAAAAAAAAAAAGTAAAAAATAAAAAAAATCTGCATGAGCCATGGTATTCACAAGATGAACTTTCATTAGTGTAATTAAAACCCATATTTCAGGGCTGAAATTAAGTGTGAAATGCAATATACATAATTAAAATCAATTAATAACATCCATGTAAATAAAAGCATGAATGTTTCGTTTCAACACTAAAAAGCAATTTAAGCAGATAACAAAAGAGAAATTTCATAAATAAAGAAAAAATATTTGAAATTTACAAATAAACAACTGAACACAAACAAAAAGGCAACATTTCCACAAGTTCAAAATGCGGGGTGGGGAGAGAGAGAGAGAGAGACGAAGAAGGAAAAATGTCTTACCTTTGCTAGTCGGGCTCTTTTGATCAAATCATTGAGTTTTCGAAGTGCTGCATTTCGGGGTAGACTTTGAAGATCTCTAAATAAATCTTTCTCCTCAAGCTCAAATAATTTCCTGTTCATGTCAAATTGCAATGGCTGGTCCCAGAATGAGCCAATGTAGACGCGGGCCACTTCTGGGGTGTTGAGCACTTTGCCCAACGACCACATCAGCGCCCCATATACCCGCATCAACTGCTGGTGGTCAACCATGTCAGCTTTGTTGAGCACAATACGGATTTTATCATCGTATCCCTTGATGGCTTCAATGGCACGTCGAAACTCATCGGATATATCTAACTTGTGAGCATCAAACAGCAGTATAATACGGTCCACTCTCTCAGCAAACCATTCCAAGACACCGGCAAAGTCATAGCCACGATCTATACGCTGTTTCTCACCTAGAAAAAGCAAAGAAAATAAGAGTTTATTTCTTTATAAAAGACTTTTTTTTTTTTCATTAATATTTATTTTACACATGGATGTAGTGCGTAAACAACAAAGAAGCCTTAAGGAAAATGGAAGCAAAACGAACATATATTCAGAATCAAGAGACAGGTGAAATTTCCTGGACACTATGGGAAAGGAGGATTTCAAGAATTTGACACTCACAGGACATATCGATGACAAAAGGGGCAGGGGAACAGCAGGTCCCTAACCTGATACACATGTGCAAATGGCTGACGAAACAGAGGGGATCAGAGGTTTGACAAAAGGACAAACATTGCTAAGGGCTACCAGGGATAGGAGAACCAAGATTGCCAACTTGAAGGAACACAGCACGCAGAAGATTTTACACAATGTTGATGTGCAAGAGGTATATGCTTTAAATTATATCTGAACAAAACTTTTTGAAACAAACATGTGAATAGATATTAAAACTTTTTTCTTTTTTATTTTTCCTGAAATGACAATGTTTAAAATTAGACTCCTGGTGCAGCATAGTGTTGCAACCATACACACTGATACTGCTGTGGTTTCAGTTGCAAACAGATTTTAGAGGATGAAGTTGCAAGCCCCATGTTCAACTGGGAGAGGGGGTGATGCTTTTCTCAAGAGCATTTCAAGAGGATTCCACACTTTATATTATATATATATATATATATATATATATATATATTATACAGACTGGTTGTCAACCAAGGCTTGAGAGCCCAGTTTGACTTGCTATTTTTCACATATCTGGGTTTGAGAAGAGAGAGGATCTGCCATCCCCAAAATGAATAAAAATAGTCTGGGCTGAAATTACTTTTAACTCCAATCACAGATTTCAGCTTCCATGCTGTTAACTGCTAGGAGAGGAGTGTGGGAGGAGGTGGGGATGAGTGATAGTGTGAGGGATATGGAAGGGAGTGGGAGAGAGGAGAAATTCCAAATACAGAGGAAGACAGACACCTAAACTTGATTAAATGTGTTTTTTTGTTTTTTTATTTACCTATCAGTAAATAGCATTCTTTCCTTTGTTGCTAAGGAGTTTTCCTTTCATACAGATTTCTTTAATTCATGATGATAATACAAGACTTACAATAGTTTTAGAAGACATTCTAAATACTGGCAAAATAAACAATTGTATGAACTCTTCAAGCGATTTGAAAAGTCAGCCAAAGAACAAAGAAAAAAGTTCTTTGCCAATATTTATGAACCAATACATATATGCGCTGTTAATACCTTAAATGATTTAAATACCAAGTCTTTAAGCAAAGACTGAAATTTAAACAACAAAAGTACTATTTGACTATTCAAATATCTATAGAAGCCTTTATAGTCATTTGTGAGTTTGAAATTAAACCAAGTATTATCAAAGAGGTTACATGTCTTTACTTGAAAAGCAAAGCCAGTCATTGTTCTTTGCTTGAAGTTGCAGATTAACAACTTTCAAATAAGGTTACTAAATGAAAAATGTTCAGGGGAAGTGAAGATATACTCATAACACTGACAAAAATTGTTTAAGTTATCAATTATTTTGTTAATGAGTGAAATAAGAGAATTCATGCCTGGACAAAAAAAAAAAAAAAAAAAAAAAACCAGAGCATCAAAAGAATTGTATTTTCCTTAACACTGCTTGTAATTTAACTACCTTCACTCCTCGGCAATGTTTGCTTTAAATTGATAACAAAAATAAAAATTTATTATACTGTTTATTGAAATGGTTGATAAAACATCAGCTAATTGCCATTGATTTTAATTTTATAAAATAGTAAATAAGGATTTCCTATAGTTGGTTTACATATTTTAATAATTTAGTAAATGATAAATATTGCATTGCAATTGTATTAGTCTTTAGAATGTTGTAAATATAAAATTATTCTTGTAAATAAAGTCTAATAAATAAATAGTAGTGTTTAATAGAAAAAAATATATAAATTCACTTTCAACATGTGATTAGGTTTTATTACAATTCTAATCATCACTTTAAAACGAACACTGACGAAAAGTAAAAAGGTAGTTAAAATAAGTGATGTCAATGAAAAAAATTATCCTTTTGACACTTTTTTTTTTTGCAGGCATGAAAGGTCAAGATTGCTGAAACTTCTTTCAGGGCAAAAACATTCATTTTCATGAGTCATTTTGTAAAAAGAATTTTACAGTTTCCTTTGCTTGAGAATATAAATAAAACTAAGGATTTTAAAATTCACTGAAACAGACACCTTTCTTTTCTGTAGATACTTAGATACATCTAATAAAAAAAAAAGCATTCGTTAGAACAAAAGGTTAGAAAAATGTAGGCATCATATCCTGATAAATATTCCAGTTTTCTTGTGTTGACAAATTATAGCGTGAACATCATTTTATAGAAAATGAGGACAAATACTTATGCATTTTCAGTGACCACTGAATAGAACTATCATTAACAAAGTATGCTGGTAAATAAGTAAAGAAATACATGCAATTCTTCTTCTATGTGCCAAGTCCCTTCAGGACATGGGTGATTATGGCTCTCTACAACTTCCTATCCTTTGTATCTCTTAGCAGTGTTTATCATTTTGCTATCTCTCCTACTCCATGTTTTACCAATCATTTACACAAGCTCATCAGGTAGGTTATTCTGTTTATCTGTCCCTCTTGCCATCATATGCCCTGTCAGTATTATAGTTTCCAAGCCCTCTTTTCTCATTATGTGTCCCAGAAATTACTCTTTCCAATTTGCAGTATCAGTGTCCTTTTTGTTTTCACTTTATCATAAACTGAAGTTTTAGAGATTCTCAGCATCCTTCTGTAGAACCACATTTCTGTTGCCTCAAGTCAAGGATGTTCCACTTCAGCATATAAAAGTTTAACCTTTGCAAGCCTAGGTTCAATTGTTATCTACCTGTTACATCCTGGTAATCTCTACTTCTTCCTCTTCCATTCATATCATACCTCATTCATTACTTTGAGTGGCTCTTGGGACTTGTATCAGGTAAAATTTACTCAACAAGAAAAAAGAAAAAAGTTCATAGCCACACATTTGCTACTGACAAAGAAAAAAAAAATACAAGGGGGGGGGAAAGAAATGATTGCCATTATAATTCCGATCAACACCTAAACCCTGCTTTCTTCTAATCCCCACCCGCTATCTTTTTAATTGATTCAGCTGCAGAAATAATAAGCATAAATCATGCTAAATTGTAATTATCCGCTAAAGGCTGAAAATAATGCCATAAAAATATGCCCACAAATAATCAATAGAGACTAGCCAAAACATGACGACCAGCTTAATAAGGCGTTAGTACTTTATAAAGATTTCCCCTGGAATCTGGTTTTAGGTTCTTTAACAGCTGCAAGTTATGTGGGGGAGGTTCTGCAGAAAGAATTTATAGCTCCAGCACATCCTGTAAAAGTTAACAGGGATTAAGGTTTGAAGAATTTGGAGATCAGGGCATCACAGTGAAGTCATTTTCATGTTTCTGAAACCATTCCTGTAAAATTGGAATTATCCTTTTGTGGAGGGGAAGGGCTTAGCTTCAATGGAATGCTAAACTAGGTTTCTTTGGTGACATGGCAAAGATAGTTACAACTTGGCTAGGAATTTGCTATTCAGATGTCATATTCACTTGATATTGCATCTTTAGATTAATATTTCTGATTTTTACATAATTCTGTTTAAAAAAAAAAAAAAAAAATCTCAATTCTCTTTAAGTCGATAAAAGGCATTTTGAGGTGTGTGTGTGTGTGTGTGTGTGTGTGTGTGTGTGTGTGTGTGTGTGTGTGTGTAGAATAAAATTCTGGAGTTTCCAGAAAGATAGAAAATAAAATAGGGAAACAACTGAAACTTAGACATTTAGAAAAGGCATGACATGTGGAACTGGAACAACCTACCCCTGTGGATTAAATAAAAGATTCAGTTCAAAATTCTATATATCACCTGAAGAAGGCTGGAGTACAACAGCTGAAGCATCGTGAATATGACAATAAAGATGAGGACAATAGTCCAAACAATGTAATATATATATATATATATATATATATATATATATATATACACATACATACACACACTTCATTAAAAACAACTAACAAGGTAGTACAGTTAATTTCTTCTCATCTGATGATATTACAATTGTTTTTTTTATTATTATTTTGCGGCAGCTTTGTTTTTTTTTTTTTTGTTAGAATATTATAGCTATTGCAAAGAGTGTCATCTTTCAGACCTTGAGATGGGGTTTTATAAAAAAAAAAAAAAAAAAAAAAAAAAACTAATGTCATCATCAGATGAACATAACTAGTCCCTTGTCACTTGTTTTTAATGAAACTTGTATAATAAAGTATTGCCACCCAAACACACACTATATATATATATATATATAGAGATAAGGTTGGTGCAAAAGTAATGACGTAATAATGTCGTTTTTTGGCGTATTTTTTTTAACGTCAAAAAACGACATTATTGCATCATTATTTTTGCACCAGAGAGAGAGAGAGAGAGAGAGAGAGAGAGAGAGAAAAACTTGTTTTCTGTATTTATTTAGCTTGAATTGAGTGAATATTTTGACTAAATCAATGTGTTGTCTTGAATTTCCAAAAGGAAAACACTGATTTTATGGCTATGAATAAATGAAATCTCATTCCAGCAATAATTGGATACTATTTTCCTGGTCTGCAGCAGTAAAAGTCATAGTAGTCATGGAAACTGATGCCCCATTTAGAAGTGTAAAACTAGACATTTTTCTGTCAGGACAACAATAAATTCCTTTTAAGCTGTTATAGTTCTCTAATGAAGGCCACTTGTAGTCAACACTTAATATATTTATTTACCAAGCAAAATATGAAACACTTGAATGAATAAATTAAAAAAAAAAAACCAAAAAAAAAAAAAAAACCTTCTCTACTAATTCATGTAGTACAGTGAAACCCGGATATAAGAGATTTTCTCTGGTCCCAAATTAGAGCCATACTTACCTAAACAAAATAGACCAAACCAGGATACAAGAGAAACCCAGATATAATACACTTCTTCTCCAGCCCCGACAACTCTTATATCCAGGTTACACTGTATAACCATAGGATAGCCTAGTGTTTTCATACTGTCAAGTATATGGTTCAATCCATTATCACTGACAAGGCCAATCTACATTTCTTAGATTCCCAATCTTTAACAAAGTAGATGGGAGTGGTTATCAGAGAGAAAGCCTACGTAGGCTGGACTATCAATGTTCACCTGGAAATCTGCTCTAACAAAAAGAGTGGCCTTAATATATCTTATTCATAAAAGCAATTAAAAGCTTTTCTAATTAAATAATGTTTTAGTTTTTATTTCATTTTTTATTTTATGATTCAGATCAGATTTTTGGTGTTTCTGTTTCTCACACACACACACAAAAAAAAAAAAAAAAAAAAATAAATAATATTATGATTTAAATTCTCCAAGTTCTGCATTTATAAATATGAGGTGGGGGGTTGAAAATTTAATTTCTCAAAATGGGTAACAGATGTTAAAAAAAAACAAAAAAAAAACAAGATTTTCTAAAAAAAATAATTTCATTCACTTGTAAATAAGTTCTAAAAATTTCATTAAAATCCAACAATTTTTTGCAATAATTTTCATATCAGTGTTATTCTTCCCCTCTCTCCAAAAAAAAGTGGAAAAAAAAAATATAATCAAAAAGTACTTTGGTCTTTCCACTTAATTACAAAGATTTTGATGATAAAACTTGGGCTTTATCAAGTTTGGGGCATTTTTTCAGCGAATTAACGGAGGTACCTAATTTATAACCATGTTTTACTTGACTGACAATTAAGTTCAAGGTCATATCTAAACTACCCCCCCCCCCCAAAAAAAAAAAAAAATTATTTTTTGTTTTTATCCTTTTTTCACTGTTTCACTATGTCTCTTTTAAGCTAAAAATGTTATCTGACTGAACAAATGGCTTACAGACATTCGGGTTTAATAGACACTTCCATAAGCTACTTTATAAATCACATTGAGTAAACAATTTTTCTTCATGTACATTCTTCAAATATTTTCATCCTCCTCCTCCTGACAAGAACAGCCATATTTTTTCCTTTTTCTTAGAAAATGTATTTATTTCAGGCCAAAGAGAGAAGAGTAACAACAATTTTGTTCTATATTTAAGCATTCAATAATTAAAAGTGTAAGCAACTTGTAGGGAGCACCATATATACTGCAGCCATATCAGCAGTGGTGCGTCTAGGGCAAGATAACCTGACTGAGCTCATCTCCTTTCAGGCAAGATGTGAATCCAGTTTTCTTTCTCATAGATCAGTTGCTACTTCAAGACAAGAGTGCCCAGACTGCTCTGCAATTTAACCCATAGGTGGAGGAAGATGGATTCATGCCTTTTCCAAGGGTATTAATATAAAGTGAATGAAGCAGAACTCTGTGAGAATTGAACTCAGTGCACCAAATTCACTTTCTGCCCTTCCTAATTGTAATACTTGTGACTGAGTTTAAGATCATTCTCTTGAGAATGATTCATATAAAATTACCCACAATCCCCCCCCACCCAATTTCACCCCAATCAAGAAAATAAAGCCACTAAGATGCAGGGAGTTACTGAGTGTTAGGGAATATAAAAAAAAGGCCTTATTAAGGAGAGAGAACAATAAAAGAACAGGAATTAAGAAGTTAAATATTTAAATTTTTGAAAATCAAACTTGATTGTAAAACAAGTCAGAAGAAGAAAAACTTAGCATAGAACCTATGGTTACATGCAACCATTTTAACTGTAAAATGATGAGATCTTGCCAGCAATCTAAGACTGCACTTAAATTCATAAAGTCTATGAATGATCATTAGAATAATTATGAAATATTTATTTTAAAAACTTTAAAACTTGAACAATTAGAATTTTAGCCGAGATTAAACAAGTGCAAAACCAAGATAGAAAAATTGCACAGTTCAAATAAACACAAGATTTTCTAGAATTTGCTCATTTCACAGAAATCATTTGAAAATGAAAATCTGGGATATTTGTGACAGGTACCCCCTTGCCCTCTCAAATGCATGGATTCTAATTCCAAAAAGCTTTAAATTTTTTTTTTTTAAATAATAAAGAGTTTCTAGTTAGCTATTGGGGAATAATCAAAATTTTATGGAATGGGTATATTCAAGCAAAAATGGTGACCTAATAATTTTTCCTAACACAGCTTGTACTAGGAAAAAAAAATCTGGTAGTTATTTCAGGTTTTAAGTGTTTAATAGTTTTATCTATACAAACTTTGATCAAGTATATTATAGAAAGGCATTGTCTACAGAATTTCACATAAGGGAGAAAATGATAAAAATCAAGAGTAACAAACATGTCACAAAAAAAAAAAAAAAAAAAATCAATTAAGCACAAATGTTAAATGATGATCTTTGTAAAATCAGCAGCGGTATTTAAGAGTATGACGAGAGTACAGAAAAGGTCTAGCCTGATGTCTGGCCAGATCTTAAGAATTTCTTTTTTTTAACCTTTAGCACACTGCATTAATAATATTACTTCACTTTCCATTGCATCCTTTTTCTTGGCCTGTCAATTGCAGTATCCTTATTGTTAATTTCACTCAAAGTTGTTTTCTGTTGCCATAGCCGGATATGGCAACACATCTATAAAATTCAAATACACTATTGTTCCTGGATCAGAGTCACCTTCAGCAATAGGATAAACTTTTTGTACAGCAAATGGAATCACATACAGAGTGATAAAGGTTAAATCACTTCACCCCAAGCAAGGCAATAATGCCACTAACACACAGATGGTTACTGGAATGAAAGAGAATAAAAATATTAGGTTGGTGCAAAAATAATATCATTTTCTCACATAGTAACATATGTGAGAAAACGACATTATTTTTGCACCAACCTAATACTTTAGAAGGAATCAGAAGCCTAATCCTAAAGAGGAAACATGGGATAAAACTCTACCTCTGCTGAGGTGAGCCAAGAAATTTGTGCAGCACCACATATTATTGAAGTACAAAATGATAATTTCAAGATATCAGAAACACGAGAAAATTAATTCAGTTATTGTGACCCTTGCTTAGGTTTTCAGTGATAATTTGGGAACAAATTTAACTGGAATGTGAAAGATAATATAGTTCAAAATACAATGCCAAAAGAATGAGATAACTAATTCCAGCTTGGACATCAAAATCAGAGATGAAGATTTTCAAGTAATCAGCTAAACACTTCACTGAATTTGTTATAATCAAGAAAACAAAGGTAATTGATAAAAACAATTAAGACAAAGAGAAACAACCATTGTGGAGAACACAATGCATTCGCAGAGTGATAGACATGAAGTATCTTATGTATTCATAATCATCAATATTGAAAGTTATGCACATAAACCTGCATAAATACTGTTAGAGTCAAACCCAAAATAAAAAAAAATATAATTAAATGAGAGAACTCCAAACAAAGCATCAGTTATGTCCCTTAGTGGATTACTAATCTCCAAGCATTAGAGAGTTCATCTGTTGCTTTTCCTCTCTTCCTAAGAATGCAATTTCTATCCACACTGAATCTAAGTCAACAACAATCTGTACATATTCTTAATAGATTGCATTCTGTTAAGAACTTTTATGTTGCTTTCATTTCAACTTTTACATTACTAATTGTATTAATCACAGATATTTTAGAAGTATGGGAAAATTAAATAAAACCAATAAAATAATATATATAAAAAAAAATACATTTTCAATTGATGCTAGTAATGAAGGAACCAGAATGGGTTTTGGTCATCTGCGCAATTTTATGACCACTTCTGAAAAGAACATATCCCTCCCCTCTCTTATACACACATTCTAATGCATAGCATTTGGACGTTTTGCAGAACCTCCATCAATGAAGTATGTACAACCTTTACTTTGGCTATTCCAACTCAGCACAAAGTTGACCTGAGCTCAACCATTCTTAACATTACTTAACCTAACTTACTTCTGGAATAGAAAAAGTAAACAGACAGACATTGACACCTTTTTTCTTTACAGTATATATATATATATATATATATATAAATACAAACTTCAACTATTATTCAACCATGAGAAGCCATTTTCACATAACACATGGGTAACACTGAATTAAGACCCTGTTCGTCATTAGGATTAGTTCACATCCCATAAGAGATCAATGATGAGGTCATAGCAAATGCCAAACAGCCTACTAATAGATTGGAGGTGTTCAATTCTCACTTTCCAACCTTGGTAGAATACTAAATCTTTCAGATGGTCTTGTTGGAGAAAATGTATAGTCAACTCTGCAATCTCTTTCCCCATCGGCATAACATTGCAAGCCTGTCACTATTTCTATAACAAATATTCAGAAAAGTTCCATTCTTTAGTTCCACCAGTTCAGACCTCTCCAGCTAGGACACACTATTTCACTTCCAGGGAATAAAGTCCCCTTCATTTTCTTCATGTTCCAAATGTAAGGAGGAAGTTCCATCCAGACATCACCTTCACCACCTCCAATAACTGCTACATTTGCAACAGTAGAGGCTTCCCTGAACACAATAATCTTCAAGTCAGAGGTCAGTCATTATCTATCCTCCTTATCATCATAATCTTCACTTCTGACTATCCTCTCTTTCATTCACATCACATTTAGTAATTTACCTTAGTAATAATCTTAATCTCTTCAAGTCAAGGGTAGACCATTAGCTATATTTGCCATTTTCAATCTTCACTTCTTACCATCATTTACATTCATGTTACACACCTCAGTCATCATTTCCATTTTGAATGTAACCCTCTACCCTGAGTGGCTCTCAAGCCTTGTATTGGGTGAAATTTAGTATCTTAAAAGATTTTAAAAATGGGTCAAATTTAAGGCATCACAATATGAGAAACGATTTAAACAATGCAGGTTATTTGATCATGGATTACAGGTCTTACCTAAAAACTAAAGTCATGTTCTTAAATAGCCCCATCAGGTAAACTTTCATATGGATGTTAAACAGGACACCAAACTTGTTCAGAAATATCTAAACTTAGCTGTATACCACAGCTTTCTCAGATCAGTAGTTAAAGTAGCTTTGAGCAAATAAAACTTGTAGCTATTAGTGAGCAGTCATGGACCAGTGCTACATAGTCATAAACAAAGAACTTTACCAAATAACAAAAGCCACATCACTCGAGGACTTTCAACAACTAAAGTGGACAGTACATGTAACTTGAAGAGAAAATAATGACCTAATCAAGATGTTGATGTTCCATACTACTTCAAACAAAAGGTTAGGAAGGAACCTCCCGCCCCATGCATCTGTGCTGGAAGGAAGTGTTAGCAGTTAATGAACTTGAGAAACCTATTTTCATGGAAAACTTAATAAAAAGACTTTATAAACTTCAATCAAGAATAACCCTGTCCACTCAATCAATAAACACAATGTTTCCTTATAAGGAAATGTTCAATATTACAATTATGAATGAGGAGAATGGCCAGGGAGTAAAGAAAAGCGTAACTCAGGTCAGGCTGCTCAATCAATGGATGCCAGATGTTTCCTTATAAGGAAATAGCTAATATTAACATTACCCTAGTGTTAGGTCAGTTACATTGGATTTGTGCTATCCAACCAAAGTTATTTAAACACATTATTGCAATATGTCATTCATTTAACACAAATGGTCGATAGTTGGTAAAAATTACAAAATAAAAATCACAAAAGTACGATCAATATAAAAGGCCGACAGCTTGGTAGCCATATTCTTTCAATTCCCACTGGGGAATTGCATTATTCATTGACTCGTTTATATATTGGAGATATAATAAACACCAATTATGGTGGCTTAACATTATCAAAATTCATGTTTTACTTAATGCCAGTTATGCAGCTACTGGCACAATTCAGATCCACAAGGATAAACAGGCAATGTGACCCAAGCGAAATGGAGCTGGCAAGATTACATCCCCACTATCAAGAAATTTAAAAATCACACCTAATTAGTAACTTGGCATAAATGAGGCTGGCCATTCTGTTTTCAGCTTGCCAGTTCCTTTTTGGTCAACTAGTAACTTTATTGGCAGCTTTTAATGTATTTAACAGATGGATACAGACTAGCTTTGAGGATTATATTTAAGTCAAATTTTCCTTTTTTTTTTTTTTTTGACAATACCACAAGTATGCCCAGTTAATAAAAAAAAAAATATCACGGAACTCTGTGAGTGTGTGTGTGTGCGCGCGAGTGAGAGCAAACATAAAATGAATACTTAGGTAGCAAAAATTCAATTATGTTTTATTGAAATTGACTGGCAAAGTCTTTGTTTACATTTTTCCAATTTGCAGCTAAGCTGTCACACCTGGATCAAATTTATGGAGACACTGTATAAAATTTATTATATATATATATATATATATATATATATATTATACATATACACACATTATATTACTCCAAATATTTTAGTGGATAACTGTGTGTGTATAAACACTGTTTATTTTAAACAGTATTTATTTCATCTACCACCCTGTGTTCAAGAAAACTTATTCCCTCTATACAGGTTGACAAAATATGTTTTTATATATATATATATATATATATATATATATATATATATATATATATGTGTGTGTGTGTGGTCGAGTGGTTAAAAAATTCATTTTCCAACCATGAAACTCATGTTCGACTCACCATAATCAATTTGTCATGAAGGCGACTTCTTGATATTATCAGCCTTGGAAGGTGATCCCAGTGTGCAGCATCTTTGAAAATTACCTGGGAACCATACCATAGGTTGACCTCATCCTCGTAAGTGAAATTGGGTAGATTGAAGTGTTTGTTGATGGTTGTGCCAGCACAAAGTCACAAGTTATCAGGACTGAGTGTTTAAATGTAATGGCCTTGTTCAAAGTGTTGACCATGCCAGATGATGCACTCTCTCCCAGAAACTGTAAGTAAGGTCTGTTCAGCACTCCACACAGTTGCAGTATAAACTACAGGTGAGCTCTATGAGTGTTGAACAAACACAAATGTGCCTGAGCAGGCATTTGCAATAGGGATTGGCTAGCCGTCACAGCAGACAGGCATACTCAGATACATGCAACCAGCTATATTATATATATATATATATATATACACATACATACATACATACACACACACAAGTAACTTAGAAAATTCTTGAGAATTGAATCATACCAAAATATAAATCTGCACCCTGGATTTTTAAAATATCTTTTTTCTTAAAAGATATATTTCTTTTTCATACATAGCCAATAAAATTATTTACAATCAAAAGAAAACAGTTAAATTCAAAACAACATTTACTTACTTTCATTTATTAGGGTATTAAAATTACAACACTGAGCATCCCCCATAGCTTAGCTCGACTTTCAGTTAGCCTGGAGTATATTTAGAAGGGTTCTTAAAAATAAAAAAATTTTTAAAAACATTTTTACTTGTAGCAAAATAAAATCTTTACATTTGCCCTGATAAAGTCTATAGAGCATGAAACGTTTTCCTCAGAAACCAAAGACAGGCTCACAGAGTAAATTCTGTGCTTATCAGATTTCCTTAGTTTCCAGTTATATAAAAATATCGGTGTTTTTTTTTGTTTCATTTTTATTTTTTTTAGGGATTGGTTGTTTTGTTTTTTTTATGGCTTATAAATTCTTCATGAAATTTTGGATTGTGAAAAGAATTTTTTTTTTTTTGCAAGTATAACAATGATTTTTATAGATACAATTCCTACTATTTAACCCATAACTGGAAGGAGGCAATGGAATCATATCTTTTTGCAAGGTATTTGAGCAAGAATGAATGTCCCAAATCCAGCTGAAATTCGAGCCTGTCTCTCGCATTTCTCATTCCGTGCCACTATTACACCACCAACACATCCTATATATTATTGCTCGCATTACATCATAGTGAATGTTAAGGAAATACCAACATTCCTGTGAGAATATATATATTAAAATTTATATAAAAATGGTCAGATAATACAATTCCTAACAAATCTTTTTTTTTTTTACTATGTAACTTTACTTTGGCTATATAAAATACAAAATATTTTCAAAGTCTGTAGCAGAAAAAGAATTTCAAATACTAACAAGCTGCAAATTCTTAGTACTACAACCAATTCAAGTTACAATTTTTTTTTTTACATTTTTTCATCAGTTCATGTACCAAAATTGTAAAAAAAAAAAAAAAAAAAAAAAAAATGATTATCAAAACCAATTAAACTTATTTTGCACTTAAACTGATCAATTCAAAATATGCAAGTGTAATTAAAAGAAACCAGTGAAATTTTGAGATAACCAAGTAAGGCTTCAAAGAAAAAATAGAATCTATATAAAAATGCCAACACATAATTTGACTGCAGTGAATCATTTTAGCCATTTGGATCTTGTTGGAAGAAACAAACAAAAGAGGTAACTTTGAATGTAAATGTTAGAAACATGAAACATCTGACTCCTTTTTTGTTTCTCTCCCCATGTAAAAATGATATTTGATAAGCTTAGAGATCTACCTTAACATTACTCAAACAAAAAAGGAAAATGTTCCAATCTCTTATGCCAAAACACACACTATTTTATATATATATATATATATATATATATATATATTTCAAAGCCAAAATAGGAAAAAAAAAAACAAAAAAACAACAGATTTGATATTTTGTAATTAATCTATTAGCACAAATTGTCATAAATCAGAAATTGATAGTTTAAAGCAAATTAACAGTAGCAAGTATATAGTAACAAGGGCTTTTAGAAAGCAGCTCATAGGCCTTAACCCAAAGTAACCATGCAGAGCCAGTATGTACTACCCCTGAACTCTCGGGTCAGAGAGAGGAGCCTGATTGAGGGTCCCCAGTTAGCACTTTGTGACTAGCTATCTTAACATTTGCTTTTTTTCTACCTTCATTTATATGTTACAATTTAAACAAAACAAAGTCAACTATTAAAGGGTTTAACATTTTTGCAGATTTTGACATCAGTCTGGGGTTTTCTTTTTGTTCAAATCTGTGAATTTGTTTTATTCATGCTAAAGCTATATAAAAAAAAAAAAAAAAAAACTATACAAAATTCACCATATTTTTATCCATAATATTGAATGTGTAAGAATTCAACTTTTTAACAAGAAATTTGATGTTATAAATTGCCACAAAACATTAACATGTCTCTAATTAGTATTTAGATACACTATTTTCAATATTTCTAGTTGAATTGTTCACAGATATTATATATGATCCATATTTGTATGTAAATTTGCATTTTATCTGAATACTACTTTATGAAAATTGAGATGCAGCATATTGGCACCCCACACCAAACGAAAACCATCATAGATTGTGGGGAGGTGGGGACACAAGACCCTGCTACCAAAATTTTCTGAGAACATTTATAGGCCTTAAAAAAAAAAAAAAAAAAAAAAGTATGAGAACTTTGAAATCTGCTCTTTCTTTCAAAAAACTTTTCAAGCATATCAAAGAAAGGACCAAAGTATTCTCCAATGTCATCAATTTCTATTTGTGCACTCAGGCATCTTAAAAATCTGGAGTGTCTTGAGTTTATCTTGTTTTTTTGTTCAGTATTTCTTCACAAAATCCTTTCCAAGAAAACTTGATACCAAACAGATAATTCAGTTGTTCACTTGACTTTTAAAAAGAACAAAACTTTTACAAGCAAAACCACAGTGTGTTTACAGTGACTGATATTTGTAGGGGGTCAATTGTCTGAATACTGATCAGGCTTGAAGCTGTTTAACTTCAGACAAAATTTGGTATCTTTTCAATAATGTTTATTAAGTATAGTTTAGCCTACTAAAGCAACAGTAATGGGACACCAAATAAATATCAAGCACTCGTAAAATGATCTGTGAGATGAACTTTCTATCTTTAAATGACAATCAGTCCAGCAATACTCAACTAATAATAGAAGGGATTCATTTTCTGCTCCCAACCCAAGGGATAAGGGGAGGAGGTAATTCTAAGTGTTTTTACCCTTAAGCACGAAAAGCAACACCACCAGTTATCTTCCCATAATACATAACATGATTTTTTTTTTTCAAAGGTTCTCAGATCTGACGCAAGTTGAAATCCTCACAGTACTTAGTTTTGTTGATTAAATTGTTTTTAAAATAATGGAAGTATTTTCTGTTAAATAATAACATTTTTAATTTTTCCAAAAAAAGTTAATGAAAACCAACTGTATTTCATACCCACCTTACTTGTTTGCATCTCTTCCCAAAATTTGATTTTTATCAGTCAATATATGGCTATTTTTGAGGGTGTGATGGATGTGTTCATTAAAAAGAAAATTATACTTATTTCTGGCTGGAGTATTTATATTGCAATTTTTTTTTTTTTTTTTTTTTTTTTTTTTTAACTTTTCTCACTTGATAGAATACTTTTGACAAGAAAAGCTCATCATAACAATTGGTATGAAAATATTTGTAGAAAAGACAGAGGGAAGCCATTTCACATTGAGGAGAAAGTGACTGAAGTCAAAATATCACATCAGGATCAATTACATTGCAAATACATCTTTGAATTTTGTCAAGAATCTTTAGGAGCACCAGTATTCAATGCACGACAAATAGTAAATTTATAAGTGTTCTAGATGCATTCTGACAAGAAGAATTGTCTGGCACAACACAGTGAACCAATTTTAGCACTAAACCTAGCAATTGATTCAATATAATCACTCCACTTCATGCGAGTGGAAAATGTGACTCCAAAAAGGTGCAAAGTGTTGCGTTTCCTGAAGTTTAGCTTCAGCCATGCTGATGGCAGGTAGAAAAGGTTTTCTGTTGTGATTTTCTTTCACAGTGATACACACAAAGACAACGTCTTAAAGAAGAAGACCCGACATAGTACACACAGAAATGACAGCATGTTATAATGGATCGAATAAAAAGATTCTATTTGTCATTGACAAAGGTCATAGGAAGCTCAGGACACAGTGGAGGAAACACACTGAAGAGAATGAAATCAGTTCCCACAAAAATGTACATGTTTCATTAAACCACTTCAAGATATGGGTAAAAAATAAAGAGTTAGGTAGTTTGTGTTAACAAGAATGTGCTTGGCTGTTGGTCAGATGTGAGATGGTGCTGAAGAAAAAGAAACAAAAAAAAAAAAAGTTAAATGCTGATTTTTACAAAACCAACTAATTAACCATGCAGGCCAAATTATTAGAGAAAATAACATGCAAAAAAGCATAAATGAGCAGATGTTACAAGACAAGCAAACTATTAAAAAAAATAGGATTACAAAAAAATTGTTCTGTTTAGTCAATCATTAAATTACAAGCAGAAGTTTCCTGTTTAACCAATGGTCACTTTGAAAATGAATTTTTAACCAAACTGACCTAATTATAAAATAAAAAGTCACTTTCAAAAACAGATGTTTTTTTTTTTTAATTAATTAAAATTATTGAAAGATACTAATGAAGAAGTTGTTGCCGACAAAAAAAAAAAAAAAAAAAAAAAAAATAAACAGATTGAGGAGTATAAAATGGTAAGAATTAGTGCAGTCAAGATCAGGAGTGTGGTGGTGGGGATATCCTGAATCCGTGACTTGTCATTTCCTGACAAAATTGTGTATTTATTTACCCAAATAAACTTTGCCTCTTGACAAATAGATGCAGATGCTATCTACTTTGATAGTAGTGTAGTTTTAGGAGATAGTAGCAAAGAATGCAATGTAGTTAATTGTATTAAAATTATATTTTTTTTTTCTTTTTAAAAGAAAACAAAAATTCCCCACCACTTCATAGAAAAAAAAAAACCCCAAAAAACCTAAGACATATCCAAAATAATCTTTCCATTATATTAGACACATGTAAATGTTCTGTCCAAGCTTTCACACAATGCTAGAGAAATCTTAGAAATGTCATCGATTCAGCTCTATAACTTTTGCATGTGAACCCTTTAAGAATTGTTTGTAAATAAATAAATGAATAAAAAATAATAATGTTGCTTTTTCATAAAGAAATATAAAAAGTACATTCAATATGGCTTTCTGTTTATGTTTAATCTTGGAGTGGGTACAGGGAATGAAGCCGAAACCAGATGATATATCACTGGTACTTCTGACAATCATACAGCAGAGACAAGTATGTATCAAAAAGAGTTTAAAATAAATTTTTTTTTAAAAATTAAATGCAAAGACAAAGAACACTGGAATATCTGAAGAAAAATCTGCAATGTCATTGGTCTTGACATCTTGGCTTCAGTCACTCTCACTATCATAATAAAGCTTCTGTACCTTTTCTATAAACAGTAAAATGTAACAGTTAAGGCCAGAATATACAAGTATCCAAAAGAGAAAATTGTCTAGATCTGAAATAACCTAAATATAATCTAAATGAAACTTACTGGGAGTAGTAAATCAGTTTCTGATGATATTAAAGAGTAATTCTTTATTACAAAACCCTAAATCATCATCATTATCCTCCTCCTTCGACCGCCCTTTGGTTGGTCAGAACCCCAGTGACTATCCCTTTCCACACTTTTTGGTCCCGCACTGCTGTCCCCAGATCCCCAATGTCTTAAACTGTCAATGTGTAATGCTGTAGTAAGTGTAACTGGTCCATTTGAATAACACGTATTTGAAAACGACTTTTCTGGAGCAAAGAAGTTAACTGCCAATTTTAGCCCGCTGACAACACTTACTCTTGCCTTCCAGCTAAATTGTGGGGAAGGTGACACTTGTTAAAATTTTGGAAGTTAAGAGACACCACCTCACTCTTTTACTACAATCCCATGCCAGCAAACAATACATGTTTATTTATTTACACTATTTACATCATTTGGACTGTTCTCATCTTTATTGCCTTATTCACAATGTTTCAGCTGCTGTACACTCTGACCTTCACGTTGAAATTTCAAACCGAACCCTTTATTTAGTCCATGGAGATAGGATACATGGCCCAGTGGACAAAAGCATTGGTTCAGTAATCCAAAAAGTGACTTGACCCAAAGAGTTGTGAATTCAATACCTGGTCACAGCAGTGGGAACAAAAACTTGGCAAGTTGAGTTACTAAAGGGAATTAACTGAAACTGAGATATCCAGAAAAGGCATGGCACTTGGAACTAGAACAATCTATCAACATGGACTAAATAAAGGGTTCAGTTTGAAATTCCATCCTGAAGAATGTCTGAGCGTACAATGGCCAAAATGTTGTGAATATTGCAATAAAGACGAGGACAACAGTCTGAACAATATAAATAGTGTAAATAGTTACTATGACATCTCAGAAATATAGACAGGCACGTTAATTTTTTTATATCTTCAGAATAAAAATTCCCCCTTTTATTCAACCTGGACCACTCTACCCTTCTATAAAAGTTCTGGAAATTGAAAGACCACTCCCAGCTTTAGAGAGGCAAGTGTATCCTCCTGTTGCAAATGCAAAATAGTAAACCATCACAGAGCTGAGAAAGTAAGTTGTTCTGTATGCAGTGTCTTCTCCAGACACACTTGTTTCCTCATCATGCAACACTGCTTGCTTGGTTAAAGGGTCTGACAAATTTCACTGATGTAGCAATATCAGTGTCAGCCGATATCTTGTGAAATGGAAACATCTCAAAGATGTTACAGAAATTGTTTCAGATAGTTACTGTCCTCATAATTATCAGCGAGGTCAAGTGGACCTCACAAGAACCATGTCAAACAATCCTGACAAAAAAGGTCACTGAGTAAATGAAGCCAAACTGTGGGTTCTTGATAAATTACTTTTTTTTTTTTTTTTTTTTTTTTTTAAACAAAGCTGACAAGACAATGCCACGCTCACCACAATGCAAAAAAGAAGACATACTCATAAGATTGTTGAAGCCCCCTCACTTCCACTTCATCTCTGTCTTGCTTGTCTATAGCAGAAGGTTACAACCAAATACAATTTGCTTACTGCTACAACTGGCTTATGGTTTTATTTCATGGGTAATTAAGCCACATTGGTTTGACTGGAAAAAGTTGCACCCTGAGAACAAACATGACGTCTGTTCTGAGCAATGAAAATAAAGAAATCTTGGACAAAAACTAACTGGAAATCCTTCTATAATTGAATACACCATTTAACTCAAGTGTCATTTAAGATCACTGAAAGTCAAAGGAAATACTTTGATAAATGAATAATGATGCTGTGAATGCAAGATTTTGTCAAATTTGCTAGAAACTTTTGCATCAAACTAATATTTACAATGACTTATTGCCTACACCCCACCCTGTAAGAATGTTTATAAATATTATGTAAACAAGACTGAATTGGATGGGGGGGCGGGATCTAAATCAGGAACCTATAATTCATACAATATGAAGAAAATAAACAGAAATAAAGAATTTCCCCCGAGGATGAAGAGAATAGGCAAAGTTTTCTGTTCAACCATTGCTCAACATAAAAGGTAATTAATAATCAATCCCTTGTGTCATGTTAAATTGATTTAATCTACAATTGTAATGGTGGCATGTGTTTATTATATACTAGTAATGATAAATGACACTATATGGGACTTGCAAACCCCATAAACTGGTGTTAGTGAAATTACCGTTATTAAAATCGTGTGATGATAGGTTTAAGTGTTGGATTAGTTGCTTAATTCACATCTGTCAGTAAGTCATCATGGCGAGATGATAAGCATGATAGTAATTGAATGGTTGTAGGTTCAAGTTTTTGTAAAGGATTAAATGGATAACATGGAGAGAAGACACTACTACAATGTATAAGAGTAGACAATGATGGAATGTCGAAAAGTTCTTGACCTGACTAAGAAGAGTTCCCTCCAAGAAATTTGGATGTTACATCAGATTTTTGAAAAAAAGGAGTCAGGCTAAGAACTTTTCAGCTGTTTCTCAAAGAAAACAACTGAAATTTTTCTGTTTAAGTCTGATGTGCAAAAAGGGTTTCACTTTTAACAATAAATTTTGTTTTTTCGTTTAAGAAATTCAACAATAAATAAATCCATTCATAAACAAAGCGAGTATTTTATTTTATAAACAAAACTTAAATTATTTTAGAAGTTAATATTTAAATCTGTTAAATTTACAAAATATTTTATTAAAGATGACTGATTATTTCTCTTTAATCCAAATCTGTGACCTAAATGCTTAGGTCATTACCAGTTTGCAGGCAGAAAATGACAATTTGAATAATAAAAAAGAAGCAATTATAAATACATTATATAAATATATGAAACTGAATACTCTTTGGTGCCTATAGAACAGAGGGTGGGTGTACACTACTACATTCTTCCTTCTCCACCCACAAAATTATTATAACAAAACCTATTTACTAATTTTACACTTTAAATAATTTTTACAACTCCTTTTTTTTAAGGTCCTCCATTTACTACATAAGAAAAATTCTAATCCCTCCACCTGCTTAAGATGCCCCACTATTGTATAACACATGTGAAAGTAGAAATAATAAAAGTAGAAATAATAAAAGTAGAAATAATAAAAGTAGAAATAATAAAAGTAGAAATAATAAAAGTAGAAATAATAAAAGTAGAAATAATAAAAGTAGAAATAATAAAAGTAGAAATAATAAAAGTAGAAATAATAAAAGTAGAAATAATAAAAGTAGAAATAATAAAAGTAGAAATAATAAAAGTAGAAATAATAAAAGTAGAAATAATAAAAGTAGAAATAATAAAAGTAGAAATAATAAAAGTAGAAATAATAAAAGTAGAAATAATAAAAGTAGAAATAATAAAAGTAGAAATAATAAAAGTAGAAATAATAAAAGTAGAAATAATAAAAGTAGAAATAATAAAAGTAGAAATAATAAAAGTAGAAATAATAAAAGTAGAAATAATAAAAGTAGAAATAATAAAAGTAGAAATAATAAAAGTAGAGAAAAAAGGGGAAAAAAAGAGAAAAAAGAGAAAAAAGGGGAAAAAAGGGGGGGGAAAAAAGAGAAAAAAGGGGAAAAAGGGGGGGGAAAAAAGAGAAAAAAAGGGAAAAAAAGAAAAAAAAAAGGGGGGGGAGAACACATTGGAAATTAACAAGAGTAATTTTTAATAGCCTTATTTTTAAAGCTGAATATTAAAATTAACTCAAGTTAAACAAGATCTGTTAAGTTGGGTAAGACTTCTTGGTCTTTTAGCTTCAAGATCAGGAGTTGTCTTTATCCAGCCCACCAACTGAACTGTATAAAGGAATTTGAATTTTTTGTTGGTGGCATTAGTTATCCTATTCCTGCAGTGAAATAAGGAACCTTGTTTAAATAATATAACATTAACTTTGTTCTTTTTTTCTTTAAACCTCTAGACCAAGGCAGCCTTCTGAAAAGAGCAGGCCTGAGTTTGAGACAATTTATTATAGTACATTTGATATAATGGCCTTCCCCAGAGACATTGCACAATTGTCTGGCTCGCTTGTTCCAAAATGTTAACTATCCCCGTTCTAGATCTAAGCTTTAAACACAAGGGCCCACAATATATGCTACAATCTTTACTACAGAAATTATTTTCTGATATCTGAGTTTACCCAATTTCTAGCAACAAGCATCAGTTGCATTAGGAACTGATAAAAATTTAAACACAAAAATTCTAGTTCTAGAGCAAATAATGCTGTTCTTTTGCCTTCTGAAAACCCACAGGACACGTTTGTTATAGATATATATATATATATATATATATATATATATATATATGTTGGTGATCATGGCGTCTTTTTGTTATCTCTCATAAACCTTGTTCCATCATCCATTTACTCAATCTTGCTAGGTAAGTTATGCATAGTTTTCCTCTTTCGCATAATTTGTCTTGTGAGTATCAAATTTTACAAACACTTTCTTCATTATGTGCCTGAGAAATTTCAATCATCTCCTCTTGATGTTAAGCATAAGTGTCCTTTTTGTTTCCATTTTCTCTAAAATTTCATTGCTTACATGTTCAGTTCATGGTATTCTCAGCAACCTTCTGTAGAGCCATATTTCTGTTGCTTAAAGTCTCTTCATCTGTGAGACTGTTTAGCATTCACTGCCATATAGGAGAACTGTTATTATATAACAGTTCAATACTCTTCATTTCTAATGATTTTTTTTTTTTTAAATATTTTGCTTAGCATTTGGAAGGTATCTTGTTTGCTATTCCAATGCACCTTCAAATTTAAGTGTCACACTTTTCATCTTATGTTAAAAAAAAAAAAAAAAAACTTCCCAAATATGCAGATATACAAATCCAGTTTAATGTAACTTTAGCGGTGAAGAATTTTTAAGTTTGCTTACCATGGGGTCCATTGCTAATGCCAGCTGGATAACATCTGCCATTGTGGGTGAAATCAGTATTGGCTTCATAGTTTGTGAGTGGCTTGGAAAAAAAATGGCTTCAAAAACCACATTAAGCTTTTTCTGATTGGTCAGAAACGATGGCATTCAGAGTGGTATTCCAGAAACAGGTGAACAGAGCCAGATTAATTTATGGTTTGTCATATGAGCTGCAGATGTTAAAATGAGCACTTCCAGTTTAGTTAAAGAATAGAAGTTCTGACAAGGTACAACTTTATTCCCAATAAGTGTGAGAGACTTTTTCTCTAAAAATGTCAAACAACAAATGTACAGATAAGACTAATATTTAATATTGCTGATCAAAGTAGAAATAGTATAACAAACAAAAAGTGTTACACAAAGCACATGTCTAATCCATACTGAAGCTGATTGAGTAGTAAGTAGCAGCTTTAGCAGTAAACTACATTCTACCCAGTACAGACAGTACAATGTCTGCTGAGATTAAATTTAAAGTATTATGAAGCCATTGATCTGAATAAATTAAGTGGTCAGTGTATGAGGTGATTCACATCAACAATGATGTTAGATTCCCTTTCTAAAGGGTAAATACTAATGGTCATGAAAGAGCTAATCAGTTTTATCAACCTGACAACCTCTCTCATAACACTTCCATTTCATCTAGCTTATTCACAAAATGTAAGATTAGACTTATATAATAAAAACGTAAATTGTAAGGTTAGACATCCATAACAATTGTGTATTAGAGAGATAAACCAAGTCAAATTTATAAAACTATTAGTAACATGACTATATGATTTAGATAGGATCACGTGTTTCATTAGTACAAATACGAGTGTCGACTGGAACGTTCATAGGCTGACCAAGATATAAATGTAAGTAAACACACCAACTAATAGACTAAAAGCCATGCAAGTGTACCAGAATACAATAGCTGGTCAGCCAACCATTGTATTCTGCTAAACTAAAAAGTCACCCAACTGGTGTGTATTTACATTTATATCTTGGTCAGCCTATGAACTTTCCAGCGAACTCTCATATCTTTTTTTAAATTTACATAATGCTTTACCATAACTATCACAAATTGTGATATATATATATATATATATATATATATTAGCATGTAAGTGAATGTAATGGATTTGACTGTAATTCAAACTTGGCTCTCCGATTACTCAATCTGAGTCACTATACACTACTCCACTGCACCAAGAAACACTCCATCCACTCATCAAGGGGTATTAGCAACTGACTGCTTATACTTCTTGATTTTTCTTTTTTATATGCACTTTTCCTTGATGCAAGTTCATGCGCACATATGTGTAGACTGTTGTGGTTATTTGTCAATTTCATTGGGTTTTTTTTTTTTCACTTCAAATTCCCCACTTAACCATTTCTCTCTTTCCTTTTAATTGTAGCTATTTTGACTTCCAGTTTTCTAAACATATACTGTCATTAATTCTTAAGTTTTCTAGGGTTTTCTTGAGATTTTTTGCTGTCACTTTATGAATGAGAGCTAAGATAGCTCTCAATTTCCTATCCTTTGTAGCTCTTACTGTTTGTTTTCATCATCGCACCCACCATGCATTCACATGAGCTAATCACATAGGTGGCGTACAGCCTCCTTCTCCTGTCCCTTCCGCATACCACATGAGTATCAAATTTTCTAAGCCCTCCTTCCTCATTGTCCTCCAGAAATTTCAATTGTCTCTTTCTCTTTGTAAATGTTCTTTTCATTTCCATTTTCCTTAAATCTTTGTTGCTTACATGCTCTATCTATGCCTCCACTTTTCTCTTAATCTTAATTACACAAGAGTTCAGCACTTTCTTTCAAAGTTTCCCTGTTTCCTAATACTTTGCTTAGCTTTTGGAAGGCATCTTTTGCTATTCCAATTTACCTTTGGATTTTTGCATCACATTTTCCATCCTCTGTTAAAGCACACACCAGATATTTAGGGAAAAAAAAAAAAAAAAAAAAAAACAATTTATAGGCTGCACTGATGCTGACAATTCCAAATTTCTCATTTATAAAGTTTTATGAAAGCTTTTATAAGTATGCAAATGTAATTAACGCTAAATAGCATACAGAGTTGATCTTTCAGTATGTGCAAGATGTGAGAAAGTAAAAATAAAAACTGAAAACTCAATGTCAGCTTTCACTAAGCAAACAGCCCTTCCTTTGAAAGGATAAACAAAAATTATCAACAAGTCATTTGTAATAAATGTCATTAATTCCAACAAGATCTCCAATTACCAATTAAAAAAAAAATAAAATAAATAAAATAAAATAAAAAGAGAAATAATTGACACCCGTTTACAGAAAAAATAATGAATAAAAAGGAAAGGGGGAAGAACAGAATAATTGTACATTATGTTAATCACATAAAAATCAATAAAAAATAAATGAAATTCAATTTTCTCTTAAATTTTAGAAAATCATTAACATTAGATATCAAGTATTATAAAGCTCTCTAGTAACTCAGAATTACAATTATGACTTTGTACATAGTGTTCTTTCGCACTAGTAACTATAACAGCATTTCTCAATTGTCCTGACCCTCATTGCAGTAACCTTTCATCTTCAAAGGTGTTTAAGGTTTGTCTTCTTATTCCAATTTACCAAGTTTTCATAATCCCTTTTAGTGTTGATGGCTCAATTACAACTCTAAATACTGAACCCATGATCTGTAATCCACCATTAAGTTGAAGAGCCTTGCATTACAGCAAAATAATGTGTCAAATAGAAACGCAAATAGTTCTCATTTTATGGAATACTGAAATACTGCTGCCTAATCTTAAGATTTTGAAGGAAATAAAAGTGAAAATAAATTGTCTAACTTTTATTTGTTTTAAAAAAAAAAATTAAAAAAACAATATGATCAAACCTGAAAAATCTTTAGATTTATGATTTTGAGTCTAATGTCATAAACCACTGCAACAATTATACACTTTCTGCTAAAAACTGGCCAGTTAAATAATATCTTTCTGCACAAAATAACATACTACTATATCTATATTCAGATGTGCAATGCAAGTAATCATTTAGGTGGGGGTGGTAAGAAATATATATATATATATATATATATATATATATAATTGGCATTGTTACTAGAGGAAAGAGACTTATTGTAGAACAGATGGCCGATTCAATGGATTTTTTTTTTTTTTTGTCTGTCAAAGTTGTTTAGAAGAAAAAAAAAAAGAAAAAAAGACAACCTACTTTGTTAAATAGACCATATCATTAAAAACATTAAATGCATGCACTCACAGAAAGTTAAGCAAAATACAAAATACACTATGTTTAAAGGCCAATAGGGCAGCTGGTATGCAATATGTCCCATGTATTTTGAAAGTAAAGGCATTTTTAATATAATCACCAAAAAGTTTTGTCTTTTTTTAGATTAGGAACATAAAGATAAGCCAATCAAAGAGAATTTCAATAAGAGTATGAGGAACATTAAGGATTCAGATTAAAAAAAAAGAAAGAAAAGAAAAAAGATAGCCAATCATAAACACGAATTATATGAAATGTCATAAAATATTACTTATCAATTGTTAATATAAGCATCAATATCATGGCTAAGATTTATTAAACAAATACATCCACAATTCCAGTTACACTAATGATGATATTTGACATTGAAAATACAACGATCACGGCTGTAGTGTATTTTAGCAGAAATCATATTTAAATAAAGTTTCAGATTTTCTTATTACTGCCCACAGACTTTATCATTACTCTACAACTACATACTGTTCATTTTTTTTTTTTTGGCACTAAATATTTTTGACAAGAGAGAAGAGATTTTTATAACTAAACATGTAATTTTTCAGGGTCTGACTCAAAGTTTGTTTCATCAATATTGACACGTGGACTAACGTCCTCATATTTGTGGTTGTGCTCTCCAAACTTGCTTATATGGGTAGCCTACAGGGAATTTCAAACTGAACCTTTTATTTAATCTACAAGTGTAGATCGTTTCCATTCTGCTGTCCATGTCTATGAATATTGTATCTAGTTCTTATATAGTACACTGTTTAGTTATTGCTCACTGCCCAACCCAAGGATTGAACTCTCTCTATTATATATATATATATATATATATATGTTTATTTTTTTAATATTATATTTAAATATAATTTATTTTTTCTTCTCCTGAGGAATGGGTATTAATTTAATATAAATTTAAATTGATAGATGTTAATTTGGATAGTTTCACACTATATATATATATATATATATATATATATATATATCTCCACCCACTTTATATTAATTTTTATTTTTTATATTTTTTCCTTAATATTCTTGATTAATTAATTTCTCTTTAATTCTGAATTATCTCTCATGTTTTGGGGCTTATCTCTTTATTCTATATAATATTTGTTTTTTCATTAAATTCTGAAAGTTCCTTTTACTGTCTTATTTTACTGGGTATTTAAATAGGTCATCTCTTTTTCTCTTTTCCTTCCTTTCTTTTACTTTCCCCTCTGACTACCACTCATATCAAGACTTACACCACTTCCTGTTGCTGTTGGCACCTCCCCTTCCTTTCTATTCTTTATCTTTTTTCCCTTGGTTTTCTTTTTTTTCTTTCTTCCTTTCTTTATTCCCTCTTGGCTGTTTTTTTTTTTATTATATCATCCATTGACTGAAAAATCCTGTAAAATTCATGTAATTTTACAAGATGAAAATGATCACTTATGTGTGCGTATATATATATATATATATATATATATATATATATATATATATATATATATATAGAGAGAGAGAGAGAGAGAGAGAGAGGACATACATATATCCATACAAAACGAGAATGAACCGAATATAAATTCCAACATTCGTAGCATTAATTTAAAAGAGGGTTCAATACAATAATAGAGTAATATTCTATATTTTAGGATATCAAATCAAAACAAGAGAAAACTCTACACAAATGCAGTCATGTTTCAATGTGTACCAACACATCTCATCAGGTGTTAGTAAATGACTGGTTAGTACACAATATAGTTCCACAGGCAAGAAATGCAAGAAAGGAACTAGAACTTCGGTTACATCTTGCCATTTCAACTGTAAAATGATGAAATCTTGCTGTCAATCAAGTAGTATGCTTAAATTCATAAAGTCTAGTTACCAAAGAGGAAAATCATTAGCACAATTACCATGAAAATATTTATAGAAAAGGCACAGAGAAACCACATTATGGCAGAGGGAAAGTGACTGAAGGTGAGATACCAGGCCAGGACAAATAACATTGCAGATTCTTTTTATTTTATCAAGAATCTCTAAATATATAGAGTACCAGACGAGATGTGGCAGAAATATTCAAAGCATGGGTGAATGGTAGACTTGTACAAAGGAAAGAGATTCTAGTGAGAAAACTCATCTAGCACAAGACAGTGAATCAACTTTTCTAGCAGTAGAACTAGCAATTGTTTCAATATAATCTTTCCACTTCATGATGGGAAAACATTAGCCTGAGAAGTCACAATGAGTCACTCTCCTGGAGATTAGCATCAGCCATGCTGATGGAAGGCAAAATATGTTCTCATAGACAACTTAGAGAGAGCAGTTTTGTTCTGGAGGCATATCTTGCCATTCTCTTAATACAGATAATTCATAGAACAAGGTAAGAGTTTCATAGTAAGACAAGAAGAAGAAAAATACTGAACAACTCAAAGATTACAAGAAATATAAAACTGCAAGTGCCGGAATATTGAGAGACTTGATAGAACAATGAGAGTGTTTCCTTTCAGAATTTAAAACAT
This sequence comes from Acanthosepion lycidas, assembly GCA_963932145.1. Taxonomy (NCBI): domain Eukaryota; kingdom Metazoa; phylum Mollusca; class Cephalopoda; order Sepiida; family Sepiidae; genus Acanthosepion; species Acanthosepion lycidas. The sequence goes on along the minus strand of OZ010586.1, from coordinate 89,765,095 downwards.
TACTGATAACCAAGTTTTATATATCCCCAAGCTGCTCTCTAAATGCAACCTTCTTACATTTGATTTGTAAATTTGAAGTTAACAAAAACAGATTGTTTTTTTTTTAACTAAATTCTAGTCTTTCTCAGTTATCATTTTATACTCACAGGAATGTTGTCTTTTCTTGATGTAGTTAATAGGATTTTTATAAGTGTTATTAATAAATCATTTTTTTTTTTCAATTTGGAACATGAAGTGAATAAATTCCTTAAACAATATATCACTTTACAAAACTGCAGAATTACTATTGGGATCTTATATATACATATTTAAAAAACAAGGATTAGTATCCTTAGATATCATTTTTATTGGAGGTTTTTTTTCCTCTTGAATTGTAAGGAAATGGACATGTGTCAAAAGACCTACTTAGGAAAAAAAATTTGAAAAGCCATTTTGTGTAGAGTGGGGATAAAGAGGAAAAGCTAAAAAGCTACTGTTATTACATTTTTTTTTTCATCTACCAAAAAAAAAAAAAAAAAAGGAATTAGTAGATAATATTACAAACATCCTATTTGACATTTTGAAGTCCCTCATTCCCTGCTAGGGACTCAAAGTGATAGTTTAGATTCACACTTTTTTCTAACTATTTATGGATGATGATGGCTTGAAGTATTTTTTTTTTTTTTTTACATTTCTCATTATTGCAAAAATATATAGTTCTTTCTTTAGTGCATATGGTTTGAATAAAGCAAAAAAATGTAAAAAAAAAAAAAAAAAAAAATTTTTTTTGTTATTATTTACTTAATTCCCAGTATGACAAAAATGCTTCTATGCCTGTCCACTTATTTGTTGTTGTTTTTAAAGAGGGCCTCTGTATGACCCAGAATGAATTGCACATCAACCATGCACACACATGATGATACCATGATACTTTATGAGAACAATCTGTGCAACCTTGAGAAAAATCTTGTCAAAATCATGTGAGAAAAAACAAAAAAAAAAACAAATAAAACAATGGATTCTTCTAGCAACAAATTCCAAGCCACAAGACACACAAATTTAACAATATCTTAATTTTCATCTTAAAAAAAATCTACAAAAAATTGTGAGATCAGAAAATTTAAAAGTAATTCGATTCCCTGACAATTTTGTTTAATATTTCCTCCCAATAAAGACATTAACTTTGTTTACCCCAGTTTCTTCCTATCTCTCTATTAAATAAAAGTAATTAAATTTAAAATGTAATTGACCAACTTCTAAAACTGTCTTCATGCTTCACATAAAAATCAATTCTATAAAAAAGAAAAAAAAAAGAAAGAGAAAAAAAAAAAAAAAAGAAGGAATATCCACATGAAGATAAACAGAAATTATGGGCTGGCTGCAAGTGTTATGAGGAACATCTGGAGACCAATAGGGCAGTGTTGCAACATCTCCTGACACACCAAGCTATGAGTTTACAACATCACCATACTGTGCTACTATACAGCACCAAGACTGTTGCCTCCTGCATCTATGGCTTTGAGTCTCATGCCCTCTGGACAATCAAGGGAGTGCACTGGTCAGTGTGTCCAATGAGGTGCTCTGCCAGGGGACAAACCACCCGAACATTCTCGACACCACTGCTCAGCATCACATTCGCTGACTTGGTAACATCTTGTGACGAACTGATGATCACCCTATTAAAGTCATCTGCAAACTAGCAGAGTACTTTTCAGCAGAGTACTTTTCAGCAGAGTACTTTTCAGCAGAGTACTTTTCAGCAGAGTACTTTTCAGCAGAGTACTTTTCAGCAGAGTACTTTTCAGCAGAGTACTTTTCAGCAGAGTACTTTTCAGCAGAGTACTTTTCAGCAGAGTACTTTTCAGCAGAGTACTTTTCAGCAGAGTACTTTTCAGCAGAGTACTTTTCAGCAGAGTACTTTTCAGCAGAGTACTTTTCAGCAGAGTACTTTTCAGCAGAGTACTTTTCAGCAGAGTACTTTTCAGCAGAGTACTTTTCAGCAGAGTACTTTTCAGCAGAGTACTTTTCAGCAGAGTACTTTTCAGCAGAGTACTTTTCAGCAGAGTACTTTTCAGCAGAGTACTTTTCAGCAGAGTACTTTTCAGCAGAGTACACAGCTGCTAAAAGGATGTTGTGCCCACCGTGAACTTCAGCAGTTTAATCTGGTGCTAGTGGATGTTCCAACACTATGTGATTTAGCAGCAGCGCCAAGAAACATTATCTACTACATTCTTTCTGCTAGACTTAAAGAGTGAAATTGTAATGAAGCATATTCAAGTTACGCTATCATTTCTAAAAGAATGAACTGGTTCTGGAGAAAGTTTCAGATCTGGCAATATTTGGTTGGGAAAAAAAAAATAAATAAAACAGGTGTGTAATTTGATTGATAAAGATTTAAAATTGAGATTTTTTAAATTAAAAAAAAAAAAAAAAAAAAAAAAAAAAAAATTGGCTTACAGCCATGTCACATTGAAACAATGGTTTCTGTATGATCACCAAAATTATGCAATGTCAAACCCGGACAATACCTAGATGGGTAACTGCTTGTCGAACGTCAGGTGCTGTAAGTTTGGATGCGCAGGTGGTGTAATAGATAATTGATCAGAAAAGTTAATTGGAGAGCCAGGTTCCAATTTCAGTTGGGTTTGTTATATTCACTTACATGCAAATACTCTTGGGAAAGGTATGAATCCACTTCTCCTCCCAAATTATGGGTTAATTAGTAAGAAATATCACTAAATCATTATCTCAAAAAAAAAAAAAAAAAAAAAAAAAAAAAAAAAAAAAAGTTTCTTACAATCTAAAAGTATTTTCTGGCTTTAAATAACCTGCAATGGGTTGATAAGCCATAGAAACTGAATCAATCAATCACAATTAAAAATTAATCTACTTTATGCAAATAAAGTGATGACTTATGACGTCCAGTTACAATTTTATGAATAAAAGTCAAAATGCTTTACCATAACTAAATCTAATGAATTTGTTTTGTCCATTTATTATCTGTAAATTGCCATGAGTTACTTCTATCAAGATAGCAAAGAGATGTCTTGTTGATGTTTCCATAGTTTTGAATTCAGATTCTTCCTTCTTAGACTGGCTAGAAGGTCTAATCTACCTTGCTGGAGAAATGAATTCATGCCTTTCCTAAGGGCATTTTTGCCAAAGTCAATGCAATAGGCTAGGATGGAATATGAACTCAGTCGATTTCACTTTCCATACCAATAACTCTTACACTAACCACATATCTATTTTCTTATTAACTTTGATCAAAGGTGTAATTTAATCTAAATTTAGAATTTGTTTTCTTTTTGTGTATGTTCTTTTTCATTAATTCATTGAAATAGTAGATCTCTTAAAAGATTGACAGAAGAAAATTCTGACAAGGATGTGGAGTTAATTGCATATTTTAATATAGGCAATTGTTACCTGCACCAAATCACCTATAAAAAAAAAAAAAAAAAAAAAAAAAACTTATGATTAACCAAAATGCAAAAGGCTTAAATTTATTATTAAAAAAAATAAATAAATAAAAGTGGTGGGGGCAACTTAAATTTTTTTTTAGCTTATTTTAAAAATTAATGATAATCATATAAAGTTTATTTAAAATCAATTATTTACAAAAAAAAAAAAAAAAAAAAAAAAAAAAAAAAAAACACAAATTCCAGAAATTACTATTTTTTCTTTTGGCAAAATATTAGAGAAATATTCAATTTAGGCCTTCAATGCTAATAAATACAAGTTTTAAAATTTCCTAGCTATAATCTATTGAGACTGCTAAATGTAATTTTATCACAGGCACTCACTGATAATTATAATTAGATATAATTAAAATAATAATTATAATTATTATGTCTCATCTAGTAATGATGTCTGTAACATCTTTGCTTGGCTAAGGTAAGTTTTCCTTATGATTTTATTCACATTGTCCTTTTACAGATATATTCTATCTGAAATTTTACACATTTATACTAATATTTAAACTGTTAGCGTCAAACTGGCTGGTCACTTTCTGGCAATAAAATATATTGTTCCAAACTAAATTAAGCATTTAATAAAAAAGCAAAGTCCAGCAAAGCAAAAGCATAAAACAATGTAACTATTGTATCCATAAAATAGCTGAATCAGCGTCTTGCAGACAAGATACCATACCATATTATTTATGTGCATGCATATACATATATATATATATATATATATATATATATATACACACACACACACAGTGAGGCAGAGAGAACAGACATTTTTGAAAATAATAGCGATTTCAAAAATGGCTGTCTTCTCTATCTCACTATGTATAATACACACACAAGTGCTAAAGGTTCTTGATTTAACAAAGGAAGAATAAGTAAAATAAAAAAAGTGTTTGGTCACATTTTAGGAAGTGGATCAGGCAGGCTGAACAACATTTCATACCAACATCAAACACACATCACTTACATGTACAATACAGGAATGATTGAAATATATAAGAAACAAAAATCCACAAATTTTCCCTTGACAAAAAATAAAGGTTAATGAGTCAAGTCCAACAATCCATCTCAATGCAGCCAACTAGTTCAGTGTTTCTAAGCAAATAAGATCACAAAAAGATAAAATCCTGGAAAAATCAAATATATCACTAGAAAATAATTTGAAAGGGAATTCAATTTTTAACTGAAACTTTTTACTTCTATAATATTACTATTATAATCATACATTTTTATATAAGTCATAAATAAAATTTCCATGTCAGAAACATATAAAAGACCTGTTTGATGCAGGTTACAATATTTGCAAATAATAAAATCCCATTATAGAAAGACAACAGTTTGTCTTGTAATGTGTATGTTGATATAAACAGTTGATCAGTTTAAATTTAAATGTATAGAAGTTAATCTCCCATCACTGCTGACAACCTACTTCAACCACCTTCCTGACTTGACAGCATAAAATGTATAAAAAGGTAGAACTACTCAAGTACTGCAAAAGAAATGTTTAAATATCGAGAGTATCATTTGAGACACAAGATTAGTATATGGTTATTCATTAGCATGACCAATTATGAGTTAATCATTAATCTCAAACTCACTCATGACCTCAAATGGAACATGTATACTCATGTCATTGCAAAAGATGCTGAAAGAATGGTTAATTCCTTGAATTGCTCCAGGAAATACTTAAATGCCCACTTCCCTGTTCTATCCTTACAAGAGTCAGATCAGAAAAAGAATGGAACATTGCTACCCAATCCTCACTGTCCAGCCTCAACAGAGTTCAAAGAAGTGCTTGTGGATGAGGAATTATTCTCCACCCTGACACCCTTGTTCCACAGATGAAATGTTGCTACTCTATTGCTATTATTATGGCAGGTGTTTGGACGAGTTACATTCCTTAGTTACAACAGCTCAGACCTTCACAGCTAGCACCCACTATGCAGTGCTCATGGGAGCAAACCATCTCCACCTTGATGTTGCTTTGCTAAGAAACAGGTTCCACTCAGACAGCTTCTTCCCCAGAACACACTCCTGAGAGGATGCTTCCCTGATAACAATCTTAGTCTCTTTAAGTCTAGGGTCAACTGATATCTATCTTAACATGCATTTCTTAATTCCTCCTTCCCCTTTCAATCACACTCAATAACCCTCTACTTTGAGTGTCCCTTGGGCCTTGTATTGGGTGGACTAAAAGTAAAAGAAGAATTGAAGTTAGCCATTGGAAACAATATCATTGGAACTAAGTCAGTAATAACGAATAAGATACAGAATGAAAGAGGATGAAGAGTTCTATTCTGGAAGTATGTGCTACAACTTGACCAGGAGTAAAGTTTGGGTATTAACAAACATTAGGAAGATCCAAAAAGTACCAACCTAATTTAGTGACAAAGATTTCTATCATTCTAGACAAGTAGAACCAAGCTGGAAACATAACTAAGAAATAATTATCGATAATGACACCAATAAACCAGCATCAACATCTGATGTGGTAAACTGCTGGTGTAAAATTGATACAAAATAAACAATGTAAATGGGCTCAATGGAGTAATGGATAGTGGCTCGGATTGAGGAATTGGAGAGCCAAGTTCAACTTCCAGTAGGATCCATTACATTCACTTACATGATAATATTAGGTTGGTGCAAAAATAATGACGTAATAATGTCGTTTTTGGACGTATTTTTTAACGTCAAAAAACGACATTACGTCATTATTTTTGCACCAACCTAATACCTTTGGGAAAGGTGTGAATCCTCTCCTTCTCCCTCCAGCTATGGGTAAATAGCAGAACAGACTAGGTTCTATAACCTTGGGTAGTAACTGATCTAGGAGAAGGTAAAACTGAATTCAGAACTGGCCTGGAGAGGGTTGGGTACCGTCAAGCTATCTTGCCCAAGAAACACCACTTCTACTGTGGCTGCAATACACATAGTGCCCCTACAACCTTATGGGTCACAAGGTTAAAGAAAAAAAAAGGGCTCTGCTTAAATGAAGACTGAAGTCTCTATTGTACAGAGAAAAAATGTTACAAGATAGAGGGAATTGAAATTTAGGGGGGGGGTCATATTTTGATCACAGGTTTCATAAGCCTATTGGGGGTCATGCTAAATTTCAACTTTTACCTGATGAACAGTTATCACCAGCACAACAGTAAGTTATAGGATGCTACAATCACCACTTATATTACAGAAATGAGTATCAAATTTATGTATATATAAGAGGTCAACACTGAGCAGCAACAGTCTGTTCCATTCTTGAACACAATCTCCATAGCCTCAAGATTGCATTCAGGTATGAAACTCGCTGTTCAGTGTATACTTTTATATTTACATAGACTATCCCTGATATTAAGCACATAAACATAGCATACCTTAAAACTACACATACAATGTGTTACTTTAGCAGCAAGAATTTTTTCATACATGTTTAGTTGAATAATATCAACAAGTTCTGTCCAACCATTTCAAATTAGTTGTTTTATGTAATTGGTAAATTTGCCAAAATTCATATTTATTTTATTCAAGTAGTATTTTCAAATGTTGTTACTGGGGGAGGGGGAATAAAATATGAACTTTGTTAAATTTAACGATTACATAAAACAACTAATTTGAAAAGTTAAAAAATTGGATAGACAAAACTTAGATATTATTCAACTAGACAGGTTTGAAATATGTTATATTCCGTGCTAATAGGAATATATACTTGAAAAACAAGGTAGATAAAATAAGGTTTATTGTAAAGACCAGTACAATAAGAATAAAGTTAACAGTTATACGCAAGGTCGTTGCAAGTCAATCCAGTAGTGAGTGCTACTATTGGAAGATCAGTACTTCTCACGTAAGTCTGAGTCATACTCAACATATCCTAGCTAGTATATTTAGCTACCCCCCACCACAAGGGTTGCATGTGGCACAAGGCCGGTTTAACGTGGGTTCTCCAAGCCCATAGGCTTGGCCAAAAATATTCCCTTTTTGGACCCACATAAACGGGTTCAGGTACAGTCAACCTCCCCGAACGAGACTGCCCTACGTCTGGGTTCCTCTCTGCTCGAAGGCAAGAGAGTTCGACTGTTCAGCTGGAACAGGTCGCAGCTAGTCTCTAATCCATTGACTTACAGATACTTATAGGTAGTTACTACCTATAGTGTAGTCATGGCGGTAACAGGTTATTCTATTACATCATATGTGTGTGTAATTTCCATATTCACAAAATAATTTTTAATATGCTTTCTATTAGATTGTCACAGATGAAATGACACATTTTTTGGTTAGTTGTTGATCTGGTCATCTAACAAAGTAATCTCCTTAGTATGAAAAAAAAAAAAAAAAAAAAAAAAACTCTTTACTTTCCTGACACTCTCTTTCAATATATTGTTACTCATAAGCACAATGAAAATGATTACAATGGAACAATGTTGAGTAATATTACTCTATCCTTTCCTGACTGAAAAAAAAAAAAATTTGGAAATGGATACTCTTTGACAATAATAAGAGAGTAAGCCAGTGGTTAAATGCAAGTGAATCACCAAAACAAGACCCAAAACTTCCACTGAACCCTAAAAAGTTAATGGTTACTATATGGTGGTCTTTCAAAGGGACTATTCATTCTTGCCTCAAGGGAAAACAATAACAGCAATCTCGTATTGAGGAAAAATTGAGTTTATGCATGAAAAATGGAAAAAGAAATATCCTAGACTTGTGAAGAAGAATGGCCCAATTTTACTGCACAGCCACATGCTTCTTAAATGTTCAAAAGCTTCATAGCCTGAATTATGAAATTTTGTTTCATCCTCCATATTCACCTGATATCTCTCCTACTGATTAGCCTTTATTTTGAGATTTTCATACACAATAAAACATTCTGCAATAAGGAAGAGGTAACTGAAGCATTTTAACTGTTTATCACATCAAAGGATGAGACATTTTTAAAGATGTGATCAAGAATTTAGAGGTACATTGGAGAACAGTCATTCAACATGCCTATTTCAACTAAATAAATTAGTCATTTAACATTTCAGAAGTGTTTTATTCATTTCCTACAAAGTGTGTAATTTCATATATGACAACCTAATAATTTTACAGGGTTTCTCCCCACACCCTACAGTCATTCTGTACAAAAGTAAATTTGCTTTTACTTTTTTTTGAGAGGGGCATCTGGTATATGCAAATCAAAATTGAAAATTAGGAAAACCATGCTTATAAAGATATTTAAATGATCTATGTAAATATAAAATATATTTTATCATCAAATAAACTTAAAACTCAATAAAAATTGTTATTTTAGGAGAGGATCTATATACAGGGTGCTGCAGAAATACCTCCCACATAATAGTAAGGCATTGGTGACAATAGTGTCTTCATCTAGGTAACGTCCTATTACATTGTGAGAGGCACAAGTCACACAAAAAAAAAAAAAAAAAAAAAAAAAAAATTGTAAAAATAGATGTTCATTTTTTACTTTTTCAATTAAAGCCCAGGTTACACCACGTGTTCCAACATATATAATAAAGTATAATAAATCAATAATGGCCTTTTGTCATAAAGAAAAAAAAAAAAGTTGATTTTTTTATGCAAAACATTTGAGGTGAATTATAATTCATATAGTATGTTGCTTTGTTGACAGGATTGATTTGCTCAAGCCACAATCCTCCTTCAGTCAGTCTATTTGCATACTTGTAAAACACTACAAAATAGCTTACTACAAACTAAATTCCAGCACCGATACAAATTCTAATTCAAGTCATGGCTGCTGTTGTCTAGTATCTGCTTTTTAAATTTACAAAATTGAAAAGATTAAAATTCTTTAAATACAAGAGTGCAAAAAACTTCCCTCTCCCAAATGACACAGCCCACTTTTTTCTTTTCTTTTTTTCCCCCCCCTATGGTTACAATTGTTTAGTTAGTACCAACAACCAGGCAGAATTCCAAGTCAGAGTCAAATTACAACTAAAGTCAAATATTGGTACATGCAAACGCGACAATTTTAGGAAAAAATAAAAATTTTACTCAGCTAAAATTTCCATGCTATAAAATGTCAAAGAATTGAGAAAAATTACAAAGAGTCTCCTTAGCAAAAAAAAAAAAAAAGAGGTCCTTTAGAAAGTGTGTACACACACACAGTAGAGCAGATACCCTTGGTAGGTATTCTTAGGTGCCTAATAGAACTCCCTTCACCCAGAGTTTATTAAGACTATCACTTTTATCAATTTTTGACCCTTTATATTATTTTCTAACCACCCATTTCTATTAAGACTCCACTGTTTATTGCATATTAAGAAAATTTTTAACCCACTCTTTGAATCAGGCATCTAAAAATACCCCCCCCCATTTGATAACAATTGTATCCCAACTGTTAAAAAAAAAAAAAAAAAAAAAAAAAAACATTTCAGTAATCAATTTTTCAACACCTCATCAGATGATTCAGTCTCTGAAAACATTTAAATGGGTTCATTTTTTTTAATATTTTCAAAATATTATTAAAAACTTTTATAAATTTCAACTGAGAGTAGTTTTCTGTTTTTGTTTTATTTTATTTTACATTTTTGAAATTCAATTTGTAGTTTTAGTTTGATAAAAATTTCAAGACAAGCTTTGGTAATAGAGTTAGCAGCAACAAATAAAAGTTCAATTGACAAATCTGCTAAGAGGGAGGTCCTACTATAGTTATGAGGTACATTTTAAACTCATGAAATAAAGTAAAACTTAGCACAGCAGGAATTGAACTAGCCACCTAGCATAAAATCACCAGTCATTATTCCTTCAAGAAAACTATGAACATTATAGAGGAGGGTTATGGGAAAAAGGTGTGTGCTAAAAAGTTCTTGAGACCAAACATATTTCCCAAAATCAGTATTTTAAAGACCAAACATCAGAATTTAGAAATTGTTTAGGGCCTGAGAATTTTCCAACACACCTCATACACCTGGGACCTTGTCATTCAGCAACCTATATAAATTTCTGTAGAAAATGTGGTGACTGAAGGACAGTGACTTTTTTCAAGAGACAATAACAACTTTATTTACAGGTATCATTATTCTCTGTAAGGAAAGTGTTGGCATTCTCCCAAATTCAAAACAAAGATTCACCTTGTCAAGGTATTCATTACATATTGTCTTGTACAATACAGAAAAAGATTTTTTTTGTCTTCATACTACAAATCACCTACAGCAGGATATGACTTTAGTGCAATGAACAGGTATTATCAAATTCCAAAGCCTATCATCTGAAGAATTAAAGCTTACCCCAATTCAATGTAAACATTATTGCCTTTGAGAAAATGTGTTAAGACATTTCTTGATAGCATGAAAGAAACATCTAAATTACAGCCAACTGCATTCTGGCTACAAACTCTTCAACCAGTCACTTTCCTATTGTCGTAACGTAATTTCTGGGCCTTTTTCTATAAATACTTTCATAGTAATTGTTCTGTTGCACTCTTCATTATGGTACCTAGACTTTATGAATTTAAGCAAAGTACGGGATTAGCAGCAAGGTTTCTATAATTTTACAGTAGAATTGGCTAGATGTAGCCATCAGTTCTATGCTAACAGTTTCTTCTCAATTGTGGAACTCTTCCGGGTACATGTGTTCCAACCAACTTGGATCTTTAAAAATTTAAATACAATACCTACTGTCTTCTTAATTCCTCTTCTATTGTTCTTGCTCCTTAAAGTTTCTCTTTTATTCTTACTCTTTCACACTCAATAACCCCTTGTGCCTTAGTTGCTTTATTGCCTTACTTTAAAATGATTAAAAAAAAAAAAAGGCTCAAGTAAACCTAACATTCTACATCGTAGTAACTTAAGATGTTTAAAAAAAAACCCAACTTGATATATTTCAATGCTAAAAGCTACCAAACCGAGATTAACAAAGATAACAAAATCTATGAAGAACATAACATATGTATCAAAAATAATAAAAGAATAAAAATTAATAAAACTTAATTTATAAGTCATGAGTTAGCAGAATATATCCCTGTGATAAAAGGGGGCGTGATAAAGGGTTTAGTTGAAAATTCCCTGAAGGTTAACTGGATCAACTGATGAAAGTCTGAGAACAGTAGGGCTGAAACTTTGTGATGATAACAAAGATGAGGACAATAGTTCACATGTACATAATGTACATCAAAATTTCCAATATCAAGTGTTTTGTAGTTTTAATGAGTCATGTGTAATTAGAGAAATCAGATATGCAATCTCCTCTGCTAATCTGAGAAATGAAAGCAGTACATGGCTTTGAATTGACTTTTTCTCCTTCGTATGTTAGCCTTGATTTAACAGGATAGATGTTATCCAGGACACTAGTTGTTCTGATAAAAGCTAAACTGAATTGTTATCTCGTCATCATCAACACGGTTGTACCCATTCATAATTAAGTACTTTTTTTTTTGTTTAAATTAAGAACATGAGGATGCCGATATATAAATGGCATGTTTAGAAAGCAACAAAAATCATGGAAATAGAGAAAAGGTGTTATTGTAGTAGGATTTTAAACTTTACATATCTTTCAAGAAATCATTCAATGTACAGAATTAATTACAGAGCGATGGTTAACAAGTTGGTCTTTTAGACCAGTGGTCGCCAGCCTTCTTGCACCATGGACCTATGTCATGAAAGACAATTTTCCCTACAAACTGGTAGCAGAGGTTGGTGCCAGTCATACATATAACAGAACATAATAAACAAGACAGCAATAGTCAATAAAATGGAAAAAAAGAAATGTTTATTCTTTCTGTGTGGTCCGATACCAAATGGTCCACAACCCAGCATCAGCCTGGTCATTGGAGACTGCTGTTGTAGACCATCCATTCTATTAGTTAAGGTCAATATTCATTGTCTATCATATCATATGCATGAGGTTTTATGACAAACTAAGCTTAGTGGGGGGGAAAAGTAAATAGCAATCAACTTTTGAGAGAAGTAGTAGATTATAACAAGTCATTTCCTTGGAAATATATCAGGAACTTCCAGTAACCTGATAACATTAATGAATGTTAATCATGAGGTATACTCCAAACTTTACTAATATTTGTCAAATTTCTCCATAAAGATTTTCTACTCTAAAAGTAGATGCATGTTGATTTAAAACAAAACCAAAAAAACTTTTCTTTTCCACAGTGAGTTTAATGAATTAATATTAAATTAGGAATTAGGAAACAATGAGGCAAGCAATAACTGAACAATACTGGATAGACAACGACAACAGAACAAGAATATTCTGCTCCTATATATTAAATAGAGGGTTCAGTTTGCAATTCCCTGAAGGTCACTCAGCTCGACAGATACCTGAAGAAGGCCAGAGGGCACAATGGCCAAAATATAATGATGAGAACAATATCCACATGTAAATAATGTATAATCTGAGTTGTTAGCCATGATTTATCTTGAGATAGGTAATTCTTTCCCATTAACTTCTCCACAGTGGTTTATGGAGACACCACCTCTAGTTAGCTGGCCGTTGACACAGCGCTCCTTCTTACAAATAAGGAGAAGTCTTATACTTAATATCAAAGAGAGGCAGCTGAAGTTTCCGAGACAAATAATGAGGAAGGAGGATCTGGTGAATCTGATACTCATGGGTCAGATAGAGGGAAAGAGAGATGAGGCAAAGCAGCATGTGACATAACTGACAAGCTTGAGCAGGTGGATGACAGAACATGATCTGTTGGGAGGGAACAGAGGGAAGGAGCTTGCTGAGAGCTGCATGGGATAGAAGGAGGTGGAGAACCATGATTGCCTAGATCCCAAAAGGACATGGCACATAAAAAGAAAAGAAAGAAATAATGTAAATACTTAAATTAGAAATCTGACCATAACAGCTTGCAGTGAGCAGAACTATTAATTAGTAGTAGAAGTAATGGTATAGGTACTTTGAAGTTAAAAAAAAAAAAAAAAAAAAAAAATCATCTACAAAAGGTATTTTTTTTTACTGCTTCAGATTTTTCAATAACTAGCATGAATGAATGAATGGATGGATGGATGTTACAGAAAAAAAATAAGTAAAAGCACTTTGAAATCATGTCCTATTGATAATTTTTTTTTTTAATCATTTCACTCCAAGCAAGGCAGGAATGCCACTTGTATGCAGGGTGAGAATGAGAGAAAAAGACAGCATATACGGAGGATTGAGGAAAGGACAAAAGATGAATAGGGTTTAAGAAGATAAAAGATGGCTATTGACATTGCATTTAAATTTTTGAAGATTGTATTTATCAGGGATGCTAGTAAACTAAAGGGAGTTTGATAGGTAAGAAGTACAAGAAAAGAAACTGTTGGAGTAGAATTGGTGGTTGCATTTAACTATTCCAACAGTAAACTGGTGGGATCTAGATTCCAATCTCGTAGCATGCTTAAATTCATGTAGTCGGGGTGCCAGGAAAAAAGTTCATCGGTGCAGTTGCCATGAAAATATTTGTAGAATAGACAAAAGGGAAGCCATGCCACATCAGGGAATGGATTCAATATGCCATGTCAAGATAGATGATATTATAGATCTTTTTTTGGATTTTGCTAAGGACCTGAAGATGAATAGCAAGAACACCACACCAGATATTCAATGCATGGACAAATGGTACATTTCTAAATGTGCAAGATAAACTCCAACAAAAATTTTCTGGCACAACATAAAACTGAATATATATAGGTATATAAAATAAACAGTCAATTGCAGATACCTCCTGACAAGAGGATGGATTAACTGCTGGAGAGTACATCTATGAAACTCTGGAGTCAGGATGCTGAAGGTAACACCAATCTGCTAAGTAACAAACTTTATATTTGTATTAATTCTATATATATATATATATATATATATCTCAAAAGAATGTATATATATATATATATAGTATTACCTACCTATAGAGATTATTTTTGTTATTCTCAAGTCATCTTCAAAGAATATCTAATGTGCCTTGTCCTTTCAGGATGTGAATGATCACATCTCTTCACAACTTCCTATTCCTTGCAGCTCTGAGCAATGTTTGTCTTTTTACTATCCTCCCACTCCATCCTGACATCCATCTACACAAACTCTTGAGGTAAGTTACTCACTGCTTCTCCATGTCCTTCAACATATCTTGTGAGTGTCAAATTTTCCCAGCCTTCTTATTGTCTCCCAGAAATTTCAACTGACCCTTTCTGATTCGAAGCTTAAGTGGCCTTTTCATTTCTCTTTTTTTTTTTTTTTAAAACTTCATTGCTCACATGCTCCAACTACGGTATTCTCAGCATTCTCCTGTAAAACCAGTTGCCTATGCAAGGGAATTATCCAGCATCCACTGCCATTTCTGTTTATTAATATATTGTTTAACTTTTGGAAGACATTGTTTGCTATTCCAATACATTTTTGGATCACATTTTCCATTGACTGTTAAAACACTTCCAAAATATTTGAAAGTTCTCTACTTGCTTGATTTTGGTATCTCCAATTTGTAGTTTCCATTCCTCTTGCTTAAAACTAATTTCTTACCAGTTGACACTTAGTACTTTATCACTTTTAACCAGTTTCAATAAAATCAAGCATCTATTTTGAAAAGACATTAAGAAATAAAACGGGAACAAATGAAAGCATTTTTCATGTTATTTAAAGTGTATGATCCAATGTAGATAGGATCTTTATGCCTATTTCATCTTGAGAATAGCCAAAAAGAGACTCTTGCTCTTTTCCTCAGCTTCAAAAATACATTTGAGGAAAGAAAGAAAAAATGATTTTATCTCATTATCAAAAGAGAGAAAGATGCCAAAAATCAGCTGCAAGGATATTCAGTTAAGTAATAACCCTTGACCCATCAATCAAAGAGAATTATATAATAAAAAGGGAGGAGAGAAAGGAATAAATCTGATCATTTTTTTTTTTTAACTTTATGCAGCAAACAAGCCTATTATAAGCAATAAGATTTTATAACTCTTCAAGGTCACAACATTTCTAGAAACAAGATTGCTTAAAAAAGCTCAATATCAATTTCTGGTGGAGTGCCACCTATAAGGGTCAATGAATTTGGCATCATTGTACAGTTATAAATATAGTTATACACTAAAAATCATAAAAAGAAATGGTAGTCAGGAATAATACTAAACTACTCATGTAGTCATAAATTATTAAGAGAAAAAAAACTTAGAGATGCTAGGCTAGGGGTATAAATGAAAACTTCTAAATATCTTAATGCTTCACATATTAGAACCGATCTTGAGAAACAAAGACTTTCTTTTTCCACTGAGAATTGAATGAAAAAAAAATTGAAACACAATCAAGATTCATGCAAGTAAATGATTTTATTCTAATATATATACATACATAAATATAGTTTTAAATCCTATTATATTTATGGGCTAAAGTGCTCAATATCAGGGATAGAGTGTATATAAATATAAAACTGGAGACTGAAGTCAACACCCTGCAGCAACAGTGTTTCATGCACAACACACATAGCATGAAGATTGTGTTTAAACACAATCTTCATGCAATGTGTGTTGTAACTATACTATACTGTGCAGTCATCAAAAACAAACAACGTGTATGCGCAAAATTAAAAATATAAAATGGCAATAATCTACTCGCCCCGCCCTGTATATATCTTGATTTCAGGAATATATATCTCAGGAAATGTGAAGGCATTTGCCAGAACATAATAAAAGCAAGAATAAAAAAAAAAAAAAAAAAATAAAGTTCATTAATCTGAACAATTTTTCAAATTACCACCGACCTGTTTTCAAAATTATCTTTTATATAACCTGAACCAAATTTTCAATGAGTGTTGTAGATTAACGAAGATAATTTGTTTTATGGAGAAGAGAATGTTCTAATTGAGTTTCTACCCTCATTTAGCCAGCCCTGTTTCTATTAATTGCTGAAATAACAATATGTTCAGTGTAAAGTTGTTTTCATAGAAAATTGGATGGTGTTGGATATTTATGGTGTCATTAAATATTGTGTGATGAAATTAATCACTTGGGCTTTAATACCAGCTCCCCCTGCCCTTTTGGTATTCATATACATCGACCTTTAGTAAATCTCTATGTGGATCATGCATTCTAAAAGCTGAAGATGATAACTTTCTTTTATTGAGTTTCCTTCAATAGCCAAAATCTAAATTAAATTGGCTTACGGAATATGAATATTTATGAGATGAATTTAATATTCTTGACATTTTGGTTCTGCTTGTAAATTATGATTACAAAACTTCCTAATTCTGCTGTTCAATATTTTTAAATAATTTTATAACCTGATTGTCTCTAGTTTATATATTTCACTTTAAAACTCTGAAATTGAAACTCTTTTGATAGAATACTGGATTGAATAATATATATAAAATTTTGATGTGTTTTCAATAGACTTTTTTTTTTCTTTTAAATCAACTCACCGCAAGTAAGGCAATAAAGACAAAGATACTTGGAGTGAAAGAGAAGAGTTTAAAAGGAACCAAAAACCCAGTCCTAAACAAGGGATAGATCTCTACTCAAAAGACCAAGAAGGAGTGTGAACGTGATGAGAGGCGAACATATCTACTATTTAAGAAAAAAAAATTAAATAGTAAATAAAAGTTCAGAGTCTAGGCAGAAACAGTAGACATATAGAGTTGAAGTAGACTTTAGAAGGAACCAGAAATGAGGGATAAACCGCTACTCCTATTCAGAAGACTAGAGAAGAATGTAAAATAGACGATAGGTGAACCTGGTCTTTCGAACAGGAGTAATGGTTTATCCCTTGTTTGCAGTTCCAACTCTGTATTTCTGAGGTCTTACTCTGAAATATTTACTATTTTTTTTCTCAATTCTATTTCCAATTTAGAAAATTGTTTTGTATCGTGTTTTTTGTTTTATATATATATATATACACACACACTTCTTTCTTTTATGTGATGAGCTTTGTACTTTCAGACTAAAGGGACATTTACATTGATATGATTACATGTGCTTGAAGGAGACAGAGGACAGTGAATTTAATTCTTTTTAAACATGTTTTGGGTACATAGTTTAGCTAATGTATTTATTAGGAGTTAATTAAACCAAAGAAAGTATCAGGCCCATTAATGATTAAATCCAGTAGGTGGCCACAAATGTTTGGCATATAGTGTATCTTGAAAGGAAAAAATTGCATGGGGAAATTTCAAGATAAGACTGCTTTGAAACCTTAAATTGAGGATAGATATATTGATGACACTTATACTCTGGTTTGACTAGGGAGTTGTTAAAATTTTGTTCAATATATACTATTAAACTATCTACATAGATCAGAAAATGAAAAAAAAAAAAAAAAGAAAAGTCTTTTTTTTAAATATGAGCTTGTAAACTAAACAGAAAACAGTCTTAGCACTTGTGTGTATACAAAAATCATCACAGATGGAGTTATACTTGAATTCTAATTTAAACTATTCTTCTATAATAAAAATGGAATAGCTCATTGGTTTCAATATCAAGCAAAGAATTCCAAGAATCTATGAAAAGAATTAAAGCAGATAAGCAGTGCCCTCGAAAGAAGCAACTATCTGACCCATATAATCTCTGGAATGAAGATTAGGAGAAAGAAACCCAAGGACACCAACCATATAGCCTCAATAAACTTGCCCTGTGTAAGAGGAGAATTGAAATCCTCCAAAAGATCTGCGGATCGTACATCATCAAGAACGGGTTTTCAATAGCACAACTATTCTTAAAGATGACCTAAATTCATTTGGTCCCTAGAGTGAATGACAAAAGATTATGTATCTAATATTTCAGGCAAGTGCTACGTTCTCTCTTATATAGAGAGAACGTAGCACCCCACTGAAATATTAGAGGAATAAGAAAAGCAATAGACTGAAGTGAAAATAATGACAAACAAGATGCGGAAGAAGCCCTTCTAGTATAAAGCCCAAGTATTAAAAGAGAATGCTAATCAGCAAAAATAAATAAAAATAGAAAGAAATTTCATCTTTTAGTCTTACAGACAAAAGTCAAGTCAATGTGATAACCGTTTAGCAAGGAAAGAACTACGAACAAACTTGTATGTAAAAAAAAAAAAAAAAAGTGGAATTGCCTTTGTGTATGTTGCTGCATATGAGTTGGTCTCATCAATATATTTACCATCATTTCTTTTATTAGCATTTTCTGGTTAAAGCCCAACCAAGATTCATCATAGCTAATTAAGTTAGACTTCACCTTCAGGTAAGGTAATGAAAAAAATTTTTTTTAAAAATTGAATGGATGATGAATATAATCTAAAGAGATGTAAGATCAGAGGATAACTAAAGGAACCAGGTTATTTTTTTTCAATAATGTACCAACCAATAAATTCAATCATTAGGTATGTTCTCTCATATATATGTATATACAAGTAAAGGTTTGTCACTTAGCTGACTGATGTTATCTTCAACATCCTAACTCCAGAGTTTCATAGGCGGATCCATCCATCCATCCACTATTCAAGGGATATCAGCTTATTTCTTGATTTTTCATTTTTTTTTTTTTTGCACTTATTATTGGTGTAAGTTTTTTTCCGTATTGTTTATGTGCATTTGCACGCATGCAACCATGTACCGGTCTGTGCAGATGAGCATTTGCACATGATGTCATGATTATTTGTCCTTTTTTTAGTGTTTTTTTCTCCACTTTAAACTCACTCCTAAACTTTTTCTTTTTTATCTTCTTTTAATTGTAGCTGTTTATTTCTGTATTTTTTTGTTTTTTTTATCAAGATGTTATCGATTTTAATTTTAGTGTGCTCTAGTCTTCAGTCAGGAAAATTGTATTTCGTTATTAATGCTTAAATGATAAAGTAAATATGTTTATATGTCCTCACTTGGCTTTCATTTCATTTTCTTATTTGGTTTTGTGGTATCTTAAGTACTTGAAGTATTAATTGTAGGAGGTTAGATTCATAATTACATTTTTATTTATTATTGTTTGAATTCATCTTATAAAACACAGATTGTGTGTGTGTCTGTACATTTATATATTGGGTCTCAGCAAAATTTCACAGGACTACGTAAAATTACCTTGTGATGGTTCTAACAGCACCAAAAATTGGAAAACAATTGTTTTTGCACAAAATCAATTTGAAAACACGATTAAGAGGTATCACGAGAATGAAAGGGGGACAACTCATTTTGAGTTATACTTATAAAACCCAGGTTGTGCGTGTGTGTGCGTGCGCGCGTCTGTACGTTTATATATTGGATCGGATTTCCTACATTTTTCAACTGATTTCAACAAAACTTCACAGGACTACGTAAAAATTACCTTGCGGTGGTTCTGATAGCGCCAAAAATTGGAAAAACAATTGTTTTTGCACAAAATCAATTTGAACACACAATAAAACACAATTCTGTTGCCAGAATGAAAGGGGGGACAACTCATATCAAGTTATACTTATTATAAAACCCAGGTTGTTTTTTTGTGTGTGTGTGTGTGTGCGCGCATGTTCGTTCGTTTATATATGGGATCAGATTTCCTACATTTTTCAACCAATTTAAACAAAACTTCACTTTTTTTTGGCAGTTAGTGTTTCTTATTGTCTTGCACACTTTTTTCTTTATTTTTACATTCAGAATGCTTTAAAAATTCCATTTACAAGACAATTGTTTATAATAAAATTCTATTCAATCGGTAGACTCATAATGATTGAAAACAATGTTTTTGTTTGAGTTTGACCAATTCGTAAAAAAAAAAAAAAAAAAAACCCCCAAAAAACTAATTAAGACATGCATGTCCATCAACCTTAAACAATAATCTTTGTCAATTTTATTTTTCAGTCTTTATGATGGTCGATACTTGATCTATCTCTTACTGTTACATCCCCGGGCAACGCCGGGCTCTCCTGCTAGTATATATATATATATATATATATATATATATATATATATATTATTCACCATAACACTAAAAACTGATCAAGTCACACTGTGGTGGGCCAAATAATAGTTTACACACCATCTCTTCTCTTAAATATTAAACATCAGTAAATGAAAAGATTAGCTATATAAATGCAGTTTAACCTTCAGCACACTGGACGCGAAAGTTGTCACCATAAAATTCTCTCCCTTTGCATGCTGCAGACGCATTTTGTCACCTCGTGAAGGTTACTATAAATAAGCACTAATCAATTGTCATTTGCAGAAATAACAGCTGATAAGTGTTTATTTATAGCAACCCTCTCACGCTGACAATGTGCCTACAGCATGCAAAGTGAGAAAATTTTACGGCGACAATTTTCACCTTCAGCGTGTTAAAAGGTTAAAACAGTTTAATATTTCAAACTATTCTTTGAACGGAGATTTCATAAAATTATAGAATGTAGGTCAGAGTCTATTTTGTTAACATTTTGTAACTTTTTTTTTTTTTTTTAAATCAAAAAAGGTTATTTGATCAAATGTCCAGTTTTTAAAGTCATACTTTTAAAGAGATTTCTATAAATCTACTAAATATGCTGATGATCGATATAAATTATCAAGCTAATAAATTAAATGTAACATTAAGATGCAGACAAAGCCAATCTGTATCAAGTGTGTCATTCCACTTAAAGTTTTTTTTAAAAACTCAAATCACCTATTCATCTGATAGAAATATAATTTTTTTTTTTATTGATTTGTTTTCTATTGCATTGCAAACCTTTGCAGGTTATTTGAAGCCAGAAAATATTTTTAGGATGTAAGAATTTTTTTTGAGATAATGTGTTAGTAATACAAAATTTAATAATCCATAGCTAGTGGGAAAAGAGGTGGATTCATGCCATTCCCAAGGGTATTTTCACATAAGTGAATATAACAAACACAATAGGAATTAGGACTGCTCTCTAATTAACAATTCTGAGCCATTCTCCATTACATCAGCCACACATCCAAGATCACAGCACCTGGTACATCCAAGTGATCACCCATCTAAGTACTGACCAGGTTCAATATTGCTTAAATTGTATGGAAACAGACATTTCAGTATGATATGGCTGTAAGTCTTTTTGGTGCTGAAACTTGGGAATGAGCTGATGGAAATATCCATAAATCTGAACAATTATACATAAAAAATAGTTTCCTATGATTAATCAAGTGCCACAATTTATTATTATTATTAATGGAATTCCTACTTGCCTTTTTTCATTAATGAAAGGAAAATTAGTTTTAATCCTCTACTGTTTATAATTCTTCTATAATCATAATACAGTAAAATTAGAACATCCACAAGCTGACTCCATTTAACCAATGATAGACAATAAAAGAAAATGCAATAAGCAAATACAAATGTTTCTCATCAGATTTTGAAACATATCAACTGTAAACATTGCCTATAAATTATATGAAACAAAGTTTCACATATGACAAAATCCATTTCTCATTTGCAACACAATTTTTAATTAAAGTCAAAAGATTTAAACCCAAGAAATGCTTTAACTTCCATTACCATATACTGATAGAAAATGACACTACCCAAAAAGATATCACTTTTGACCTGGGTGCAATATATTCATGTTGGTAGCAAAAATTCTAATAAAAATTTCAATATCTCTGGCTATCTTGTGACACAGTAACACCTGTAACAGTGCAGTCTGAATTTTAGATGGTGATATAATAAGGATCAAGATGATGATAAAAATCCAGTGCAAGTAGGTGCCATGTCCCCCCCCACACACACACCTTTTATTCAAGAAGAGGATTGTAGGCCTTCAAAAGGCCTGGATGGTCATATAGGTGGTCAGCACATGTTAAACAGGATGTTCTTGTGGGGCTTCAAAATGCTGGCAATAGTGGACAAATGAACACATCTACATCCATAGACCAGGTTCTGAACGTCCTGTAAAACAGAAATGTTTGACAAGATGGAGGCACTGTAAGGTCAGTAGTGACAGATATGTCCACAGATCAGATCAATGTTAACATTGCATAGTTTACTTGCAAAACTATGGGCATGCTTGCCTCTAGTCAGATTTTCACTTATGTCATTACACATTAATGCCCATCTGTATTGTTACAAGAGGGTCAGCTGGTAGACTGAATGGTGCTTTGTAGTGGTCAGAAATGATAGCAATTTCTACTTTTATTTTAGTCATTTCACCACAAGCAAGCCAATAAAGCCACTAAGATGCAAAAGGCTACTTAGTGAGAGAGAATATAAGAAAAAGAAAAACATTAAAGAGAGAACAATAAAAGAATAAGAATTAAGAATACAGAAGATAGCAATTGACATTGCATTTAAATTTTTGGAGATCAAAGTTGACTGGAAAGCAACTGGCCAGAAGAGTTCCACAAGCAAGAAGTGTGAGAGAAAAAATGTAATCTTATAATTACCTGTAGCCATTTCAACTGTAAAATGATGACATCTTGTCACCAATCTAGGACTGCACTTAAACTCAGAAAGTCTAGGTACCATAGAGAAAAGTTTATCAGAACAACAACCAGGAAAATATTTATATAACAGGTATAGGGAAGCTATGTTACAGCAGCAGGAAAATGGTTGAAACCAAGATGCCAGGTCAGAACCAATAACATTGCAGTGTCTTGTTTGGATTTTATCAAGAATCTCTAAATATATAGCAGAAGCACCAGCAATATTCAATGCATGGACCAATGTGCAAGATAGGTTCTTGTGCGATAAAAACTGTCTAGCACGATACAGTGAACCAACTTTCAAAACAGCAGACCTAGCAAACCTGAAGAATGACATCTAGAAGGCATATGTGCCTATGATACAAGCACAATCGTTAACATCATTAAACAGGATGCATATAATTTTTGTCTAACATTATTCCAGGATTGCATCATTTTTTTCAGTCACTGTGCACATTTCTTTTGTCCTCAATTTTTGGCTGATGATAGAGGAACAATCAACTGTTTTAGCTATTTTTAATCATATATATATATACACACACACACACAGAGTAATGCCTCGAGATACAAGCATACAGACATACAAGTTTTTTGAGATATGAGCCAGAGTTTGACTAATATCTTGCTTTGAGATACAAGCAAGTTTCAGTTAAGGATCTGTTAGTTGGCACAACAAGTGCCAAGCTTCGAGAGTACTTCCTCTCACAGAACAAGTGTTCATCCCGCTCTGAAAGAATCTGTTGCGTTGTGTCTTTTTGCTTTTATTTTGAAAAATTCCTTTAGTGACACCATGGGTCTGAAGAAAGTAAGTGTAAAAAGCAGTGGTGAAAAGTTGAAATGTATGATTTCACTTGAGGTAAAGTAGGAAATTTATAAAAATCATGAGGAAGAGATAGGAATAATGGATTTGCTGACACAGTATGAGTTGTTCTACATAAATAAAAAATATAAATAAATAAAAAATTAGAAAATTTAAAAAATTAAAAAACAATTAGTTACAATAATGGATAAAATGTTTTAAATGTTTAGTGATAAAGTTAGTCTTCGGTGACATTGCTAGGCTGTTATCCTTCTCATCAGTTAGCCTATGATTTGACTGAACTTCATGGTTTAGTACAGTTTATTTCTTTGCAATTTGTTTTTTCTCTTATTTGATTGTTTGTAAACTATATTTCTTGTTTACTCATATTTTTCTCTTGTAACAAACACAAAAATAGGGGTAAGTTTTAAGAGCCTGGAACAGAATTGAAAAATTCAATTTAATTTCAATGGGATGAAAACTAATTTGAAATACAAGTCTTGAATTATGAGCTCAGAATGAATTAAACACTTATCTCAAGGCAATGATATATATATATATATATATACACACACACACACTATGGATTCACATGTTCCTTAGGGAACTGTGTCCCTGATCAAACCAAATTCATGAATAATTATATAACTACATGCCTAACAAGACTCGTGTTACACCTCTCTGACCATATCCCAATTTGGTCTCATTTAAACACACATGGGGACCTACCGAACTCCATCCACATGATGTAGAAAATACAAGTATAATAGCTTCATCCACATGTAAAAAGGAAAAAAAAAAAAGAAAAGAAAAAGGCTAACAGGAGCATTATTAATAAAAACAGAAAAAAAAAAAGCCAACACTCAATAATATCACAACTATAAATACAGTCACAATGATGTCACAAAAAATCATGTAAAAAAAAAAATATTGCCAAAAATCAATCACAGTAGTATAAACTTGGGAATCCAAAATTTCAGGATTATAGGTCCATATCCAGCCAGGAAGGTTTTTAATTTGCTCATGGAGTCAGGTGGGTTCCAAAATGGTATGTTGGGCTACAGCATCTAGGAGCAAAGTTGAAAAGAGTGGCACACTGACAGTGGCATTTATTTATATATATATATATATATATATATATATATATATACATACACACATATACACACACACACAAGAAAGATAAATCGTTCAGACTGTTATCCTCCTCTTTGTCACATTCACAAAGTTTTGTCCATTGTACACTCCAGCCTTCTTCAAGTGATATACATTGTAATTTTAAACAAAACCATTTATTTAATCCACAGGGATAGATTGCTGCACATGCCATGCCTTTTTCTGGATATCTCACTTTCAGTTAATTCCATTTAGTAAATTATTGCTAAGTTTTTGTTCACTTCTGCTATGGCCAGGTATTGAACTCCCAACTCTTTCAGTCAAACCACTGGATTACTTCAAACGATGCCTTTATCCAATGACATATGGCCCAGTGGATAAAAGCGGTGGTTGAAGCTGAAACTGAGATACACAGAAAAAGCATGGCATGTGGAACTGGAACAATCTACTCCAGTGGAGTAAATAGAGTTTGGTTTGAAATTACAACATATATCACCTGAAGACAACCAGAGTGTATAACAGCCGAAACATTGTGAATATAAAGATGAGAACAACTGTTCGAACAATGTAAATAGATACAATATCTCATTTCAGAAATATAAAATTCAATAGATAGAGAACCAAGAAGCCCTTTTGAATGCTTTTCACAAATTTTTTTTTTTTTGCACCAACCTAATATTTTTTTTTCTTTTTTTTTGACTCCTTAAGCAAGGAGTCAAAAAAAAAAAAAAAAAAAAAAAATAGGTTGGTGCAAAAATAATGACGTAATAATGTCGTTTTCTGACGTTAAAAAATACATAAAAAAAAACGACATTATTACGTCATTATTTTTGCACCAACCTAATAATACACATGAGATTAAAACAAAAGAGTTTGTCTAAAAAAGAAATATTGGTGTTTAGTAAAACAAAATTGTCAGAAATAAAAATTACTTAAAAAAAAAATAATGGTTTAATGCATGTTTGCAATTATAAAATAAAGAAGCCTTTATTTAAGGAGATAGATAAATCAAATATATTCAAGTGATGTCAGTTCTTTTGTCAAAGCAAGATGATAGGTTATTTATTAAGATGAATGAATTCTGATGAGTAACCAAAACCTTTCTTAAATCCTATTGATAAGAAGAGAGAGAGAGAGAGAGAGAGAGTGAGAAAAGACTTAGCAGCTGCAACCTAGTTTCACATAATAATTCATTATTAAATCTAAGGCTACAGAGAAAGAAGATTTACTGATTGAATTATTGTAAACTTCACATTTTAGTCCAAGTAAGATCACAAAATATTAATTTTTATTTATTATATTTTTGATAGAAATTAAAACAGCTTTCAGAAGTTTTTTTTTTTTTTTGTATTTTTCACCCTGTAATGAAACAGACTTAATTCTCACAAGATACAAAATTAATTGAAAAAAAAAAAAAAACAAAAAAAAAAAAACACTATACACTCCTAGTTTTAATTTGGATCTTTGTACATAAACCAAAGTACCAGAATATATATATATATATTATATATATATATATATATATATAAAATGAATAATATCTATACCCAGTGCAAAATTTAGTCCAAATGAATGAAAATAGAGCTCACATTTGAATGGATTTTCATTTACTACAACTGTCATTTTTAATATCTATCATCTGGCTCACACTCTTTCCCAGTTTTTTTTGAACAGGAGTAGAAGTTTATCCCTTGGGCTGCCAATATATAAAAACCACACACAAAACAATTTCCTAAATTATGAAAAAAAAGGAAAAGAAAAGTAAATTAAATTTCAGAGTTCAGACAGAAACATCAGAAGTACAGAGTTGAAGTAGACTTTAGAAGAAACCAGAAACAAGGGATAAACCATTACTCCTGTTCAAAAGACATCCAATTCCTCTTTAGTCTTCTGAAGAGGAGTAGAGGCTTATCACTCATTTCCTGTTTAAGATTGGAATTCCAGTTCCTTATAAAGTCTTTTTCATTCTCTTTCACTCCCAGAAGCTTCTCCCATCTTAGTGGCATTACCACCTTGCTTGGGGTAATTTGATTAAAAAAAAATTTAAAAAGCTAACTTGATCTGCAACTAGAAATATTCAGGGATAATCATACAGCATACTAATATTTACATGGGTCATGCAAAACCAAATGGGATTAGAGTAACAAGGATTTGATCATCAAAACTGCATCCCCCCTAACACATAACGAGAGAGAGAAAGTGTGTGAGAGAGAGAGAGAGGATAGTTCATGAAGCCCAAGCTCATAGGATTATTTTAAGTTGTGAAAATGTTAAATTGGAAATACCAGATTAGAAATATTTATCTGCTAATTAGTACTTTTTTCAGAAATTTTCAGAATGTAGCCCAAAAGACAATAGGAAATTCTTCCCTGGCAATTCTTTATCTCCTCAAAGAAAGAATGCATTCATGCAAGTTAAACATGCATTCATAATGCAACTACATTATTAATACTGTAGCATTCTTGGAGTCAAAGCAAATGTTATATTCAAGCATTGTTGCCTGTTAAACTTTGGTGACTTCCATAGTTTCTTTGTGTACAAAGGCACAAAAATGAGCAAATACTGGCCATTATTTCAATATCAATTCAAATGAATTCGATAAAACTTGGGCAGACATTACAAAGAGGTTATGAATTCAAATACTGATCAGGAAGTGACCAGAGATAACAAGGTCTAGTTTAGATCAAAGGATGAAGCAATAATTCAAGTGACTTAACTCGTTTGTTGCTTCCATGTACCCAGATCCCAAGGAACTACAAAAGATTATTTAAAAAAAGGAATTCATGAAAAGTGGATATGGGATGGGAAGTGTATATGAAATATAAAATAAACAATAGCCAGATTGCTTACCTATTCTTATTAGTCACTTGTTTTTTGCCTCCTGTCTTACAGAATTAAATTGACATTTATCTGAGGTTGAATGTGAAAAAAATAAAATTAAGAAAATAGACTTACTAACTAGTGACTACCACTGCTGACATCATACTCCTACCACCTTACTTGCTACAGACAAGTGGAGAAAAAGGGAAAAAACCAAGGATGAGAAACAATACAAGATCAAACCCACACAATTGTACATAGTAGTTTATCAGTTACAAGTACAAGTATAAATGAAATATAATTGGAGGTCAGCCATTGACAACAGACTTGCTACCAATATTAATTGGTGCTTTGTTTAATACTGAAATATTTTTTAATCTAGGTTAGGTTTTAAACCACATCACTAATGACAGTGTGAGATACCATCTAAGAAGAAACAGGTTTGTTTGAAGACCTTATATCTACCAACAAGAGAAAGTGGAAATGATATGGCTACATCATAAGAGTTAATCTTTCTACTACCAGCCTACAAGGGTGGGCAGAGGCAGGGAGAGAAAAGAATAGGCTGGCAATGTCACTGAGTAGACCAGGAGATCATTCAGAGGATTGGCATGCAACCAAGACATATAGAGGGAACTGGTCAGCTACACAGCTGTATACTGACCCTACAACCAAATCCGGCCACTAGATTAATGATGAGATTGTAGCAACAACTTACTACAACTTGTAGTCTTCACTTTGAGTTGTTATACTTTATCTTATAATACTTAAGGACATGAAAATATTAATGCATGAAAATGTACTTATGATAATCAAACCAATGAAGTATGAAATTTGTCTTACCAAAGATTTGTTAGTGCTAATTTTGATAAACAATGTCGATGTTGTCCAAAAACATCAGAACAAATGCTAATTACTTCAGTGTTTTGCTACTGTCAAACAATACTGACAAATAGTATACAGATTTTATATGGATAATGTTAACTATCTTGGTATAAAATACTACTATATTATTCATGACAAAAGAAAGCATTTCTTTTTAAAATGTTGCCTACATTTTACTTCCTCTTTTTGGTCTTCTTGGGTGTGTGTAATTATATATAAAATACTACCAGCAATTTTCCTTAGATATTAAAAAGTTTTTGATCTTATAAGAAACTAAGTTGATCGAAGTTGGAAAAAGAAATAATTCACCCACAAATGATAGAAATCTTCACAGATGAAGTCATAAAAAGCATTAAATTACCTCATCAAGAGGCAGGGAGGGGGGGCACAAAAATAGTTTACATGCAAGAAATCTAACAGTCCACAAAAAGTTATGAACTATACAAACATGCAAAAATGCTTTTGTACAAAAAACAAAGCAAAAAAGTTGGTACATGTGAAGTCCAATACTGTTAGGTGTATCAACTGTTAAATTACAAAATACATATAAAAAAATCATGAAAACAATGACTGACTTTAAAACAAATTAATCTGAGTAATTCAATAATTTTATATTAACAGTAATAATAGACAAATGAAAACTCAATTTGTCAAGTGAGATTAGAAAAGATCAATATCAAGAGAATATTAACTTTAAAGTTTATTTAGATTTTTAAAAACTGAACTATTAAGATTAAAAGAGGTCAATAATCCACATGGCTTTTATTTTTTTATAATTAATGCTGTATAAATGTGTAGGTTGCCATAATATTTCATTAAATACAAATAAATCCGATAAACCATTTATTAAATGTCTCATTGTGATTAGGGGGATATTTTTCTGGATATCTTGTTTAATTAGGTCATGTAATTATGAGGCAAACTTTTAGAAAGACCTGTGCCATTTGCTTTATTGAAAAACCATACAAGCCAAATAAGAAATAAGTGATTTGCATTGAATAAAAGGTTTTGCTTGCTTGTTTTTCTTTATTTTTTTTTTCTTTAAATCGAAAAAACTTCTGAGATCACTAGTATTTTTGTAATTAGAGTAAAGAATTTCTTATTGCAATGTACAATATGGAATTGAGTTAATAGCAAAAATGTTTTTTTCAACAGAATTACTTTCAGATAGTTTTCCTTCATTATCATTAAATAAAGCATCTTAAATGTTATTTCAGAAATGGTTATAATCAAATAGCAAGACATTTTCAATCTACTTTTAGTTGTCTCATCAACTAATACACATCACACACACACACAAAATATATTGATAAATTCATTTTCCATAGCTTATCAACTCTTTTGCAAGTTATTTAAAGCCAGAAAATATTTTTAAATTGTAAGAATTTTTTTTTTAAGTTAATCATTTGCTGATACAAGTTTTAACTTTTAATTAACCCATAGCTAAGGGAGAAGAGGTGGATTCATACCATTCCCAAGAGTATTTGTGTACAAGTGAATATAACAAACCTAACAAGAATTGGAACTCTGCCCTCTGATTAACAATTCGGAGCCATTATCCATTACACCACCTGGTATTCCCAAACAGTTACCAATCTAGGTACTGAGCAGTCTTGACCTGGAACTTCAGAAATTATACAGGAACCTGTGTTTCAACATGATGCCAAACAGAAAATAAAGAAAAAAAAGAAAACCCTATAGAATGGCATCTTAAATATTACTGGAACTTCAGTCATATTCCCTGTTTGGCTTCATACCAAGTTTCATTCAAGTCATTATTAATTTAAATATTTCTAATATTTGTGGGAAAAAGTGGGTTTTATGACATAAGATACAGTACTTAAAAACTTTTCTTCTGGTCAAATTTTAATATGATAAAATGCAAATTGTATTGTGTGAACCAGCCAGAAAAACAAAAAAAACAAAAAAAATCCACAGGCACAAACTATGCAATGTATTTAAATTGCCATTCTTTACCAAAGAAAAATCTAATTTACAGTTACACATATCTAAAAAAAAAAAAAAACTTTCTTTAGTTTATTTTATGTAAACAAAATCAGCCATTTCAGTTCAAGTTAATCAAAGATTTCACATCACAAGCCAAATTACAAAATTTCATGCTCAGATTTTTTTCAGATCAACATTGACTAAAGTTTGTTTTTTTTTTTTTTTCTTGGGGGGAATAAAAATGTAAAAAAATGTGTAAAAAAAGAAAAACAAAAAAAAAAGAAAAACAAATGTTTTAAAAAACAAATAAGAAAAAATGAATTTAAAAAAAAAACACAAACAAAAAACAAAACAGGAAACAAAAAACAAAAAAGGAAACAAAAAAGAAAAAAAATCTTGTGGATTTTGACTCACATGAATAAAGTTGACATAAATGATTACTTAAATTAGAAAAACAATTATATAGTCGCAATCTGATTCTAAATCTGCTATGTTGCATTAATCAATAGGACAGGAAATCAAAACATATGCAGTAAATGATAAGATGGACATTGGACAAAACTTTAGAAATGTGACTTGGGTCAAAAATAAATCTTTATTACAAAAATTAAAATTTTTTTTGAGTTTTGTTAGGACTGATTGACTATTTGGAAAGTTAGACATAAAAATAAACACAAAACAGATGTGATACTAAACTTTATTTATATTCTGAGCCATTTTTTTCCAACACATAGATGGAAAATAAAATTTCAACACCCTAAATATGCATTTCAATTTACAGGTGAATAAATTGAGAGCTAATTTAGCTGAACTCCACTAAATGATCTTATTACTGTATACCCTCTTTGGGCATCTTACTCTCACATTCATAATTGTTGAGACAGCAAATATACCAAAAGGAATGGACATAATTAAAAGGGACAAAAAGGGATAACAGCTGCAATATTTGACAATTCAAAAAAAAAAAAAAAAAAAAAGAGAATAAGAGAAAGAGCAATAACTGATAATTTGCACAAATGCACCATTACATCTGGATTTGCAATCACTAAATACCTTATAGAAAAGTGGGAGTGTGAATAGTCCTTCTGAGAGAAGACATGTTTTCAGTTCTGTGCAGGTCAAATTTTAACTACCATTTAAAAGTATTTGAAACTATTTTCATTAAATTAAGACAATCTTTATGTAAACAGAAGAAATGGTTATTAGGACTGAATGTGATTTGTTTATAAAAAAATATACCAGTCAATATATTATTCAGACATGTGTATTTCCTTTTTATTTGATGTGTACAAAAACTTGAGAGGAGTGATAACCGGATAGATCATTCTGTTATTCTCTTTTATTATATTTTTTTTCAATTGCCAACTACTGCAGTGGTTTTCTCCCCTACCCCACACTTTTAATCATGTCCATTCTTTCTGCTATAATTAAATTTTGTAGACCCAATAAAATCTTCAAGATAGCAATTGATTCATTATTCCATGCCTTTTGCACTTGTGAATGCAAGAGTTATAGGTGGGTGTAATGAAGGTGTTGCCAAGTCATCGTTCATCCACCGCAAGAAGAATTTGCATGGCAATATGGTATTGTTTGTAGATGTAAACAGAAATGATTGTAGTGCAATTCGAACCTGAGCCTCATATTAACCAGTTGAGGTTGATTTATCTTGAGTAAAATAAACACACAAATGCCTAGCCAGGATGTTGGGAGAGTGATACAATTTGCATATGCAAATTTAGTCTAAACACCCAGATCGAGTACTTTGGAAGAGAATAAAAGAGCAAACATGATTGGCAGATGGGAGAAAGGCGTTCTTAATTAGGTTTCTCAGGATGGCCAGAGTAAGCAAGAAACTGAGAAGTGTGAGTGTGTTTCTTTCCTTTTGTCTTTTACTTTACATTCTTTTGACTTTAGTGGGCTAAATGAATGAAGTGGGTGTTGTTCCATCATGTCCTATACATCTTCAACATGAACAATGAAGTTGGGCTGGGACATTGTTAAACATCTTGCAGAGCAGTTGGAGTATCATGGTTACAGACGAGGGTGTGGAAACAGCATATCCCCTTCTGGTTGCAAAGTACAGGGTGGTCCAAAAGTCTTGTCACCCCATACATAATATAGTCTCTATTTCAATGTTCTGTGGGATATTATCAAGGAGAGAGTTTCACATGAATGATACCAGAATATCCATCAGTTGAAGGATACTGTTTGGAGAGCCTTTGCAACTATCAACAAAATGCAGCTTTGTAAAATATCACACAGGACATGGCGCCACATCATTTTGTGTCATGAAAACAATGGTGCGCATACATATTTTCTTGATGTGTTACAGAGTCGATGAATTATGAATAAACTGAATCCAGTACATGTGCTTTGCATTACTGCATAACGTGCTCTTTCATTGTTCGCATTACTTTTTGGTAAAGGGTGACAAGACTTTTGGACTACACAGTAAAAAGAACAATGTACTTGATTTACATAGCACTGTTCAATACTCCAAAACACTGAAAGAAAGTGAAAATTTTAACTTATGGCACCCAACATCATAATGGCATAGAACTGGTGTGACACACAGGCCCAACCTATGTTGCATATGCAAACAACCATCACTTGCAGAACCTGCTCTTATTGCTGGATGCTACAGAACGTCATCTGATCCCCCAGCTGACAACACCACAGATAATACGCATAACAGTGTTGTGACCTAAGAAGACTAGCTAGGAATGTGTGCATAGTTCAAATGCAAGGAAATGATTTCCAGTGGTCTATTTTGACATTCCTAAGGATGCCATAGAGTCTACAATTGTTGCCTTTATATTATCTTGACAAACATGTCTACTGCATGACTAGTCTCAGAGGGCACAAATGTTTGTTTGATCACTGCTGCCAACATTGAAACAGCACCAATGTGCCATGCCCAACATGCACCATAATTCTCTGAAATGACCATTCAAATGTTCCAAAATCCAGTCCTCCTCAAATTACTCTAATTGAACAAAAAGGAACATGTGTGCATCTTGGTGACAGAACCTTATTGCATCATACATCATTGTTTGAAGCTTGGATAGTGTTCGACATAAAAATGGTTTAAAATGTTCTTCAAAATGGTACAATTCTATTTTTTTTTTTGTCGGTATATCAATTCATATAGTTTTAAAATTTTCAAATATGGATTTGAAAATCATTAAAAAAGACTGATAATTGCCAGTTTAAAGTTAAAAATTAATTGAAAGCATTTAAAAGGACATCAGTTTCTATTACCTTGCTTGTTCATGTGATAACCAAGACGATATTGGAATGAAAGGATTAGCTGTTTATTGATTTATTGTCATTTGTATGAAATCATCAACTATTGCCAAGTATAAAATTGATTTTAAATACTATGTAGGTTGGTTCAAAGTGAAAAAAAATGTTATGAAATTAATTGATCCAGAATCATTACAAAAACAGCAAACACTGATGCTCCACATACACACAAAAACATTACTCCATACTCTGCAATACAGCAAATCTGCAAAGTAATTATTTTTTAAATAAACAACACAGAAAGAACAAAAAAGATTAGTCGTAAATGCATTCACAAAGTTCAGTGCAATAGAAGAAAGAAGTGAGATTAAGTGACAGCGCCAACCTAAGAAATGGGGGGGGGGAATTTCTCCTGCAGAAAGAATTAATAGCACTTGCCCTTATGACCAAATGTAAATAACATTTAATTTCTAAGACTTAGTGTTCTGGTGAGAAGGAAAAAAAAAAAAAAAAAAAAAAAATTGAAAAAGAAATTTCTAGCTAGATATTTACTTTATGCCCTTAAGTGAAAAGACAGAGTTGGTTTAGCTAACCTGATGGACATATGAGTATGGGTCCAGTTTAGCATTATACTTATATTGCAAATCAAACAGCTTCACTAAAAACTTAAGTTATTGGAATTTTCAAAAACTAATCTGCTATAAAAAACTAAGTTCCATCGGTAACAGCGGAAAATTTTATAACTATAACTTTAGCCATCTTCAATTTATGTGCTTAGATAAAGACCACATTTGTTGAAGTATGACTTCAAAGTTGACAAAATGCAAATCAAAGAAATAAAGGGGGGGGAGGAAAAGAAAAGAAAGATATCTAGAATACATGAATGATTAAAATTGTGCTTATTAACCCACCAAACTTACATGCAAATATTGATACCATTAAAGAGAAAAGAAAATGTATATATATATAATTCTGCTGGTAGATTTTACAAGGAAAGAGTCAGCTGGAAACATTTCCCAAACAAATGATCTACATACTCAAAGAAACGGCATTCAAAACACTGAAAGTGGTGATGTCAATCAATAACAAAAATAAAAAAAATAAACAAGAACAAGAAACCAAACACCATCTGAAAAAAAATGAAAGAAAGGAAAAAGTAAAGTTTGGAAACACATTGCCATCCTAGATGTCCCTGGCGTTTATTTACCTTCATAATAGTCCGGTTCATAGGGCTTAAAATAATGCACTCCTGTAGGTAAAGAAAAAATGTCAGGAATACAATTTGGGGAAATACAAAAAAACAATGTCAACAAACTAAGAAGACTACCTTAAAGATAAAGAATTCGCATTAAGCGTTTGGCTGTTTACAGACATCATGTGGGGAGGGGGGGGGTGAATTTATTTCATCCTTGGACATATGGCAAAAGAAAAAAAAATTTAAACTGCCACAACACTTTCACTCAGTACAATATACAAGACAGGTTTCATGACAGACTTTTTTTTTAAATGACACTTCACCTCAAAAGGATCCATTTTAAAGAACTTAGATTAAGTGCATTTGACCACTGTGAAAACCTATTTGTCAACTTATATTCATATGACAAGTGAAGGTTTATTGCCTGTTCATTTCTTCATCTAAACAAAATTAGAACTTTTCAGCAGTATCTGACCCAGACTTACAATTGTCAGAAAACCAGATAGGTTTTAACTAATGCTTTAACCCACCAGGCCATGTAAAAATCATACTCTAAGTTCAATGGAAGAAACGCAAGCAGCACAAAGCTGAGTAAGACCTGTGACTAATAACTGATATGAGTTATCTCCCCCCTATGTAGGGGGAGTAGAATGAGAACAATCTACAACTGTGGGTGGAATAAAGAGTTCAGTTTAAAATTTCAACAACAATGACAAACACTTAAAGAAGGCTGAATGCTACAACAGCTCAAATGTCATGAATATAACAACCAAGGTATACATGCTGGTCAAAACAACAGAGCATAGAATTCCTCATCTCGAAAATTTCAGGGAGAAAAAAAAAAAACAAAAAAAACGATGGCACATAATGTAACAGGTTCTGTTAGCAATATTACAAGTTCATCCCTAAAATCAGATTTCTCAACGGCATAAACAGCTACATTTATATAGTTGCAAAATATAAAATAAAAAAAATAAAAAATGTACATATGCTATAAATGTGTGCTATTTGTTACCTGATAAAACAAGCAGGAAGTTTGTAATAGTTAATGTATAAATCTAAATAGATTAAGTTGGACACTGGCCAGTCTAATATCCAGATAGTTACTAGTCAGTAAAGAAGTGTTTGTTATGAATCATCCAAATAAAAATAGAGTCTATAAGTGGATAAGTAATTCTGATGCAACAAATTGACTCAAGAGTTAACAAAGACTGCTGGTCACAACACTGCCCATGAGAGAAGAGTCACCTGACACTAATTATATAAACAAAATGAAATGACAAAGTAGGAAAATTTATTTTTGCATGTGCTTCATTCCTACAAGAGCTTAATAAATTTGCATTTCGCTTTTGATGAAGAAAAAAAAAAAAAAAAAAAGAAAAAAAAAAAAATGTACACAGAAAAGTACTATTGAGAAAACGTGTGTTCAAATTTAAGTGAGAAAATTCTAAAAATAATAGAAACATTTTCAACATTATGGAAAGGAAATTATGGAGGGCAGTAAGTGATATTTCAGTTATACTGGAATCGAAAGTGAATTGTCATTAATATATTTATCGATTTTTTTAATGCAATAAATTAATTATTTTCATTCATTTATTTGATTTTTTTTTTTTTGTAATTGCTCAGAAATATAGCAGAAAAAGAAAATCATTTCTCTTGAAAATGAATATAACTGGAAAAAAACTGAGACATATTTATGGGGAAAAGAGTCAATTAAAACAGCATTTAAAAAAAAAAGAAAAAAAAAAAAAAAGAAAAAGTTTTCCTATTTTATAATTTCAGGTTATTAATAGTCTTTCAGATATATTTGTTTTCTATCTCAATTTACATTTTACATTTTATTGTGTGAGAGAGAGAGAGAGGGTAATACAAAAGAAAATAATTTTTGAATGTAGCACAGAAAGTAAACAGTTGCCCTTAAGTGAACGCTATTCCGACCCAGCTTGCCGTGTACTGCAGTTGTTGACTGACCAATTTGTTTCCAGTAAATGCGTACCAGTTTTAGCTCTAGGTACAACAAAAATAAAAATATATTTATGAGACTTGCATGACATAAGTGAGTGTGGACAAGGAATTACAGGTAGTAGTCAGTAACAATAAATAGAAAAAGCACAATTGGGTTAATTTTTTGGAGTTGGTATGCAATTGAGACAAATATTGTGGGCAGTTGGAGAGAAGACCAGGAAAGGACAGAGATTGACAAACTGAAATAGTTTTCCTTTCCTTAAAAACAGTTGTTCTGTTTCAGTGGTTTGAGTGAAAATGGAAAGAAAGCATTTCAGTATTACTTCTGAAAATACATTGTGACTTTCCACATTCTTTTTTTCATCCTTTTTTTCATCCTTTGTTTTGTGATGCTTGCAAAGCACATTATGGATTTTCAGATGGCTGATAAAAAAAAAAAAAATCAAAACAAAAAACACAAAAATGTAGTGCGTGTTTTCTTTTCCTTTGGTGACAACTACTGCTGAAACTAGGAATGTTTAGAGAAGGTTTTAAGGAAGAAACTTTATGTACTACAAGTGCTATTTGCATTTCAAACCAGTCAATTAGAAACTAGCCAGTCTTCAACTTGTTGAGATGAAAATCTTATTTCACTAGGAATTCAAATTTTGGGTCATTGATTAGGCAACTGTTTTGTCTTGGAGAAAATGCCATCAGAAGATTTATAGAAAGAAAGAAAAAAAATAAAAAATAAAAAAAAAATGTTTGTTCCAAAAGTTAAAATAAAATTGAAATGACCCACATTTATTTATTTTTTCCCCCCTTTAAAACTTATGAATTGCAATGAGTCATGGTAATATTAGTTATTTCCTTATAAGGAAACATACAATATTTTATGACCAAACAAATGGTGTTACTGTTGACAGGAATTTATAAAATCTTTATCTTAAAAAATTTTTTTCAGGAAAATAGTGGACTTGGGAAACCTAACTGTTATTGCTCTTTCTAGTATTGATGGGGTGGGAGTTCCTAAGCTTTTGTTTAAAAATGTAGAAGGTCAACATTTTGATTACGTCTTTAGTCTCTTTGAGTTAGGTTATATCTATTTTAATTGTGGCTGCTGTTGAAAGTTCTTAGGTGATGGGCTTCTATTATTTGGTACAGTTCTTTGAGATTGTGTAGTACCAGTCCATGGGATTCAAAGAGGGATGATCATCTCCAAGACCTACAGGGTTCATTCATTCAAAGCCATTTTTAATTACCAATCTGAGAAAGCATTGTATACAGCTGACAGTTCAGACCTTTGGTACTATGTATGACATAATTCCAGTTATTTTGGAGTAACCTCATGCATGTGTGAAAATCAAAATGCATATTTAGGGATAGGTAGAAATAAATGACCAAGAATCTATGAATAAGGCATCCTGTTTACATTGCAAGTGGTTAGAGATATTATATGCAAATCTGTTTAAATATTGTAAGAGTTAAGAGAAAGAATAAAAGCTCAAAGAAAAGAGGGGGGATGTCAATTATCTTTTATCCCTTACAACAGGACATCACCAATCTTAGAATCACCAGCAATGGTTTCACTCATCTACAATTGGTCCCCACTCAACAAACTCTTTAAATGAAAAAAAAAAAAAAAAAAAAAAAAAAAAAAAAAAAAATCTTTGTAGTATACATTTCAAAAGGACTAAAACATCAAATATAGTTTTTCAGTGTGCAGGAGAATAAATAATATAATATAATATATAATAAACACCAACTTTATAATAAATTTTGCATTATTAATAATTGTTGTTTTTTTAATTTAGGGCTTTTTTCTTGCGCTCTTTAAAAATAAGGAGTCAATTTCCAGATGATATTTAAATTTTTTTTTTCAGCAAAGAACATAGCAATACACAAGATAGTAATCAATGGTATCCTTTCAACAAGAAAGGAAACTTACCTACTTCAATCAGTGAGAAAGCAGCAGTGTGTGTGTGTGTGTATATATATATATATATATATATATATATATATATATATATATATATGGGCGCAT
This sequence comes from Acanthosepion lycidas, assembly GCA_963932145.1. Taxonomy (NCBI): domain Eukaryota; kingdom Metazoa; phylum Mollusca; class Cephalopoda; order Sepiida; family Sepiidae; genus Acanthosepion; species Acanthosepion lycidas. Next base: position 89,726,353 of record OZ010586.1, on the reverse strand, counting down.
GGTTGAGTGGTTAGAAGGTTTGCTTTCTGACCATGAAACCCAAGTTTGAATCTCACCATGGTCAATTTGTCAGAAAGGAGACCATCTGATGTTATCGGTCTGGAGGGGGACGATCCCAGCGTGCAACACCTTTGGAAAGTGCCTGAAAACCATACCATGGGTTGACGCAAGCCTTGTGAGTGAAATTGCATAGACAGAACACTTGGGGGAGAGTCGATAGCTGTGCTAGTATGAAGTCACAAGTCATTGTGACTGGGGGTGTGAGTGTGCTGGCCTTGTTCAGATTGTTGATCACGCTAGATAACATGCTCTCTCTCCCAGAAACTGTAACTAAGGTCTACTCAGTATAGTTGGGCTCTGTTGGTGTTGAACAAATGCAAATATGCCTGAGTGAGTGTCTGAATTAGGGATTGGCTAGTTAGTGCCCTAGTAGACGGGTATCCTCAAATTCGTGTGACCAGCTATTATATATATTAGTAGAAAATATAATGGTCACAAATTTGCACACTACAAATTCACTTTCTGCCACTGACTTCATATGTGCTTGAAGACAGGAATGCTAATCCATAAGTAGTACATCCAGGTTGTGTGTGTGTGTGTGTGTGTCCCATGCAAATACTATCACTTAAGTTAAGCAACATTGAGCCTGGTCAGTATTTAGGTGGGTGACCACTTGGGAATACCAGGTGCTGTAAGCTTGGATGTGCAGATGGTGTAATGGATAATGGCTCAGAATTGTTAATCAGAGAGCAGAGTTCCAATTCCCATTGGGCTTGTGGTATTCCCTTAATCACAAATATCCTTGAGAAAGGTAGGATAAGATTTGTGCCATTTGACTAATACACTGGAATCAACATTTTCTCCTCAAAGCATTTGCAGTATTATTCTTCCCAGGATGGTAGTTTTATCAAAATTGTAGCAAACAAGCTCAATCCATCTCTGAATTTTATTCTTCTTAATATTACTAGTCTGCTTAGAATCAAATATGAATGCCATTGGTTTTTGAACAACCAGGGTAAAGTGGTATCCAATTAAACAGTGACTCCACTTGCCTCAAGTATAACACGTTTTCTTTCCTATGTTGCTGAGGATTTTTGTTCACTAATATTTAACGTTCTTGAAAAGGAAACTACTGATCTGACTAGCTTGATTTCAGACAGCAATGATAGTGTCATAAGATGTAAAAGCAACGCTTCGATAGAATGTATTTTTTTTCCTCCTTATTAAGAGCAACCACCTCATAATAATTGGCAATCCAAGGGGAATAGTAGGAGATAATACTTACAGCATAACACTGAAGAGCAAAAGGAAGTTCTTTAAGTGGCTGAAATTTTTCAGAATAAAGTTTAATTTTAGCCACAGAAATAGTGTAAGCCAGAAGGTCCACAAAAGTCAGAGAACAAGCACTTGTAAGAATTGTAGGTCACATCAAACTTCAAAGCAGTCTTAGTAAAACTCCTGAGGCTAAATGTAATATTCTTCGTTAATTCTATCACCTCCACACACACTATTCAGGTAAGCCAATGTGTCAGAAAGAGTTGCTGATGATGAATTCATGCATAATGTGATGAAAATAGGGAATTCCATTGGTTACTTCAAATGGAATACAATCTGGAATTAGTATGGCTGACCACAGGCATCAAAATCAACATAAGGATTCGACAAGTATCAAGACATGTTGGCAATCAGATTTTAAGTCAGTTGTAGTAAAAAAAAAAAAAAATTATATATATATATATATATATATATATATATATATATTGCCAGTGTTTGTTAGTTCCTCAGGGAAGTAAGCATATAACATTGTTGTAGTGGAAGAAGAAAGCAGTGATATATATTGCTGAAAAAAAAAAAAAAAAAAAAAAAAAACACTCACATCCAGACTAGTTCTTTACAGGGAGCTCAGAAAATCATGCAAATTTTGCTTGAGCAATAATGGCTATCACAAGCATATAAAAGTTCTAATTTTTCAAGATGTGCATATTTTTTTTTTTTTTTTTTTGCTAACAACCCAGTAGCAGAATTTAAGGATCATTTCATACATATGGATTTGGGGCTATCTTTCCACTGAAACTTTGCAACAGGTTCAGTCCAAAACCGACTACCATTCTTGTGTTTCTCATGAGTGGTCACTATACCTCGAGCTTGCTTGTTTGGCTTATCACTTTGCAAGTATCTTTTTCACTTCAGTTTCAATAAAATGTTTTTCTGGATAAATATATTTCCTTGACTGGGCAACAGTCATTGGCGAGATTAGCAAAATATCAGAGGAGAAACAGTGACTGGAGATTGCTCTACACTGAAATTCATACATGTGTTCTGATGTTACTTTCTAAAGTTCTGTCCGAGAATAACATTAGAACAGAAATCAAACAGCATAAAGGTCCTGTTACTTTATTGAGAACAAAAAATACTCCTTTCTATCTTTGTGTATTTACTGAATTCATTTTCTATCTGCACACAGATATAAATTCTGGATTATTCTAATATCCTTCCAAAATAAATCAAGGTTACCTGGCAGTTCAAACAGTTCTTTGTGACATACTTTATCAAATGCTTTTGCATAATTGATAAAACAGATATCAATCCTTTTTACAGTGCTCTTTCTGATATCATTCTGAGCCTAAATATTACATTTCTTGTTCCAGTGATAGTAGAATCGACATGACTATCTGTTCAACAGCTTTATTTGCTTAACTAAAGTTTCCATGTAACAGGATAAAATATTTTCTTCCTAGATATTTAAATTTTTGTACTTGTTTAATTTTGGTACTTCCAATTTGTAATTCACATGTTGGGCTGTTTCTTTTGCTGACGACCATACATTATGTTGTCTTACCGTTAATCCTTTGTTCTCACTATTCTTTACTATCTTCTTTAAGAGTTCTTGTAGTTTCCTTTCTCTGACTGCTATCAACACTGTTGTCTGCATATCTAATGTTGAGATTGTGACCAGCAATAATGAATCAAGGTAGGACTTCTAATTCACTCAGGATTGTTTTACTGTAATGTTTAAGTCTGGTGAGAAGACATCTTTGTCTTATGCTCCTTTCTATTTTTTTGTCTATTTATTGAATTCATTTTCTATTCAAAGGCAGGCAGTTTGCTCCCAGTACACATTCTGTATTATTCTAATATACTTCCCAAATAAATAAAGCTTACCTAGCAGTTCTTTGTGATGTAACTTGTCAAGCACCTTTGCATAATCTTTAAAAAGCATAGGTATACCACCGCTTTGAATTTCTAGTGAATAAAAATATTCAATAAAACAGAAGAATTGTAGGAATCTAATGGTGATTACGAAAGTGTTTGGAGTGATCACTAGCGATGGTTATGTCTCCATTCATCTTCCCATAGGGCCTCAGACCCAACACAGAGGCCAACATCAAGTGACTTGAGGAGGTAATGCTGGCTTGAGTCAAGATGATGGTTGCAGGAAGACCCTATGTCTGGCAACAGGACTCTGCAACATGCCACACAAACAGGAGAACCCAGTCATGGCTGTCAGACAATTTCTGCAACCATATCCTCTCCTTACATCTGGCCACCTAACTCCCCAGACTGCAACACTTGATTATTATGTGTGGGGTGCAGCTGAGCGAGAGACCAACAAAACTCCTTGTAACAACAAAGATGAACTGAAGGAAAGGAATTTGGCAACATTCAACAACTTAAACAAAAAAAAACATCCTGAAGAGTTGGAGAGGAGATTCTGAGGTCGTCTGGAGGATATGGTTGAAGTCAATGGCAATTTTATCGAATAAATTTAATCTTTAGTATTTTAAGATATGTTTGCGTAATTTTGTTAAATACATCTGTTAAAATGAGATGTCAGTGTTATGACAATTTATCCACCAAATCCTGTAATTGGAGACTGAAGTATAAAAAAAATGATTCCTAGCCTTATTGAATGACAAAACTTTACAAAATGTCCTTGCCACATGTTATATCACGGACTTGATTGTTCCAAAAAAGATACCTATTTCCAGGGAAGAAACACTGACAAGTTGCAGCAGATGTTTGGCCACTTTTAGATGATCTCTCACTACTCATACATGTGTTTGTGTGCATCATCAATGGAAGAATCTGCTGTTGCATTAAAAGTTGCCCATAATAAAGAGTTCTGAACTTGAACTATTTGAGGCCTGTTCTTGAATGATCAAAAGGAGTTTCAAGATAGTGTTTTCTTCTGAAGCAGCCTCACGATATTAGCTATTATATATATATATATATATATATAGATAGATAGAGAGAGACACTTTTCTATGTCAAAGCTCTGAAATTAGTTTTTACTCAGATGTAAATATTCAACTAATAAATCTTTTGGCTGCTGCCAACAAGTGTCTAATAAAGGTCTTGCACACACCTTGTTTTAGGCTCCACATACAAGTTCTACAAACTACATACCACGGGTGAAGTTTCACAGTCAAAAAGATACACAGAAAAAGGAATGTACTTAATGAATACATTCATTTTATCTGGAGAGTGTTAAAAAGGAAATTGTTGAATGAAATAAACCAATGATTTTGTTCTTTAAAAGCAGAATGGGAATTTGACTTGGTTTCAAAACTCTCAGGTTGCAACAACTTTCATGGTCCAGTTGTTTGTAGTCAGGCTAGGTTTCTTTGAATAAATTGTAATAGAAATTCAATTTATTTCTTAGTTTTTATCCAAGCAAAAACAAACAAAAAACATGGTTGAACATGTGACAGCAATCTATATAGCCTCTATGTAAGAAATAAAAATCTTGACTTTATATGAGAGAGAGAGAGAGCGCGAGCATGTGTGTGTCTGTCAGAGTACAAATTCTAGTTGAATTTGTTATATTTACTTATGTGCTAATACCCTTGAGAAAGGTATGAATTCATTGCTTCTCCTGACCCCACCCCCCAAAAAACTATAGATAAATGACAGGACACATTAAGGCCTATAGAAATAATGTGGCAACCAGTCTGCAAGATAACTGAATCCAAAACTTGAGGAGGCTCATTTGGAGACTGTGCAGTACACTATGTGCACCAGTTCTGTATTCAGTTCTGAAGAAAAGTGTGGACGGTTCTGTAAACACCTTCACCACACTAATTAAATGCACAGGTAGTTTGGTTGTTCAGTTCTAAAGACTGAGCTGTTGTACCCTCATATGTCTAAAACAATAAGAGAATCACACACACACACACACATATATATATATATATATATATATATATAAATTTGTCATTTAGCTGATTGATGCTATTTTCAGCATATCAACCAAGTTTCATAGATGTATCCTCCAGCAATTGATCTGACCACTCGTTAGATGCCAGCAATTGTTTTTTTTATTTTCTCATTTTTCATATCGAGTTAAAAAAATAATTTATGCTCTTTTTATTGTGCATGTATGTACATGCGACTGCCAGCATACATGTGTGTATGCGTACAATGTTGTGGATATTTCTCCTATTCATCAGTTTTCTAGTCTCTCGATATTCTCTCTTTATTAGTTTTATACTTTTTTCCTCTTTCAACCCTGAGTGTCAGAGATGAATGTAACAATCAAACATGAGGTTTCACACAGTCTCTGCTCTTGAGCATTTTAGGGCTATAAATATACATACACCATGTTACTTTTAATCCCATAGTGAATAATTACCAGACACATTATTACAATACCAGAGTGCATTTACATCTCACTACATATGTTTATAGGATCTTTAACAGTATCCAAGACAAAAGTGGAGAAAAAGTCGACAAAGTGGAAAAGCTTATCAATGACGTTGTGCTGACATCTGCTGCTCGTGGGTTTTTCAGGTTGGAATGAAAGACAAGATTGTGTGTAAGAAAAATGTGTTCAGATTTTTGAGGATAAGAGGGGCAATAAATTAAATTCCCTTATCAGATTTAATGACCCAAAAGTTAGTTAGTGGCATACACACACACACACACAGTAGAGCCATTGGTGGTGCCTGCTGGATTTTAAATATGCCCACTATGTGCGAGTAAATATATATCTTTTGGGATTTCATCATCCACAGGTTGGGGGGGGGGTCTTTAAACAACACCTACTATAGTGAACAAAGTTTTATCGTACATGATTTGAAATTATAGGGAGAGAAAATAAATCTTACCCTTAATCAGAATCCAAACTTTTCACCTGGAAATCCTATCAGTAGAGTAAACTTGTATTTACTTTCACTAATTCCTATTCCTGCTGAGAGAGTTTTATTTTCAAGAGCAAGATTAATTACAATGACACCTCAGCCATTTTGGGAGCTTGACTATTACTTTGCATTATACAGAGCAATCAAGAGAAAGCAAAAGGCAATAAAAGTAGTTATTGTTGATTCCACTTTTACTGGTGAAGGACTGCAAAATAATTTCCCCTCCCCTTTTATAGGCAGACACACAAATGCATGCTTGGATTTTTTCCTAGCCAATAAAATAGACCAGTTCTTGGTTTCATCTGATTCATTCCCGATCTGATTTATCTTGAAGTCAAAATGCTATGTTTGCTTGTCCAAACTTGCTTTTTTGTCAATGCAAATTCTTAGTTTGTGAACTTTTTGCAATATTACTGCCGATTTGTCTTGCATATATTGTTTGCTTGTTTTATATTCTTTTTGCCCTCTTCCTTTTTCCTGTTATTGCTTATTGCAAACTTTGTCAATTCTGTTATTTATTTTGCATTTAACCATGGCTACTCATTCCAAAGTTCCAAAACTATAAAGAAATAAAACTGACAAAATCCACTTAGAAAGAAAAAAATAAAAAATAAAAAAAAATACAAACATTATGACAAGAGGTTTTGCATGACTCACAGGTGATACTATAAAGTACTAAAGCAAAGTTACTAAGAATTCTCTAAGAACAATTACTTTGAGTAAATCAGTTAAAAATATATCTGCTTGTCCAAGATCATACCCAACACTAATTAAATATGATTTTCAAATCCTTTAATTTCAGAATTACTTTGGAAAGTGTATGCCTGATCAAAAAAGGATTTTCTCATTTTAGGATAAACAATAAATAAAATGCATAAATAAACAAATTATGATGTCTAGTCAGAGTTTGGAAAGTGGGTCAGGCCAAAAGTTTTTGAGCAACCCCTCATATTTAATTAGCTAAGTGACATGGCATTGCTTGAAATAAACTTATGAAGTATTTAGAATTATGTACAGTTCTCCCTCTCTACTTTAGGTTTTTTTTTTTTAATAGCTTCAAGTTCCTGGAGTATTGCTATGAAACCAATTACTACGGGACAGACTTTTAAACAATGCTAATTACTTTTCAAGTTGTATTGCATATAAATAAGAAGTAAACATAGAAAATGTCTAAGTTAATGCATAAAGCTATATTTCTTTTAAAAGGAATTTAGAAGACCAGTTAACAATACAAATATCAGCATTACTATGATAACCAAAACACAAGATATTCTTTTTCAAAATAAAAATTAACCACGTCAAGTGTTTGGCAACATTGTTTTTCCTAGAAGTATTAAAAGTTTTCAATTCAGTCATTTGTGTATCATTAATGATGTTGAAGAGGCATTATTTTTAAAGTGTACTATAAAATCATTTAACATTGTTTTGTTAGATTTTGCATGAAAACATTTAAAATGTTCAAGCTATGACAAAAAGTTGTCATTTCATCTAAAATTCAAAAGTCCTAAACAATGTCATAATCCCTAAAATGAAATCAAACAAGCTGAATTCAACCCCTGTACACACACACAAACATTATATATATGGAAAATTATGAGCATTACAAATAAAATATGTAAACAAAAGCAAAAATCCATAAATGTGCACATGTAAAAAAAAAAAAAAAAAAATGCAAAATTTAAGAGTGCCTGTATGAAACAGATTAAAAAAAAAACATAGAAAAAAAAAAAGAAAAAATGTATATCAACGGAAAAATTGCATTGGAAATATAGCCATTTAAATACACAATCCCCTGAAGAATGGTTGGCACCAACAAACGTTGGAGTTGGGAGTTAAGTAAATTTTAATATATATATATATACACACACACACAGAATTTTCACTGGATAATGTTTGTTTTCAATCTACATGATTAATATTTACCATTGAATTAAGCACATTCACAGAGAAAGAAATAATGTGAAAAAATATTTTGTGAAACACACACACATTATATATATCTTTTCCACTTTCTGCAGAAAGTTTGTTTTTTTTCTTCATAATGTTACTTTACAGTTTAAAGATATAAAAAGGATTCTTGTTAACCTAATAATTGTGAGTCTCGATCAAAATCAGATTATCAGACTTGTTTTAAGGCTTGGTAGTAAAACAACTTACTTCAACTGATAAGAATTGTAATAAAGTCCTAAAAGCTATTTTAACAATAAAAAAAAATACTCACTACCAAAGATATTTTATTTAATCAGTTATTTATTCGAAGCAAATGAGAAGAGACATTCTTTTGCAATCATTTAGGAAATATTGTATATTCTTTAGTTGGCTATTCTATTGGTGATGTGTGTGTGTGAATATGATAATTAAAATTTCTATACAAGAACAATGTTGGGAATGACAAAATGGAAAAAAAAATTATGGTAACTGTTTCATCCTCTGAAAGAAGTCCATTAAACTTCCATTACTTTTTTATATATATATATATATATATATATATATATATATATAGATATAGATAACTATCACACACAAAGGGTGCGATTGATAAATTGTTATCAAATTATACAAAAATGAAAACACTGACATCTCATTTTAACAGATATATTTACCAAAATTACAAACATATCTTAAAATACTAAAGATGAAATTTATTCAATAAAATTATCATTGGCTTCAATCTTGGTCTCCAGACAACTTTGAAATCTTCTGGACAGTCTCTTCATTTAACTTGTTGAATGATACCATAATCCTTGCCTTCAGTTTGGTATTACAAGGAATTTTGTTGGTCTCTCACACAACTGCGCCTCACACATAATAATCAAGGGGGTTGCAGTCTGGGGAGTTAGGTGGCTAGATGTAAGGGGGTGATGTGGTCACAGAAAATGCCTGACAGCCATGACAGGGTTCTTTTGCTTGTGTGGCATGGTGCAGAGTCCTGTTGCTAGACACAGAGTCTTCAAGCAGCCACCCTCTTGACCCAGGGCAGCACTACCTCCTCAAGGCACTTGATGTAGTCCTCTGTGTTGATTCTGATCGAGTTCTTTTCTTATCAGAACAATAAGAGCAAGTTTTCCAAGCTAATGTACCTTTGTAATCACCAATAGAATCATCTCTTTCTGAATCATCTGCACTGTCTTCAGATTGACACCCAAACATTCTGAAATGTCTGTATTAGAGCTTCTGGCACAAATGCCAGGCAATGCATTATACAATTTCCAAATTTCTGGCAAAGTGAATTGCATCATGGTGTTCTTTTTCTCACAGAAGGTGCCCAACTGACCCCACTATACTGTGCAGTGGATAAAAACAAACATGCACATGCAAAAATAAAAATTTAAATGGCAACAATTTACTCATCACACACTATGTGTGTGTGTGTATAATATATATATATATATATCTCACATACATACATAATTCCATCAATAAAAAAACATTACTTTAACCTGATAAAGTCCTTTTAGAGGACAAAACATGTTACATGGAATTTTTGCCCCTCATTACCAAATCCTTTCTGTGTAAATACATATTGTGTACATTATTCTGCTTTTTAAAAATCTATCCTACACCAGATAACCTACAGGTCAGATTATCTCCTCTTAGCATAAACTGAAATTGTAATCTAGAAAAAATGTGAAAAGGCAACTTTTCTGACAGTTTATACTTAATATATCCTCATTCAGATTGCATAAAAAAGGTTTAAGAAGGAAAGGATGTTTAAAGTATTTTATATAATATTAAGCATGGACACAACCCAGGTAGAATAGCTACCACATGTAAAATATGAGGAGGCAAAAACTGGCTGGTTAGATTCAATACCTAAAAGGCCAAGCTAGTAACATTCCATCACCGCAGATTGGACCCTGAACTACCACTAATCAAGTGGAATGGACGTCTCTTTGGAGTGCCACCATACCTTGATAGACTAGTGGCCTCAAACTCGCACCCGACCTAAAATGAAACTTGTACATATGATCCATTGATAAAGATGCAGGTAAAATGACCGGCTCCCTGTACCGCTCAAGTAAATACCCAACTCCTGCTATTCTCTACCTTTACAAGAGCCAAGTAGTACTATTGTCATATTTGGAGCTGCAAATATCCCACTTTTCAGTCTTGATAGAGTTTGAAAGGGTCTCCAAGCGCTTGCAGATGACAAATTACTCTCCACCTTTCTCGGACAAACTACATTTCCTGGTTCCATCAATTCATGCCAAGGGCATACCATTGTAGCAAACCACCCACATTCCTTCTTTATTCTGTCAGTGAGAAGTTCTACTCAAACAGATTTTTCTCCCTGTGAACCACTGCTCTATGGAACCTAATCACCAAGAGGATTTTTCCTTCAATCAGTATAATTTTAACCTGCTCATGGCTAACTTATCTTCCTCTCTGATACGCACAAATTTCTTTCTAATGTAACTATCTACCTTGAATGTCCCCTGGAAAAGGGTGAACCTTACTGGGGGGGGGGGAAGAGACTGGACTATTATCCCAACTACAGAAATAGTGTGTCAACAACTACACAAGAGATTAACAGAGACCCTAACTGGTCAGAAGAATTTTTACTCACAAACCCCTTCAGCCAACTAATCAAACTGTAAGAGTACAAAACCAATTACCCAATAGCTGCTCTTAAGCGTCCCTATAGCAACTGTATTCTCTGAGGAGATGTAGAACTTCCTTCCACTTCAATCAAGTGGACTTGTAGATGTGTGTTTTTTTTATAGGTTAGCTGCTAAGCTGCTAACCTAGCAATGACACTGACTTTTGTTTTGCCTTGTCAACATGCATAGAAATCAGTTTAGTGCTTATTGATAATTATTAAAGAATAACAAGACCATGTTGTATATGTACAAACTAAATTGACAGAAAGGCCAAAGAAAAAAAATATTGTTAAAAATATATTGTGTGGGCAGTATTTGCTAGATTCAAAATCATAGGTTTTTGAACCCATAGATGGCCTTTTGAACATTGAAAAAATGTTTTCGAAACAATGAAAAGCTTGAAAATTCAGTAATAAAGTTTCAGCTTAACAGAGAAACTTTTAACCCTTTAGTTCAGTAAATTCTGTAAAAGTGATTCCCTATTACAAATACCTTCTAAGACCATTAAACTGCAGGAATTTAAAAAAAAAAAAAAAAAAAAAACAGGATTGGCAACAAATTTGATTGAAGGAAATATGTCAAAGTCTTTCATTTTTTTTTTAGTAATATTTGAGTAAAAATTATTTTTAGTTTTTTTTTTTTTTTTCCTAAACAATCTTACATTTTTCTAGCAGTGAAAATTTTTCAGTTCTATTAAATATTAAGCTGAAGTTGTCTGAGGATATATAACTGTGGTTAAGATCTGCCCAAGTAGAATATAACATCAAATTTATGACTGACAACATTTATTCAAACAACTCAGTTGTTTTGGGGAAAAAAAAAAAAAAAAAAAAAAAGAAGATATTTTTAACAGAGTCATTCTTAACATCTGCAGTGATGCTAAGTACACCTCAATACACTAGTGAATTCAAACAGGCTATTAAAATAGATCTCTTTCTCAGCACAGTTTAAACATCAGCTGATAAGAATGTTGTGATTGCTTCTATGAAGAGTTTCAATGAATGCAAGAATTTTTTGTAGTTGTTGCTATCTGAACAAGAGTTATGGGAGGGTAGTCTATTAATGTATTTACTTACACTATTTTCATCATTTGTGTTGTTGTCCTCATCTTTATTGCTATATTCACATTTTGGTTGTTGTACACTCTGGCCTTCTTCAGGTGATATCCATTGGAATTTCAAACCAAACCCTTTATTTAGTCCACAGATTGTTCTAAATCCACATGTGATGCCTTTTTTTTTGGGGGGGGGATCTCAGTTTCAGTTAATTGCTTTTAGCAACTCACCTCTCCAAGTTTTTGTTCACTCTGCTGTGGCCAGGTATTGAACTCACAACTCTTTGGGTCAAGTCACTTTTTGGATTACTTCAGCCAATGATTTTATTCACTGCGCCATGAGTTACTAAAAAGGGGAATTAACTGAAACTGAGATATCCAAAAAAGGCATGGCATGTGGAATTAGAACAATCTACACCCATCAACTAAATGAAAAGTTTAGTCTGAAATTCCAACATATATAACATGAAGAAGGCCGGAGTGTACAATGGCTGAAATGTCGTAAATATGGCAATAAAGATGAGGACAATGTAAATAGTTACAATACCTTTTCTCAGAAATATAGACAAGCAATAATATATTTTTTGACATATCTGGAGAGGAGGCCAAGAACAGGGATGTAGATTCATGCCTTCCCCAAGAGACTATGTGAACATAGACTCCTAAGTCTGAAACTTGAACTCAGTACAGCAATTTCATTTTCTAAGTCAATAATTGTTACACTACTCCCATGAATCTGCCCAAGTGACATACATATATCAAAATATAGAGAAAGTAACTAAGTGCTGGTGACAAAACAAAATTCTGATATCCTGAAAAATTGCTTGCTTGCTTCATAGATAAATTTACCTAATACAAAACACAAGAGCCCCTCTAGGTAGAAGATTACTGTTAATATGATAATGATGAATTAGCTAATTGTGTGTTTATTACACACAATTAGCTAATGAAACAGACTGTTCAAGTCGGCATTAAAGAATAATATAAAAAAAAATTGGAGTGCTGATTTTATAGGCAGGTCAGCTCTTACCACATAACATTTGGATAAACAATAAACACTGCACATTTCTGATAGTTAATCACATTACATTGAATGTCGTGTTTTGAACAGATTGACAAAAATAAAAAGTAAATGGAAAAACAAAAATCAAGACAATTTTCAGTCATTACCAATGAATTCTGGTTCATGAGAAATTCTCACAGGTAATTAACACGTTGATTGCTAGAGGTTAATTTTTTAAATCTAACTTCAAATACCAACGTAATAATAGCCAACTTAAGCAATGAAACATTTTTATGAGTTGATTTATAGCTTCAACTGAAGTTTTAACATTGTTTTTGTATCACTGTGAATAAACTCGTTGGTACCTGCAGATGAAAATGCCAATTACTAGATAACTCGTGGTTGGCAGTCAATGTGTTAAACATGGCCTTTGCAACATATGGTGTAGAACAACGCTACTCAAAGTGGTGGTCTGCGGACCAGTGCCAGTATGCAGCCAGTGTCCAGGCCACGCTAAAGAATCATTTGTAAAGATTAAGATTATATGTTTTTTGTTTTTGTATCGATAAACTGCTTATTTATTTTATTATTATTTTTTTTTTTTTTTTTTTATTAGTTTTTTGTTTTGATATTGAATTATTTTTTGCAAAATAAATGGAAAATAAAAATAGTTAACTTTTATTATATTCATTATATATATTGTTTCCGGTATAAATTAATATTACCACAAAATATTACAGGTACACGACACATTAAGGGGAAAAAAAAAAAAAAAATGCTGGTTTGCCATATCAGATAGTTTGAGAAGGGCTGTTGTGGAAGGCAATTCCAAAATTGTCTCCCACCAGAAGTTGAATTCATTGATACCAATCTGGTGGGAATGGCTGCAAAACACTTGCCACTTCCCTATTTATAGGTAGAAGCACACAAATGCATGCTGGGATTACTTCTTAGCCAATAAAATAGGCCAGTTCTTGGTTTCATCTAACTCAGTCCCGGTCTGTCTTAAAGTCAGAATGCTACGTTTGCTTGTCCAAACTTGCTCGTGTTTGCCAGCCTCAATTCTTAGTTTGTGAACTTTTTGCCATATTACTATTACTTTGCTTTATTACTGTTAATTTACCTTGCATATATTGTTTGCTTGCTTTACATTATTTTAGTTTTGCACCGTTCTTTTCTTTTTTTAGTAATTGTTTATTGCAAGCTTTGTCAAATCTGTTTGTTGGGCAATTCTGCCATTCATGTTTTACATTTAACCATGACTACTCACTCCACAGAATTCAAGAGAACCATGAGAACATCAATACTTGCATTCATCATTAAGTATCTGGAGTACTTGAATTGTTTACACCTTCAACACTCAAAGGAAGTGGACAAGTATTTTCTGGAATACTTGACAGAGTGGGTTCTTCAAATCATTTTTTTTTTTTATATATCTCAATTCTTACTCATGAGGTATTTTTTTTTTGTAAGTAAAGGAAATAGAACATCTGTATCAATACATCAATAAATCCATAATGTACTGATTATTTTATACAAATATTTTGCAACATTACCTCCTTCCTTGCTAATACATTTTACCTAATGCTTCTCTATTGAAACTGAACATTCAGATTAAAATTCAATAACCATTTCATGTCAAAGATTTACTCATCCGAGTTCATAGTGGCTCTTTAATAAAAAATATCTGGATCTACCTAGATATGGCGTCAGGGGAATGGTGAAGTTCCCTCAAATCCTATATATATATATATATATATATATATATATATATATATATATATAAAAAGATAAAAAGGTGCTTTGTTTCATGATTTATTCATTTTCTAAAGCTTATCAATCCTTTGCAGGTTATTTAAATCCAGAAAATATTTTTAAATAACAATGATAATAATGATGTATTGATACAAATCTTATTAATTAACCCATAACTTGTGGGAGAAGCAGTAGATTTAAACCTTTCCCAACAGTATTTGCACATAAGTGAATATAACACACCCAACAGAAATTAGAACTCAACTCTTGGATTAACAATTCTGAGCCATTATCCATCAACACATCTAAACTTACAGCACTTTGTTAGTCCCAAGCAATCACCTATCTTGGAACTGATCAGATTCGACATGGTCATTTTCTATTCTTTATTCATTCCTGATGTGCAATAAAATATTTTTATCCATGTAATTTTTAACCCACATCCACCTGGGTCCATTTAAACAGACAACTTTTTCTTTAAGTTTGTCATCATTCTGCTTACAATCCATATTTTCACTACTCACCATGAAGATGTGTCACAAATTATTTGTAATATGTGCATATGACAACAATGCAGATCCTTTTTATCCTTAGAAAGTCTGCTGTTAGCAAAGTTGTTCCATTGTGTCATGCTAGAAATCTCTTTCTAGCCAGAATCCATCTTGCATATTCATAAGTCTACCATTTTTACATGTTTTGAATATTGCTGCCACATTATGGTCTGGTGCTCCTGCTATATATTTAGAAATTTTAGATAAAATCCAAAGAAGAATCAGCAATGTTATTGGTCCTGACCTGGCATCTTGGCTTCAGTCATTTTTCCACTGCTGTAATGTAGCTTCCCTGTGCCTTTTCTTTAAATGATAATTGTTCTAATAAGCTTTTATGGGACCTAGACTATCAATTTAAGTAAAGTTCTAGCTCTGTAGCAAAATCTCATTTCATAGTTGAAATGGCTAAATAAATGTAACCACAAGTTCTAGGCTAAGTTTTGTCTCTTGCACTTCTCGCTTATGGAACTCTCTTCCATTTTTTGATTTCTGCTCAGGATTGATACTCAAAACTTTAAATCAATATCTTGTCTTAATTTCTGTTCTTTTATTGTTCTCTCTCCTTAATATTTTTCTTATATTCTGTCACAGTAACCACCATGTCTTAGTGGCAAAATGAAAAGAAAAAAAAAAAAAAGAAAGAAAGAAAAAAAAACGCTTCATTTTCTACAACCTCCTTTCATTCATATATAACTGATTTTTATCATAAGCATTTTAACGGTAACACTCTACAGTACACTAAGTCAAAGTGGCTCAAGACTTCTTGTGTGAACAAATATAGAAATCTATTCACGGTTGAGCTTTAGTCTTTGAACACAAGGCCATGAAGTGATAAAATTGACTTGCTACGACATGCCAGCCTAACCTTCTAATCAGTCCTTTATGATAGTTGTGATTAGGTGCCTAAATTTTCAAAAATTCATAAGCGGAAGATTAAACAGAGGAATGACCCAAATTTCACTGTAGGCATACTATTATTAACATTTGTTGACAAATGTTAGGAAGCTATCTACTATTTACAGCTGATATCAATAAAGAAATAGTGTTCTAAAACAAAAAAAAAAAAAAATCAATAAAATTCATAGACGAGTGAGTATATGATGGGAAGGAGAGAAGTAAGCAAACGTCACATGAAAATATGACATTTACAACAGAAGGAGTTTTAAAGTAATGAATAAAACATTTAAAAATTTTAAATGTATTTAAAATACAATCCATCTGACTAACTGAACATCATACAAAACTTTTTTTAGGGAAAATAAAGAAACAAAAAAAAAAAAAAAGTCTGCTTAACATAAAATTACCAGGGAAAATTTTTGTTTTAATAAAAATGTAAATATAAAAGGACGATTAGGATCAGAAAGAGAATTGAAATTCTTACGATAATAATGAAAGAGGTTTTGGAGGACATACGACAAGAAGATGTTGTACAGAGGAGGAAAGCAACAACCTATTATTGTGCATGCGTAAATTATGAATAACAGAACAAACAGGGACTGAGAGGAATCCTGAGAGAAAAAAAAATCCTTACCAAGCGTTACAAAGAATGTAATTTTTGCCAATGAAGAATGAAGAATATTCTTTAACAAACTGCAGAAATAATGGCTCCAGATAAATCATCAATTTAGATCATGAAATGTGGTTCCTGGATTATTACGGATGCCACTTGATTTTAGGAGAAACTTTTGTCAGTGCAAGAAAAGGTTATCCTTTTCTCAAGCTAGTTTTTACACTACAACACTAAGTTATGGAACTTGTCAATTTCCAAAGCCCTTCTGAAACAAAGTTACAAATGATTCTTTGACAATATCATTTCAATGGATTTTAAGGATATAAATTAAAAAAACAATACACAATCAATGACAAACATTAATATTTTACCAGCTTTTAAGCGTATTTCTGCTACTAGCATTTGGGATAGAATTTCAGACCTTTCAGCCGACATTCTACTCCAACTCTTACCCCTAAAAACTGAGAAGAGAAAAAAAAATGGGTAAAAATAGGGTAGGGTTAATAAAGCAAAGGATTGTTAGGGTTTCAATCAGCACGTCCTGCTACCTACTGTCTTCCTACTTTTTGAGATGGAAATGTGAAAGACCTAGTTACCACCAATTTTTAGCCCAATTTTGCTATAAAGATCGACAGACAGTAGCCAACCAGACAGCAGCCGGCTTGTTCCTTTTGTGGGAGGAAAACGAAATGGAGGCTATATATTTCAACGAAACGAATTACACATTTAATTTAATTGATATTTAAATAATAATTTAAAAACAAAAATATCAGTAAAATATTTTTAGACACGTTCATTTTTTTTTCTCTTTTTTTAAATCAAGTGATGTTGAGCAAAAGGAGAAAAAATGTATGGATGACAATTTTCTTCAGTATTACAAGAAATACTTTTTTTAAAAAACATAAAACGTGGCATGTTTCTTTCTTTTTTAAAATATACTTCTTTTTTTTCAGTAAATTTTAAAACGTGTCGTGTTCATAGAAGTAAAAAATGTTGCGTTTCAAAATGTATGAAAGAAAAAAAAAAAAAAAGTCTTCTCTAATCATTTAGAATAAAAATAAAATTATAATTCGTTACTACAACATTGACGCGATCTATAATATTTTGGTCATAATAAGAAATGATTTTAAAAATAAAAATGCAATGACAATGAGTAAGAAAGAAACATTGAACAAAAAAAAAAAAAAAGTAACACCTGTATGATTCAGCATGATGTCACATGGAAATGTTTCAATAGACAGTCAATATTTATTTACTAAACGAGACATTTCTAGTAATGTAGTTTTTTTTTTGTGAAACATATCCGACAGTGTAACAACATATGTGACGTTAAAGGGCTAAAAAGTGCTTCCATAGACTCACGGCAAAAATTCAAGGGGTGGAGGTTCACCCGTCTCACCCTCTAAGTCAGTCTGTATGACACGTGAACCTCTTGTCAACCCACCCTTTCACCTACCTGACATACACTCCTAGATTCGTTGCATTTTTATTACAGAGTATTAAAAAGAAAATATTTACCATCAATTTACTTTTCCATACCTCATATCGAAATGTAAAAATTGCTGACAGCATTGCTATTGCTGGCGATAAGAGCAAAAATGTGGGTGTGCCATATTTATTGAATGAATCGAAATCAGTTGCATGTGTTATACAAACAAATTAACAATGAAAAAAAATCTCTAAGAGAAAACAAATCATTACATTTATTTAATTAGATCATAGCTACCACAGTGTCGTTATCAATAAAGACAAGAAGCAGATTAACTAAAAAGTGTGACATCGAAAAGTTAAAATTTTACGCATTTTAATCGAGGAAACATCTTTTTTGTAAAAGATAAAGAAATAATATTAGTAATTAAAAAAAATATAAATCTTTTTTAAAAAAAAAAAAAAAAAAAAAAAAAAAATAAATAATTATTGAGAAAAAAATACTTTCTTTAAATTCAAAGAATCCCTGCTAAGTATGACTTGCATGGCTCAAATTACACAATATTAGAGAAAAAAAATAAAGGAAAAAAGCAGCAATGAGCAAAAATAAAAGTATTTAGTTGAGATATAAAGGAAAAAAGTGTCCCTATTTTACTAGAGATTTTTTTTTTAATTTAGTATTTTAATTATGTACATCCGGTAGTTTTATGGCGTCAATGGCCATTCGTAGAAATTGAAAAATGGTATGTATATGACATGTAGATTTGATAACATTTCAGCGGCAGTTGGGAGAAGTGTCAATATCTAATTTTTTTTTTTCCAAATGAACTCACTTTCGTCTGATTAAAAACATCAGAGTAAAATTATGTTTTATTTTGTACATGGATTAAAAATAAAATAAAATTTGACACTCATGTATCCGCCGGCATTGCTTTAAGGCTTGTTAAGATTTTATTTTATTATTGAAAGAATTACTTAGTTTTTAAATTTCAATAACAGTTTTTAAAAGATTTTTTAAAAATGCATTCATAATTCGTTTTCCTTACTGAAGAATTAAATAACGAATAAACAAATTTCCTGTTACCAAAAAAAAAAAAAAATAAAGATCTGACATTTACAAAAAGGAGTTAGGTCACGTGGCCACCTTGGCGTAAAACGTACTTCGCGTGATATACGAGTAAAAACATGACTGACAATTTAAAAATCTTTGTATAAGACTATCTTTCGGTTGAGGGGGGAGTCTCCGGTCATATAAAAATCAAGTGTTTTCTCAATATAAGGGAAAAAAAAAAGGTTATGGTATCCATTTCCGCACCCCCACTCCTCAGTTTTGTTGATGTTTAACAAAACTTCTCCCATTATTTTTAGGTCATTTTTAAACAGTCATTATGTACGATTGCCTTAAAAGCTTTATACTTAAAAATAATAGCTTAATTCAAATTTCTGACAGCATTATTTTTAGGACAGAAGTCCAGTTTATTACTTACCAGATAGGATCCCGGGCGTGTCTATAATACTGATGCTATCCAAAACAGGATTCTTTAACATGGAACATTGGAATCTGTTGAGAAAAGCATTTCCAAACTTGGAAAGGGGTCGGAACTGCTTTTTAGTGTCGACCACGAGGGCATTTCCCGGTATGATGCCTTCATTATCACCAATCATAACAGCTATAAACCGGTCAGTTGTAGGTTCGGGCCCGATACGGATACCGGGAAAATCTTGCTCGAGTAGATAACGAATAAATGTAGTTTTCCCCGTGGAATATTGGCCGATCAGTAAAATCATAGGACGGGCATCAAAGTCAGGGTCATCGAGCATTGGGGAGTGGAAATCATGGAATTTGTAATGTTCCTCCAGAGGGTAAAGTTTAGTTTTATAAAGTCGTTTTAAACCCTCGACAACCGAAGTGTAGGCCTCCGGTTCCTTCCGCCGCCTGTCATCACCAGTCATCCAACGTAACATGATTGATTAATAATTTGCGGGACAATTTTTCTGATTAGTAGAATTTATATGTATTTTATAATTAAATCCACTTTTTCTTTTTTTTTTTTAAAAAAAAAAAAAAAAAAAAAAAAAGCGAAAATACAGATTCTCACTTACCACTTTTACATTTAATAAAATAATAAAAGGATTATTGTTCTTTTTAAACAATAAGATTTTCTTTTTTTTAGGTTGGTTTGGTTGTGTTTCAATTTCCTCCGGGCTTTTAAAACTTGGGAAAACTTTTTTTTTTCTCTCAATTACAGAATCAGTATTTGAGGATTTTGGAGGTTTTTAAATAGAATTTAAAAAAAAAATAACTATTTAAAAGCAAAACAAAAGTAAATATATTTCAATTTCGGTCTCTAAATTAAGATAACTTGACAATTGACATCAAGCAAATTATATGGGCCTTAAAGAATAGCCAAGAGATAGACCTTTCTCTAATAAAATGAAAGTAACTATGTAAGAAGACAAAGAAAAAGGATGGACTTCGAGGAAAAAAAACGAAGGTTGGTGAAAGAGGATTGTCGTAAATTTGCCGGTAAGAAAGTAAATAATACAAAAGTAGGGAAAAAATGCTTAGTAAATCAAGTTGCTTTGCGTAGGTGGGTGTCTCTATAGATGCGATGAATCATCCTCTGTTTTTTTAAACATGTTAGTTAATCTGTAAATAATTACTAGATTTTTTCTTTAATACATGGATTAATTATCATTTTAGCATCCATTGGATAGAGAATAATAAGGAATCTCAATATCACTTTTTTTTTGTTTGTTTGTTTGTTTTTGCAAAATCCTATGATTTTTTTTTTTTAACTCCCAACAAATTTACCTTAATTTTTGCTGATGTCGTGTTTCATTTCAAACAAGAAAATTAAAAAAAAAACAAAAAAAAACGAGGCTTTATAATTTCCTCCCAATTAAATAAAAAAAAAACACTCCAAAGATAATAGATTTACATAAAAATCTGATTCCTGTAGAACGAATTTAATGCCGTGTCACCAATTTTTTTTTTTTTTTTCCTTTAATCTTCCTGATTTTTATCCCCCGGGTTTTTTACTGCTGTCGTGAGTATTTTGTTTCCTTGCTTTTTTTTTTGTTGTTGTTCCGTCAGTCTTTTTCTTTTTAATCCCGCAATTTTGGTTTATAAAGACAGCAAACTCAAAACAAGGTAGTCCAGTTAATAAACAATGCTGTATCAGTGATAAGAGGACGGTTTTAATGCCACGACGTTGTCTGGTTTTTATTTTTAAATCTATGCATATATATTTTTTTAAGTAAGAAACAACCAACCAAGCTTTCCCATCTGACGACAGGCTGGCTGAAATAATAATGGCAGAGCGTATTGAGAACTGCCGCCACTGCGCAGGCGCACTGGTACGCTCGTCTCTCTTCAGATGTATTATTTTCCATTGGCTACATTCAGGCCTCAGCTTTGTGGCACTATGGAAACCCAAAAGAACAATAAAAACAAATTCAGCTAGAAAACCAATTATTTTAGCGATTACTACATCTGTAAAAAGGAGAAAAAAAAAGCTTAATGTATGAACTGTCTACAAAATCTTAAAAGACATGAGCAACGAACGTTAAATGCCCTTTTTTTTAAGAAAATAATAATAATAAATAATTCGTTTTTGTGATCTAAAATCTCATCATTTATATATTGTGTTTGTGATAAAAAAAATCTTTAAAAATCTGTATAAATTAAGATTTAGGGTGATTAGCAAATTAAACAGATTCAAATTATGATGGACATATTATTAGAGCATATTCTATTAATTAATCAGTTTCAAACAAAGTAAAATCTTCTTTTTATTTATAATAAGAAAAAATATCTCTCTTGAAAGATACCTAATAAAATAAAATTTAATTAACTTATAATTTATGGAAAAAGATAAAAACTACTCAGAATTTAAAACATATATCAAATTATTAATATGCAAAGTTTCTGCTTTTAAGTATGTATAGTTATCAAGAACTCCCACAGAAAGTAGTGAAGGAAAGCGAGAAGAAAGAACTAAACATTAATTGCAAGAAGACAGAATGCATGGTTGTTAACAAAAAGAAGAGCCCAACATGCAAATTACAAAATGGAGATAAGAAAATCAAACAAGTATAACAATTTAAATATCTGGGAAATGTTTTATCAGAGAACAGAAAGTGTGACACTGAAATCCGAAGATGCATTGGGAAAACAAAAGATGTCTTCCAATAGTTAAGTTCTTAACAGAGGTAAATAATAATACAGCAGATTCAGAAGTTAATGGGTGATAATATAAATGGATATAAGTCAAAGGACAGGAAAAAGATAAAACTTGTCTTACATTATCTGTCTATATTTCTGAAATAAGGTATTACGTACACTATTTACATTATTCAGACTATTGTCTTCATCTTTGTCGCCATATTTATGACAATATTTCAGCTGTTGTATGCTCCAGCCTTCTTCAGGTGGTTGGAATGTTGAACTGAACCCTTTATTTCGCTCACTGGGGTAGAGTGTTTTAGTTCCACATCCCATGTTTAATGCATGTCAATTATCAGTTATCTCCCCTCTCCTAGTTATCCACTGCCTTAACCAGGTATTGAACTCACACTCTTTGGGTCCTTTTAGTGGATCTAACCAATGCCTTTGTCCACTGTGCCATGTGTGGAATCAAATGCAGTCAATTGTCAAATGTAATTCCTGTTCTTGTATTATTGTTCAATATTTCATTTTCCTCCCTTATCAGAATTTTCTTCCATTATCACAAATCACTTTTCCTGTATTATCAGAATTTGTTGTCTTACAAAAGAATGTCTTGATGTGTTTGTTTAATAAATCTTATTTCTCTCACCATAAGATTTATTTAAACACCTTGTGCTCTCTACAAACTTCTTTTCTTTATTATCTAGAAATTGCAAAATTCCTTCAGAAAGTGGTTTTATCGAATTTAAAAAAAATTGTGTGTATTTTATGTGAAGGTGAATTGTCAGTATATAAACAAAGAAGATAGAAGCATACACAACCTGAGTTTCTACTATGAACATTTATACTTTTTATGGCCACTGTAGTGAAACAAAATTCTCAATGTCTCTTTGGTATGCCTGTTTTTCTTTTTGGTTCAGAAATAAGTTAGGATAGATAAGTATCATATTCATGGTCACGTTCAAGTCAACCTTGCACAGAGTTGGAACAACCAAAGGAAAGTTTCTACTTACTTTATCACTGGGGGATTTAAACATGACTATGGGATGTCCGTTTCCTTTTTCTTGGTTCAGAAGTTAAAGTCAGTATAAGCATTGTTGCAATGGTTGTACTCAAGTCAGCCTTGCGCTGAGTTGGAACAACCAAAGAGAAAGATTTACTTATTTTTAGGTTGAAGTTTTGTAAGGGACATGCAAGTGCCATGTATTGGAAAATGGGAAGAGAGTTCAGTCATCAGTTGACAGGTAAAACTAACAGACACCAGTGGGAACATAATTACCAAGTGGTTCACATCTTGGAACAAAGAGGAGAAACAAAGTGAGTCAGGAAATGTTTGTCTTTTTATAGGCCTCAAGAACATTACCTAACAAAGTTTGGTGAAACCAAGTAGGGTAATCATATTTCTGGTTCCTTTACTCTTAGCATCATGGGAAAATGTATTTTTTTTATTACACATCATTATTATTTTATTTATCAATTTGATTTAATTTTCCCACAGTTTCCCATTGTCTTCTTCACACTTTTGAATTCAAAGTCATCCTCATAAAGTAGTTTCCTCCCAAATCTAGAGAGCCCAATCTATCCTGTTATTTAATCTATGATAGAAAGAATGCATTCATTGCTCTCCCAAGGATATTAGTGCTAAAATTAATACAGCAAACTAGACCGGCATTTGAACTGGGCTTGCCAATTCCACTTTTCGGTTCAATAACTGTTACACTGAAAACATTAAAAAGTTAGTTATAGACAGTGGCATAGCTAGAGGGAGGCCCTTTTATAGGAGTGGCACTTTTGTGTTTCCTGTAGGCTATAAGCTTATATAGGCTGTATTGAAATAAAAGTGGTTTTAATGTCAGGACAGTACTCACAGTTGAAGCATCTTTTCAATTTTGAGTGACTTAAATTATGGCATATATATTAACCTATCTACTGTCTATAGAGAAACAATTGACAAATGAAATATTTTTTTGATAATGTCATTGAAGAATTTGCCAACAAAAATGCAAGAAAAATTACTTTGTAGAAAGTTGTTATTAGGTTTGTGCAAAAATAATGTCGTTTTCTCACATATGTTACTATGTGAGAAAACGACATTATTTTTGCACCAACCTAATATTTTCATTTCAGAAATAAAGATTGTCCTAGTTTTTTACACTTTTTTCCTGTATATGTTGTTTTTGCTTTTTAACTGTTACTGATAAAGTATGTTTGCTGTCTATTTAAAGTATACTATATTTGAATATGTGAAAGTAATATAATTGTATACAAACTAGTTTTATAAGTTTAAGAGTGAGTCACTATGCAATATGTATTTTTTGTGGGAACCGGTGGGGCAGCAAACTCAAAAGATGCCCCAGGTGATACACACCATAGCTATGCCACAGGTCGAGGATTATTTTATTTATAACTCATTCTGTTTGTGACAGAGTTGTAAACATGAAATGATTTTGTATGGTATTTTACAAGGAAAAAAAAGAAAAGAAAAATAGCCAAATAATTAAAAATCTTAAATTTTACCTTTGCTTCATCATACTTAAATTCATAAATACATTACAGAAAGAATGGTAAATACCAAAAACAAGCTGAGTGTCTTGTACTGAAATAATGGTTAGTAAGTTTGTCTGCAATGATGGCTTGTATTCAGGACTATATATGATAGGTACATAAATACTCTTGCTCACTTTCTGTGCTGAGATAGAGTAGCAACAGCACAGAATTTATCCCCGCCAGGGGAAGATTTCTCCTTCCACTTGACAATCCGACTACTTAATTTCAAACAAACCATGTGGACACTTACACATACATGTATGCACTACAGCTAAGTATATCTTTTTTTTTTTCTATTTGTATACATGTAAATATAATCTTTTCTTTTACTTCTTTTGTAAGCTATGTTGTTTTATATAAACATATTTATGAGAAGATAAAGAAGAAACAGGAAACATTTATGAATCAAACATCTTTCACTTTTATTAAAGCTTCATATGAAACTTTAATAAAACTGAAAGATGTTAGATTGATAAACGTTACCTATTTCTTCTTTATCTTATCATCCTGTTGGATCATGATCCATATTTGATCTTTATTTGATGCCGACTCAAACATATATATCAAATTCCTGCATGTGCTGAATCTATTTCTTTTGAAAATGTTGAAATTATTTCTCTTGAAACTTTTTGTTGTATCCTTAAAGAAGATTACAAACAGACAAAGGTGGTACTCAAGTGAAAGGAACAGCAACACGGGTATAGATGAAAGAAAGAGAATACACTACTGAAAGACATTGAATCAATTAACAAGCTAGTAATTTCCGAAGCAAGGATATTTACCTTACCTCCCCACAAGACAAGTTGTGGCACAAGGCCATTTTTTTAATATGGGGCAAAACCGAGCCATTAAGCTCAGGCAAAAATTCCCCATAGACCCCATAAACATGGGGTCGGGTAGCTGTCTACCACTACAGAGAGGAGACTCTGCCATTTGGCATAGCCTCATCTGGGTTCCTCTCTGCTCGAAGGCAGAGAGTTCGACCAGCATAGCTGGAGAGGAATCTCCAACTAATTGCTGAAGCAAGTCCTCCAGGTATATCCTGTGCTTACTATATATATCTACTGATATAGTCAGTCCACATAGGCAATAGGGAGTGTGGGACATTCCATTACAACACTTTTTGTAGCGGGCTGTTTGTACACGTTGCGGGACAAACACGTGCATCTCCTAAAATGGGGCCCACTACAAACATGGTGGACTCTCCCAGAGTGTGAGCTTGCCAAAATAAATATAAAAGGAATGCGTGAAGAAATGTGTGGGGCAAACACATGCGTCTCCTGAAAGCAAACTATTAGAGAGTTTGCTTCTTACTGGGGGCATTACATTTGCGTGGTCTTCTGTCAGATGTAATTAAGCTCACTTAATACCCACATAGTGGCATTAATGAGTAGTCATAGTTACAATTATTATAGCAAATAAACTTTCATTATTTCTGGTAAGATATAAAAGAACCGTTTACTTGGATTTTTACAATAAAGTTTTTGTATGTAAAGTTATGTGAGTTGGTTTTCTGCAAATGTATCCTTTCATAGTAAACAGTCTTATTATTTGAAAAGTTCATAGAAACGTAGATATATCTGATATGGAGAAAGTTCAATCATTTTAGTAAATGTCATTACTCACAGTTTACTGGGGAAAATAAATTACAAACATATTGACTTAGAGAAGCAGGCATGTATTTTCAGTTGTCAGTGAGTCTTTTTATTTCTAGATACTTCTCTTATCTCTCTGGGGAAAGGAAGTTGCATGGCATAGATTTACATAAACGAGTCAGCATTTTGAATTGACTGACTCTGACCTGTTGCAAATGTTTGTATTAATCTGTTTTCAAAGGAAACAAATTTAAAGTTTTGGCAATTTACTCAAATCAACAACAGCTAGATCCCTTCTTTGCTTTTGTGTTTTTACAGATATAGACTTCAAAAGGTCCTAACAAGAGATGAGTATTTCTTCAATAAGGTATCTGAGTCTTACTTTGAGGAATGATAATATTGTGGGGTCTACATCCACACTGAACTTAGAGGTGTGATTTTTCAAGAAGGATAATTATTAAATGCTAAACATAGATTACTTTCTTGATTAGACCAGGAACTTTTTAACATCCTGATGGATATTATGAACTTTTTATCATTTTTTTAAAAATAAAGTACGCAATCAGTTGATATTTTGATCCAACATTATTGCTTATTACCATAAACGTTATGTCCAAGTAGATGTCACCCAGTGTTTGTTTTTGTGGTTTTGCAGGTATAGACTTCAAAAGATCCCAACAAGAGATATGTATTTCTTCAATATGATAACTGAATCATAATTTGATGAATGATAATACTGTGGGGTCTGAATCCACACTGAGCTTGGAGGAGTGATTTTTCAAGAGGGATAATTATTAAATGTTAAACATAGATTACTATCCTTCATTTATTTATCTACTTGCATACAAGTAAAAAATCTGGGCGTAAAAAACAACCCCCATTTTTCACATAATACAAAGAAAGCACAATCTGTGAGGGAACAAATTCAATGACAATATTTTTTCTTTCTGAGGATGAAACAATCAGTGCATTGTAGCCATAGACATTGAATTAATTGTCTCTTCTTTGTTTAATGCTATGGCCTTTTAGAATGTAGGTGATTATGGCTCTCTACAAGTTTCTTTTCTTTATTATCTGTGAATTGCCAGTTTTTTTTGAAAATGCTGCTTAAATGGTTTTCCTTTTCCTTCACTTAGACAAGTTGTCATCCAAGGCTAGTAAACACAGTTTGACCTGTTATTTAACTCATAGGTAAGGGGAGAAGAGACAAATCCCTGTCTTTCCTAAAGGCATTAATATGAATGTGAACACATTAGACTACATGGAATTAGAGTGTAGCTCAGTGATTCTAAATGCTGATAACTATATCTATTAGACTCATTTAGTTACATATATATACGGGGCGCGATGGGTAAATTGTCACTATTTTATATTTTTAAATGTGTGGATGCATGTTGTTTGTTTATATATACACTGCGTGCCAAATTATTATTGAGATAACTTTTTTTCTAATATTTCAAAAACTGTCCAATCAATTCACACAAAATGTTCACAGAATGTTGGCAACACTGACCTGTGCAATCACTGAAATTTTTATACGGATCTGCGCAATTTAAACAAACTGGCGCTGTATATATATATATTCAGGGCGCGATGGGTAAATTGTCACTATTTTATATTTTTGTGTGGATGTACATTGTTTGTTTTTGATTTTGTCGACTGCACAGTATAGTAGGGTCAGTTGGGCACCATCTGTGAGAAAAAGAGCTGCATGACACAATTCACTTCAGCAGAAATTTGGAAATGGCATGCTGTACTGCTTGACTCTCACACCAGAAGCTCCAATACAAACATTTCAGAGTTTGGTTGCCAATCTGAGGGAGAAACAAATATTTGTACACATACAAATTTTTAATTTATTGTATTTCCAACTAATGAGTTAACATACTTTTCATATAATTAACTATGGACAGATGGATAATAACTAAATATGCATAGAAAGCAGAAAAAAATTTTGATTTAATAGAAATAAATCCCATGTTCATAGATGATGTTATTTGGTGTTGGCTTTTGATAATGGCTAAAAGAATAGCCCAAATCAGTCAGACATAGAGAAAATTCAAACAATTTCTATATACTTTATATCCACGGAAGAAAAATTATACAATCACAAGAAAAATTAAATAAAATATATATATTGTCATCCACAGACAGACTGTTTCACAGTATCATAGCTCTTCAGTGTGGCTAGACTTCCAGTTGCTTTAAGCCAGGATTGAAACCTGATCGATTTGGTATCATTCAGAGACTCTATCCCTAGGCTATCATATTATTATTATTACTATCATTATCCCAGCATCTGACAAGATACCTTTTGAGAAATTTCTTTGTCTTTGGTCTTCTTATTCTGGTAGGGAATTGAATATTAATTCAAGACAATTTATAGATTGTGTTCAAGACAGTCTTGTAATGGTGAACAAGATATTTTGCCAATATGACATCACATAAAAATATTCCAATTAACTAACAAGAAAGATATTCCCTGAAAAACAACAAATAAATTGCTTTAGAAAAAACGAATAATTTTAGAGTAATGCCTCACTTACAATGTCAAGTAATTAAATTAATCATTTTATGTTTTAATTTTGCATTTTATTGGCTCAATATGTTCTTGTAAGCCTGTTTTGAATAGAATTGCTATTGTCAATGAACAAAGTTGGAAGAATACCATATTTAAATAGTGGATTTAATTAATCAGTATCTCTTTATTCAAGGGTTTCTTTGTGTACTATTATTCAAAAATATGTAAATTAATTTGGTGTATTACAAGCAAAAAAACTATAAGCTTAAGTTTTTGTTGCTTTGGAATGTTTTACAGCCAAACAGACAACCCATAAAAAGGTTTAATTAAAATCTGCAAGCAAAAAATATGTCAACTATTAGAAATGGTGGTGTTACTGTGATGGCAGCATGACTGTTAATAGATGGCCTTGTATAAGTGATATATGGGGCCAGCAAACATTGAGAAGAAGTTATATAAAATAAAACTGCTAAACAAATCATGTTGTTATTCATCAGTAGACAAAAAACAGTGCAATAAAATCAATAGCAATAAAAAAGAGGGAATATCTTTGTGAAATAAATATGAAAGAATACTTTTGACAATTTTACAAATCAGGTTTTGGTAATTGCCAGAATGTTTTATTGAATGTTATATTCCATGCTAATAGGAATATATACTTGAAAAACAAGGTGGATACAATAAGTAAAGGTTTATTATAAAAAATCAGTACAACAAGAATAAAGGTAACAGTTATGCACAAGGTTGTCGCAAGTCAGTCTAGAAGTGTGTGCAACTATTAAAAGGTCGGTAGTTCTTGTGTAAGTCTGAGTCATACTCAACAGATCCCAGCTAGTCTCTGTAGTCGGTTGACTTACAGAGACTTATAGGTAGTTACTACCTATAGTGTAGTCACTCATGGGGGTGACAGGTTATTCCATTACATCATTGAATATGGAATGACAATTGTCCATTCATAATGTTTAGAGTGAGGAATATTATTATAAACCTCAGTACCTTTGAAATAAGGCTATAAAAAATTCTAGTGACATCTTGGTCAAGAAAAGTTCAGAATATGAAGCAGGTTGAATGTGTGACCTCACTGAGTAAAAATTGCCAGTTTTCATAACCTTTGCAGATATCAAAAAGTCTTGAAAAAAATTATTTTTTTTACCTGGTTTCTGATTACTTAAAAAGTGTTTATTGAAACTATGTTGCTTTGATTGATTCATTCATTTTCTACAGCTTATCAACCCTTTACAGGTTATTTAAAGCCAGAAAATAGGAGACAAGTAAATATGATTAAAGGAGACCTTGATAAAGATTTGAAACAGAAAGGCGGATAGGCATGTGGAAATTGAGATAGAAAGATAAGAATAACCCAAGTCGATAGATAGATATGAAGATTTCATTGATTGATTGATTCATTTTCTACGGTTTATCAACCCTTTTCAGGTTATTTAAAGCCAGAAAATAGGAGACAAGTAGATATGATTAAAGGAGACGTTGATAAAGATTTGAAACAGAAAGTCGGATAGACATGTGGAAATTGTGATAGAAAGATAAGAATAACCCAAGTCGATAGATAGATATGAAGATTTCATTGATTGATTGAATTTCCTTACAGAAAATATTTTCTCAGAATTTCCTTATAGAAAATATTTGGTTACCCATCTAGGTACTGACTAGGCTTAACATTGCTTAACTTCATCTCGAAAAACCAGTCCCTGGTGTTTCAATGTGATATGGCTGTAAGAGACCATGGTCTCTACTGTATCCACATCTAGAATCATATGATTTGTAAATTTGTAATGACCCTTAACTAATGTTCACTATCTATAAATTTCCTGATGCCTTTTCCAACACCCTCCTTTTGCACAAAACTTTTTCAAAACACAGAAATGTGAATTATGATACACAAGATTATGTGTACATTGAAAGCATATCTGTATCATCAGTAATAGTAGCTGTAATAGTGCAAACAGTAAATTTGGCTGGTGATAATGCAAGTCCTGCAGTTATTTTAAATGATACTGCTAATAAAAATGAAAAGGAATAAAGTATTCATAAGAAATGTATAGATGCCAGTCAGAGTTGAACAAAGTCAATCTTACTTATTATAAAATGCAGATTGTGTATGTGTGTGTATGTGTGTGTGTGTGTGTGTGTGTGCGTGTGTCTGTACGTTTATATATTGGATCGGATTTCCTACATTTTTCAACCGATTTCAACAAATCTTCACAGGACTGCGTAAAATTACCTTGCGGTGGTTCTAACAGCGCCAAAAATTGGGAAAACAATTGTTTTTGCACAAATTCAATTTGAAAACATGATAAAACACAATTCTGTCACCAGAATGAAAAGGGGAACAACTCATATCGAGTTATACTTATTATAAAACCCAGGTTGTTTGTGTATGTTCGTTTATATATGCGATCGGATTTCCTACATTTTTCAACTGATTTCAACAAAACTTCACTTTTTTTGGCAGGTAGTGTTTCTTATTGTCTTGCACACTTTTTTCTTTATTTTTATATTCAAAAAATGCTTTAAAAATTCCATTTACAAGACAATTGTTTGTAATAAAATTCTATTCAATCGATAGACTCATAACAATTGAAAACAATGTTTTTGTTTGATTTGGGGTTTGATCAATTCGTAAAAAAAAAAAAAAAAAAAAAAAAAACTAATTAAGACATGCGTGTCCGTCAACCTTAAACAATAATCTTTGTCAAATTTAATTTTCAGTCTTTATGATGGTCGATACTTGATCTATCTCTTACTGTTACATCCCCGGGCAATGCCGGGCTCTACTGCTAGTAATGAATAATATACAAAAGAAGGAAACACACTCAGATACAAATAGTCCTGGGTATGACAATAAACTACATCTGGCAGCAAGGCCTTTGATTGGGAGATGTTTTGATGAGAGTGGAACCACCTCTTAATTGAGTTGTTCTCAGTCCACTTTGACCCACAGTGGCAGCACCTGTTAGGGTCCCAGCTATAATAGAGAAAGAATATACAAGCAATTATTTCTAAAGAATTAATGGATTTTATTTTTTAATCCGACATATTTTTTATTACATCATACATTATTATTAGTGGATAGCCATATTTGAGTAGATGCTCTGTTTATTTTAAACAGTATTTTGTGAACTGGCCTATGTACTTGAGAAAAATTAATAATGATATGTCCCGGAAAGGGATATATTTGTTCGAAGTAGCAAAGTAGTTTTTGGACTACTGTTACCGAATAGGACAATCTAGCAGGTAACCGTAATGGACTGGTCCTTATCGTAGTGGTAGGCAATAGGCAAAGACTATAGGCATAGCCAATAGACGTCGTCCTGTACATTCACATCAGTCTGTATTTATAAAATCACACCAGGTCAGACAATGGTTCTCCCTGCAAATGGAGATGCATCTACAAATCCATCTGAAGAACACATTTTCTTTATTAGTGCCGTTAAATTTTCTTGTGATGCTCTTCATAGCCAAGTTGTAAAATCACACCAGGTCAGACAATGGTTCTCCCTGCAAATGGAGATGCATCTACAAATTCAGCTGAAGAAAACATTTTCTTTATTAGTGCCGTTAAATTTTCTTGTGATGCCCTTCTAAGCCGAGTTGTAAAATCACACCAGGTCAGACAATGGTTCTTCCTGTAAATGGAGATGCATCTACAAATTCAGCTGAAGAACACATTTTCTTTATTAGTGCCGTTAAATTTGTGACGCCCTTCATAGCTGAGTTGTAAAATCACACCAGGTCAGACAATGGTTCTTCCTGCAAATGAAGATGCATCTACAAATCCAGCTGAAGAGCACATTTTCTTTATGAGTGCTTTTAAATTTTCTTGTGATGCTCTTTGTAGCTGAGTTGTAAAATCACACCAGGTTAGACAGTGGTTCTTTCTGCAAATGGAAATGCATCTACAAATCCATCTGAAGAACACATTTTCTTTATTAGTGCTTTTAAATTTTCTTTTGATGCTCTTTGTAGCTGATGTGTAAAATCCCACCAGGTCAGACAATGGTTTTTCCTGCAAATGGAGATGCAACTACAAATCCTGCTAAAGAGCACATTTTCATTTTTAGTGCAGTTAAATTTTCTTGTTAGAAATTGTTTTGAGTGTCCTTTCTGTTTTTTGTAGGATAAAAAAATTTGGAAAAAAAAATAGATTTTTATTTTGAAAAAATCACTAAAAAGGCCTGTATTATGTTTCAAAATTAAAATATGTAAAAATAGGTTTTAATTTATTTTTAGTAAGCCCTTTGCAATTCACACAAATATTCCAACTCAAATGAGAAACTTGTATTTGACTTTACAAAGCGATCCAGAAAGTTACTTGACTAATGTAAATTTGATTTGCCACTAGTTAAATATTATAGGAAAACATTTTGGTTGATGATTCAAACATTCCCAGATGGTTAAAACAAAATACCAAGTGAAAATATAAAGAAGAAATAGCACCTGAATATTTTCTCCAAATTTCATTATAGTAAATATTTTCTCAGGATTTTGTTATCGTAAAAATATTTTCTCATTATTTTATATAACAAAATTCTGAGAAAATATTTCTATAACAAAATTATAAGAAAATATTTCTATAACAAAATTCTGAGAAAATATTTTTTTTTGTATTTTTTTATAGTAATATTTCCTAAGAATTTTGTAATAGAAAAAAAAGATTATAAATTTTTTTTTTTCCCAGAGTTGTTTTTTTTTTGCTGTTTTTCTTTAAACTTTAGAATATAGTGCTGTCATGAGAATTGATGCAAAGATTTTAGTCCTTAATATTTTCAAATGTTTCTGTTGCTGCTTTTACATCTTATTATTCTGTGTGCCATGTTACATCAGGAAGTGGTTGATCATGACCCTCCACAATTACCTATTCCTCATAACCCTTAGCAGTGTTTCTCTCTTTGCCAAGCTTCCTGCTGGTGTGACTGATTTTCTGTTACTGTTTCCTTTTTTCCCATGTTTCTCATTCTATGACTCAGCTTGGTGTGACCAAATTACATTGTTTTTTGTTATTTTAAAACAAACATCTATTTCTGGAGTATTTCTTCTTAAGTTTGGGTGGAGAAAGAATTGAAAATGATGTCTAAGAAATAGAATCTAAAGTTAGAGTCCTGCATCCACGTTGTCAATCTCCCACTTTCTCTTCACTAGCTGCAAAGACCTGTTATCTTTCAAGAGAAAGTTTTAATACTGGATCATGTTGTTATAATAATCATTTAGTTGCAAAGAAAAGGAATTACAAGGATTAGGTTTTTGAACAATGTGTATTTGGTTAATATATGTGGTATCTTACAGAGTTGGCAAAAATCAGCAAAAATCAATTTTTGTAGCTGATTGTCAGGATGGTGATCAAGTGTAAACGTAGTGCTGGGAATCAACAAATTTCTTGTGTGGGTTTGACCGAGGTCACAGGATATGGTTGGTGCACATGTTAGTTGATCAAGGTCACAGTGGTGGGTCGATTGGCATGTTTAAACAAGGCCCCATTCATAGTTAGGAAACATTTTAAAAATGATTATGAACATGATGGAATATCCTCAACAAGAGCAATGGAATGAAAGCAATCTACTACTGTAGATTAAATAAAGATTTCAGTTCAAAATTCTCCGAATGTTATGAAGATTAGCACCTGATGAAGGCTGGAGGGCACAATGGTCAAAACGTTGTGATATTACAAAAAAGATGAGGACAATAATCCCAGTGTAAATAATGTAAATAATGATAATTTCTCATCCCAGTAACTTTGAGAGAAATTTTAAAATAATTAAATTTGTATGAGGAGTAGGAGTTTTCCTCAAGTGTATTTATTTACAAAATGAACACCTCAATACACAAACTCCTTGAATGATATCTTACTATAAACTAAATAACCCTACAGGAGAGTGTCTATTCAACCATGCACAGTAAGGCATACTCTGATCAGATGCTGATTTTCATCAAAGCTATGCAGTTGGTTCTTGTGTTAATCAAAATTATCCTAGACAGTTCTTACACTTACACATACACACACATACACATACACATGCATATATACACACGCACACATGCACATATATACTGTATTTTCCAGCTTACAAGATGCTGCAGCTTGAAGAAGTACCCTAATACTGGAAAGAAATTTCTAAGAAAATAAAAGTCATTCTCACACAACACAGTCACCATACGTCCCTCACATAATGGTGCCACATATTGTTTACATTAATCACTCGTCCGATTTTGTTTGTATGGCAATGACATACTAGTCAAGAGTAGAAAGGCTTCCACTGTTGCTAGCAAACAGAGCATGTTTAAGCTTGTGGCTCGGCTCCAGGAAGGTTTATAATCGTGGAAATACTTGTAACAAGTAAATACCGAGTTTACATCATATAAAAGCTGAATTAGATAGATAGGTAACATTATAGTGTAATGACTCAACATACAAATCTGCATCCCTATCAGTCAAGTGACTGTCCAAGCTTACTTGAGTCTTAGTGTTGCCTTACATTCATCTTGGAAGATGCACATGTATTTTTCAGGGTATTTTTTAGGAATAAAAGTGTGTCTTGTAAGCCAGAAAATATGGTATATATATTGTGGCCAAATGGTTACAACATTTGCTTTCCAACTATGAGGCACAAGTTTGAATTTTATATAAGTTTCAATCCTCATATCAGGAAGATGGTGTTATTGGCCTGGGGAGTTGATCCCAGTGTGTGGCATCTTTAAAAATTGCCTGAAGACCATGCCACAGGTTTATCCAAGCCCTGCAAGTGAAACTGGGTAGATGAAATTGTTCGTTGATGGTTGTGCTAAGCACAAAGTTACAAGTTATTGGGACAGGGTGTTTGAATGTACTGGCCTTGTTCAAAGTGTTGATCATGCCAGATGATGCACTCTCTACCAGAATCTGTAATTAAATTTAACACAGCATCGTTGCAGTATAAACCACAGGTAGGCTCTGTGGGTGTTGAGAAAACACAAATGTACTTGAGCAGGCTCCTGCAACAGGGATTTACTAGCCACTCTATCAGACAGGCATACTAGTGGTCAGCCTTATGTATAGGCAAAGTTGTTATATCCAGAAAACAAGTTAGGGTAATCAGCTTTGATAAGAAATATTTATTTAGAAATGATAACCGAAGAATTCCAACAATTTAGGATAGGTGAGTGATTCTAAAAGAAAAACCATATATACTCGAATACATGTGACTTTAGAAGACCTAATTTTGAAGCTAATTTTAAGGGATTAGCGTCATACATGAGATATAAAATTAGTGTATGTACTGCTGGCCCTGGCTATGCCATTGACCAAACTATATATTCATTTTCTGTAGTCAAATTTACTTCAGAATTAGGTCTTCAAAGATTGCATGACATATGAATATATATGGTAACTATCTCAAATTTATTTGAGATTATTTTTTCTTTTTTTTTTTAATCATTTCATTCTAAGGCAATAAAGCCACTAAGATGCAAGGAGTTACTGAGTGTGAAAGAATATGAGAAAAAGGAAAACAAGGTTAAGGAGAGAGAACAATAAAAGAGCATGAATTAGGAAGAGAAAGAATAACAACTGACATTTAAATTTTTGAAGATCAAAGTTGGCTGGAAAGCAAGAGGCTGAAAGGGAGATTCACAAGTAAGAGGTACAGGAGAAGAAAATATTAGCATAGAATTTGCAATTACATCTAGCCATTACAATTGTAAAATTGCTTTTATAATAAAACATCTGCCTATATTTCTGAGATGAGATATTGTAACTATTTACACTATTTACAGTGTTCCAACTGTTGTCCTCATCTAATATTTTGTTATCCTCATGTAATATTCACAACATTTCAGCTGTTGTACACCCCGGTCTTTTTCAGGTGATATTTGCTGGAATTACAAACCTTAACTCAGTGGATAAAAGCATTGGTTGAAGTAATCCAGTGACATGACCCAATGTGTTATGAGTTCAATACCTGGCAAAGTAAAACTTGGAGAGATGAGTTACTAAAAGAAGATAACTGAAACTGAGATATCAAGAAAAAGGCACGGCACGTGGAACAAGAACAATCTACCCCTGTGGACTAAATAATGGGTTCGGTTCAAAATTCCAACATATATCACCTGAAGAAGGCCTGAACATACAACAGCCGAAAAATTGTGAATATGACAATAAAGATGACAACAACAGTCTGAACAATGTAAATAGTGTAAATAATAAAACAAATTAAACAGAAAACGAACAGATGAATAAATAATGTGCCTTGACATCTCATTACTGTCATATATCAGAACAAAATTTATCGATATTGTTTCCTAACCTAGATATTAATTTGGGTTTTATTACACACTTCAGCAAACTAATTGATTATAGATGAATGGTTTTATGGCATTTTGCTTTCATTGTTTTTCCAAATGATTTTGAAAGATCTGCGAAAAAACATCTTTATTATTTCTTACAATACACTTTTTTTGTAGCATGTATGGAATACTTATTTTCTCATTTTATGTGCATTGTATTTGTATTACCAAGAATAGGACAAGAACAAAGTAGCTTTGTCAAACTGGAAATATTATTTTTATTATTCGAATGCTACTAGAGTGAGCATTAGAATGAATTTTGTTTCATAGATTACACAAAAGCATTTGATAAAGTAAAATATAAAGAAGTACATTAAATGCTGGGACAGCATGAAAGATATTATAAAAAATCTGTAAACTTTACTGAGACCAAAGAACCTGCATACAAATAGAGAACAATTTCAGTGTTTGCATGAAATAGGAAGAAAAGTAAGACAAGGATGCATCTTCTCACCAGATTAAATTAATTTATTTACTGAAATTGTTCTAAAAGAGCTAAAATGATTTATCATTAGCAAACATAATGTTAACAGCATAAGATATTGCTGTGGCTTGTTTAGGGGCCAGAAAGAAAGACAAGGAAGATGAAGGTAAGTTGAACAAGTCTATTGAAATAACAGATACAGTGTAACCCGGATATAAGAGAGTTGTCGGGACCGGAGAAGAAGTATCTTATATCCGGGTTTATCTTATATCCGGGTTTTGTCTATTTTGCTTAGGTAAGTATGGCTCTAATTTGGGACCAGAGAAAATCTCTCTATATCCGGTTTTCTCTTATATCCGGGTTACACTGTATATACAAAACAAGAGTGTTTGTAATAAGCAGATAGATGTGTATGTCTGAACAGTAGGTTAACACTGTGTCTCCCTGCAACTGACTCTTGCAAGTAGTATTTATGAGAGGAGGAAGAGTTCATTCTACTGTAGGAGGGTTTTACCACAGCAGATATGCAAATGACATTGTGTTGTTAGTAGACTCAGAAAAAACAATTTTAGAAAAGCTAATAAAGGGAAGCAAGAAGAAAGGACAAACTATTAACTGTAGGAAAATAGAATACATGGTTGTCAACAAAAAAAGACAGCGTAAAAATGTTAAGAATACCATGGCTTGAACATATGAACCATAAGGAAGATTTAACGAAAACATTAATAAAAATGCAATTACACTTAGAGGCAGAAAGAGACAGATGAATTTTCTGGGATGCATATTGAAGAAAAAGAGCTCATAAAATTTTACACAGGATATATTGAAGGCAAGAGAAGCAGGTAGAAACAGAGAGTAAGCAAGGAAACAGAGCCTAGAGAATCTAACACTCACAAGACATATTAAAGGGAAGAGAATAAGAGAGAAACAGCGTATAAGCACGGAAAGAGAGCATGGAGAATTTAAACATTCACAAGACATATTGGAGGCAAGAGAAGCAGTGAGAAACAGTAATCAAGGAAAAAGAATTTGGAAAAACTAAAACTCACAAGACATATTGAAGGCCATAGAAGCAGAGAGAAACAGAAAATTATCAAGGAAAGACAGCCTGGAGAATGTAATACTCACAAGACATACTGAAGGCAAGAGAGAAAAAGAGAGTAAGCAAGGAAAGAGAACCCGGAGAATCTGACACTCACAAGACATATTAAAAGCAAGAGAAACCGGGGGAAAACTGAGTAAACATGGAAAAGGAGTCTGGACAATTTAACAGTCACATAACATCAATGTAAAAATGTGAATTGGTTAAGGATCTCACATCGCAGGACCTTTTTTAAGACAAGCAATATGGCTTTCTTTTCTCCAGGTCAACTGCTGATGTACTAATGATAATTGCGGAAAGAGTCTACAAAGCTCTAGATAAGAATGGTGATAGCTCTGTTTGTAGCTTTGGGCATCTCGAAAGCTTTAGACAGGGTTTAGCATACAGGTCTTCTCCAGAAGCTGAAAAATTATGGTGTCTCCCGACAAATATTTGAACTGATCCAGTCTTTCTTATCAAATCAAGAAATGATAGTTGTCCTGAACGGCCACTCTTCTAGATCTTTTTATATTATTGCATGTTTCTCCCAGGGCTCTATCCTTGAACTTGTATAATTGTTTTAATAAAGTTTTTAATTTTCATTCATGACCTTCCCAATGGCATCAGCTCTCAACTTGGTATCTAC
This sequence comes from Acanthosepion lycidas, assembly GCA_963932145.1. NCBI lineage: Eukaryota > Metazoa > Mollusca > Cephalopoda > Sepiida > Sepiidae > Acanthosepion > Acanthosepion lycidas. The sequence continues at coordinate 89,686,992 of OZ010586.1, read as the reverse complement.
GCTGATGACGCAACCATTTATTCATTAGTTCTCAGTATTAAGTCTGATCCGTTCGATAAAGTCCAATTGACAGCTGATGTCCAAAACGAGCCCCTGTCTGTTATTAATTGGGGCAAAAGATGGCTAGCTAATTTTAACGCGCCTAAAACTTAAACTAAACTAATCGTCTGAGATGCCCCTTACTGTCTTCCATCAGAATGGTTGATGCTAACCTCTAAAAGAGTGAATCGTTGCGCCATCACGAACTAACGGTCTCGGCTGACACGAAGTGGGAAGACTATACTGAACCCATTGCTAGGTCATCTGTTAAAAAATTTGGTTCATTGTGTCGTGCGAGACAATTTTTCTCTTCAGAAACTATCTTACGTATCTATAAATCTACCATTCGTCCATGCTTAGAATATTGCTGCCACATATGGTCCGGTATTCCTGCTATTTATTTAGAGATCTGTGATAAAATCCAAAGAAGAATCAGGATTATTATTGGTCCGGATCTGACAGCTCGGCTTCAGTCACATTCCAACTGCCGTAAAGTTACCTCTCTGTGCCTTTTCTATAAATACTTTCAAGGTAATTGTTCGGATGAGCTCTTCACTCTGGCACCTAGACTTTGAATTTTAGCGTATACTAGACTGGTGTCGAGATTTACAGCTGAGTTGGCTAAATGTAACCGTAAGTTCTATACTAACAGTTTCTTTTCTCGCACTTCTGGCTTGTGGAACTTTCTTCCGTTTCCAAGCCAACTTTAATCTTCAAAAGTTTGAATGCAATGTCAATCGCTATCTACTGAATTCCTGATCACACTTCTTTTGTTTTCGCTCCTTATTAACGTTTCTGTTTTCTAATTCTTTCATTCCCTGTAACTACTTGTGTCTTAGTGGCTTTACTTCCTTGCTTGGGGTGAACTCGATTAAAAAAAGGAAAGAAAAGAAAAAGAGAACCCGGAGGAAACAACATGTATTCTGCCTTACAGCTTTTTGTGTGCGGAATGTAGGATAGGGACGAGAAGGGATAGCAAGGAGATAAATATTGTATAGATCTACAAAGGATAGGAAGATGTGGAGACCCATGTTCGCCCACATCACACGACAATTTTCTTATTTCTTAATACTTTTAGATTTTGGAAGACATTTTTGCATATTACAATGTGCCTTTGGATATTTTTGTCGCATTTTACGTCGTCTGTTAAATTTCTGTATTTGCTTGAATCTGACGTCTTCAATTCCTAGATCGAATCCTGGGCTATCCGTTTTGTCAGCGGCCATAGATTCTGTCTTCTTACAATTCTCGCTCCTTAGCAATGTTTCTGATTATTTGTTAATAAAAATTATTGATTATTTGTTATTCATCATGACGGTCGTCTTCGAGTATAGAATCCAGACGTTAGCAGTGAATATTTCGGAGACAGTAGGAAAGCGTAGTTCAGGTTAGCAGTGGATATTGCAGCAAAGTAGCAGAGCGTAGTACTTCCTTCTGTTCATCTTCGCCTGACAAGTTGGCACTGGTCATTCGGGTAGTGTAAACAAAAATGGCCGCCTTTATACACGACGAATTGAATGCTCTATGTCTTCTGATTGGTTAACCTTCTATTGGTGGACTATAAAGGGAGTTAAGTCATTTTGACTGGCTCACTAGTTATACACACATACATATGTTATGTTTAGTTTGTATTTTGTGTTACCTTTTAGTTATTATTGGGTTCAACTCCCCTCCCCTCTCATTCTATCATTATTAGAATATTATGTATAGCATGTGTTTCATCAACAAATTTTTATGGATTGGGGAGCGTTTTTGTAGGACCCACTGGTAAGAATGTGGTATGATGGTGCATGAGGGATCGATTGGTGATGGACGAGTTCTTGTGGTGAATGGGTAAATTGTAACGTATGAATGGGTCGTGAATCTGATTAGCTAGGTATAGGATAGTTAGTTTGGACCAGCCTCTTCCCCTCTCCTTCATCGGCTACGTGCCAAAATTTGTAAATTTTACAAATAAATCTTCTGGTTATACACACATACACAAAAAACTGTAACAATTCCACACTCAATAACTACGTGTGTCTTAGTGCTTTGCTTGGGGTGAACACGATTTAAAAAATATTAACCCATAACCGCATACAGTTTCCTTAAAAATTTAGCTTTTGTTGTCTAATCTATCTAATGGTAATTTTAGGACTGGCGGATTTTATATTTTAAGTAACCTCTTTTCTACAAAATTCACGAATGGGTTAAATAGTTTTAGCAACACAGTTTAGTAGGAGTGTATTAAAGCAAAGAAGGTATGAAACTTACTAATTTCTGTCCTAAAGCGTACGTCTATCTGTCTCCGTCGTGCAGCTCGTTCTCGAGCCAGTTGCAGTTGTGAGATCACGTGATTCTGTATTCAGCGGCCGGAAAGAAATCTCAGGTCGACGCTGCATCTATTTCTCTTGATGGTCTGGTTTGATATTGAACGCAAATTCTATTCTAGCATGGTCTAGGGTGGGAGACACAACACTAGTAGGATCGTCTTTTAGAAACTAGAATTAGAAAGAAACCTGAAGATTACAGTGTCTGAAATACTGTGACAAGGATAAGGAAACCGGTTTAAAAGAACCATTATTTGTTTAGCTGCACATAAACTCCTTATGGGTCATTTAATGCCAAAATTTAATTTTGGGGGGAATTTTAGTTATTTCTTTTACAAAAGTAATTTGGTAATTTTTTTTATATTTTAAATTTTTTTTTTTTTTTTTACCAAAAATGTATTGCTGGTAATTTTTATTTTTTACAAAAATAAATTGCTGATAATTTCTTTACTATGAAAATGTATTGGCGGTATTTTTACTATAAAAATGTATTTTTATACTTTCATAGTGTTTTGACCCCAGTTTGGGGGTTAACTATTTGTCCATAGTTGGGACTCTAACAGGTGCCACCATGCCCGGGTCAGAGTGGACCTGGGAACAACAGCAATTAATAGGCGGTCCCATGCTCCTCAAAACCTCCTGATCAAAGGCCTAGCTGTCGGATGTCGTTTATCGTCATACCCAAGACAAAAGAAAAAAAAACAAAAAAACAAAAAAAAAAAACATTGTATCTTAGCTGACTTTCACTTGTTTCAATAAAAAATAATCTTTTAATAAGGTTTGCATAATTAAGCTTTGCAGCTTTATCGCAATATTGTGGACCGGTCGTCTTAATTTTTTCCTTTTGTTAGAAGTATTCGATTTTTGTAAAATTAGCAATATTAATGTCAGATTTGATTGGCTTAGAAAAACATACAAGTGAAAATAGGGTAAACGTTGGTGACAGATGTTCTTATAAAATGCTATTTCTTGTAATCAATATCCTACTAAGATGTAAACAAGTGCTTTTGAAGGCTGCCAACATATTTTTTCCTTTCATGCTAGCGTTTATTCTTAAAATAAACAGAAAAAAGGAAAACAATTTAAAGGAAAATGCAATCAAATGTGTAAACTCTTGTTCCTGGAGAAGGAAGATTGTTGCGGATTTAAATCAACCCACAACAAAGAAAAAGGCCAGAAAGGTTTTTAAATATAATTTGTTTTTTTTCATGTTTTTACAACTAAATTTTTCTTGGCGTTTTTTTCTTGTTTGTAGTTGTTCGTTAAGATGAAAAGAAATGTTATTTCTTCGTGTGCATGTGTGTAAAAAACAGGCAAGAGAGAAAATGGGGAGGAAAGTGTAAGCGTCACGTAGCTTGGTGAGGAAGACGGGTGAATGAGTAATGGAATTTCTTTTAAGCCGCTGTCGTGAACTGATGTCGCATCTATCTATCTATCTATCTATCTATCTATCTATCTATCTATCTATCTATCTCCTTACTGTTTTTGTCTGTCTAGAAGCTTTACTTAAATACTCTTCAAAGGGATCACGAAGCATATTTTTTATTGTCGGCGGAAAAGCGACCCGTTGGTTGGAAAATGTTAACTATTTATTTTTAAAGGATTAATTTATTAACCGGAAGGATGCGCGGATCCTCTGACTCAGAAACCATTTTTTTTTTGTCATTTGATGATTGACTGTCTTGGCGTTTATTTCCGTCTTCGCTCAGCAAGATTATCAACATAATTTTCTTTTTAATTTTTAATAAGCATGAATAATTACAAAGATATTGTAAAATTCCTGTTATAATAAAACATTAAGCCATATTTGATTAATCATTAACTTAGAAAACAGAAATAGAAACAGTATCTGGAAACTTTGAAAGTAAAATGAACTGGAATGCATGTGAAAAGCATTGGATAGAGAGCCAACAGAACTTGTCTCAAGAAACCCTTTTACGCTTCAATGGCAGAAAATTTAAAAAGTACACAACTTTACAAGTCATGATGACTAGCGACTTCTTGCTAGCACAAACATCGACGGTTTTCTGAACATTTCCGTCTACGCAATTTCACTCGAAATGCTAGGGTAAAACTGGTATAATTTTCAGGTACTTTCGAAAGGTACCGAATGCTGGGATCACCTCCACCGGCCGATAGCATGAAGTTACCTCCATATCAAATCGACTACATGGGATTCGAACCAGCATGATTAGTAAGCGAACGTTCTAACTACAAGGCACGCGCATACGCGCGCACACGCATATGAGAAAGGCATTATTTCTCATATCAGCTACAGTAAAGAGCAATAATATATTTGCAATATAAATGTAATTTCATAGCATTGGCAATTCATTTGCCTCACTCTATTTCATAATCTTTTTTTTTCATCATCAATGAGAAAAAGTCAGCTAGTCAATGAGATTGTTCTAATGGCGTAAAGGAAGAGGAACATATTATGGGGATATGTAGGATAGATAATAGTTGACCCTAGACTTAAAGAGGTTAAGACGGTAGTGGTTGGGAAAGCATTCTCTCGAGAGTCTGTTCCATAAAGTGACAGTGCTAGGGAAAAAGCTGTCCGAGTGGAACTTCCTCTTTACTTTACCAATGAAATACGAAGGTAATGAGGATGATTCGACCCTGTGTACGTGACATGGCGGGCCATAGCTGTGAAGGTCTGAAATGGAGGAACCAAGGAATGTATCTTGTCTGCCTATCTGCCATGGAAATAACGATAGAGTAGCTAGAGGCTAGCAACGTTTCGTCTGTCGGTAAGGTGTTGTTAGGTAGAAGATATTCCATCAGCCAGAATCCTGCGTAAATCTTTTGAACCCTGCCAGTGCTGGACCGAGGACTAGGCAGCACTTACTTAGATATGCATAGCAGCAATATTCCATTCTTGGTCTGCTCTGAATCTTGTGTAAATAGATCATGGCGGTAGGAGGTCGGTACTATCTGGAGCCGAAAACGGATTATTCTTCCAGCATCTCCCTGATAAATATAACAGTTCCACTTGAGACCATGAGTGATCTTTAGACACAATAGCCGTTCAAAGCAAGAGCCCTCATTGTAGGAATTTTCCCTGCTTTGTGCGTGCGTGTGCACAGCAGTGTATAAAGTGGAATGAAGAAACCCAAGACTCGAAATAACTGTTTAACAGCTTTCATTAGTTGGTTGTATTTTGCGGGAAAATTTGGGTTTTCCAGTTAACAGAGCTCTTCTCTTGAGTAGATGTTTCGAAGAGAGATTTTCCCGTTTGTTCCAACGAGGAACGAGAAATCTCAGTGTCAATCTGCAAGGACTGGTACGGATTTTCTGCAACAAGACTTGTGTGTGCTTTTTCCTTTGGATAGGTGTCTCGAAGGAAGATTTCCCCGTTTGCTCCCACGTGGTACAAGGAATCTCAAGTCAAGCTGAAAGGATTGGTACGTGTCTTCTGCTGCAAGGGCTGTGAGTGATTCTTCGAGCTGGCCTCGAAGGTAGCGGCCACTGAAAAAGAAAACTGGAAAAAGCTGCTGTTGAATCGAGCAAAGTAAGGAAGCCCCCACATGCCAAAATAGCCAGCAAGCCAGATAGTTATTAAATCATTGAGGGTACAACCGCTCACATTTAATAGCAAACAATTTTATATTATGGAAGCTCAACAGGATCAATAATAAGTACAGAAACAGTTACCGCTATAAAATATTTTTTAATCAAAGCTATCATATAACATTAAATCTTTTCTCTGTCTCTGCCATTTTTATGTGTCTGTATTTCAATATCAATGAACTATTATAATCTATTTGATACAAAATATCTCAGTTTGAACGGTGTTAGGGAAATCTTAGAAGTGATTTTGAAGTTTACTCAGCTCCTTATCATTTGTAAAAAAGCAAAAAATATTATTTTCATGCTGATGCAAAATTTTCCAGCATCGCCTTTTGCACTGGGTTAGGGACATCCTAGAAGTGCCACAGCACTGTTTCGCTCTATCACAGCTCACCAGTGTGGCTAGACGCCTGGTTGCCGCTAGCTAGGATCGAAACCCGGCTGAATTGGTGTCAGTCGGAGTTTCTACCCTTATATATATATATATATATATATATATATATATATATATATATATATATATATATATATATATATATATATATATATATATATATATATATATATATATATATATACTGCACTCACAAACACACATACATATGCATATATATATATATATATATTAATTAATATTTAAATGAAGTTTATTATGCATTCTTGAAACGCTTTCTTAAAAAGAGATATATAACTGCATTGCTAGACCCTATTTAGCTTAAGCCCACGTTTAACATCTGTAGCTGGGTCTTTTTATTGAATAAGGAACATGTTAGTCATCTAAGATCTCATGATGGTAAACTATCCCATGCAAACTACGTTGACAGCCATCCACAACTGCCTACAGGGAATTTACGGCATTTTCGCATGCGAATCGGTAGCAGAATTGAAAAGTTACACGAGAATGCATAAATAGAAGATAATATTTAAGACAACATAAAAGAAAATCTTTCGTTTGGTATATACGCAGGAAAACCTGCAGCAAAGGTGGGCCTTTCGAGTCACGTGCTCCATACGGCTCAGTTCAAAATTGATGGTATAGCCATCTTCTAACGAGAAGTTACAATCTGCATGCATGTATGCATGAAAAATTTCTAATGGTCCCGTAGCTTTTGGTAAGTTGGAAAGTCGAGTTTGACTTTTCCCATGATATTCTTTTCAAATCAATATATAAAGAGCCTGTTTTAACAGCTCTTCTTTATTCATTGCAAACATGGACGGCATATAGACGATGTGTTAAAGTTCTTAAGCCTTTCCAATAGAATTGCCTTCGCCGGATATTCAATATCCAATGGGACTCATTCACCCCAGAAAACAGAGTATTAGCGCTATCTCGATCTACAAGCACAAAATATATCGTAATGAAAAATCAATTACGCTGGGTTGGACATCTGGCACGAATAGATGACCGTATACAGATATACAGCCCTTCACATGGTTTGACCACTCCAAGGAACACCTTATCAATTGGCATAGCCAAGATAACGTAGCAAAAAAAAATTATCGACTTCAGTATCTCAGACTCTTGGATTAGGCAGTTTGTGACAGATATTAGAGCATACAGCTACTACTTTGAATATGATCACAGAGTACTTGTAACTCAACTGACAATACCAGCCTATAAAATAGCTCGCCTCTGTCCACATAGACCTCGAAAATCACAGAGATATAACATCCAAGCTTTTAAAAATTAAAGGGTAATTTTAGAATTCAGTAATAGACTAGAGTCTAAATTGATGTCAATAAATCTTGAACAAAACAAAGAGGAATTAAATAATGTTATCATATCTTGATTAGCTGAAGCACGTCAGACCATTCAAATAATACTTAGAAGGAAAAAGATACACCCATAGGCCGACAATCCTGAGTTGAAAAAAATTGATAAAGAAGTAAACAAATAGAAAAGAAAAAACTGAAGAGAAAATACTAAACAATTAACAAAGAAAATAAAATAAATAAAAAAAAAAATAGTAAATTCCTTGATAAACTAATATCTCTGGAAAATTGGAAATGAAATTAATGAAGCAGCGTAGGCAATGTGTTAAAAGGTGGAGAGAAGAGAAAAATCGAAATAATATCGTACAATCGAAACCATTGCAGAAGAAATGTCCTGGTCTCAAAAACAATTTTGAATCACATTTCAACCCTATGCACAATAAACTAAAGATGCCTGCAGAAATAGAACATGTACTAATATAAATCCAATCATTACAAAGTCCGTCTCCAAACATTAAAAATAATGAACTTACTGATGAGGAAATTAAGAAATCCATTAAAAAACTAAGGAATAATAAAACATTATTTACTTTCACCCCGAATTCAGTAACAAGTTTCTATTTTTTATGAAAAAGTCTGGAATCAGAAATGCATCTCCCAGAAGTGGGGTTTATCAAACTTTAATGCATTATGGAAGCAGAAAGGTAACCCTTAAGACCCTCGCGCATACAGAGGTATCTCAACTGGAGCCATCATTTTGAAAGTATTAATGAACATTGCATTAACAAGGCTCTTTGGACACCTCGGCGTAGTGTAATGGTTAGCAAGCTTGTCTTGCTAAAACAGTTACAACTGAATAGTGAGTTCGATCCTCACTGGGTGCCCCATACTTTCAGTCTTGTGCCACAACTAAGCTACGCTTAGAAAATCAATATTAACTAGGCTCTCATTATTTTATGAAAATCAACCCTTAATGACCAAGTTTGGTTTTCGTTCTATTTAGGGATGCCATGATGATATATGAGTCATCAAACAACTCTATGAAATTGTTTACCTCTCTAATAGGAAATATAGCTATTATATTGACCTCACATATGACTACATCAATAGCTACTTCCCATTTTCATCCATTAGAAACCATCTTCCAATTTCCGAATCCACTAAATGCATCGATCTAACAGATGAACAATATAAGTCTACACAATTTTGCATGTCTGACGAGGATCCCAATATGGAAACATTTCAAATTTTTTCAGGAGTACGACAAGGAGAAAATGAGAGCCCCAGTCTGTTTAATCTTTGCCCCGTGCAGTTACAAACACTGACGAGAAGAGATGGGCACTGATTATTTAAGTGTTCCATACTGCATCTCAAACGAATCTATCTATAGAACACAACGTCCCTCTCGAGGTCAGCGTACTGATAATGATGGTGGAATGCTATGCTGATGACGTAGGTATTCAAAGTTGGGAAAAGAATGATCTTGAACAGAAAATTAACATCCTCTACCAAGTTCCAATAAAAGCAGGAGTACGGCAAGGTATTCATACTTGGGACAAGAATGACGAACAAAAGAATTACCAAGTATTCCAAGAGGTAGGACTCAAGATAAACCTTTCCAAAACGGAAACAATGATATGGTACTGGAATGAGAACAATAATGGCGCGTAGCCTGAATCCATCATAAATCTTCATAAATATATATATATATATATATATATATATATATATATATATATATATATATATATATATATTTATATTAGGTTGCTGCAAAAATAATGTCGTTTTCTCACATATGTTACTATGTGAGAAAACGACATTATTTTTGCACCAAGCTAATATATATATAGATATATAGATATATGTATGCATATGAGGATATATAGTTTTAAGGCATACTATATTTATGGAATAAAGTGATCAAAGATAGAGCGTATGTAAATATAAATATAAAAGTGGACATTGAAGTCAACACTCAGAGGCGACAGGCAGTTTCCTGCTAGGCGCAATCGTCAGGCCGCGAATGACGATTGCGTCCAGCGTGAAACAGCCTGTAGCCTCTGAGTGTTGACGTTAATGTTCACTTTTATATATATATATATATATATATATATATATATATATATATATATATATATATATATATATATAATAGTAATAGTAATAGCTAGCCACTCGTATTCGAGAATATCCGTCTACTAGGACGGCTATCCCTATTGCAGACATTTGTGTTTGTTCAGGCACATTTGTGTTTGTTCAACACCCACAGAGGCCACCTGTGGTTTATACTGCAACTCTGCTGAGCAGACCTTAGTTACAGTTTCTGGGAGAGAGCGTGTTATCTAGAATGATCAACAATCTGAACAACGCCAACACACTCAAACCATCGGTCACGATGACTTGTGACTTTGTGCTAGCACAGCTATTGACGGCTCCCAAATGTTACGTCTATCCAATTTCACTCACAAGGCTTGGGTCAACCCGTGGTATGATTTTCAGCCACCTTCCAAAGGTGCTACACGCTGGGATCTTCCCCCTCCAGACCGTGGCATGGTTTTCAGGCACTTTCAACCGTATATATATATATATATATTTTTCAGGTACCTTCAACCATATATATATATATATATATATATATATATATATATATATATATATATATATATATATATATATATATATATATATAAAATTAGAGATATTTATCCAAATGGTACATATATGACTTTTCCGCGTTGTTGTTGGTCAGAAAGCAGCTTGGTACATTTTTACTGCTCTGGAGATCAGCCGTTAAAAGAGAAAGAGTTTCTAAATTGTCCGCCAAAGTGTAAACGAAGCAACCATTAGCCCATCTATTAACCAATCAGAGGACTCGTTACATGCTGGTTACAACAATGCTGTATGGCGTCAAACCCGTTCAGAAATATCTAAACTATCAGCTGTATACAACCGCTTTCTAAGGTCAAGGGTTAAAAATAGCGTTGAGCGAGTAAAGCCTGGGGGTCTTGGCAAAGACCATTCTTTTTTGAGCATTGTGGACTGGCTCTACATAATCACAAACAATGAACTGTACTAAATAACAGAAACCTCATCACTTAAGGACTATCAACAGTAGTAACAACTAAAATGGATAGCACATGTAACCCGAAGAGAAAATTATGGCCTAATGAAGATGTTAACGTGCCATACTACTCCAAATAAAAGGTTAGTAAGGAAACCCTTATGAGTATGGTGGTATCTGCCACACAGAGTTTACCGACTATTTTGTGTTAGAAAGAATAACGGGTTTTAGCCTTCAAGTAGCATGCCGATACTAATATTAGCATTAGTGTAGACATTGATACATTAATACTGAATACGAATATAGAAAGACGAAATACGCGAGCGTAACAAACAAAACATTTAATAAGGCAAACGACTTACGTACATATATTAAAAAGATTTGCATCAGTCCCAAAACAAATGATTGTCTATATTGTCCTAAAGGAACGATGAGGTTTACAGAACGAGAACAAAGAAATAACACACCAACTTTATGGCCTTTGATAGTCCGCAGATAAGTGAATGGAAATTATTTTTTCTTTCGCTAGGCCGTGCACATGTTGACCATTTTCCACGTGTGTGGACACCCTGGTGGTCAGGAAGGTAAAGAGGCCGTTCCTCCAAAAAACGGAGGCAAATACAAAAAAGGACAGGGAAAACTCAAGGGAAAACAACTGTGGTCTCCCAATACCCCCATCAATACTGGAAAGAACGTAACAGCTACTTGACTTGAGAAGTCTAGTTTCCTGAAAAAATGTTTTAAGAGAAACATATTATAAATTTCAACCGAAAGCAATACTGGCTGCTCAGTCAATGAATGCCAAATGTTTCCTTGTAGGAAAACGGCTAATATTACCATCACTATACTACAAAAGAAAATCTTCTATGGAGAGATGATCTCTGGTGAGCGACCATCTAATAAACCGAAAAAGCTAAATGAAGACTGTAACATAACATAAAATTACTAGAACTAGATTCTGCTGACTTCAGCTATTTACTTTCAAACAGATCACAGTGAAGGGTTTTGTTCACGTGGGTATTGAAAGTTTTCACGTCTCTTGGACAATTCATCAAAGCATCGGAAGGGACACCAGGAAAATGAGGAACATTTCCGAAATACATCCAAAACATTATGCGGTGTTTAATCGTATTCTTCTCTCCGGGGAAGTGGTTCTCAATCGTCGTGCTGCGGCTCACTAGTGTGCCGCGGGATCACTTTAAGTATGGCTTGAAATATTGTCATATATATATATATATATATATATATATATATATATATATATATATATATATATATATATATATATATATGCGTGTGTGGAAGTAGTAATGGTACAGCGTTAGTATTTAAATAAATAAATCGGTATTAAATAAGCTGCACAAATAAGAAGAGAAAAAAACTACGCTGAAGAAGAAACGAGGGTCTGATTGTCATACATTTGACCAAACATTGAAGAAATCGCAACTCCCCCCCCAAAAAAAAAACAGACACGAGTTTCACATTAAATAAGTTGCACAAATAATTGAATAAAAACATTGAAATAAAGTATGTTTATATTTGTGTGTGTATTTTTTTTTTTAATCTATGGTTTTATTTAATAATATTTAAATGTATATCCTTTAAAAATGTTTCTAAATGTGCCGTGATATTTCCATTTGCTCCTAGGTGTGCTCTTGCCTAAAAAGGCCGAGAAACACTGGTTTACATCTTTGAGAATTATGGCTAGATTCTGAGATAGGTAAAGAACCATTGATACATTTTGGATTTCAATACAAAAGGAATTTCCCACGTTAGCTAAAAAGGATTCATCCGTTTTATTGCAATTTTCTACTTCTTATTTATTTCAATTAAGCTTCTCAACTTTAAATAAACATCAAAAATAAGAAGAGAAAAAGTCTACGCTGAAGAAGTAATGAGGGTCTGCTTGTCATACATTTGATCAAACATTGAAGAAATCCCCCCCCCCAAAAAAAACACCAGGCACTGGTTTCGCACTAAATAACCTTCACAAATAGTTGAATAGAAACATTGAAATAAAGTAAGTTCATATTTGTATGTGTATTTTTTTTTAAAAATCTATGGTTTTATTTCATAACATTTTTTTAAATGTATACCCTTTAAAAATTTTCTAAGTATGCCGTGATATTTTCATTTGCTTCTCGGTGTGCCATTGCTTAAAAATTTTGAGAAACACTGCTCCAGAGCAATGCTTGTTTAATATTTTTGTTGTAAATTCCCGAGAAAAAATATGTATAAACTCAGTTTCAGATGTTTGGGGTTTATTAAAATTCTAAAAATAGCTTTTCAAAACAATGAAACTTGCCGAAGAAGTGTCCAGTAACAGCGGTGTCAGCAGAAAAACCGCCTTTTTGACACACCATTTTGTTTTCGGGTATGTTAAACTTTTCCCTTTGACCTATGTGTCATGCCCTTCGCCTGGAAAGAGATACAGAAATATCGGTATCGGTGAACTAAATTCTAACTCCGACTGGGGATAATTTGTGTTCACTTTGCACCATTGTCCTGTGAAAAGACATGAGTTCATTTCTAAAAGTAGATCGTGGATATGCGGGTAGTGATAACGAATGCGAATAAGTCGGCAAGCCGAGTTTGAATTCCAGTCGGCTTTGTTTTATTCATATTACACACAAATACCCTTCCCTATTTATGGGTTAAATAGTCAGAGTTTTATAAGAGTTTTCTAGAATAAACCATTGTTATGCTCAGAAAGAAATTGTTACACTATTCATTCAGAAAAAGAAAAAAAAAATTCTTTCGATCCAAGAAATGTTTTGGCTTTAAATCGCCCACAAATGGTTGATAATCCATAAAAAATAATCGATCACACGAGGTTCTGTCATAGATTACTAGACATCCCCTCCTCCAATTATGTATAAAAAGCAAGAAATTTGAAGCTTTTCATTTTTAAAAAATAGTCCCTCTAAAACAACGTTTCTCAACCGGTGCACACGGTCACACTAATAATGCCTCCTTTTAAAGGTAGCCGCATTCGCTTCAAGTTAACAGAAGTGTAATTTATAAATTATTTTTATACTTAACATATTTTTATTTTTAAAGATCTAGATACACCAAGCACATGGATTCCATGTCTAAGTCAAGTCTTTGCCATTTCATCTTTTAAACCGGATGCTAAATCCCTTAATCTTTAAGAAAGAATGGTTAACGTTTTCCTTTTGTCTTTCTCAAAGGATTTAAATCAGTCATTATCGGCCTCTAAAAAAATAGATTCTTCGTGAATCCTTTTAAACGAAAACTGTACTGCTAATCTTCTTTGGGAATGTTAAACCAAAATTTCATATATATATATATATATATATATATATATATATATATATATATATATATATATTAATGGATAGATATATACAACATCTTTCTCATTCTCTCCTTTATGAAAATGTATTCATTAAAATGTTTATTATTTTCATTATATATATATATATATATATATATATATATATATGTTGTTAAATATAACAAACAACGAATGTCTATTATGTTCGATCATGAGCCGTTCTAAACTCCGTATATTTGCTTTAA
>OZ010586.1:89605251-89667751 GCA_963932145.1 Acanthosepion lycidas | reverse complement strand
AAAGAGCTGAAATCAGCAAGACTTTTTGTTTTTAATTTCCAGCTAACTTTATAACTAACAATGTTAACATGTACCTAGTAACTTAATGCGGACTCGATGGATGATTTGTTCTAGAATTAAACTTAATTCAATAAAAATAAAAAAGTCAGTTCGTTATGGCCCATGGGATCCTCGAGTGCTTCCTTAAAACCGATATTCCTTAAATTGAGGCTTTACTGTACACATTTATTATGAGCCTATGTGGCTATGATCATAGAGTAAGAAGCAGCGAGGATAGGGTACTGTTGATCAGTGATAAACTTTCTCGATGCCTTGCGTAGTCAAGCCAAGCACAAAGATATCTGAATGGACACACAGTGATGACCAAATTTAGAAGCAATGAGTCGTCATAATAACTCTGGAGACATCCGAATCCACGTTGTCTGGATAACTGTACATACCTCTCTGGTATTTTTTGTAATGTCAACGAATACTTGTTGTCACTTTCGTAATGTTCGTTGTAGTATAGACTTTGTTATTGCAGATACAGCTATAGTAACGTCATTGAAACAATATTGATGTCAGACGCCTTCGAATATCACTAGCACTAATAGTACCTGCTCGATAATACTCGATCAAATAGTAATCCGTATAGAGAAGTAATATAGCGAATAGAGTAGAGAATAGCGATCGGTATATGATCTTCCTTAGTGAAAATCGCCAATGGTTTAAAATGACGGAAACGTTACTTTCACTGAAAGTTTACAAAATTCACGAAAGATTGTACTTCATCATTGTTTATGTATGTGGTTATGTATGAGAGAAAATGTGCATGAACAAGTGAGAACGAGACAAAACAACATTTTAAGAAATGTTATTTTCCTTATGAAATTAAGCGTGCCATCAGAAAGGGCAAACGGGCCGCATGTGGCCCACGGATCTCAGTTTGCCATGACTATTATATGAAGTTCATGCGTGGGTCCAAGAAGTCATCAAAGAGTGTAATGTATCAATCACAGGTCAATGATATGTTTAGGCACACGAGCGGATCCAACTCATACCAGATAAAGATCAGGGTTTAAGGAATATCGGTTTTAAGGAACTACTCGTTTGATTATGAAATCGCTCCAACCTGAAAATTGCTTTGCTAATAACTTAGCGCCATAGTTTCATAGTGTCCGCCATCAGTCTGAAACATTATTAGAACAGTGACTTAGCGGACCCTGCCACAGCTAGCCCCTTCCCCAGAGTATAACAGGCCTCATCGCAAGTTCAGGTCAGGAGATGTCTCCAGTGATGTGTGTTAACAGAAGCAACCTGGTGCGTGTTTTATTTCCGTATCCTATGGAAAGTAAGGAACGCTAAACTGGCCTGCTCGATCTGCGCATGATGCCGCCTCTTGCATTGAGTGTAGGGGAGTGATTTAAGCCAGTGTCGTTTGTCAGTTGTCGCAGACAATTCTAGACAGACGTCACTGGTTGCGATTATTGAGGATCCGTTGTCGGTCAGTGTACATTTCACGGTGAGCAGCGAAACCTTCCATCAGATATTCCCGGTCTACACGTAGCTTCGAATGCCGAGGAAGAACAAATATATCCACAATTTCAGAAATAGAGAGTCCTTTCCATATAACACTGACTATCTGATACAGTTTTAGGCAGATTTTCAAGACGTCAAGATATGGTGGCGCCACCTACCATTACTTTTACATACTACTATCTCATGGCTTTTGGCACGTCAGAGTACATATACTTTTATTATTATTATTAGCGCTGTTATTATTAAATATGATGTTACAAAGTTACATGAGAATTATATTATAAAGAATTCTTCCGGCAGAACAATTTCAGATGTGGATTATACTAAATCCTTACCTCTCTCCCATCTCAGCTATTATAACCACTTGGGGCTTTCTCTCCAGGCCGTCTCACCCAATCTTCGACGTCTCTATTAAGCGGACAGCTTGTGCCGCCCTTACTAGCGGCAGTACCCTGGAGAACCGAAGGGTGTTTGACGCATTGTTTTAAATCATTCATATTGCATCATCGTTTCTCTCATTTAGTTTCAGTTGAAAAGTCACAAGGTTGATCGCTTCATATTAAGTGAAATGACTCAAGGCTAAAATAGTTTCTGTATTTCTTCCTTTCAGAAAATAAGTACAAATTTATATAATAATGATAGTAATAATAATTGCCCTGATGCTACACCAGTAATGGCTCTCGTGGCTTCTGATCTTAATTTATTGTGTACATGTTTCGTTTTTGGTCAGTTAAGATGGCTTACATTATATATCCTCTTTAATACTATAGAATATTGCTGCCACATCTGGTCTGGTGCTCCTGCTTTATATTTAGAGATTCTTGCTGAAATCCAAAGAATCCGAAATATTATTGGTCCTAACCTGGCATCTCGACTTTTCGCACCGCCATAATATAGCTTCTCATTAACTTTTCTATAAATACTTTCATGGTAATTGTTTGGATGGACTTTCTACCGTGTTACTTATGAATTTAAGCTCAATACTAGATAGATGGCAAGGTCTCATCAATTTACAGTTGAACTGGCTAGATGTAACCGTAAGTTCTATGCTAAGAGTTTCATCTTTTGCATTTCTCGCTTGTGGGACTCTTTTCCGACTACATGCTTTCCAGCCAACTTCAAAAATTTAAATATCATGTCAATCGCTATCTACTGCCTTCTTGATTACTCTTCTTTCATTGTTCTCGCCCCTTCATAGTGTTTCTCTTATTTTTTCTTATTCTTTCATAATCAGTAACCTTTTGTGTATTAGTGGTTTTACTGCCTTGCTTGAGGTGAAATGATTACAAAAAATTTACTTGTTAGTTTCGTGGCCATAACCATTTGAGAATGCTTTAAAGTTGCCGTCCTGGGTAATACGATAAACCACATCCGCGTCCTGGGTATGACGATAAACTACATTCGCGTCCTGGGTAAGGCGATAAATTACACCCGCGTCCTAGGTAAGATAATAAACTACATCCAACAGCAAGGCCTCTGATAAGGTTTTGAGGAGCGTAGAACCGCCTCTTAATTGCTGGTCTTCCCAGGTTCACCCTGATCCGGAGTAGTAACACCTGTTAGGGTTCCAGCTATGGGCAAATAGATGACCCCCAAATTGGGATCGAAACACTATGAAAGTATAAAAATAGGTTTTAATACCAGCAATACATTTTTGTAAAAGGTTATTGCCAGCAATGAATTTTTGAAGAAAAAAATATTACCAGCAATACATCAAAAAAAAAAAAAAAAAAAATACCAGCAATACATTTTGAAAAAAATATTTTGATATCTTTCTTACTGAATTTTCTAAGTCTACTAAAAAATTAGTCCTTGAACTTGAAAGGACAACAACGAAAACTAATCGACATATGTCTAAATTATTTAACCAAATCTGTTAGAATATATATATATATATATATATATATATATATATATATATATATATATATATATATATATATCCAAGTGTCTTCTTTCTTTCTTTTTTTCTTTCTTTTTTCTTTATTTCTTCGCGTCTCTCAATCTGTTTCTAACTATCTATCTATCTATATATCTATCGATGTACGTTTGCGTCCATAGATTTTTTGGTAGACTTAGAAAACTGAGTAAGAAAAATATGTCTGCTGTCATAAACATATATACATACCCAAAGAAAACGTATCCCCCTGAAGATGGTCTCAGATCTGAGATTGAAAGTACTTGGGTAAATAAAAACTATTCGAAAGAAAATTTTAGTAATTTTCTAAGTTTACCAAAAATTAATCCGCGAAATTGAATGGACCACAACGAAAACAAATCGACATGATATGTCTAAATTATTTAACCAAACCCGTTTAGATGAAAATATGCTGTCAAAATATAAACAATTTAAACACGTTTGTATATATATATATATATATATATATATATATATATATATATATACATATATATATATATATATATATATATATATATATTAGGTTGGTGCAAAAATAATGACGTAATAATGTCGTTTTTTGACGTTACGTCAAAAAACGACATTATTACGTCATTATATATATATATATATATATATATATATATATATATAATCTCTATTTTTATATTTTTACGGAACATTAAAAATTATTGTCATGTTTTTAACACTATTATTACTGCTACCATGCTGCTACCAATTGATAAAGTCTCTAAGCCTGGGGACGCACATATACCGGCCCCTTCAGCGACCGTTACATATGCTTTGTATATTTGTACCTTAGTGTGACTTTGTTAAAAAGAGAAAAAAAAACAACTTTTTTCCGATTGTGAATACTATTGCTTCAGCAGATCAAACATTAAAATTCAAAAAGTGAAAAATTTTGGAACTAGAGAGTGGAGTTCGTCTTAACATTTTCCACGGAAATAGCGATAGAGCACAAAGAGGCTTGCGACGCCTTGTCAGTGAGAAAAAGGTTCTAGGTTGGAAAACAATTCGTTACGCACAGGGGCGCGGAGACGCTTTTGGACTCTATCGAGAGAGTGGAAAGTGAAGACTGGTTACATATGGCAATAGCACTTTCGGTTCGATCTGGCCCCTGTAAAGGTAGAGGATAGCAGGAGGGGTCAGGTTGTAGAGGACCGTTGGGTTTACGTGTTGTTGAATTAGAAACACGTGTGTAACTCCTGATATAATATTACAAGGTCCACTACAAGAATATGGCGGACTCAAGTTGAGTCCAACCGAAGATGTAAAGAAAACACTCAAGACCGATATATATATATATATATATATATATATATATATATATATGTAGACGCACACACACACAACAAGTATATGTATTCAACAATAAGATTTACAATGGACAAAGACATTAACATTTGTGTTTGTGCGTGAACGTAAAGAGTTTGTATTTTGATGAATGTTCGTGCGTACGTGTATGTGTATGCGTGTGTGTGCGTGTGCGTGTGCGTGTGTATGTGTGTGTGTGTGTGTGTGTCTGCGTGTGTGTTTCATGGCGCTTTCCCACAAGTGGGCAAAACGCAGATCTCTGCGAGAGATTACATTTTTAAATGTGTCCGCTGAAATGGAATGTAAAAAGAGAACGAAGCAGGAAATCACCCATTATTTATAGTGTAGGTTGAGCGTGCTCTAGTGAACAACTTGAAAATTAAGGAGAAGTTAACTCTGACAAGGTACTTTCTGGGGCGGTACAGAAAACCGACCATATTTTTTTTAGTATCTTTCGCGATGGATCGTATGTACGAGTTTCACTTGATGTCGGCTGAGTAAGTCCCAATAGACGCTGAAGACACGGGGCCACCCTGAAGGCACATCCGTTCATGGCGATTGGTGAGAATTCTGGGTTGGATCAGTGATGGCGGAATGTCACTAGTTCGAGGCATTGAATGTGACTAGCCAGTTTTCCTATCACTGAGCCGTTAGAGCTCGATCATAGGAAAGATCAGCTGCCAAGCTCTTGTCATCTAAAGTTTTGGAGGCGCAACCATATACCGTTATATTATCAGCATAATTATTCGCAAATGATCGTAAATTTATGTAAAGTAGGAAGAGAGTTGGACCGAGTTGGGAGAACGCCTGCATTGATCGCTTGGACCTCGGAGGACTGGCCGCTAACAACTATCTTCAGGGACCTACCCGTTAGGAAGGACTTTATAATTGAGAAGGCACTTCCACTAATTCCATAGCTAGAGATCTTGTTCAGTAATCCTTTTACTGGATAAAATACTGTGGTTCATAAAAATGACGCTTGTAGCTACCTTAATAAAACACTTAGAGCAGTTTCGTATAGACTGGCAATATATATATATATATATATATATATATATATATGTGTGTGTGTGTGTGTGTGTGTGTGTGTGTGTGTGTGTGTTAGAAGAATTGGAAAACCTAATGAAGAACGGAAATCATCCAGTACTCGAGAGATGGATTGTTACTTAATCGCCTATGAAAGCCACGAAATGGAAAACAAATAAATATTGCACGTAATGTTGAATCCAATCCATATTCTATTTGGTTCAATCATTTTCATTTTTGGGTTGGTTGATTTTGCAACAAATCAATGTCTTTTTTTATTATTATAATTGAGTTTAAAAGCATTTACTTGGGACAGGAATAGGTCAGTATTGGTTGTTTATATCGGAGACTATAAGCATTCATTTGGTTCGAGTTCATTACATAGTTGTGGGTATGTCGATAAACTACATCC
Source organism: Acanthosepion lycidas (assembly GCA_963932145.1). Taxonomy (NCBI): domain Eukaryota; kingdom Metazoa; phylum Mollusca; class Cephalopoda; order Sepiida; family Sepiidae; genus Acanthosepion; species Acanthosepion lycidas. The sequence goes on along the minus strand of OZ010586.1, from coordinate 89,661,560 downwards.
GCCGTCCTGGGTATGACGATGAACTACATCCGCCGTCCTGGGTAAGACGATAAACTACACCCGACAGCAAGGTCTTTGATCAGGAGGTTTTGAGGAGCGTGGAACCACCTCTTAATTGCTGTTATTCCCAGGTCCACCCTGACTCGAGGTAGTAGCGCCTGTTAGGGTCCCAACTCTGGGCAAATAGTTAACCCTTAAACTGGGGACAAAACATTATGAAAGTGTAAAAATAGGTTTTAATACCAGCAAAAAAATTTTTGTGAAAAAAATATTACCAGCAATACATTTTTGAAGAAAAAAATATTACCAGACATACATTTTTGTCGGTATTAAATAACCCATTGAGGTTGATATACCGTAAAACAAACCAAACCAAACCAAGCTACATCCGGCAGTAAGGCCCCTGAGATTGGAAGTTTTCAGGAGCGTGGAACCACCTTTTAATTGCTGTGGTTCCTAGATCTACCCTGACCGGGGGTTGTAGCACCTGTTAGGGTCCCAGCTATGGGCAAATAGTGGACCCGCAAACAAAAACAAAATACTATGAAAGTATAAAAATACTTTTTTATAGTAAAAATGCCAGTAATACATTTTTATGCAAAAAATTCCAACAATATATATTTTTAGTAAAATGTGACTGTCGGGCATCTTCCGGCGAATTCTCTTTATGGACCCCAGGAGGAACACAGTCGCTGTCAAATGACTGCTGGCCAACAAAAGAAAAGTAAATCATCCATTATCGACTACAGGCAACGTATGATTATAATACGGAGAGAAAATTTACGAGTAGAAGCATCGCTTGCCGAACAAATCAAATAAACTTAAAAACAAAACCCCCCAAAAAAACAAACAAAAAACAAAATTGGATACAAAATCTACAGTTCGTCAAAACAACAACGTTACAAGACTACTGAATGGCATATCTAACAAAATATTATACAAAATAAAACAAAAAGTGACACAGTGGCTTAAATATGTATACATAGATGCATATCTGCATGCATAATAGCCGGCTACTTCTTTACAAGCATATCAATAGCAGACGTCTGCTAGGGAACATTTGTGTTTGGTCAACGCCCACAGAGCCTACTTGTGGTTTATACTACAACTACGCTTAGCGGAACCGAGTTACAGTTTCTTGGAGAGGGTGCATCAACAATTTGGACAAGTCTAGTACGTTCAAACCCTCGGTCCCGATGACTTGGGTTTGTGTGCTAACGCAACTAACGGAGTTATCTGAACAGTTTCATTTAACCAGTTTTACCTGCAGCCTGGTTTTCAGACACTTTCCAAAGGTACCAAAGGTACTGCAATCTGGGGTCGCTGATTTAGGCAAATATTAGTAAGAAATCACGATCCTGGCAAATCGACCCTAGTGAGATCCGAATCCGGGTCGCAAATGGTCGAAAAGTTAACTAGCTAGAGAAACAAGGCTCAAAAGATATGAATAAAGAATTGTCCCAGACAGGCAAAGCCGCATTTTAAAAAGAAAAAAATTACACTATTTACATTATTCGGACTATTGTCCTCATCTTTGTCGCCATATTTATTACAACATTTCGGTCGTTGTACGCTCCAGCCTTCTTCAGGTGGTTGGAATGTCGAACTGAGCCCTTTATTTTGCTTACTGAGGTAGGCTATTCTAGTTCCACGTGCTATGTTTTAATGGATGTCAGTTATCGCTTGTTAATTCCCCTCTCCAAGTTCTCCACTGCCTTAACCGCGTATTGAACTCACACTCTTTGGGTCCTGTCACTGGATCTAACTTTATCCACCGTGCCACGTGTCCTTGAGGACATCTGTGTATGAATTTCTGGATATTATTAACTTAATGTCTTCAGCATCATTTTTTTACCCATGCTCATATTGCAATTTTTGCTGTCATCATACATGTTTTTACCAGAGCTCATATTGCAATTTTTTGTTGTTATCGCTTTTCTCTGGCACTCCTTATTACTAGTTCCCATATTGTATGTATTTCTATGCTTGGTCGGCTCAGGAGGACAATAGTCCGAATAATATCAATAGTGTACATAATATCTCATCTCAGAAATATAGACAGATACTGAAGGGCCGAAACGTTGTAATAAATATGGTGACAAAAATGAGGACAATAGTCCGAATAATGTCAATAGTGTACATAATACCTCATCTCAGAAATATGGACAGAAAAAAATATTAGAAACAAAGGAAAGTGTGCTGCACTGATTTGTAATATCAGTCTTCCTTTATGGCAGTAAATGATGCACAATTTCATCACAGATGAAGAAGAGACTTCAGGAAACTCTAATGTTATCGATCCTGATCTGGCATCTCGGCTTCAGGCACTTTTCTACGACCATGACGTCTGTCTTTTCTATAAATATTTTCATGGCAGTTCTCATGAGGTTTGCTCCTTCGCAACACGACCGCATGAAATTAAGCGTAACTATGAGATTGGCTACTTGGTTTCATCATTTTACCCTTGAAATAGTTAGATGCAACCGTAAGTTCTATTCTAATAGTTTCTTTTCTAGCCTGTAAAACTCTTACGATTTGTTGCTTCCCTGCTACCCACAATCTTAAAATTTTTTAAATGCAAAGTCAATCGCCATTTTTGTCTTCCTGAATCCTGTTCTTTTATTGTTTTTTCGCCTCACTAAAGTCTTCTCAATCTTTTTCACTCCCATTTTCATTTTGCATCTTAGTGACATTATCGCCTTACTTGGGATGAAATGCACCCCCCCCGAAAATACTGAGAATACAATGTCCTGGACATAATAGTAATAAACAAGTATTAAAGGAAAATGGAAATAAAAATAACGCATATATTTAGAATCAGAAAGAGACAGTTGAAATTTCTAGGTTGCATAATGAGGAAAGAGGTCTTGGCGAAACTGACACTCACAAGACATATTGAAGGAAAGAAGGCTTGGCGAATTTGACACTCCCAGGGTATATTGAAGGAAAGAGGGTTTGCCGAATTTGACACTTACAAGACATTATGAAGGAAAGATGGCTTAGCGAATTTGACACAAGCAGGATATATTGAATGAAAGAAGGCTTGGCGAATTTGACACTCACAGGACATATTGAAAGAAAGAGGGCTTGGCGAACTTGACACTCACAAGACATATTGAAGCAAACAGGGCTTGGCGAATTTGTCACTCACAGGACATACTGAAGCAAACAGTGCTTGGCGAATTTGTCACTCACAGGACATACTGAAGGAAAGAAAGCTTGGCGAATTTGACACTCATATGACATATTCAAGGAAACAGGGTTTGGCGAATTTGACACTTTCAAGACATTATGAAGGAAAGAGGGCTTGACGAATTTAACACTCACATGACATATTGAAGGAAAGAGGGCTTGGCGAATTTGATACTCACAGGACATACTGACGGAAACAGGGCTTACCGAATTTGACACTCACAGGACATTTTGAAGGAAACTGGGCTTGGCGAATTTGACACTCATAGGACATATTGAAGGAACGTGAGACAGAGGAAAACATTGAGTATCCTATCGAACAAACTTGTGCAAACGGATGGCAGAACAGGGAGTTGGCGGAATGGCGAAAACCTTACTAAGTGTTATAAATAAACTACTACTAAAATATATAATTTTACTACTACTACTACTACTACTACTATGTGACGTATCTCTTTAGGACGTTGGAGATCGTGGCTCTCCAAGTTACTAGAACACCCTTTATTAGAAAGTTATGGCGAGCCATAATCGGCCATGTCATGAAGAGACACAGTACATAAAATATGAAAAGATATTCCAATATCTTGACAGAAATATTTTGTCACTTGTATACTGCAACGGTTAACTGTTAACGGGTCATTGAGTCCTTGGGTAACCTATTCTACCAAAACCTCTTTGCTTTTTCAAGATGCAGTCGCAAGTCCTACCAGGGTTCATTATTGGCAACCACAATCTTAACAGCATAAGATATGCAGATAATCTTCAATCACCCCCCCTCTCTCTCTCATAAAACGTTCTCTCAGATTTTAATTCATCTGAAAGAACCTTTTTTACCTTCTATCATCATGGCTGATGCTAACCTCCAGAAGAGTGACCCGTTGCGTCTTCTCTGACTAACGTTTTCAGGTGACATTGAATCAATTGCTAAGTATGTAGCTGAGAAAGTTCGTTCACTATGTGGTCTTAGACAATTTTATTTTTCGCCAGAATCTATCTTACATATTCATAAGTCTACCATTTGTCCATGCTTTGAATATTGCTGCCACATCTGGTTTGGTGCTCTTGCTATATATTTAGATATTCTTGACAAAATCCAAAGAAGAATCTCCAATATTATTGGTCCTGACCTGACATCTCGGTTTCAGTCAATTCACCACCGCCGTAAAGTTGCTTCCTTGCGCTTTTTCTATAAATACTTTCATGGTAATAGTTCTGATTAACTTTCCTCTATGATACCTAGACTTTGTGAATTTAAGCGCTGTATTAGATTGGCGGCAAGGTCTCATTTTACAGTTGAAATAGCTAGATATAACCGTAAGTTCTATACAGTTTCTTCTATCACACTTCTCGCTTGTGGAACTCTCTTCCGGTTTCTTGCTTTCAAGTCACGTTTAATCTGCAAAAATTTGAATACAATGTCAATCGTTATCTTCTGTCTTCTTAATTCTTGTTCATTTATTGTCCGCTTTCCTTAATAATAGTTTTTCTCATATTTTCTAATGCTCAGTAATCCCTTACATACTAGTGGCTTTATATATATTATACAATTCTGAGAGAATTAGATGTTCTGCTAGGATTATTAAAGACACTGGAACAAGGAACGTGATATTCATACTCAGAATGTTATCAGAAAGAGCAATACAAATGCAGAAGAACGTGCACCTGTGTTTTATAGACTACGCAAAGACGTTCGACAAAGTACGCCACAAAGATCTGTCCAAGCTGCCCTGGAAGCTTGACATATTCGGGGAAAGATATTAGAATAATCAAAAACCACTGCTGGCAAAAACCCGCCTGTATAAAGATAAAAAATGAGTTCAGCAGATATACAAAAATAGAAAGGGTGTAAGGCAAGGATGTGTCTTCTCACCGGACTTATTCAACCTATACAACGAGGCAATTCTGAGAGAATTGGAAATCCTACCATCATTGGTGGCTACAATCTTAACAACATAAGATACGCAGATGACACACTTCTGGTATCAGACACGGAAAGGAAATTGCAAAACCTCTTGTAGAAGGCAGCGAAGGAGAGAGAGAAGAAGGGACTAAGCACAAACTACAAGAAGACAGAAGGCATGAGCATCAGCAAAAAGATGAGCCAGAAATGCAGTTTACAGGTCGGGAATCAAGTAGATGAGGAAATTATCTGGGAAATGTTCTGACAGAGGACGGTAAGTGCGACACTGAGATCCGAAGACGTATTGGGATGGTCAAAGACGAATGCCAAAACCTAGGCAGAATATTACGAGACAGGATTTCAGTGGTAACAAAGAAAACATTACTGAACTGCTATGTGATATCTGTTCCTCCTTTACGGTAGCGAATGTTGAACAATCTCCTCCAGGATGAAGACGAGACTTGAGGCAACGGAGGTATGGTTCTACAGAAGGATGATGAGGATACCATGGACAGACCATGTGAGTAACGACAAAGCTTTGGAGAAGATGTAAACAAAGTGGAAACTCGTACTTAACATCAGGAAGAGGTAGCTGAAATTTCTGGGACACGTAATGAGAAAAGAGGGCTTGGAAAACCTGATACGCACAAGGCGGATAGAGGGAAAGAGAGACAAGGGAAAGCAACGCGTGACAACGGGCTTAAGCAAGTGGGTAGAGGAACAGTGTCTGGGAGAAATAACTAGAAGACAAAACTTATTGAGAGTTAGGAAGGGGTGGAGAGCCATGATCACCTACACCCTGAAAGGACACAGCACATAAAAAAAGAACTAGGATCATTCTTGGCGACCACAATCTAAATAGTATAAGATATGTAAATGACACAGTATTGATAGCAGACATAGAAAGGAAACTATAAGAACTTCTACAAAAGGTTCTGAAGGGAAGCGAGAAGAAAAGATTAAGCGTTAATTGCAAGAAAAAAAATGCATAGTTGTTAGCAAAAGTATGAGTCCAACATACAAATTACAAATTGGAGGTAGCAGAATCAAATAAGCACAACACAGATGAAGAAGAGACTTGAAGTAACAAAAACAGAGAAAAGAGTATTGAACTGTTATGTAATAACAGTCTTCCTATATGACAACGAATGCTCGACAATCACATCTCAGATGAAGAAGAGACTTGAAGCAATAGAAAGAGAAAAGGGTACTGACCTGTTATTTAATATCAGTCCATATGGCAATGAATACTGGAAATTTCATCACAGATGAAGAGACGTGAAACGACAAAAACAGAGAAAAGAATACTGAACTGTTATGTAATATCAATCCTCCTATATGGCAGTGAATGCTGGATAATCGCGTCACAGATGAAGAGACTTGAAGCTACAGAAATGTGAATCAACGGAAGGATGCTGAGGATAGCATGGACAGAATATGTGAGCAACAACGAAGTTTGAGAGTAAATGTAAACAAAAAGGTCACTTATATTTAACACCAGGAAGAGAGTTGAAATTTCTCCGTTACATAATGAGGAAAGAAGGACCGGAAAATTAGATACTCACATGACAAGGGTCAAGTGACAGCAAGTTATCACATTTCTAGAAGTCATAGTCAAATTGTTGCGGTTTGCTTTGATTTGTTTGTTTAACGGCATATCGACTCCTTATGGGTCATTTAATGCCAAAATTTTTCTTGGGAGATTTGGTAATTTTTTTTTTATTACTATTAAAATCTATTGCTGGAATTGTTTTTGTTTGACTATTAAAATCTATTTTATTTAAGCATTTAACCCCAAGCAAGGCGAGAGTACTACTAGCAGGCTGTTACAGAGAGTTCAAGTGAGAGAAAAGACTGGATATAGGGAGGATTGAGGAAAGAATAAATGATGAACGGGGTTCAAATCAACAGAAGATGGTGGTTGACGCTGCATTTAAATTTTTGGTGATTGTAGTTATCAGGGAAGCAAGTAAGAGAAAGGGAGTTCCACAGGCGAGAAGTGTGAGAAAAGAAACTGTTGAAGTAGAAGTGGCGGTTACATTTAACTATTTCAACAGTAAAAGTATGGGTCCTAGATGCCAATCTAGTAGCACGCTTAAATTCGTGTAGTCGGGGCACCAAGGAAAAAATCTCGCCAGAACAGTTACCATGAAAATATTCGTAGAAAAGACAGAGGGAAGCCACATCACGTCTTTGAGAAAGTGACAGAAGTCGAGATGCCAGGTCAGCATCCATTGCCGCTATTTTTACTGTAAAAATGTATTTTTATACTTTCATAATGTTTTGACCTCAGTTTGGAGGTCAACTATTTGCCCATAGCGGGGATCCTAACAGGTGCTCCTATCCCAGGTGACGGTGGACCTGAGAACAACAAAAATTAGGACGTTCTTCCACGCTCCTCAAAATCTCCCGATCAGAGCCCTTTGCTGCCGGATGTAGTTTACCATCATACCCAGGACATAAGTTGTAGAGTTTTACTGTATATAGTTTTTGAGTATAATACGAGTTTTTATGATCAGTCTTTACGTAAAAAATAGGAATCGAACCAGAATAATAACCAGTTAATATTTTTAAAGAGGTTAAAAAATAATGAAATAGGTTGCAATATACAGGTAATTTCTTTTCTGGAAGGGTTAATATTCATGCCTTTTAGGTGATCGTAACCTTCATGGTAGTGCAGTGGTTTTTCTCACCCCATGTCAAACGTCGGGGTTACCATATGTAGTGGTATATTGATAAGAATTGACCATTGGAGATGTATGTTTATGGCTGCGTGAATAACATGACCACACAATTTATATTGAACGTAAAAATACCACAAAACTTGAAATACAAGAAGGACCAAAATGGTTTTAAAACATAGCATTTGTATTTATTTGTGTATTGATGTACATGCGTAGAAGTCGCGATAAGGGTGTAGAGATGACTTGTTCAGCATGTGGTCATTCCAAAGGTTGTACCAAGAGTAAAGAGTTGTTCAAAAAAGGTAGATAAGTGCGCCAATAAGTAGCTGTGAGCTGATAGGCCAACCTTAAACTGTCAAGGACATATAATCATATCTTATTTCTCATACATGAACAGCAGGACGGCATGGGAACAGGGCTATAGACTGTTCGTACTGCCGAACTCTGCCTTGAGCAGAGAGGAACCCAGACGAGGCTTTGCCGAAGGGCAAAGTTTCGTCAGGGAAGGTAGACAGACCCTGAACCCGTTTATACGGGTTCTAAGGGAATATTTTTGGCTGAGCCTACGGGCACGGAGAACCCACGGTAAACGCGGCCTTGTGCCACATACATCCCTCGTTGGGGGAGGGGGTTGTTAAATATTAACAGCAGAACGGCATTCACTATGTGTGCAGCTTAAAATCCACAAATACCTTACATAAATGAAGAATTAACAATGTTTATTTTTCCTTTTTCCAATTTGCGTTCATCTTCTTTTACACCGGTGAGGTATTGCTTTTCCAATAACACCATTTTGTATAAAATTTTTATTTTTTACTACTGTTAGTCTTTCGTGTAATAATAAATGTTTAATCGTCTAGGTTTTTTTTATTTTTTTTATTTTAAGAAAGCCAGACGGTTAGTGTCAAAAATGTTACATATGTATATCTTTTAATGCTTAGTGGTTAACAACCGACATAATTATTAAGGATCCATTGCAAGTTTATGAAAAAAAAAAAATTCCTCGTGGTCTCAAGCACTAGTAAAAACCCGAATGGGAGCGTGCCCCTCTTTTTCCGAATTAATAGAATTCACTTTAGTAGATAAGAGGCAAAGTTTTTGGCATCAAGAAGACATTTTGGCATCAAGGAGAAGACATTTTGACAAGGAGAAAGCATCTGATCTCAAAAGGAAAAGAAAGCATTTTGGCAAGAAGGCAGAAGGCACAAGGTTAAAAGCCAGCTGAATTGAGATTAAAGAAGTTTGAAGTTCAAGTGAAAATTCTCCTACGGCTGGACAATGTAAAAAGAATTCCAAGAAATTCTCCCAATCACGAACAGTGTGAATATAGAAAAAAAAAAAAAAAAATTTCCAAAATTGTTGTATGTCCCAGAGACGCTCGTGGGACAATTAAAAGTAGGTGTTTTCGTTTTTATTTTTTTTTCTGAAAGGTGGTTACATATTTGTTTTTCTGCATCTTGAATTGCATTCTCTTTTTGTCATTTTTGAAATGGTAAACTTTTCTTTTCATTTTCGATGGTAATCTTTTTTTGTTTTTTTGCAATATATCCGCCTTAGTTATTTGTAAGACGCACAAAAGGAAATTTTCGTGCAAGAATCTCATGAAAATTTTTGTATTTTTTCCCTTTTCCTGTATACTGTAATGTTTGTCCTTTAAAATTTACGCTGTGGTTCGAGTCTTCATTGCACCCCATACAACCTTCTATTCTTCTAACTATGTTTTTGTGACTGACGAAACAATTTAGATTTGGTAAGGAGTATAAATTTTGCACAAAAAAGACGAATTTGGTTTTTGTGTAATTAAATTTTTATAACTGCGTTTCTATATCGTACATGCTTCAGTTTTTTCCTCATTTTGTCTTAGACTTTTTATTTATATTCCTTATTATATTCTTTAAACCTTCTGGTATTATTGTATCTTAGAATTCTCCGTTACATATTCTGAAAATATTTTGACAAGATACACTGCAATAAATGATGAAATACCAAATGAATTTTAATTCTAGTAGCTTTATTTAAGATATATAAAGCAATCTTATCAATAGAAATCAACAAACTTAAAGAACATTATAAAAGAATATCTCATTTACTTGCCATAAAATATGTACAGCATAATGACCATAACTGCTCCATTTGACTACAGTAAGCCCACTGTTATTGCTCAGAAGCTGTGGCTACATTATACACGCGCAATATGAAAAACTCAGGTTTATCCACAAAACATCAGGGTTCGCACAATATATGAAATAGGCTTTTACGAAATCTGTATGGTTTCTGTATACATGAAGTAGGCTTTTTACAGTAATCTGTATGATTTCAGTTTGTAGGAGAAAAACACAATTTACATATAGTTAGCGATAACAAATTAAGACCAGATTTATGCAATTATGAGAAAACATATATCCCTAACTACACAACATTCTTCGTTTAGCTAAGTTACACACGCCGCAATCTACTCAAAACAAATTTTAAAACAAACACAAGTATACCAGAGTACTGGCTATTATTGACGCGACTCTCGCTTGCCACGGATGTCTACAACTACGCCCGTGCGTTTCCCTTATACAAGTGCGACCGTTCATCTTGTGTCGTAAATAGGAAAGGCTGACACACATATAGAAAGTAAGAGGTAGTTTATTTCGGAGAATAATATGGTACCGACTAATGTAATAAGCTATTAATTATTACCTCTTCGGTATTTGCCTGAGACCTCCCGCCCCGAAGTCAGAGAGTTGACAAGCAGTCTATAAACGTTAACTGCTCTCCCTCAGTAAGAGAGAGTACTGTTTAAATAGTCTTAGACCAGTCAATCTTGTGGAGGTGTTCAGCTACTCCACGATGTGTGTAGAGCTTACGATCATATCACATTGAAACGCCTGTTCTCGTAAGATCAGCGAGGTTAAGCAACGTCGAGCCTGTTCAGTACCTAGATAGGTGACCGCTTGAGAATACCAGGTACTGTAAGCTGGATTTGTGGGTGGTGTAATGGATAATGACTCGAAATTGTTAATCGGAGAACCGAGTCCTAATTCCAGTTGAGTTCGTTGTGTTCACTTTCGAGTAAAATGCCCCTGGGAAAGGTACGAATCTACCTATTCTCTCCACAGCTATGGGTTAATTAGTAAGTCTTGTATCATTAAATCATTATCATCTCCCCTCAAAAATACTTCGAATGTAAAAATAATTTCTGGCTTTAAATAACCTGCAAAGGTTTGCTAAGCTGTAGAAAACAAATCAATCATCTGCATAGATATTCACAAAAGATCGTATATGCTCTTAGTCTTATTTCTACTTTAATGAAATACTAGTGATTTATAGTATTTTCAGTATCCTTAGTTGACTATAGGTTTTAATGTAAATGTGGAAATTTGTAAACATACAAATGATCGTTTGCATTGTAACTTTAGAGAAAAGGCCAACAGGATGGTCGTCCAATCGTATATAGATTCGCCTATTGCCCGGTTCACACACCTCCCACATCTTTTGAACAGGAGTAGAGGTTTATCCCTTGTTTCCTGCTTAGAATTGCGTTTCCGATTCTTTCTAAAGTCTTCTCATTCTCTTTCAGTAGCCCCTTACGTCTTAGTAGCCCCTTGTGTCTTAGTGGCATTATCACCTTGCTTGGGGTGAATCGAAAACAAATTCAACAAATCTAATAACTCAGGGTTGATATTTGATCCAAGGGAGATAACTCTTAAAGAAAATCCAATTCTTCTGCAAAAGCATATATATATATATATATATATATATATATATATATATATATATTATGGTAAAAAGAAAGAACATTAAGATATATAATCCAGTGTTCTTATTGATATTTTTATTTTTACAAAACAGTGCTCAATGTAAATTTACAGAGCATAAATGTTATAAATTAACTGATTTAAAATATGCTTTAATTAAATTAAAGCATTAGTTCTGTTTCATCATCAAGCGAGTTTTGGAATAACTTATTTTAAAATTTACTGAGTTTTAAACGCACATACAATTTTTTTTGTTATCAAGGATACAAAAAAATCCAATCATTTAGACAGCGGCGGTAGCGTGTTCATTTTTACTATTATTGTATCAATTATGAGTTAGGCTTGAAAAAGAGGTTAAAACTAGGTAGGGTAGGGGTGTATTTTTCAACGAATTTCAAGGAGGCACGGTGGAGTAATGGATAGCGGCTTGGATTGCGGAATCGAAGAGCCGAGTTCGATTTCCAGTTGAATCCATTACATTCACTTACGTGCTAATAACCTTGATATGAATCCTCCTCTTCTCCCTCCAGCTATGGGTAAACAGCAGGAGAAGGACAACTCTGAATTCAAAACCTACGAATGGTCGTTTGGGGACCTTGTGGCACTTAGTGCACCAGGTCTCTGTATTCGGCCCTTCAAAAAGTGTGGATGGTCCTGCATGAAGCCATCACCATTATAATCAAATCTCGTGCTGTTGTCGGGCTGTCAGTTTCCTGGAAACTGATCTGCTTGACCCTCATACGTCGAAGTCGAGTATATTGTAACAATTTATTTTGGCTTTTTTCCCATTAGTTTATTTCTATATGCTTGTGTTTAACACGAATATTTATTCATTTCCAACACAGACGCGAACAATATTTTTCTCTGGGCGGTGCGTAACTTGTTTATGGCTAGGATATAATTTGTTAGAACCAAACTAGAAGCAAATTAATCTGAAGAAGCAGATTTAAACTTGGAAACATTTTTATTCCTGTTAAAAGGAATAAGTCTAAAAATAAAGAGACTATTATTAAATTATTTGCATTGAAAAGAGACTATTATTAAATTAATTGCATTGAAAATCTTTTGTGTTTTAACCCGCCGACATTTTCTGGATCACTCAATTAGCTTCCGAATACGCAGTTTTTAGCTTGGCCGTAAAATGAAAAAATAAAATAAAAAAAAAAGAAAAAGAACAGCCAGTAATAATTGTAGCTGAAAACGTATACAAAGATCATAGTAATCTCAGTTCAATGCTTAAAATGAGAGACAAAAAAAGAAAAAAAAAAGAAAAAAAGAAAAGAAAAACAGTTGAAGAGGCATCAGGTATATTTACTCGGCCTCCCCACCAAGGCTGAATGTGACAAGTCGTTTTAACGTAGGGAGCGCATGCGTATACTTATGCATATGGGCCAAGGAGAAAAATTGATTCCTCCCGCCAGCCCCTGTGACTACTGTTGCGCTCGCATCGGTATTAAACCGATCCAACAAGTGCAGTGAGTAAGGTGTTGCCGCAGGATTGGAATCCCAGGGCTCAGCAATATTTTGGGGACATCTCAGGTGTTGGGTAATGACTCCAGGCCCCTCCCGAAGGAAAAGTACTGCCGGGGGTGAGAGAGGGGGGCGGGGTGCGTGCTTGGGCTTAAAGTTTTTTGTTTTATAACCACGTCTCGGTAAACCCTCGTTTGCAATGGTTAACTACTATGCCAGGAAACATATTTTTGCATCTTTTAATTTTTGAAACTTTACAAATTCATTAAAAAAAAAATTTTTTTTAGCCTTTTAATGCGATTCCCTGGTTTGTAACTAGATGGGTGACCGCTTGAATTTTTGAAGCTTACAAAATTCTTTTTTTAATTTTAGCTTTTTAATTTGATTCTTCAAATGCTTACGGTCATATCACGTTGAAATGCCGGTTTCCGTATTATCACAGAAGTTAAGTAACGCTGAGCCTGGTCAGTCACTAGATAGGTGACCAAAATACAAGGATGTGCGGGTGGTGTAATGGATGACTGCTCCTTGAGTTCGTTACATTCACTTACACGCAAATTCCTTGGGAAAGCTATGAGTCCCATTTTATCTCTCCCCACCTAAGGGTTAATTAGTAAGACTTGTATCATGAAACCATTCTTATCTCCATTAAAAAAAAAATTCTTATAATCCTAAATTCATTTCTGGCTTTAAATAACCTACAATGCGTTGATCAGCTGTAGAAAAAGAATCAGTCAATTTTTCAAAATTTTATATAAAAAAAGAAACAACACCGAAGATAGCATATAATACAGAAAATTAAGAATTAAATAATTTGTCTATAATATTTTAAATGGAATGTTTGAAATTCCTACAGTACTAATGCTGGTATAATGAGCAACAGTACCTATTAATAAAAGGTTAAAAAAATCAAATGAATTTGCTTCTGAAAGTATGAATTGAGATCATTTAGTTATCTCCCTTAGATCCACGTTCGTTCTTATCGAAATTATAATGAACTGTTATTTCACAACAGTAACACATTATGATAAAAATTATAGTAAAACAAAATAAATGCACCTCACCACATCATTAAAAATGTTCATTTTAGGTTGAATAACAATTTGTCACTTTAAAAACAACGTCTGGGACATAAGAATATATTTTCGCAAATATAACAATCTGTAGAGGACCGGGCTTGTTTGCGTGTTGTTGTATTAGGGACACGTGTGTAACTCCTGGTAGAATATTAAAAGGTCCAACTAAAAGAAAATTGCCGGTCTCAAGTTAAGTCCAACTGAAGATGTAAAGACGAACAAGACCTTTGGAAGTAAAGCCTGATGATCCGCAGTCCTTTTAAAAGGGCTGTGGTGAAATAATTTAAGTGGTCTGTTTTTATTTAAATTATTTCCTCTGGATTTACATTGAGCTCTCTGGATTTTATCCTCCTTGGGTTTACCCATACGGATTATCTAGTTTTCCATAAACTATATATATATATATATATATATATATATATATATATATATATATATATATACATACAAATATATGTGTTAAACAAAGCGATTTTACAATGGACTTAGACAACAATATTTGTGCGTGTGTGTTTGAACGTTTGTTCTTTAGTGAATGTTCGTACGTACGTGTATGTGTTTAATGTGGGGAGACGTTATCTTTGTGCGAGAGCTTACATTGTAGATGTGTTCGCTGCAATAAAGAAATGAAAAAGAGAACGAGGCGAGAAGTCGTCCAGTATTTATAGTATAGGGAGAATGACCCCTAGTGAATAATTACGGAATTAAGCTAGCTCCGATAAATGCAAATAATTTCTTCTCACTTTTTTCTACGGTCCTACGAATGTAGGATATGACATGTAGTCACTTTCACGTGTGTGTGTGTGTGGGGGAGGTCTACGCCCGTGCGCCTGGTCAAAGGTCAACATAGTCCAGTCAAGTTATAAATCCTCGGGATGTGACTCACCTCGCGTTTTGCCACGCCCCACATGAAGACTTGAACACAACTAAATAGGAGAAGATACTAAACTCTGATCCCAGTCTGAAAGCCGACTAATGTCGTGATATTTATCTACCCCTCCACGGCAGTGGAACGCTGCTCTGATTAAACTTCTTTTGAATTAGACATTTGTTACGAAATGTAATAATTTCAGGAAGAATTTTGAAATATATTTTTTTAATCGGTATCATCTCAAGCAAGGCAGTCACTAAAACAAAAGGGGGTTAGAGTGTTTGAAAGAATATGGAACAGAAACATTAATAATGAGCAGAAAGAGAAGAGAGTAATCAGGAGTACAGTAGATAGCGATTGAAATTTAAATTTTTGCAGATTAAAGTTGAATAGAAAGCATGGAGCCGGGAGTTGGACAAGCGAGAAGTGCGAAAGAAGAAACTATTTGCATAGAACTTACGGTTACATTTAGCCAGCTAAACTGTAAATTGATAATATCTTGACGCCAGTCTAGTGCTCCGCTTAAATTAAAAATAAAATAAAAATAAAAACAAACTCTAGGTACCATAGCGAAGAGCGTACTCGAACAATTACCATGAAAATGTTTATAGAAAATACACAGAGAGGCAACATTACGGCGGTGGGAAAGTGACTGGAGCTGATCCACCAGATCAGGACCAATAATATTGCAGATTCTTCTTTGGATCTTATCAAGGAACTCCTGATAAATAGTAGGTCACTGCAATATTCTCTACATATTTTTCTTATTTTAAACATTATTTTTAGTGGATACTCGTAGTCGTATTTGACTAGACTCTATCTATACTCAAATACGGGTATCCGTTAAAAATAACATTTGAAGTAATATATTCTACCTATCTCCAAAGATTCACTGAAAAATGAGTATATAAGATAAAGAATGATCCAAACTTTATAAAAATAAAGTTTTATTGTCAAAATCTTTATGATATTATCAGGAGGAAAGATTAAAGGAATTTTTGTTTATTCACAAATGAAGAAAATTATATGAGAAATGTTTCTGTTTTAGAAATTCTTTTACGGGATTCGTGATTGTAACTTAAGAAATTTTTTAAATTAATAAATTGTAGTTAGCTTTAAAGGATAATTTATTTTTCGAGTATATTTAATTGAATTTGCTTGAACGCGACTTTATGAGATAATAAATAATATAATCCAGCATGAAATATTTAGACAGTTATGATATGCATTTTTATGACTAAAGGGAGACAACTTAAACAATTTATGCTAACTGTAAAATTCATTCAAATTATCTCCCTTTAAGAATTGAATGAATCTCCATTGTCTCCCTTGATTTTATAAAACTATTTTTATGCATGATTTGAAATCCAGTATGAAAACTGCTATGATTATTTAATATATATATATATATATATATATATATATATATATATATATATATATATATATATATATATATAATAATATTGTTAAAGAATGCCAACAAGGTCTTCCTAACTTCCAGCGGTTTTGTGAGAATTAAAATTAAAACAATTTTCGTACATTATTTGAAATAATGTATGAAAACTCTACTTAAATATAAATATATATTTATATATGTGTGTGTGTGTGTATTTGTGTGTGTGTGTGTGTGTGTATTTAGGCACCAATTTCTCTCTTAGTCATGTCTGAATAAATTACATTGCTTATTTTTATCATATATATATATATATATATATATATATATATATATATATTATATACATATATATATATATATATATATATATATATATATATATGTGTGTGTGTGTGTGTGTGTGTGTGTGTATTTGTGTGTGTGTGTGTATTTAGGCACCAATTTCTCTTTTAGTCATGTCTGATTGAATGAATTACATTGCTTATTTTTATCTTATATATATATATATATATATATATATATATATATATATATGTGTGTGTGTGTGTGTGTGTGTGTGCGTGTGCATGTATATATATATATATATATATATATATATATATATATATATATATATATATATATATATATGGTGGACTCTCCCTTCACATTCAACCTGTGAGGACAAAGTCAAGCAGCTCAGTTCCTAGGAATCGACCGTCCAGACACCACCAGCACATATGATTTGATTATGGTGGTGAAGGCTTTGTGCAGAACCAACTACTCTTTTTGACAGAGACCTGGTGCACTACGTGCCACACGGTCTCCAAATGACCCTCCACAGGTTTTGAATTCAGAGTTAATTTTTCCCTAAGCTGGCGTTTCTCGTGATTGAAAAAAGAAGAAAATGAGTGACTTTAAAAAAAAAGGCCGTTAATATTTATTCTGCATCTTTTCTTTATAATTCTTAGTTCACGTCGAACGTTGTTAACATATTTTTCCTAGCTTTTTCGTATCGTTTTTGGACCTGATGATGCCTAGAATGGCGAAACGTGTAATCAAATCTATATCCAATTAAACGTTTTCTATTTGTTAAATTTCTTAAAAACTTTGTCTGGATACTATATCCTTACTTAAACACACACACACACACACACACACACACACACACACACACACACACACACACACACACACACATATATATATATATTGTATGCATAAGGAAAAAAATCGAAAATGGTATGCAGTTTTATCCAACGCGTTTCGTCTCCTGAAAAAGTCCGCAGTGAACGAAACGCGTCGGATAAAACTACATACAGTTTTCCTATTGTCTTTTTACCTTTATACATGTTGTCTTTTTCTACAGATTAATTCTGAGAATTTTTACGCACACACACACACACACACACACACACACACACACATATATATATATATATATATATATATATATATATATATATATATATATATATATTATGAAATGGACAAAGTCCAACAATTATTTTTAAGACATTTTTATGTTTATACATTCTTTTTATAGATACAAATATTTAAGTAAATGGTCTGTTTATAATAAATGTTGTTTAATACTGTTTATTATAAACAGTGCATTTAAATATTTGTATCTATAAAAAGAATGTATAAACATATAACTGTCTTAAATATATATATATATATATATATATATATTGGAGAAAATGATATATATATATATTTCTCTATATGAGAACAATGTTAGGCAGATGAATAACAAATCGTAAAAATTCTGTGTAACGCGTTTCGTTCTCTAGAAGAGTTTCATGTCCTTCTGTGTTACACAGAAATCTCCCACTTTGTCAGACATTTGCCTAATGTATTTATACGTATTTGTACTATGAATAGATTTGGCTATCAATTTTTCAATTATATAAACAAACAACGAAAGTTATATGTGAAATGTTATTTTTATTTGTTTGTTTTATATTTCGCTCTTTCTTGTCTTCAGAATATATCTATATAATAAATGCGAATGTCAGTGTTTCACCGTGTCACATTTTTCAACTTTACTCTCTTGAGTGCATGGCCCACCATATCATTCCATTTTAGAATCAGGCCGACTCCTTAAGAAATATTAAAAACTTTTCGGGCCGGATGGGAACCCGAAATCCTGAAATTTTGAATTCCCAAGTTTTCATTACTGACATTGTTTTCGACGATTCTTTTACGCGATATTTTGCGACGAATTTTTTTGAACGATAACAATTTTTATAACTTCGAAAGACATTTGGGAATAATTGAAATTAATTGCGAATCCAGCGAAAGTTACCCATGAAATAAAAATAATTGTTTGTATAGAAAGTAAGGACCTACGTACATCAGATTATCTTTAAATAAAGTGGCGTTAAACTTTTAAAAGGTAAGCTTAAATATTAATGTAATACTTAAATGCATCGATCAATTTTGAGTTCTTCTGTAGTTTATTGTCATCTATCGAATCTAATCCACCTTACCTACTGTGATGATGGCCCAAACAAGAACCCTTCACATGAGCAAGCTTAAATGCTGCCCAATACTCCGGATTTAAAGTTAGTATCTCTATCTATAAAAGGCAGGATGTGTGTGTGTGTGTGTGTGTGTGTGTAACGAATGCACGGCCGCAATTTTCGACGGATTTGCACCAAAATTTACATGCACATGCTCCAAGTTAGCGGGAAGGCCAAGATCGACTTTGCATTCCCCAACTCCCATCAATAGTGGAAATAATCGATTTTTTCATGCTTCTACGCAATTTTCATGTAGTTTGCGGCCATTTTCTACTGGCCAGAGTGAGAGCCTATAGCTGGCTGCCACGAATAGGCAGGAAGATTCTATAGACCAGCGTGAGAGCCAACAGCTGACTGACACGAATGTTAACTAGCATGCTAGCATGCAAAAAAAATCGATAGCTGCATTCGTCACAAGTGGGAAAAATTTAAATATGCATGGCACTTTACTCCAATTGGCTCATTCGCTTGCTTAAACTCAACGTTGATTCTGATTCCGCAGAACTGGGTTGCGTGTGAAAAAGTATTTGTTGTTAACATTCTTTTTTCATTCAGTTTTTCCAGTTATGAGTCCTTTTTTAAAGCTGATCGTTTTGTGTTCATTTTGTTTAGTTCTTTTTTCGTAACAGATTTAATGTTTAGTATAGAGTTTAGAAAAAATTCGCAGTGTGAGATAGGCAATAAGTAAGGCATGTAGCAACACCAGCACGGCAAAGGGCACTCCTTTAAAGGCAAGGAAGGGCAAAAATATTTTAAGTCAAGTGATAGCGATTACTGTATGAGTCGTACGATTTTTGAATCAAGCACGGGCAACGCGGGGCCATGCTGCTAGTTTAAATATAATTTGTCCAGTGTCTGAGTAATTTCGGCTTTAATAAGCCATTATCAACGTGAAAGTTCGTGTTATCGTGCTTATCTTTTTAAAACGATATCTAATTTAATGCAGTGTGGTGTAACGGTTAACGACTCGGGGTGAGAAATCGGAGAGACGAGTTCGAATTTCAGTCGGGTTCCTTATTTTGACAAACGCGCAAATAACACTTGGAAAAGGTATGCATTCATCTCTTCTCCCACCTCTAGCGATGTGTTCAATAGCAGGACAGCCTGATTCCTATAGACTTGTTTGGCAACCGGTCTACCGCAGAAAGAAACGGCAACCTACTGCGGGAACGTCTTCTGCGCCTCGTCAAACAAGAATCAGAAGACACATAATCACCGAAGCGTTTATCAAGTATGGCTCTTAACTGGCTGACTGATATATTTAGTATGTTTCTAAATTTGACAACATTTTTTTATGTTGAGCTGTTTATTCTTATGATTAAGTCTTCTTACATTTCTATTTTATTTGCTATTTTTTACAGTTTATGTGATTTAGCATTTTCGCATTATTCAGGCGGATTTGTGTAATTTCTCATGGTTTTTGTCATGTTGGCTGGTGATATGTGATTTGATTAAACTATTATCAGATAAAGTGCACATGAATCGGTGCGATAATATAGTGGTTGTGAAACCAATACATTGTTACATTTATCAGGGGAACAGTGCTCAGTATCGGAGATAGAGCATTTGTATGTATAAACAAATTGAACATAGAAATCAACACTGCACCACCATGTCTAAAGACTGCATGGTTCCTATATCCACAATCTATCTATCTATCTATCTATCTATCTATCTATCTATCTATCTATCTAATAGAAATGATTGGCACGATCTTATTTTTCTGGTAATACTTACTAAGGTAATTGATTATTAATTATATTCTGAAAAACAGAGTTAGCCATAGCTATGGGGTTGCACATTTTTTTCAGTTATCGTTTCTTCTACTATTTCTTTTATGGGAGCTTATCCATAATAATAATAATAATAATGGACTATTCCATACTTAATAAATACTGCGCCTCACGAGTAGGCGAGGAGTCGGTCAGTAGTTCAAGTCAGTCAGTAGTTCAAGTCGAGTCAAGAGTCGAGTCAGAGGCAGTCCGAAACAGAGTTGCGTTCAGACAATTACTACAAGACATTGGAATAGTGATACTGGTCGAGACTATATTGTTCTCTCTACTAAACTTGATTGTTCATACTGACACTTCTACTTCTCTGTATATATTCCTGTTGTAATATATCTGTGTTATTCCATACCTCTGTTCGAGTTCTTCTTTATTGGTTCTACCTTGGACCATCACCGTGGAACAAGGAACCGGACCATAACACTTTTTCGGTTACCTTTTACTGAAATAGCACAAATATTTACAGGGATTTTTAAAAGTTTCATGATCATAATTTTCATGTGGTTATAAATTACTTAGTTCTGTTGCTTTGACGCGGCTTTTCAATTCATCATCCACTTTTCAATTGTATTTGGCTTGGGATCAACATAGAACATTTATATTTTGTCCTGAAGATATTTCTAGACTAATTTAGGAGTTTGTAAAATTATTATTATTATTATCATGGATAAAGCTCACCTTATTCTTCCGTTTCAGATTAAATCACAGCTCTATGGGCTCATTTACTGATATTTCTACAGTCTTAAGCGAACGCAAAATGCGCTTTGCAGGACACTGCAGGCGATCAAAACAAGAAGATGCGAGTAATCTACTGCTCTGGACACCCAGCAACCACCTACATTGACCAGTTATATTATGATATAGAGTGTCGCCCTAATGACCATATATATAATGCAGGGCCGTAATGTTTAGTGTGATAAACTCGTGAATGTCCGAGCAAGCTCGACCGAAAAATATCATATATATATATATATATATATATATATATATGTGTGTGTGTGTGTGTGTGTGTGTGTGTGTATGACGTCATACATTATGAAATGGAGAAAGTCCGACAATTATTCCGGCCGGTAAATGTTGTTAATACTGTTTATTAAAAATAGAGCATTTACTTTAATATTTGTATCTATAAAAAAGAATGTACAAACATAAAAATGTCTTAAAACAATTGTCGGACTTTGTCCATTTCATTATGTGTGACGTCATTTCTTTACATTTGGATACGCATCGAGCAGATATGAATGTACGTGAGAAAATCATGGAAAATTGTAGTTTAAAAACAGTAAAATCGACCTTGCTAACCGAAACGCTCCGCTGTGGCGAAATCGGCAAAAGCACGTCAGGCTATATGATGGTTCCGTATGGGATACAGGTTCAATTCCTGTCGGAGGACGCATATTTTCTATGAAAATTTCTCAGACATTCAGGCCGGTAAATGTTAATAATGTTTATTATAAACAGAGCATTTACTTATTTGTATTAAAGTTTGGAGGTTAACTATTTGCCTATAGCTGGGACGCTAACAGGTGCTACCACTCCGGGACAAGGTGGACCTGGGAACGTAAGCAATTAAGAGGTGGTTCCACGCTCTTCCAAACCTCCTTAACAGAGGCTTTGCTATTCATCGTCATAGCCAGGACGGAAGTGTTTAGTGTTTACTAATTTCACAACATGAATTGTTATAATGGATTAAGCGTATGTGCCACCAGTGCTTTCATTTCAATGACAGATCATAGTTTCTGCTTTGGAAAGGTTTATCTGAAGTCCTATTTATTGGAATATTTCATAGGAGATGGGCCACCTTGAGGTGGTGTAATGGTTGGCAAGCTTGTCTCGCTAGAACAATTACGACTGAGTAGTGAGTTCGATCCTTACTGGGTGCCTCTTACTTTCGGCCTTGTGCCACATCTAAGCTACGCTCGGAAAATCACTATTTCATAGGAGATGTTTATGTTTTGTTTTTTTTTTGTTCAAAATCATTCTTATCCCTATGAATACCTATGTCACCGGCATCGCCAGTGCATTGGCCTCCAGAGTGAAATCTGGATAGCTCGTCTATATTAGTAGATTTGTTTGACATATGGTATGAAATACTCAAATGATCAGTGCCTATTTCTACTCATCTGTGCTTGTATATACACAGGACAATATGAAATAGTCTAGGGCCCTTATTTTCTCCTTGCTATGCTCCTGATGTAGTTTCTGTATTGGGGTCTTCGCCAGACATGTAGGATTCTTCTGGACAGATATATTTCCTGTATTAAATCGAGGCATTCAGTGGAAGACGCTTTCCAATGGATAAGAATAGGAGGTCTTTATTGATGTGGTCATATACTGCTGTGAGGTCGACGTAGCAGATATACAATTTATTTTTATTGCAGAGGTATGTAATCTCCTGGAGTTGTTTGGTGACACATAGGACAATATTATGCTCTTTACGAGAACGAAAGCCAAAATTGGTTGCGTGATGTACCTATTAGCAAATTTGTCTCGTTAGATCAATTACGACTGAGTAGTGAGTTCGATTCTCACTGAGTGCCTCATACTTTTGGCCTTGTAGCACATCTGAGCTGCGCTTAGAGAATCATCATAAAACGCCAAGAGCCTGGTTAATACAATGTTCATTAGAATTTTCACCACAATGGATCCAAGATACCTGTGTGAGTCTGTTATGAGGACTTCCTTTTTGTTTTTTGATCTTGACTGGTCGTTGATTTTTTCCCCTATTTTCCATTTGAAGAATTTTTTAACGTTTTGATTTTGGAGTCGAATTTGATGCTGATAGGTTAAGTGCCTGACTAGACCTTTCTATACAAGTAGAAGATATTTTGACTTTCCAAATATTTTCGATCACGAAAAAAAAAAAATATATAGAACATCTAACAGCAAAATATTTTTTCGCAATTCATGTTACAGGGTAATTTTTTTCGCAATTCATGTTACAGGGCTAAAGCTAACGCAATACCGAATGGGTTTCCTTAATATTTCCAATGATGTTTCTTGATGTAAAATTCTTAAACAATAATGTTATCTAAGACACGCTAATATGATGTCACTTTGAACTTCTCATCTTCTGATATATAAGAAATCTATGATTTCTTTCTGACGATGACCAGGTGCTGAGTATAGACTGACCGTTACACAATTGGGATTATAATATATCGGATTATCACAATGTTGGCGCAGTTATATTATACTTGGATTACAGTTTTTAATTCTAAAATTATATTTGGCAATTAAAATAAGCGAGATTTATATATATATATATATATATATATATATATATATATATATATATATATATATATATATATATGTAAAAAGAAAATTTATGAAAATATTGAAAAATTATATTTTTGAATATTGAATATGCATTTAATTTTTTAAAAGATTTTTGCATTAAAGGGAGATTACTTATTTAAAAAAACAGTAAAAAACATGAATTTATATTCAAAATAAATAATAATTTATATTAAAAATTAAAAAATGAAATTGCATCAACGTATTTAAACAGATATTTATTTTTATGCCTATATGTAGCCATCAGTTCATTTCTCTTGTTTAATAAGCTAAGTTTATTTAAGTGTTTAAAGATAACCAGTTTTTCAATTTACTACATTTATTTCCTTTACAGATATAAGGTTTAGCTCTAGATATAATTTCCCAGTTGATTGATGCTGAAAATCCATCATTCTTTAATTGCCAGAAATATTTGGAGAGAGCAGTGCTGTTTTTGTGTTTTAAATTACTTAAGGCTATTCGATGATGGTAAAAACGAAATTTCCAAGGATTTTCCGTGGAACCAAAATAAAGTTTAACATCGTTACTGAAATGTATACCCGCATGGTATACAATATTATCGGTCATACATTAGCCGTTTAGGGACAGAATAAATTTTTCGGCAGTTGCATTTGTTTTTTTTAGAAGAATTTACATTGTCTTTGTTGGAAATATGTTTGTTTACTATAATGTTGTTATGATGGCAGATGGATGTGTCTATGTTATTAACGCAGCTGTAGTCGATCTTAACATTATTTTTGTTAAAAAATCTTTTTTAGTGTTGGCAAATGATTAAAGTGTTTAGGAATTAAATTGACAAAAATTCTTCAGATATTAGTTTTGACACTAAAAAGGTGTATTAAACCAGATAATATTGGGTTTACAGTGTTTCTACTTATTTTTACCTTTATTTATTGCTAAATACTCAGAAACTTACTTTATGGTTATTTGTTCTAAAGCCTTTATATATTTAGTTTTATTATTATCAAATATTTAGTTATTGCTGGAGTTGGTGTATAATCTAACATGAATTGATTTATGTAAATTATCTAGAATTTCGTGGTTGTGGTTTGATTACTTACTGATGCGTCTATGGTTATATAGATCCGTTGTGTGTGGTTTATAATAACCATTATTCAGGTCTAAAGTTACATAGAGAAAGTTGACCACTTTAGCATTGGTGGTGTTGGTAATATTTAGTACGTGATCTTTAAAACAAAATTATCAGTGCCTTCCTCAATCGGTCTATATTTCGTTGGCTACTTTTACGGTGGAGAATGACACCGTCATCTCTATAGAGTCCCGTATCCTTGATATGGAAAATAAATAAGTCGGTATCATATTAGAATTCCAACAATATATGCAACGTCGAAAAAAATCCGAAGGCGCATTGGGATAGCGAAATTTGCTTTCCAAAAGCTAAGCAAAGTATGAAGAAACAAGAAAATTTCATTAGAAACAAAGAAAAGAGTACCTGACCGTTATGTAATATCGGTCCTCCTATATGGCAGTGAATGTTAAACACTCTCCCTACAGATGAAGAAGAGACTTAAGTTAAAAGAAATGTGGTTCTACGGAACTGAGAATACCATAGACTGCACATGTGAGCAACGACGAAGTTTTAGGGGAAAATGGAAACAAAACGGAAAGTTATACGTAAAAATCATAACGAGACAGTTGGAATCTCTAGCGCACGTAACAAGAAAAGGGGGTTTAGAAGATTTGACACTCACAGGATAGATTGAAGGCAAGAGGGTCAGAGGCAAATAGCGCATGATATACTTAACAAACTTGTGTAAGTGGTTAGCGAATAGGGATTAGGAGAGATAGTAAAAAAAAAATTACTACGAGCTACAAATAGCAGGAAGTTGTAGAGTGCTATGATTGCCGACACCGTGAAGAGACACGTCACAAAGAAGAAGAAGAAGAAGAAGAAGAAGAAGAAGAAGAAGGAGAAGAAATAATAGGAAAGGTGGGTTTGAAAAGTATTAACCCAGTCTATCTATTAATTTTGATCAAATGAGCAAAAATCAGAATTTGTTACGGTATTCATTTTTCATTTTTTAGTCGGGTCGAGAACCCTCTCTCTCTCTCTCTATATATATATATATATATATATATAATTTAATTACAAACCAGACAACCTTAAGGGTCCATTGGTTTTTTCTCCCTTGCAAGTGCGGCCTGATAAACCAGTTAATAATCATACACCTGGGGAAATAAATTTTAACCAATGGACCCTTAAAGTTATCTGTTTTCTACTTGAATTAATAATTGCTCTGATTTGATATTAAGCTCTCTGGATTAAAACCTCCATACGGATTACCAAATTTTTCATTACTCAACTATATATATATATATATATATATATATATATATATATATATATATATATATATATATATATATATATATATATATATATATTCTGTTTATGCGTTATATATATTTATATATATTCTGTTTATGCGTTATTTTTTAAATGGATACACTTATTTGAGCAGGTGCTCTGTTCTTAAAATTAAACAGTATTAATTATATTTACAGGCCTGAATGTTCGAGAAATTTAGTAGAAAATATGCGTTTTCCACCGGGAATCGAACCTGTATCCTATCTATGTCCGTTGAGCTACAGAGATTTTTACGGTTGAGCAAAGCTTGAATAACTGTTTATATATATATATATATATATATATATATATATATATATATATATATATATATATATATATATATATATATATATATATATATATATATATATATATATATATATATATATATATATATATATATATATATATATATATATATATATATATATATATATATATATATATATATATATATATATATATATATATATATATATATATATATATATATATATATATATATATATATATATATATATATATATATATATATATATATATATATATGTGTGTGAATAATCTATGTATTTTCATAAATATATACATACACGTATATGCGCGCACACACACACACACACACACATAGACGATATGGAAACGAAATGCAGGAAATGAAACAAGTCCAGACATCCCATTGCGTCGTTTGATCCTAATGGCGTTAGTTTGCTTTTTTTTTTTTTATGAAGAATTAATTAGCCGACTTGAAGTTTATTATCAAAGCTACGGTGGAGAGAAGGTCGTCACGGGAAACGAGAGGCAAAATTTGCCACTCTCACGGCGAAGTGGCAAAAAGCAGAAACGAGATTTTGCGAGAGTATCTAACAGTCGTTAATAAGAAAAATAAAACAAAGAAAAAAACAAACAAAAAACAGGATACTATTTATTTATAGTTTGATGTTGCCAAAGCAGTTGTTGCCATGGTAACTTACTGTTGTGTTTATTTGGTATCATGGTTACGATTTCGAGTCATTCTGTATATTTTATTATTATATTTAGTCCGTTTCGTGAGTTGGGATAACTTGAATCCGCGTAAAAATCGGAATTATCCCATTTATTCAAAAACAATATTATTTTATGACATAAAAACATGAAATATATTTATACAGCCACTCCTCACTTAAAGACTTCAATGACTTCTAAATAACGACCAACTATAAGCTTTAATTAAAAAAAAAAATTAAAAATATTAAAAAATTCAGTATTGTACGTTGTATAAAAATTTTGATCGGAGAAATTTTCCCTTTATTCAAAATGAATTAAGTGAAAATTAAAAACAAATTTACCTATACTGAAATGTATAGGATATAGAAGTGATTTTTTAAAAATTCATTTATAACGTTTACTGTTCAGTACATTACTGTTTTGAAATTTAGAATTTAATCAGAAAGAAAAAAGTTAGAAATGGTATATCTGAAGTTGGTTGACACAAACACGAAATATGGTTAAAATTAGCGACCAGTTTATTTAGCGACAAGCTCGCTGGAACGGAACCCAGGAGTTAAGGCCCTTAATCATTATTGTGCGTATGGGCATGTTTCTGCATATCTATCTATCTATCTATCTATCTATCTATCTATCTCATTTTCTCTTATCTATCTATCTATCTATCTATCTATCTATCTATCTATCTATCTATCTATCTCATTTTCTCTTATCTATCTATCTATCTATCTATCTATCTATCTATCTATCTATCTATCTAGTAGTTCTGAAGATTATACTTTAATCTGAAAACAGCAGGCAAGCGTCTACAATAAATGAGATGGTGATAACTAGATATTAAGGTATGTATATTTCATGGAAAATTCCCGGCACCTTTGAGTAAATCTTACATAATAAACACAACAAAAACAGAGGAATTTGAGGAAAACTTACATAATAAACACACATCAACACACACAAACAGGAGACTTTTGAGTAAATCTTATATGATAAGCAGACAACGACACACTCACAGATAGGAGAGCTATGAGTAAATCTTACATAATAAAGACGCAACAACACACAAACACACACACAAACAGGACACCATTGAGTAAATCTTATATAATAAACACAACAACAAATACGCACAAACAGAGGACCTTTGAGTAAATGTTACATAATAAACACACAAACTGGGGACCTTTCAGTAAATCTTGCATAATAAGCACACATCAACAGACACGCACAAAGAGGGGGCCCATTCAGTAAATCTTACATAACACACTACAACACACACGCACATACAAACAGGGGATCTTTGAGTAAATCATACATAATAAACACACAAAAAACGCGCACACAAACAGGCCAGCTTCAGCAAATATTACATTACACAGACAACAACACACAAACAGACACAAAAACAGGGTACTTTTGAGTAAATCTTACACAATAAACACACAACACACGCACGCAAACTGGGCAACATTGAGTAAATCTTACATAAGCGAATGTTACATAAACACACAACAATAACACTCACACAATCTGGGAACCTTTCCGTAAATATTACTTAATAAATACACAACAACACACGCACGCAAACTGGGCAACATTGAGTAAATCTTACATAAGTGAATGTTACATAAACACACAACAGTAACACCCACAAAATCTGGGAACTTTTCCGTAAATATTACTTAATAAATACACAACAACACACGCACGCAAACTGAGCAACATTGAGTAAATCTTACATAAGTGAATGTTACATAAACACACAACAATAACACCCACACAATCTGGGAACCTTTCCGTAAATATTACTTAATAAATACACAACAACACACGCACGCAAACTGGGCAACATTGAATAAATCTTACATAAGTGAATGTTACATAAACACACAACAATAACACCCACACAATCTGGGAACCTTTCCGTAAGTATTACTTAATAAATACACAACAACACACGCACGCAAACTGAGCAACATTGAGTAAATCTTACATAAGTGAATGTTACATAAACACACAACAATAACACCCACACAATCTGGGAACCTTTCCGTAAATATTACTTAATAAATACACAACAACACACGCACGCAAACTGAGCAACATTGAGTAAATCTTACATAAGTGAATGTTACATAAACACACAACAATAACACCCACACAATCTGGGAACCTTTCCGTAAGTATTACTTAATAAATACACAACAACACACGCACGCAAACTGAGCAACATTGAGTAAATCTTACATAAGTGAATGTTACATAAACACACAACAATAACACCCACACAATCTGGGAACCTTTCCGTAAATATTACTTAATAAATACACAACACCCCCCCAAACTGGGCAACATTGAGTAAAACTTACAAAATAAATACGCAATAACAACACGCACAAAAAACAGGGTACTTTTGAGTAAATCTTACACAATAAACACAACAACAACAACATACTAACAAACTGAGTACCCTTCAGTAAATATTACATAATAAACACACAACAAAAACACACACATACAAACAGTACACATTTGAGTAAATGTTACACAATAAGCACACAACAACACACACATACCGGGCACGTTTCAGTAAATCTTATACAATAAACACACCAACACAAAAAACAGGGTACTTTTGAGTAAATATTACATAATAAACATACAACAACACACACAACACTGGGGACTTTTCAATTAATTGTTCATAACAGAGTACAACACACACACATACAGGGGGGGACCCTTTGATTAAATCTTGCACATTAAACACACAACAACACACACAAATAGAGGACATTGAGTAGATATTGCATAATAAACACACACTCACACACAACATGGAGACATTTGAGTAAATCTTATATAAACACACACACACAAACAAAGAAACATGTGTAAGAATTTAATTTCCAGAATTTGTTATTTAAGGCAAAGTATACTTTGATAGCCTTAAGGGGCTTATTTTGAAGGTCCCAACTATGAATAGTGACCAAACGTTGCTTTCTCGAGACTATATCCGTAATTAATTTGTCATGATTCAATTCATCATCTTTGAGGAGATTTTTCTCAATCCTTAATCCCCTATTAAAATCTGCCTCACTGTTTCTTTATTAGCTTTCAGTCCATTTAATCTTTCAGCTGGACCGTGGGTTCGTATTCTATCCACACTTTGAATTTCTTCTTTATTTTTTATTTTATTCTATTTATTTGTGTTCTTTCTTTTTTGGTTGCCCGATTTCTCTCTCGTCGTTTGCAAGTTGTTGTATTTCCTTGAACCAGCCATGCCACTAATCTCCTTACAGATGAAGATGAGACTTGAGGCAACAGAAATGTGGTTCTGCAGAAGGATGCTGAGAATGCCATGGTCCGAGCACGTGAGCAAAGGCGAAGTTCTAAAGAGAATGACAACAAAAAGGACACTTATGAATAACATCAGGAAGAGACAGCTGAAATTTCTGGGTCACATAATGAAGAAAGGGAGCATGGAAAATCTGATACTCACAGGACAGATTGAATATATATGTATATGTATATGTATATATATGTATATATATATTGCTTTGCGATACTGAACATACTTTTGGATTCTATTGTGTGGGGCGATAGAACAGTGTGAAGAAAGGCGTATGGATACCAGAAGGGCATCTTTGACGGTGACAGGCCAGCAGGATCACTTCCTTTGGTTTCCTACGTCATTTTTCGCTACAGATTGCGTATTTTTTTAGTCTGTTTTTATCATCTGTCTGCGTCCGTGCAAGTCTTGTCACGCTCTCCTGCCCCCACAGCATATGTGTCAGCTTATTGTGGGGTCGGTCACCTCGTTTGCGTATGTTTTTGACTTCTTCACTCAGAAAATGTGTGTAGATTTATAAATCTAGTCTTAATGGAATAGAGAGGGAACACACTTTTAGTGTGGCAGCTGGTAAACCAATGCTATCTATCTATCTATCTATCTATCTATCTATCTATCTATCTATCTCAGTTTCTTTCTTTCTTTCTTTCTTTCTTTCTTTCTTTCTTTCTTTCTTTCTGTGGCCTACTAGAGATAACTTCTGGGCATGAACCCTATCTATCTATCTATCTATCTATCTATCTATCTATATATATATATATATATATATATATATATATAAATCATAAATCTAGCCGTAATCGAATAAAGAAGGAACAAACTAAGTAATTATATTGTAGGGTGGCAGCTGGTAAACCAATCTTATCTATCTATCTATCTATCTATCTATCTATCTATCTATCGCTTGCTAGAAAGACTATCTTAGGCATTAACACTATCTCAATGGGTTCACACCTATCTTATGCTTCCATATCTATCTATCTATCTAGCTAGCTAGCTAGCTAGGGTTAGGGTTAGCTAGCTATCAGTGGACATATAGAATTTTGACATTGATCATACAGATCTATCCTGGATATCTTTGCGGTGATCTATTCGGCCAAATCTCGGCCAGCCACTCCTGGGGCATGTGAGCCATATGGGGAATACGCCGAGACATTGTCGCATACATACAGCCAGCTCTTCAATCGAGCATTTCACCACTGTATATACAACCAGTATATCCACTACAAACGAAATCCGAAGGTTCATTGGTATGGGTAAAGATGCCTTCCAAAACTAAGCAAAGTATTTAAAAACAGGAAGATTTGGTTAGAAACAAAAAAACAACAATAAAAAACAGTGTTGAATTATCATGGCAGTCAATGCTGCACAGTCTCTCCAGAGATGAATAAACGGACTTGAAGTACCAGAAATTTGGTTATCCTGAAAGAAGCTGAGAATACCATGGACATGACATGTGAGTAACGATGAAGTTTATAGAAAAATAGAAACTGAAACGATGCTTATATTTAGAATCAGAAAGAGGCATTTGAAGTTTCTCGGACACATAATGAGGAAAGACGACTTAGAGAATTTGAAACTCACAGAACAGATTGAAGGCAAGGGCGACAGAAAATGAGTGGGCGGTATGGTGAAAAGACAAATCTTACTAAGGGCTACAAGGGATAGGAAGTTATGGAGAAGCATGATCGCTAACGGCTTAAAGGGACACGGTACATAGAAGAAGAGGAGGAGGAATAATATAAATAATAATAATAACAGTGATCCACCTCGATATACGCCTGATGAGATGTGATAATACACATCGAAACATGAGATGTGATAATACACATGTAAAGCATTAACACCTGATGAGATGTGATAATACACATCGAAACATGATTGCATTTATGTAGCGGTTATTAATATGTTGATTTAATATCATGAAATAAAGTATGCATATATATATATATATATGAAATAAAAATTGATTCGCCAAAAAACAATTATATAAAAATTGTCGACCAGGATAATACTCAAAGATTTTCAAGGAAAATGTGTTCATTAGTGTGCTGAGTATCAACAGGTAGATCATTAATGATAATAAATTGTTGAATAAAAGGAATTAATTCTTAGGCAAATGCAGACATATTTAAAGAGATACTTACTTTTTTATGTAATACCAAATTTGTAAAAATACAAAAAAAATATAAAAAATTATAGTTCATCCATTTTACTATTACTTTTATTTATTTATTTACTTAACCAACGAAATCCAATAAAAACTGTAATTATGCTTACATCAATCCAACCGTACTTTGAAATATCACGATAATACAAATATTAATGAAATTCTTAGCAATCATTTAAAGAAATCGAATAGAATTCTTCACTAGACTAACATTTTATTTTTATTTATTTTTCTTTTCGGTAATTGAATTACAAAGTATCAAAATCTATGTAGGCAAGGTCAGTGGGCTCGGTCGATGGAATCAATGGTAAAGTGTTCCTAAACAAGGCAAGCATTCAAGTCGGTGGATATTGACTGTGTTCTGACTTTGAAATGGATGGTATCCGCCTGGTCTACTCCGCCCAAGAGGCCCTACGTGTGAATGAATACTTACAGAGACTTGTGGAGCTAAATGGTCAGATGCTCAGATGTGCAGAAACCCTCTACACACCCGGTCATAGGATAGATGATGAGATGATGATGATGATAATAATGATAATAATAATGATGATGATGATGATGACCTGGAAACAGAAATTACAAGAATGTGGCATTTAAAGAAAACTATTAGGTTGATGCAAAAATAATGACGTAATAATGTCGTTTTTTGACCTTAAAAATACGTCAAAAAACGACATTATTACGTCATTATTTTTGCACCCACCTAATAGCTCTTCTCAAGGAAACTGTTCACTATTTGAGATACTGTATTCATGAGCAATGTTCACATATTTTTTTTTTTTTAAAATCTCTCAATAAACTACCCTTTTCCTCGGGTCGTGGGTAAAAGATTTTAGCCCCCGCTCAGCAAAATAAAAATGGAATCGACATTGGATGGATTTGAAATACAAGAAAGGGTTGCGACTGTAAAAAAACAAAAAAAACAAAAAAAAAAACAAAAACAAAAAAAACAAAACAAAAAAAAAACAAAACAAAACATTATGTCACTGGAGTCTCTGACGATACTGAAGAAGGTGCTGAAGATCTGATTTTTGACTTACTCTCATTTAAATAATCAGCGACGACCACCAGGAATTTAGAGTGAATATGCAAATAAGTGAATAATAATATGTGGACCAACAGAAAACACATCAGTAGCTGAGGAGCATCGGGTTGAAAGCTGAGACAAGAAGGCCTAATCATTGCAACTCAGGACCAAAGCCTCGCAACCAGAACCTATCACTGTCACATAATCACTAAACTAACCCGAAATGCAGGATCTGCGGAAAATATGATGAAACTGTCGAGCATATTATCTCAGGATGTCCGCAACTAGCAAAATTGAATATACCCACATGTATAAAAAGGTAGCTACATATGTGCACTAGAAGATATGTAAGAAGCACAAAATCGAAATCACTGAGAGATGGTATGAGCACCAACCGGACACAGTTCTCCAAAATAACGATGTAACTATCCTCTGGGACATGCCATTTCAAACTGACAGGGAAATAAAAGCCAACAGGCCTGATATTGTCATAAAAGACAAGAAATTGAGAAAGTGTATGCTTATTGACATAGCAGTAGCATCTGAGAGAAAAACCTCCATGAAAATTATCGAAAAATAATACAAGGATCTGGAGATCGAAATTAACAGGAATGAAGACTGAGACTGTCGTACCAATAGTAATCGCAGCTCTGGGACTCGTGAAAAAAGGAATGGACAATTTTACTAACAGGGTCCCAGGTAACATCAACATACAAGATGCCCAGAAGATCACCCTCCTAGAAACATTCCATATACTAAGAAAAGTGCTATCAGTTGAATGACAATTTTCCTGTTGGGACTAAGTACCATAGTTTGAACCCGGCTCTACAGAATACAAAGCAGGAAACATAACATATAATAATAATAATAACAATAACCTGAAAATAGAACTTGCAAAAATGTGGCATTTAAAGACAACCAATAATTATAGGAGCACTAGGAGTAGAAAAGAATACTGATATATCCCAAGGGCACTCTTCCCAAGGAAACTCTTTACTATTTGAAATACAGTACCCATGAGAACTGTTCACATACGCGGGAAAACTCTCTCAAAGATAATAATAATGGTAATATTAACTGTTTCTTTATAAAAAATCATTAAGTATTCATTTAAAAAGGAGACAGTGTCATTGTCAGTCGAAATTTATAAAATCTTTCTCTTAAAAAGAATTTGCCAGCAAAATAAGTTTCTCAATCCACTATTAACACACCTGTAAAAAAAATGAATGACTTACACAATTTAAGTGCTTTGTTGCCAAATCATGGCCAATAACATGTATTTAAAAAAACTTTTCCTTGGTGTGGGAGCGAATTTGTTGTTCCTTTCAATTCTGGTATGGTGATTGTCAAATTTCTTTTGCGTGTCTTTTTTCTAGACTGGTGTGACCTAGGATTCTACAACTGTTTGTCGATACCAAAAATCAAATCTAAGGACCATCGCTTAAATAACCTACATGTAGGCACCAAATACCCTTCTCAGAAATTGGAAGCGATAACCTTTTATAGTTTCTTTTTGGATGAAAAACAATCGCAGCTGATTTCCCAAAAATCAAAATGTACCAAAAATATTTTCGAAATTTAAAATTAAGCAACAGTCAAACTGCTTACTCTCTGAAAGCAAGAGACAATGCGCGCTCAGGCAGCTTAAATTTCTTATATTGTGTTATTTTTAAGCTGATCACAGATATTAGTAGTAGATGTACCAGCAGTCCATAGTTGGAAAGTTGCTTTAATGAGAATTTAAATAAATATTTGTATTTTTGTTTTGATTAATAAGACAAATATTTTTCTCGTGCGAAGTTTGCGGGATGAAACTGTTCAGTTATTCGCATTTTAGTGTTTGTTCCCAGAACTCTAAGGATAAAGACTGTGCAGTCAAAAATGAAAAAAAAAAAGAAAAAAGTTTGATTGTTTACTAACAATGTCATCCAGTCTTAGCTTAAAAAAGGACATTTTAATAAGACAATTTACGATATGCTGGCTCTCCTTAACACGCAATTACGTCACATTTACGTCACGCACAATATCTATGAGGTCATGGACATTATTTGACTAACTTTTTCCAAGCTGTTCTTATATATATATATATATATATATATATATATATATATATATATATAGAGATAACTATATATTTTTATATAACAAGAACAGCATTGGGGAAATTGTATGACAAAGTTGACGAAACGTGTCATAAGTAAACTTTTTCCACTTTGTCATATATATATATATATATATATATATTGAATACGACAGACAAGGTGCTTTGATTAATGTTTTTATACGATTTCTCATCTCATTTTTTCTTTTCGGATGATAAATTATATAAAAACTGACCAATTGTTCTTTTTATCCGAGGGCTTTCGGCTATACATTAAGCCATTTTCAAGGTTGAAAAGAAAAAAAATTATTAGATCACATGAGATATTGTACAGAAAACTAAATCAAAGCAACTTGTCTGTTGTATTCAATGAAATATGCATGAAAGAAGGGTTGCTGCCTAAATACACACAAACACACACACACACACACACACACACATATATATATATATATATTAAATTACATACAGAAATATATTTATTAGTCAAGTATATAGTCTCTGTTGTTTTTAACAACCATCTCCGATGTCTTCGTGTTTTTTATTAGATGAATGTTGTGAGGTATGTTTCTACCGATTGTACGAAATCAATAATTTGTCATTTAAATTTCTCTGTGGTGAACGGAGCAAATGTAAATCCGAAGGAGCCAAGCCATGGGAACAGGGTGGGTGCTGGAGAAGTTCCCATTTCAACTGTTTAAATTTTTTATAAGGTTTGTTTTACAGTATGCGGTCTTGCGTTGTCGTAGTGGAAAAATTACATGTTTTCGATTTGCAAAAATCAACCATTTTTCTTCAACTCAAGTCTCTTCAAATGTCGAAAGGCAGTTGAAATATTGATTTTAAAACTCTTAGCAATTTCTTCTGTCAAAATATTCGGTTTAATTTCAACGGTGGAAAGCGGGTTGTAGTTGATCATTTAGGTTAACAACTCCCTGATGCTATCAAACCACTTTTTAACCGTCCAAATAAATCTTCTGAATGTTTTTTGACGTTGTTCCGATGCTTAAACGTTTCCGAAATTCATAGCAAATAATATGGCGGCGAAAGGGCAACTTTTCATCCACCATCTTTAAGGCATCCATTTGAGGACAAAAGATCAACATTAAACAAAATCTGACCTGCAACTGAACGATGTAATGTTTCAATCTCGAACACACCAGAAATCAGCACCAAAACAAACGCCAGTGTCAAGTTGCGGTCTTTTTATATTAACAATTAAAATCGGACACGAAATACAGTGATGATATATATATATATATATATATATATATATATATATATATATATATATATATATATATATATATATATAAAAGAAAGAGGTTGTAGTGGTTCCAACGAGAGAAAAGTATGTATATTAAAAAGAAGAGGTGCCGTAAACGTTTTTGGTTGTAATGTGGATTTATTTAGAAAAAAATATTATGCTTTGTTTTACATAATTTTACTACACGTGTTTCTGGTCTCGTGACCGTCTTCAGGTAAAAGCGGAGATTTCCACATATTATTAAAAATAATTAATTTTTTCTTTTGTTTTTCAATGTTAAATATTCTCGATCTGAGACATTTTCTGTGTTTGTAATCCGAATTTCTTTCTTGAATTGGCAATGAAGAGTTCTGCGCGAAGGGTCATAAAACAATTAAGGTTGGTCCAAGCGAAATTATGAATTACTTATCGGCATTTTATCTTTTAATGTTTTACTGACCCCTATGTGTTTTTGGATCTGTTTCCATTTTTGTGTGTTTCTGTCAGCATGCGTGTATATATGCGTGCGTATATTCCCCCTCCATACATATACTGTCTTACTATGAGGAATTTGTAAACTCATTTGTACATATACACGCATACACATACATACGCACATACACACCATCCCACCACAAGAAATCAGTACATACACACACGCACACATATACACATATACCTCCCAAGCTACATGGAACCAGTATACACATTCACACATACACATACGTACCTACACACTTCCTAAATTGTGTGGGGTTTGGGTGCGTGCTCGTGAGTAGTTCCCCTGTTTTGTCAACATGCGTGTATATATATATATATATATATATATATATATATATATATATATATATATATATATATATATATATATATATATATATATATAGACAAAGGAAACCTTATCTTTGCCGAAGCGTTTCGTCAACCTATACGAAACGTGTCGGCCAATATAAGATTTCCTTTTGTTTTCATTCATAGTGTCCTTGAATATATAGATATATTCCATCTGAAAAAGGTTACCGCCACCCATATATATATATATATATATATATATATATATATATATATATATGTGTGTGTGTGTTATGAAATGGATTAAGTCCAATAATTATTTTGATACATTTTCTGTTCATACATTATTTTCATGGATATAATTTATTTAAGTAAATGCTCTATTTTTTTAATTAAGCAGTATTAATTACATTTACCGACCTGAATGTTCAAGAAATTTCATAGAATATATGCTCTCTCCGACAGGAATCGAACCTGTAACCCTAATAGGAATCGTCATTTGATCTGACGTACTGTTAACCGTTCAGCCACAGAGAAGTGTCTGGTTAGCAAAATCCGAATTACTGTTTATAAACACACACATTCGATTTTTTCTCGATCGATCTTTTCTGCTCATGAAATATGCCTTAACGCAAACAATGGCAACATATTATAAAATGGATTAAATGCGACAATTATTTTAATACATTTTCTGTTTTTACGTTATTTTTATAAAAATAATATGTCATTGTTTACTTTAAGATTAGCTTAAAATTCGTATATATATATATGGTAAAAATATAGTTTGAATGTATGCTATAACTCTGAAATTTTATTCAGTATTAAATTAATTCTTCTTTTTTTAATAGGAGTAAATAGGTTTGTCTATCGTTCGGTTCACACTACTCCCCTGCCTTTTGAATATCAGTGGAAGTTTTTTCTTTGTTTTCTGTTTAGTACTGAGTTTCTAGTTCTTTCTAAAGCCTCTTTTTTACTTCCCGTGGTCTCTTGCATGTTGATGGGATTATCTCCTTGCTTCGAGTGGTGTCTCTTACTCTGCAACCCTCTACCTCGAGGAGCTTTTGTGCCTTGTACACGGTGAACATCATTGCAAAACAAAAAATGGGAAAAACACATATCTTTAGAACGTAGTTATCGCTGACACAAGGACACTTAAAAACTGGTTATTTTTTTATAAAAATAAAGTACAGGTAACTCTTTCAGAAATCAGGCATCGATTTGACATTGTATTTCTATACTAGACAGGACCCCCACTTCTTAAATCGTAAAGAATTCAGTCTTTTTCGATTATAGCGCATACCGTTGCTATAACTAATGAATGATAATCTGGGAAAGTTATTAAGAAAATCTTTTCCTGTTTTTTATGAGCGAACCAATTAACCTTAGTAGTGCTAATTATTTTTGTTAATATTTTTTTTTGCTTTGTCACCCTTTCCCGCGTTTTCTCTATTTTTTCAGTCGTTTAAAATACGTCATTGGTTACTGGAAATAATGTTTTATTTTGTTGGTTTTTTTTTCATGGATTTTTTATTTTTTCATCGACATTCAAATGTTCAATTTACGTTCTAGGGAGTGACGTAACGGCTCACCTATATAATTCGCTTTACAGTTAGCACGTCAAAATTTATATACGACCCATACTTTACAATCAATTGTAATTTATCTTTATCTGAAAACAAAGAACCAATTTTCAAACTTACGTCACGTTATTTTCACAAACGTGCAATGGAATATTTAGATGGCAATAAAAATTCCTCATTTTTCAAACATTTGTCAGGTAACCATAACTGCAGAGCGCACAGCCGAATTAGACCGGAAATAGGGCAAGAACAGGCACTGGAACAAGGAATGCAATATTTATGCTCAGAATGATACGAGAAAGCAATACAAATACAAAAGTGTTTACCTGTGTTTTATAGATTATGCAAAAGCATATGTCACAAAGAACTTTTGGAATGCTAGATAACCATAATATATTTGGGAAGGATATTAGAATAATCCAGAACTTATACTGGCAGCAAACAGCCTGTATACGGATAAAAAAATGAATTCAGTAAATATACAAAAATATAAAGGGGTTTAAGACAAGGATACATCTTCTCGCCGGATTTATTCAATCTATACAAGTTTCTAAGTTTACTCGTTCGACATGTTTGAAACGACATTTATTTATATATTTATTTCCGTTTTAACACGCTGTATAAGTCGTAATTTATTTATATATTTTTAATTATTTTATGGTTGGATTTTTTTTTATTAATAACAGTAATTATTAGCTGTTGAGATTAAACTTGATGGGGATGCGGGTGTAAAAAGAGGAAGTGGGGAAAAGGAAAAAAAACGGAAAACATTATTACCTTCTGAGTATCCGATGATAGGGTATACACATAAAAAAAAAGAAAAAATCCCCCGTAAATAATTTAAATAGAGCTCACGCCATTGTGATTGGCTGTTGGCCAACTTCCAATCAAATGCGCGATAGCGGGTTATGGTTTGCCTAATATAAGTCAGTATCTGTAGGCTGTTAATAATGAAGGGAACAGATCCTCGCTATATAGAAAAATAAGCTCAGAGGGTGGAGGTGGGTGAGATATTTTTTAATGCCATGGTAAACCGGAACATATTATTATCCTAACCCTCCCTTCAATGCCCTTTCAGAAAATTGAACGTCATATTTGTCTACAATCACGATACATTTATCGCTGACATATCTTCTGCAATTGTCAATGATGGTCTGTCTATGTTCCGGTTTATCATGGCATTAAAAAATATCTCACCCACCTTCACCCTCTGAGATTACTTTTCTATTTAGCGTAGATCTGACATTTAATTGGTTAATCAAGACATGCCAACAATTCTATTTTTAAATCTCAGCTTATGTTCCACTCACCTTTAGCTTTCGTAAAAGAGGTAGCATTTAGTTTTTTTTTTTTTTAATTTTCTTAAAAAATCATTTAATCACCAGTTACTTATCATCGCCTGAAAAAAGTAGAATCATAGTACTGAAACATGAGAGTTTTTAAGTAGCGATTTCAACGTTTTTATTATAATCTCTAATATTCCATGATAATGATTTATTACATTGGAATCGTAATCACGATCCAATTCATCAGACCTACAAATTCAAAAAGAAATCGG
The DNA here is from genome assembly GCA_963932145.1 of Acanthosepion lycidas. Classification (NCBI taxonomy): domain Eukaryota; kingdom Metazoa; phylum Mollusca; class Cephalopoda; order Sepiida; family Sepiidae; genus Acanthosepion; species Acanthosepion lycidas. Next base: position 89,620,447 of record OZ010586.1, on the reverse strand, counting down.
GAAACATAACCCCGGGTATAAAAAACAGAATTTTAGTGAGAATGTATGCGTGAGAATGAGAAACAAGTGTGAGAGGGACTATATATTAGGTTGGTGCAAAAATAATGTCGTTTTTTGACATAAAAACATATGTGAGAAAGCGACATTATTTTTGCACCAACCTAATATATATATACATATAATTTTAAGGTAATGTATTTTATCTATCAATCAAACAGATTTTTATCACTTTAAACGTTATTTTTATTGGCTACTCATATTTGACAATCTACCTAAGCAAACGAAATCGTGAGTTTGATTCGATATTCCAACGTATATCAACTGAAGAAGGCCGGAGCTTACAACGGCCGAAATATAAATATAACAATAAAGATGAGGACAACAGTCCGAACAATGTAAATAATATATTTATTCATTTTCGTCTACCGGCCTGAATATTCGAGAAATCTTATTGAAGAAAAATATGCGCTCACCGGCAGGATTCGAACCTCTGTCGATTTGGGCAGCGGGAAACCGACGTAACTAACACGGTCACGGGTCACCCGAGCAGAGTTTGAAACGTGCCTTTAAGCATCCTGCCGGAGAGCTCATATTTCTTTTAATAAGACTTTCTGAATATTTAGATAGGTAGGCGTCTACTAAATGTTTATATATATATATATATATATATATATATATATATATATATATATATATATATATATATATATATATATATATATATATATATATATATATATATGGTGGAGTATTGAAGGTACGGTGGAGTAATGGATAGCGGTACGGAGAGCCGAGTTCGAATTCCAATCGAATCCATTACATTTGCGGGTTAGTACTCTTGGGAAAGGTATTAATCCTCTTCTTTCCCCACCAGCTATGGGTAACTACCAGGACAGACTGGGATCTATAGCCTTGCAGGGTCGTTTAGGGATCTTGTGGCACGTGGTGCACCAGGTCTCTGTATTCTGTTCTTGAAAAAGTGTGGTTGCCTTCACCACTATAATCACTATAATCAAATCATATGTTCAGGTCTCTGGCTGTCGGTTCCTAGGAACTGAATTGCTTGGACCTCATACGTCGAATACGACGGGAGAGAATATATATATATATATATATATATATATATATATATATATATATATATATATATATATATATCATAAAAAGGCTTAAATACTAATATTCCATGGTCATAATTTATTCCATTGGAATCGTCAATACGATCCAATTCATCAGACCTACAAATTCAAAAAGAAAACAGAAAAAAGAAACACTTACCCTCTCTCTAAATTCTATTTTTATTTTCGGAGTTGTTTTTTCTGTTTTCTTTTTGAATTTGTAGGTCTGATGAATTGGATCGTATTTACGATTCCAATGCAATAAATTATGACGATGGAATATTAGTGTTTAAGCCTTTTTATTATATCCTTACTCTGTCCTGGATTCTATCCTCTTGGAATTTTTTATTCATAAAATATACATGTATGTGTATGCACCTATGTATATATATTTACATATGTATGTGTATATTTACCACTAATATTGCTATATATATATATATATATATATATATATATATATATATATATATATATATATATATATATATATATATATAAAATACATATATATAATAGAGCCTCGCGTATATGAAGTCGGTCAAAAATTACTTTTCCTTCCTGGTAGCAGTCAAGCCAACATCTGTTCGTAGTAAACTGGATCCTTGCCTCATACAACAACTGGGTAACATTATAATCTACTTCCAAAGAACACCCGTCAGTATCGAGGACGCCATTAACATTTTCTTTTGATCGCATGTGTGGGCCAACGATCAAAGTAAATGATGTCACATCAGAGCGATGACGTAATATAAATAAAGGCCACTTAGCACTTTTGCCACTCACTCCTTCATGTCAGCTGCAAAATAACATCGCCAGGTGGTCAGCGAAAAGAGACACGGCGCACCACATAAATTGGATATAAAATACCGTGGCGGTCATCTGATTTCAAGTGGTGTCAAAGGTTTCTTTTAACATGCGGTCAGCTACCAAAATTGGCACGAGACAGCTAACAACCTACATTTATCGACTTAAAACATTATATAATAATCTCCCACTATATATATATATATATATATATATATATATATAGCGTGGGAAATTATTATATATATATATATATATATATATATATATATATATATATATATATATATATATTTATATATATATATTTAAAAGAAAAACAGACCACTTTAAGGTACCATTATAATAATTTATTTCACCAGAGTCCTTTTAAAGGACGCCGGATCATCAGATAGCACTTCTAAATATTAGCTCTGGATTTACATTGAGCTCTCTGGATTTCATCTTCCTTGGGATTACCCATACGGATTACCAAGTTCTTCATAACTTAACTATATATATATATATATATATATATATATATATATATATATATATATATATATATATATATATATATTCCCACATGTAATGAGAATGAAAAGGACATAAATTCAAACGTTCATAAATTAATTTAAAAGAGGGCTCAACACTAAGGGTAGAACGATAGTTATTTATTATAAGTCACTACATACGGACAAACAGGTACTCACGACAAAGATACATATTTTTTTCGATGCATAAGCATCTCACCAGGTTAGGAACACAGATGGTATAAACGATATATATATATATATATATATATATATATATATATATATATATATATATATATATAAGACTACAGGGTACTGAACAGTGCCCCAGCTATGGATTAAATATTCTCTAGGCTTGTCTAGCTGCCAGTCTATGAAAAGGAAAACTCTGGAATCGGAACCATAGAGATGGCAATGCGAAATCACTCCGCTACCATTTCTAAGTAGTTATGGCATTCCGTTGATTATAAATAAAAAATATTCCATGATAGCCAACATCTTAAAGGAAAATGGCATCACATATACTTAATATATTTCTGTTTATACGTTATTTTTTATAGGTAAAATGCTGTATTTTTAGATTAAACAATACTAATTACGTTTACCGGCCTGAATATTCGAAAAATTTCGTAGAAAATGTAAGTTTTCCAACAAGAATCGATCCTGTATTTCTATACGGAACGCGTCAGTTGATCTGACGTGCTATACCATTCAGCTATAGAGAAGCGTCTGGTTAACGAAGTCCAAATTACTGTTTTTAAACATACAGTCTTCTACGATTTTTCTCAAACGATCATATCTGCTCACGAAATGTATTTTAACGTAAACAATGGCAACATATAATGAAATGTATTAAGCTCGATAATTATTTAATATATTGAAGATAGCGATGTGTTGCCGATGCGGAAAAATGTATATTCATATATATATATATATATATATATATATATATATATATATATATATATATATACCTGTTGTGACAGAAAAATGTCCAAATTGTGTAACATCATAATTATCCATCCCACAAAAGAACACTAAACTGAGTTTCTGTTTTCCAGGTTTTCAGATAAGACGTTTAGCCATCTTAACGCTATTTTTCATAAGAATCTCTGAAAAAGAGAACAGGTTAAAATCGTTTTCTATCAGAGCCGGTGTCTTCTCAAGTGAGCAATGGTGAGAGGTAAAAGATCATTCAGAACTTCAGTAATTGTAACAACATTCATACTCTGGCTTTCATCTTCAAAGTCCATTCAAGAACAATCACGAGAACAGTGAATAATTTTTAAAAAGAGCGGGTAGTAAAGAGGAAAACTAGATCAGGAGGTTACAACAGGAAGAGGGATCATCATTACAACTTAGAGCTAAAGAGATCAATTAGAAAGGATCCAACTCAATTCATAAGACGTTTGGCACGTGAGAGAGGAGTTTCAGCTATGACAGTTCAAGGAGCAGTAGAAAAAGACTTGAAAATGAAATCGTACGTGAAAACTGTGAGGTAGCTTGTTACTCCAGGACAAAAAGTTAGAAAGTTAGAGTGGGCGAAGGTCATCTTGAACTGGACAATTTTGCTGTGACACGATTTGGACAATTTTGGTGTTACACGCGCTATATATTCATTTAAATATCTATCTATATATCATTTGACTTTTATATGATACAAATAAATGAAATATTTTAACTGAAAAAAATCAAAATTTTATCTAACATATTGCGTCAATAATATTTTTTTTAATAATCTACGTCATTATAAAAATAATTGTAAGATAACTTTTTTTTAAATAGAGAAAAGATAATGAGATGCAAATAAACTAGATATAAAAAAATTCATGAATCACCGAGTAAAGATACATATTAGGTTGGTGCAAAAATAATGTCGTATAAGTTAAATGAACTATTTTATGACGAATCAGCTAAGTGACAAATTTTATTTGTATTAATTCAATTTTCTACATACAACGTGTCAAAGCACGGGCGATACCTTGTCCTTGTCAGCTGCCAACCAGGGGAGGTAACACAGTTTCGGTGGCTCAGGCGGTACTGCCACACCTGGCGCCACTAGCAGCTTTGGTACCGTATTGTTTTTTATTTTGTGCAAACGTGTAGGTCTGTGCAACAGCAAGTCCGATGTTCAACGTTGTATTATAAGCGTTTGCATTTGATGGTTAACGCGTTCGTAGCGAGCGTTATCAAAGAAGTAGAATGGAGGATGTATTTCAAGTCGGAAGTAGGGTTATGTCGTGAGCATGGTTTTCATTAACTTTGCTTATTCGGGATCTTGACCAGATACAACTCATTGCCTATTGAGCTGTGGTCTGGAGACGCTGTGAAGCACGCATCAAGCACCGGCCAGTGATGCCCACCTTCAAAAGGAAGGAAACGATTGAGAAATCCACGTCATCCGAACTCAATAAAGTAGCACATGACATGTCCACCCGTTTTCCACGCAGTCGGATCGCAGCGATTCTTAGCGGTTTTTCTTTCGCTCGTGCGTCTCCTCCCTATTCTCCTTCAATGGAACCGTTAATTCTACTTGGAAAACACACTTCTTTGAATCAGGCCACAATACAATGTCTGGGCGTGCGTCCATCTGAATGATGTGTATCGGAAATTGCAGAGGTGTTCTACCATTGACTAACATCTTCCAACCACAGGCTCCACTCAGTAGCGTCGTGTCGGGAGTTATTTGGGTCTTTCGCACAGAGCATCCACCTTCCTTGTGAAAAGGGACCTTAGGTTCCCTGGCCGTTACAGGCTGTTTGTTGACTGCTTCACGTTGCGAACTGACTAAGTCCATGTTATAGCACCACGTATATATCTGCAGTAATTGTGGGCATGAAGAAAGAACGTGACGTAAAGTTCCGCGACCACCTTGGCATAATGCGCATACACGTTGTCAGTGTACCCCCATAGCTTGAGGTTGGTCGCATTTGGTCGGAGATCATAGGTAGATTGCAAGAGGAATCATATTGCTAATGGCTCCATTACAGTCAGGGTATTCCATGATAGCTTCATCGGATCAATATCACTCCACGTAATCCAAGCACATTGTTTTGCACTGAGGAGCAGCAGTAGCTGTTTGCTGCTCTTCTTCGAAATTCCTGATTTCTTCAATCACCATGTCTCGTTTTCCCTTTGGGCCCTGTATGGAGAAAAACTGGTTGCTTGTGCAGTCGAGGCCAACTCGATTGGTCTGGGTCACCTCCATAATCTACTTGATTTGCAGGTTGGATTCTGCTTCTTGGCTGGCTTCTACTGCCGACCATTTGGTTCAAGTTTTGATATCTGGCTGTAAATTGCGGATGAACTCATCGGCCGAGTCCCTCATCATCATGTGAAGGTGTACATTGCCTACCTTGAACTCCTCCACCAATGAGGAGATGGGAAGTGCCAGGTTTCCGGTATTGGAATAGAGTCCAACTGTAGAGAAGCAGGGGGAACTCCAAGCCACTTGCGCAGGTACTTGTTGATACACAGCTGCGTCTGCTGAATGCAACAGAGTAATATCATACTCCTGAAACGGTCACAGAGGACAGGGTAGCAAAGTATGTTGGTAGTACCAAGTCTTCAGTTTACCGGAGAGTGGGGGTTGGGGGGTTCTGCCGATGGATTCGAGTCCATCTAGTGCCACTTTCTGTAATTCTTTACCTTGGTGCCGATCTTTCAGTGCAATTTCATGCAGCCGTCCGAGGCTATTCACTGGATTCTCTTTGACTCTCGGGATCATGTCAGCCCTAATGCAAAAGTAAATCTCCTTGCCAGAGACTCTGAGTAATGATAAGCTCCGGCTTTTTTCTTGGGTTTAGTCTTCATTCTCGCCCATGTGAAGAGCTTATGGTAGCGCTGCAGTAGTCTATCGGCACCGAACTTAATCGGGACCAGAATGCCCTGGAAGTCGGCAGGACCATTTGTTTCTTAAACATCACTTTGCTGTGTTCTCTGCATCCCGTAATATGAGATCCATAGACATAATGAAAAGAATTGGTGAAATCACACATCTCATCATGATGCCAACCTCGTGGGCTTGCCATTTGGTGATGTGGTTACCAACGATAAACTGCATAAACGCTGCTCTGAAATATTTCATTATGATTTCCTCAAACTTACTAGGGAAACTGAAAAAATCGAGGGACAATCGAATTAGCTCATAAGGAACGGATCCGTGCGCATTCGCGAGATCAAGCCAATTTAAATGAAGCTCAGTTTTATTTTATTTGTCTGATAGAATTCAGTTCCAAATCATTCGCAAATACTCCAGACAGCCGGGGAAGCTATGTATCCCAGCTTTCTGGGCAGCCGTATTTATGTAATGGTTACCTAGCAGGAAGTTCATCATACAACGGGTTCCTTGCCCGTTGTATAATGAAAAAATATTTTCCCCTCTACATTCAAGAGGGGCATGGAGTGGAGATTTGCAATGCCTTTTGCATTCTTTTTCTTAGGAATCCAAATGCCATCCGCCAGGTACCATTCTTGTGGTACAATACCTTGTTTCCATGTCCGCTGGAGGAGGATGGTGACTTGCACGAAAACGTTTGGACAATTCTTATATAACTTGTAGGAGATTCCATTTATTCCAGGTGAACTAGCGGCACGGGATCTACACCTATAGAGATCACTAAGATCCTTTCTTTAATATCATTAAGCAGGTCCTTAAGGGCTTTGTCTCTCATAAACTGGAGCTTCTTACAGTCGATGCTTCATAACTGTAGACTCTGCTCTTTCTTTACCCTTCTGAATCTAAGGTCTATTTTGTCGCTTCTCTTCTTTCCTATCAGTTCTTGCAGTTGCCACACCAAACCACTCAAGACAAACCTCGTGCATAACACTGCAGAAAGATCTTATCTACTGATTAATGGAGCCCTTTAGATGGTTGGTAATTATTAATGAACATTCCTGATCGAGATTCGACCAAGTAGCACTCTGATTACTTTTCGGACAATAGTGTCCTGAACACTATGGGTGTAATCCGGATTCATAATCCTATGATTCGACTTACTTTCTCCAATAGAGGAATAGCGTTGCCTGCACTAGCGTGTATTATGGATACGTAAACCTTGCAGGCTGTTGAATTTCCTGCCGCAATCACACATTGTAGCCGGTTTCAAACCGGTCATTATCAATCAGATGTGCGATGTATTCTCCCTCCCTTGCTACAGACACCCAGAGGGCATTTTTCATTTGTTGTGCTAGTCATATTTCCTTTAGTATTCCTGTCTTTCCAGGATGCCACCCCCAACTTTCCGGTGGTGGGTGGGGTCACTTCGTCTTTCCGAAAAAACTTGTTGTTCAGTTTTCTACATACAACGTCTGAAAGAACGTGCGATAACCTGCCCTCGTCATCCGCCAATCAGGGGAGGTAACACAGTTAATTAACACCCCCACACACAAACATATATATATATATATATATATATATATATATATATATATATATATATATATATATGTATGTGTGTGTGTGTGTGTGTGTGTGTGTGTGTGTGTGTGTGTGTGCGTGTCTGCTTCTGAACTGTCTCCTGTTGTCTCTAAACTCTACAATAAATGCCTTGCTGCCTCTTGCTTTCCTGCTTGCTGGAAATCTTCTGTAGTTCCTGTCTTTAAGAACTTAGGCGAACCATCTGATCCTTCTAAGTATCGACCTGCTAGCCTTCTACCTCTTTTTGGCAACGTGGTAGAGGTTCTAATCAACTCTGAATTGGTTAAGCATCTCACCTTGGAGGGACTTCTTATAGATATCGAATATGGCTTTCGCTTCTCTAGATCAACTGCTTATGTCTTAAACATTATTGCTGAAAGAGACTGTGAAGCTTGAGATAAGAATGGTGAAGCTCGAGCTGTTGCCTTGGATATCTCGAAGGCATTTGACAGGATTTGGCAGACTGGTCTTTACAAATTGAAAGGTTATTTCTGAACGAATTTTTGAACTGATTCAATCTTTCTTATCAAATCGTGAAATGAATGATGTCTTCAATGGCCATCTTTTCTATATATTTTTTGCATAAATACACGTGTTCCCCAGTATTTTGGAGTTTTAAAAAGGTGTATTTTTTTATACATAATTCCCCATGAAACTCTGTAGTTAAGAAAGTTTTCTATTGCACCTTTCAATATCGTCACTAACCAACTCAAAACTGCTTTCATAAGTGGAGGCATTTGGGAAAACAAGGCTTTTTCTTTGTAACGCTGGAAAACGTGGTCACAAATTACTCGTGAGAACATTTTTTTGTATTTCTTTAAGGCATTGACTACCAGGAATCCCTTCAATGAATCTATTGGAATCTTTTCCAATCATTCCGAGGGCTCCAACTACAACTGGAATTGTTAATGTCCTCATGCGCCATATTTTTGAGATTTCCATTTCAAGGTCCTTGTATTTTGATAATTTTTTGAAGATCTTCAAAGATACGTTGCAATTTGCATGGACTGCCATGTCAATAAGGAGGTACCTTTTGTCTTTGCGGACTCTGATCACGATATCTGTGTGATTACCTTTGATTGTTCTGTCTGTATGCATCATCATCATCATCATCATCATCATCATTATTATTATTATTTCCTTGAATTTATGCTGTAAATTATAATAATAATAATAATAATAATAATAACGGCTTTAGTAATGGGCGAAGAAGCTTCTAAGAGTAGGAACAGCGTAACCTCAACGTTCCCGATGCAAAAGGAATCGGCAAGCCATTGCACTATTTTGTCTTGAATATCACCATGAACCCTGATTTCAACAGAAATAAGGAGAGTGGTGATCGTAACGGTCCAAAATGAGACAACTGAATAAATGAATTATTTATATTATTTACATTGTTCGAACTGCTGTCCTCATCCTTATATTCACGGCGTTTCGACCGTTATACGCTCTGGCCTTCTTCAGGTGATATACGTTGGAATTTCGAACCAAACACTTTATTTAGTCGACGGGAGTAGATTGTTCTAGTTCCACGTTACATGCATTTTCTGGATATCTCACTTTTCAGTTATTTCTCAAGGACACATGGCCCAGTGGATAAAAGCATTTGTTGGATCCAGGGACTTGACCCTCCAAAATTGTGAGTTTGATACCTGGCCTCATTGAGTCGAGTTAAAGGGAGATAACTGAGACATCCGGAACAGTCATGGTACGTGGAAATAGAACACTCTACCTAAATAAAGGGTTCAGTTCGAAATCACCTGAAGAACGCCGTAGCGTACAACGGCCGAAACGTCGTGAATATGACAATATGGATGAGGAAAATAGTTTGAACAATGTAAATAATTGCAATACCTCATCTCAGAAATATAGGCAGATATTGAATAAATGAATGAATGTCTGACTAGGTGATCAACATGGCCTTGTGTCTGACTAAGATGAATTAAATAAATATCTATTCTTGCATATTTCATTGCTTGTTATGAAGCACATGACACAGTGACCTACTCCACAGAAAAAATATAGTTGTTAATAAAATTTTATTATCTATTGTTAATATACATCTATCCCACTCAAATGATTATCTCCCTTGCAGATCAGCAATTTCAGTTCCGAGGGTAGCATTATGACGTCATCTCCTTAGCTTCAACCAACTCTGACGAGATGGCAAATATCTTCTCAACAGGACATGAATACAGTTAAAAAAAAAAAATTGTATGCGAAATGAAAATTAAAAATCTGTTTTAACAAGCGAAAAAAAAAAAAAAAAGGAATTAAAAAAAAAATAAAGTGATAAAGAAAACAAAAAATAATGTATAAAAAGAAATAAATAAAGGAAAAAACCTAGATCTTATGTGGTTATTGACAAAGCAAAGTTTTCTTATTCTTTTATGTGCCCTGTGTCCGTGGGCGATCGTCGCTCTCCACAACTTCCTACCCTTCGTAGATCTTAGTAAGGCTTGTCTTTTCTTTTTGCTATCTCTCCTAATTCCTGTTTTGCCAACGAGTTACATAAGCTTTTTAGGTAGTTTATTCGTTACTCTGCGCTGTTTGCCATGCCTTAAGTGCAAAGTTCTCCAAGCCGTCTTTCCGTATTATGCGCCCTAGAAATTTCAGTTGTCTCTTTCTAATTCTAAGTGTCCTTTTGATTCCATTATCCTTAGAACTTCCTCGTTACTTACATGTTTAGTTCATGGTATTCTAGGCATTTCTGTTGCCTCAAGTTTCCTCCTAATCTGTGAGGAAATCGTTATGCAGGTTACGGATTGTTTTTACTTTGTCCTTCTTGACTTCAGTATGTCCTGTTAGTGTTAAATTTTCCAAGCCCTCTTTCATCATTATGTCTTCTAGTAATGTCAACTGTCTTTTTCTGAAGTTAAGTATAAGTGTCCTTTTTTTGTCCTTTTTTTCTAAAACTTCGTCGTTGCTTACATGTACAGTTCAGGGTATTCTCAGCATCCTTCTTTAGAGGTACATGCCTCTTCCTCTGTGACGAGATTGTCTGGCATTCACTGCCATATAGGGTGACTGATATCACGTAACAGTTCAGTAGTCTTTTTTTTAATTTTCCTGTTTCTTAATATAGATTACGGTGTTGCATTATCCGTCTTCTATTAAAACACTTCTCAGAAGTTAAATTATTGTACTTCCTTGATTTTGATATCCCCAAGCTGTAATTTGCGTATTGTGCTGTCCCCTTTTGCTGACAACCATGTCTTCTTGCAATTGATGTTTAGTTCTTTCTTCTTGCGTTCCTTCACTACCTTCTGTAGGGATTTTTGTAGTTACCTTTCTATAGCTGCTATCAACATTGTGTCATCTGCATATCTTATGCTGTCAAGATTGTGGCCGCCAGAAATACTCCTAGTGGGATTTCTAATTCTCTCAGAATTGTATAATGTTTATAAATATTCGATATTTATTCCCGCTTTCCCTGATATGAGATCTCAAAATTTATTTCTTATATAATAAAAAAAATATGGAGAAAACAAGCTATTGTCGCAAAATTTATACCCACTTGCCAGGTAGCTGATGAATAATACGTAATGGTGGGGAAGTCGAGCTTTCTTCTCTTCCTTGGAGAGGAACTAGAACAAACTGATTAAAATTATTAAAATCTGAGGAAAATTGTTGTGACCAAGTAGATAGTTAAGAAATAACAAGACAAGAGGTTGCAGATAAATTGTGTATTGAACAGTAAATACAACAGAACGACTTGGGAGTGTATGTCGGTTGGCCAGTGTTCAGTCTATATCACTGTTGATATTTAGTAGTCCCCCCCACGAGGGTAAATGTGGCACAAGGCCGAGTTTAACGTGGGTCATCCGAGCTCGTAGCCTCGGCAAAAAAATCCCCGTTGAACCCGCATAAACATGTTCGGGTCTGTCTACCTCCCCGGATGAGACTCTGCCCTTCGCACAGCCTCGTTCAGGTTCCTCTCTGTCCAAGGCAGAGAGTTCTACAGAAGCTGCGAACAGTCACAGCCTCGGTAGAACAGTCTATATCACTGTTAATATTTAACATCCCCCCTCCCTCCAACGAGAGATGTATGTGGCACAAGGCCGAGTTTACCGTGGGTTCTCCGAGTCCGTAGGATCGGTCAAAAATATTCCCGTAGAACCAGCATCAACGGGCCCGGGCCTGTCTACCTCCCCGGACGAAACTTTACCCTTCGTCAAAGCCTCGTCTGGGTTCCTCTCTGCTCAAGGCAGAGAGTTCGACAGTAACAAACAGTCTATATCACTGTTAATATTTAACAGCCCCCACCCACGAGGGTTGTATATGGCACAAAGCCGATTTATTGTGGGTACTCCGAGCCCGTAGGCTCGGCCAAAAATATTCCCTTTGAACCCGCCTAAACGGATTCAGGGACTGTCTACCTCCCCGGACGAAACTTTGCCCTGCCGAGGCAGAGTGTTCGACAGTTGAACAGTCTATATCACTGTTCTCCCGAGGCCCACTTTTCCTATTGACTTTATAGTAAGTGGAGGAGTCCACAATAACCTCATTAGAGGAAGGACGCCACAACAAAAATATTGGTCCTAAAAATGATTACCTATAGGCATCAGAAAGATAGTCCGAGGTCTGTGTGTGGCCTGGGGGCCGCGTGTTTTATATCTTTGCTCTAAAGATTTAGAGATAAATCCGGTGAGAAGGCACATCTTTTTTAAATTTAAAATGGTCTTCTCTTAAATTAATCTCGATTGGCAAAAAGAAATAAACATTATTTGTTACGAGAATCTAACGCGAAAATGGTGCATCTGCAGAGAGCCTTAAAAGTCGCACAGGGTTGTTGCATTTTACGACATATCGGTCCTTGATGGGTCATTTAATGACGAAATCTCTTTATTGGTTGAACTTATACTTGATTCTGTAGACAAACATTGGTTGTCCCTACCTATGTTCACAAGGGGACCCGCTCGGTAGATGACCTCTTTGTTGCGCTTTTTTTTCTTCTTCCGAAGATGTAGTCGGTGTATCACAGCCTCTGACGAATAGGCAGTCAATAGCATTTGCAACTGGATATTTTTTTAATATATTGCCTAAGATATTATGAAGATACGCAGTACAAATGAAAAAAACATTTTATTTTAACCCAGATTTGAACAAAAAAGAAAATAAAACCTACCGTATCGTTATCCGCGCTGAAAGTGGGATCAGCGTATCGGGTTCGAATTCCAGCTGAGTCCATTTCGTTCCATTGATCATAAACACCCTTAGAAAGTTATGAATTCATCTTTTTTTTCTTGCTAGCCTTTAGTCGAAGATCACTCACTCAAGCCCTGTACACTCCATTGACGATTATGGGACCACAATTCTTAACATGCTAGGCTTTTCAGTTAGATATTACGTAGTAAGTAGTTTTTCTTAATACGAGATGGAGTTTCTCGCCGTATGCCGAACTGGTTTTGAATTCAGAGTTTTCCATATCCTAGACTGGTTACCAACTATTTAACCCATAGCTGGTGGGGTCGGCGGGTATAGTGGGGTAGAAAGGATGAATTCATACCTTTCCTAAGAATATTTGCACGAATGTGAATATAACAGACACGGATTCGAACCCAGTTCACCGATTTCTCATTTCCAGCCTCTAACACAGATTTCTCAACCTTTTTGATATTCCGTAACTCTTAAAATAAATTACATGTCTCAAAAACAAAATTATACACCTTATCTTTCTCATTTTATTTTTTATCGGACTTCACGTGGTAAATATAGCATACATTTTTGAATAACTGGTTTAAGGAAAAATTTGTCAGTTTTTTCGGTAATGCTAAAAAAATTCATACTGTTCGTTTAATACTTCATCAGAGAGAAATAAGTAACTTTAAGTACAGAGAGACTACTGAGAGGCCACTGATCAGTGAACGTGGTTTCACATATGCGCCGTACAGATATCACTAAATATATTCCCAATGATTGTTATATATTTTTAATAACATAATAGGTTAGCTATCTATATTAAAATAATCAAGAATATATTGTGTGTGTTTGGTAATATTATGTATATGAAATTAAATAAAAAGTCAAAAGTGCTTTAGTTTATCTCACCTGTTCTCGCGGAACCCTTGCCGGCCTTTTGCGGAGCTTTAGGGTTCCGGAGAACCCCGTTTGAGAAACGCTGCTCTAACATCTAGACCACCTGCTCAAGAAAATTTTTTTTTTCTCGGCATGGAAGCCAACCGGTGATTTTTTTGGCTTGACAACGCCCATGACAAGTTGCGAATTTAACGCTGCCAAACAGTAAGGATGTTGGGATGGGAAATTCTTCCATATATTTTGCAGATTTTCCTTTAGAGGCTCACATTTCCCCCAGTGAAGATCGAACTCACAACTTAGTAGTAATGACCAACTAGACTAACCAACTCAAGCATCACCCCACGCTTCAAGTTTTTCTTTGAACATTGGTTTCCTTTTTACCAATGTTCGGTCCAGTCATTCTACCATTTTTAGTGGAGTATTTGTTTTGTTTGTTAAGGCACGTAACATTGATCCAAGAATCATTCAAGTATAAAGAGTCACTAGCACAAAAGATGAACCAGTGTTGTGTCTACACCTAATAGGAGACCAAACAAAGAACCAAATTTAAATTTTATCTTTAGCGATTTTGTTCTAGTTTTTAATTATATCTTTAGACATAAACGATTTTTTTCTATTTCTTTACAGGTGTTGCGTTTTCAAATATTCAAAGGATAACACAGCTTAACAAGCACAAAATCTTAGGTTGTTACATGTAGACGCTCGTTTTTTTTTTCTGATGTTCTCCAAATGGTCTTGAATATAATGTTTCGTAGCATATTTTGCTTCTTTTAGAATCTACATACCCCTCAAGGAACTGTGTTTCTGATCAAAGCAAATCCCTGAATAATTATATTAGACATACAACTACATGCTTATCAGGAAGACTCACATTACACCTCTTTGGTCATAACTCAATTAGGATTCATTTAAACACGCATGGAAGTCTACCAAATCAGCAACATACTTAAAGAGAATACAAGTATAATAGCCTCATCCACATGTAAAAAAGGATTTAAAATAATGGAAGCACCAATAATAAAAAAAGAAAAAGCCAACACTCAATAACATCAACTATGAACACGGCCACAATGTACTGACCGTGTTTGGAAAAAACATTTGCATAACTATAGATATATGCATAAAAAATACGCACATTCAGATAAAAAAAAATATCCTTGATATTGGCTAAAAGAATAGCCGAAAGCGCTTGTAAAGCAGAACATTTGGACAATTTTTACACACTTTATGTTCAGAAATAAAATATTTATATGAACACAAGACAAATAAAATAGCACGGTTAATCCTACCTTTCCGTC
>OZ010586.1:89395251-89600251 GCA_963932145.1 Acanthosepion lycidas | reverse complement strand
TTTGTAATTAAATTAAAAATATTAGTTCCATTTCATCCTCAAGCGAATTATATATATATATATATATATATATATATACACGCACATATACACATATGTATGTATTGTTGTTTGCAATATGTCATCCTCCCCTGCCTCTGTTTATGCTTCAAATGTATCTATGTTGTCATGAAGTTCAGAGCAACATTTGATCTTAACGTTAATTCCAACTTAATTTCAATAAAAACAAAATAAATAGAATAACATATGTATTTTTTCCCGAGTAATTTTATAATTTTAAACTTAATATAGATTAAATTTAAATTCTAAAATGGTTAATTTTTAATTTGTAATTTCAAATTTTATCGCATAATTTAATATTTATTAGTTAGAATAAATTCCATTTTAGTCTAACCCCAACATTAAAGCATTAAATAATTATTATAACCTTAGTTCGTTGTCTAGTAATTTGAATTCTCGTATACTTCTATTTTGATTGGTCATTCCAGCTTATGTAACAGCATTTCCCTTAACGAGGGGTGGTTAATTGATTTGAACCTTTTAAAACCCTTTATTCTACATTCAAAATCATCACTTGATAAGACACCAGAGGTGTTGAAACAAAATGGCTTTTTTTATAGTGATTTTATAACATTTATGTTATAATTTTCGAATAAATAATATATATATATATATATATATATATATATATATATATATGCCAACGCATTTCGTTCCTTAAGGCAAATCGAGGAATGAAACGCATTGACATAAACGATTTTCGTCATTTCTTTTATAAATATTGTCTTTACAGATATATTTATTTACATTTGAATTTCACATTCAGACACACACACACATGTAGTTGTATGTGTATTTGTGTGTGTGTGTGTATACAGATTTACACATATATACATTTATATAGACGATTTTGAAAAAATGAAACTCCTTTATAAACTTAAGTAACTCCGCTGATGACGTCTGTGTGACTTAAGCAAGACTAAATAACAAAAAAGAAAAACGTAAAATTAAATAAAGTTTACTAAATAGTTTATTTTGGAAGTGCATTAAAAAAACTACTAATGTCTTTCTTTTGTATTTAGTCAACTCAATGGTAAAAAATAAACACCCATTTAATCAACTTGAGTCCGAATTCTACAGCAACGCATTAAGCAACTTGAATTCTATTCGAAATCCTAAGTTACTTATTTGAAAAAAAAAAAAAATACATATTTATAAGGTAAATATACACGTCGAGCTTGTCTACATGCGACCACTCGGCCACGTGCCCATAATACACACACACGCACACACACACATATATTAGTTTGGTGCAAAAATAATGACGTAATAATGTCATTTTTTGACGTTAAAAATACGTCAAAAAACGACATTATTACGTCATTATTTTTGCACCAAACTAATATATATGAAGCAGTGGATAGAGGTTTGGATTGAGGAATCGGAGAGCCGAGTTCGAATTCCAGTCGAATCCATTACATTCACTTACGTGCTAATACCCTTGGGAAAAGGTATTAATCCTCTTCTCCCTTCAGCTATGGGTAAATAGCAGGACAGACTGGGTTCTATAGCTTTGGATGGCAACTGGTCTAGGAGAAGGACAACTGTGAATTCAAAACTTGCGGAGGGTTGTTTGGGGATCTTGTGGCACGTAGTGCACCAGGTCTCTGTATTGGGCCCTTCAAAAAGTGTGGTTGGTACTGCACAAATCCTTCACCACTATCATCAAACCCTATGTCCTGGTGTCTGGAACTGATTTGCTTGACCCTCATACATCGAATACGACGGGAGAGTCCACCATATATATATATTAATATGTCTTTGGGCAGTAAACATTATTTCACGCATCTTTACTGAAAATACCCGACAAGGAAGATTTAATTAATGTTTTATTGAGTTTTTCCTGTATTCTAACATTTTCCCGTTTTTCAGGAGTTAAAAAATATAAACATTGTCCCTAGTAGTTATTATCCCGGGCGCTTTCGGCGAGTTCTCTAACCATTATCAGGGATGTTGTTTTGGTGCGGTGAGTTTTACGTGTTGTCTTCTACATAATAGTTTAGCTCTGTGTAGATCTGCGAAGGAGTGTATGCCTTTTTCGGCGGTCACGTGTTATTCGTAAACTAGTTGACCAGGGCTTCATTTTTATTTTTTGAAAACCTTTAACACGCCATCTGCACTGATAAACAGTGTAAGATTGATAGCAGGAGACTAGTATTTAATTAATTATGCTTCCCTAACAATGAGATGTGTACCACTATGTGATTTGAAAATAATTTTTGTTATCGACGAAAATTTTCCTTAAAGGTTCTGATAAATTATTGTTTAAGAAATATTTAATTATCGCACTCTATTTTGAGAGGTGGTATGTAAGGCGTCTACTTAAGGTGGTAGTGGTCTATCTGACATAGGGAATTGTTTTTTTTGACATTTAGTCGGGTTATTTTGGTTAGTGACGACATTTTACATAATATATTATAAACTTTATATGTTTATCAGGAGTTCCAGCAGAAATATATATATATATATATATATATATATATATATATATATATATATATATATATATATATATATATATTATATTAGCTCCTGAATTAATTCCAGTTGAGCACTCTCGGGCTGGGGTATGGGTTTGTAAACAGTGACTATTATAGCTATATAGCGAGACTCTTCGCAAGCCGAATTGAGTCACTGTCGGTCACTGGGCGTGTTTCCTAAAATAAATACGCCATAAATCCACCTTCGTGCGCCGACAGCTTAGTGGTAGAATATCCGCCTGATACCAATTCAGTCGGGTTTCGATCCTAGCTAGAGGCAACCGGATGTCTAGCCGCACTGATGAGCTGTGATACAGCGAAACAGTCTGTCTGTGGATGACATTATATATATATATATATATATATATATATGAGACTCGGGTTCGAATCTAACCATGGAAGGTGACTTCTTGATGATATCAGTCCGGGGAAGGCGATCGCAGCGCCTTTGGAAAGTGCCTGGAAACCATACCACGCATTGACTCAAGCCTTGTAAGTGAAAATAGGTAAATAGAACGCTTTTGAGCTATTGGTGGTTGTGCTGGCACGAAGTCACAAGTCATCATGACGGAGGGTTCAGTCTGTTGATCACGGTAGAAAACAGGCTACAGAAACTGTAGCTAAGGCCCGCTCAGCATACTTGCAGTACAAACCACAGGTGGGGTCTGTGGGTGAACAAACACAAATGTACCTGTGCGTCTGCAATGGGGATTAGCTGCCGTCCTAGTAGACTGACATTCTTGGATACGAGTGACTGCGCCATTTATATTTACATCATTTACATTTGACTAGCGGCGAGCCAATCCCTATTGCAGACACACGCTCAGGCACATTTGTGTTTTGCTCAACACTCACAGAGCCCACCTATGGTTTATACTGCAAATATGCTGAGCAGAGCTTAGTTACAGTTTCTGAGAGAGACCGTGTTATCTAGTTTGATCAACAATTTGAACAAGGCCAGCATGCTCAAGCCCTCGGCCACAATGACTTGTGGCTTCATACTAGCACAGTTATCGACGGCCCCCAAACACATAAAAGTCTGTTAATCTATGGACAAAAAACGTACATCGATAGATAGATATAAACAGATTGAGAAAGATGAAGAAAGAAAGAAAGAAAGAAAGAAAGAGATAGGGATAGCTAGATAGCAATCTAGATAGAAGCAGATTGAGAGATATGAAGAGATTGAGAGATATGAAGAAAGCAAGCAAGAAAGAAAGAGATTGGGATATATACATACACACACACACACACACACACACGCACACACACACATATATATATATATGGATATATAGATTGATAGCGAGATAGAAACAGATTGGGAGAGATGATGAAATAAAAAAGAGACTGGGATAGATAGAATGATAGATAGATTGTTCATTAGGTGGGTGTGGGGAGAATATAGTTTCCATCTCATAGACTAAATTAAGCCTCGTTTCCAAATTCATTGTTTACCCCGCTGTGCCACCAGAACTCTTGAGTCTTCCCAACCAACCAACCAACCAACCAACCAACCAACTCACCTCCCAGTACACTTAACGAGCCAGACAGACGGCTCACCCACCTAATAGTTACGTAATCGGCTGCTGGCATCGGGATTATGTGTTATACTGACATTCACCCTCACACTTACAGGTGCTGCATAACTTCTTGTACCTTTTACAACAAAGCCCCACTTCAAATATAGGGAAATAATTACAAACCCACAGATATATAGGCCTACATTTCTTCTTCTTCTTCTTCTTCTTCTTCTTCTTCTTCTTCTGTGTGCCGCATCCCTTTAGTACGTTGGCGATCATGGCTCTCCACAATTTCCTGTCCTTTGTCGCTCTTAATAAATTTTGTCTTTTCGTTATCTCTGTATTATCTCTGCTATCCATTTGCTCAAGCTCGCTAGGTGGGTAACGCGTTGTTTTCCTCTGTCCCGCTTGCCTTCAGTTTGTCCTTTGGGTATCAAATTTTCCAAGCCCTCCTTCCTCATTATGTGGCTTAGAAATTTCAACTAACTTTTCAATTAGACTCCAAGGTCAGTGAGATGAAATACTCAGAACAATCAGGAAATATGACCTGAATGTCCGAGAAAGCGTCAAAAAGGGCTTTCTCAAGGAAAGAAAAATTTTGACATGAATGAAATGGCCGGCGAGACACGGGAAATGCTGGTAAGATGAAGAGATCGATCAAACAGTTCGAAGTCTCCAAACACCAATATCAAAACTAACTTTATTGAATCGAGTTAGTGTGTAAGCTGATCTAGCAATCTGTTCATTTTGAATTCGTACTTAACTCTGGTATGTTGTGGTCTTATGGATATAGGCTCGGAGTAAGAAGTGGGAGAGCCGAGTTCGAATTCCAGTCGGGTTCATTGCATTCACTTACGCGCAAAAACACTTGGGAAAGGTATGAATCCATCTATTCTTCTCCCAGTTATGGATTAAGTAACAGGACAGACTGGGTTCTATAGCCTTGGTTGGCAACCAGTCTACCGCAGAAAGAAATGTCAACCTACTAAGGGAAAACATCTGCCTGGTCAGTCATGAATCGAAAGAGACATGATCACCCAAGCGTACATCACGTTTCCTAATTAACTGAACTTACTATCGCCACCTTGTGCCACACTAAGATATGTTTAAGAAATCACGTTCTCCTATTGCGATAATGTAATAAGCCTTCCGCTGTGAGAGAGTTACAAGCCATGCATTGGGAATGCAAAATGTCTCTCTGTTCTTGTCTTATTACATAAGTTAATATGCCAGATGTTATAAATCCATCACTTCTCATCCCAGCTGACAACCATGGTTGTTAACCAGTGTAGAAGATCAAATATGAATTCAAAACCGGTTGGGCATGGACTAGCAACTTAGTCCCGTAAAAACTTACTAATCGCTATGAATTGATTGATTTTTGTTTTCTTTATGTTTTATCAACCTTTTAAAACTAGAAAATATTTTTAGATTGTCAGAATTTGTTCAGAGATAATAATGATTTACTGATACAAGTCCTACTAATTAACCCATAGTTCGGGAGAGATGAATTCATACCTTTTGCAAAGGTAATTACGCGTAAGTGAATATAAAGATCACAGCTCTCCGATTTCCAATTCTTAGCCGTTACCCATTAAACCACCCACACATCCAAGCTTGCAGCATTTGGTATTCTCAAGCAGTCACCCATCTAGTTATTGAGCAGGCTCAGCATTTCTTATCTTCGGTAACTTAACTTCAACGTGATATCTGAGTGAATATATCGTGGGGTTAAATCAGATATTAAAAGTGGAGAGGATAATTTAGAAGTTAAATTTGAAAGATTTCTGCTCCTATATATATTTATGTGACAGTCGCGTAAAATAAATAAGTTTTAAGAAATATTATCCTGTCGTAAAATTTTTTTTGTTTTTTTCCGTACTTCTTTTTGATGTACTTTGTGAAATGAGATCGAGAGACTTTTTCCGTACATTTTTTTTTGTTGTACTTTTTGGAACTATATCGACAGACTTTTTCCGTACTTTTTTATGTACTTTTTGGAATAATATCAACAGACTTTTTTCCATAATTCTTTTTGTTGTACTTTTTGGAATGATATCGACAGAATTTTTCCGTACTTTTTTTTGTTGTACTTTTTGGAATGATATCGACAGACTTTTTCCGTACTTTTTTTTGTTGTACTTTTTGGAATGATATCAACAGACTTTTTCCGTACTTTTTTTTTGTTATACTTTTTCGAATGATATCGACAGGCTTTTTTCCATACTTCTTTTTGTTGTACTTTTTGGAATGATATCGACAGACTTTTTCTGTACTGTTTTTTTATTGTACTTTTTGGAATGATATCGACAGGCTTTTTCCGTACTTTTTTTTGTTGTACTGTTTGAAATGATATCGACAGACTTTTTCCCATACTTCTTTTTGTTGTACTTTTTGGAATGGTATCGACAGACTTTTTTCCATACTTCTTTTTGTTGTACTTTTTGGAATGATATCGACAGACTTTTTCCGTACTTTTTTTTTGTACTTTTTGGAATGATATCGACAGGATTTTTCCGTACTTTTTTTTGTTGTACTGTTTGGAATGATATCGACAGGTTTTTTCCATACTTCTTTTTATTGTACTTTTTGGAATGATATCAACAGAATTTTTTCCATACTACTTTTGGTTGTACTTTTTCAAATGATATCGACAGACTTTTTCCGTACATTTTTTTGTTGTTGTACTTTTTGGAATGATATCAATAGACTTATTTCCATACTTCTTTTTGTTGTACTTTTTCTAATGATATCGACACACTTTTTCCGTACTTTTTTTTGTACTTTCTGGAATGATATCGACAGACTTTTTCCGTACGTTTTATTTTTTTAACTTTTTGGAATGATATCGGCAGACTTTTTCCGTACTTTTTTTGTTGTCCTTTTTGGAATGATATCGACAGACTTTTTTCCATACTTCTTTTTGTTGTACTTTTTGGAATGATATCAGCAGGCTTTTTCCTTACTTTTTTTTGTTGTACTTTTTGGAATGATATCGACAGGCTTTTTTCCATACTTCTTTTTGTTGTACTTTTTGGAATGATATCGACAGGTTTTTTCCATACTTCTTTTTGTTGTACTTTGTGGAATGATATCAACAGACTTTTTTCCCTACTTCTCTTTGTTGTACTTTTTGGAATGATATCGACAGACTTTTTCCGTACTTTTTTTCTTTTACCTTTTGTAATGTTATCGATAGACTTTTTCCGTATTAGACTTATATTGAGAGAAATGTTTCGAAAGAAAAATTCAAACGAATAATGAAGTTTTCCGACTTATTTTGAAAATTAATTACAATTCTCAACAGAAGTATATTTGGCCGTCATGTTCTTTCAGATAAAAAAATACCTTACTTTTTTTTTATTCTGACATGACCCATTTTATTCTTACTTTTTAATAATAATTATAACTCGCCTATAATGTCCGTGAAGTCCTTTACAACTACATCCATCTGCTATCAAAGCAGCTAACCACTGTATTAAGCCCTTCCTCGGGCATTTTTACCTTTGTTCAACACTCATAGAACCCACCTCTAGTTTCTGTTGCATTTATGCTGAGCAGATCTTAATTACATTTTCTGAGAGAGAGAGCGCATCCATCATCTGGCGTAATTAGTAGTTTGAACAAGGGGAGTTAGCTCACATTTTCGATCACGATGACTTGTGACTTTGTGCTCGCATAGCCATCGACGGCTTGCTAACAACTCCATCTAATCAATTTCACTCACAAATCTTGGATCAGTCTGTGGTAAACTGGTTGCCAACCAAGGCTGTATGATCCCGTTTGTCATACTATTCAAGTAGAGTGGAGATGTGCTCATACCTTCCCAAAGGATATTTGCGCGTAATTGTATTACACCAATAAATAAAAATAAATCCAAAAAATAAATGCTTTTTTTCAAAATCAGACGAGAGAAATGTGATGTGAAAGAATGACAATAAAAGAAGTAAAAAAAAAAAAAAAAATGGGGATAGCAACCATAATTCACTTGCTTTTTTGTAAACGTTAGAAATAAATCAAGAAAAAATGAATGTTGCTTCTTAGCAGACGAGATTAATTTTACACATTTAGTTAAAACAAAAGGAAAAGAAAAAATGTTGCAAAATCGTTAGTGATGTAAACTGATGACGTCATACCATATATTTGCCCATTTCCATTGAAGTGTCTCATTAATTTCTACATTAAATTTCTTTCTTTCTCTCTTTCTTTCTCTTTTTTCTTTATTTTTTTCACACTTTCGTTTCTTTTCCCTTTTTATTTGTTCGCTGAAATCTCTTCATTTCTTTTTCATCTTTTTATTTCTTACCACATTCACCCTTTTTCTCATTCTCTTGTTTCTTTTTCCCTTTTTGTTCCAGTGCTAACATTTCTCTCTTTCTTTATCCTGTTTTAATCCCATACCACATTGTTTTCTTTCTTTCTTTCTTTCTTTCTTTCTTTCTTTCTTTCTTTCTTTCTTTCTTTCTTTCTAGTCGTTCCTTTTCTTTCTTTCTTTCTTTCTTTCTTTCTTTCTTTCAACTACATTTCAGCGAATTTCTCATCCACACGTCTAAGTCATATATAAGTATAAGGCATGTTTTACAAAGACATCTTTATTCAAACTAAACGCATAAATTTTTCTTGACCTTTACAAAACTTAGTTTAACTACAAAAGGACACAAACGTAGGGCTCCCAGTGAGGACCGTACTCACTCTGTAATAAATATCTGCAAAATAAACAGCAATAAAATAAACCTATAAGTTTCTTTAAATCAAATTTAGCATAAAAAAGTCCGACTGCGAAAAATTCACAAAACATAATAACCTATTCCTTCTTTTCTATCTGAAATTTCTAGAATGAGATATTATCATTATTTACAATATTTACATTCAGGCTATTGTCCTCATCTTTGGTGTTGTTATAACAACGTTTCGGCCGTTGAGCCCTCCGGCCCTCACCAGGTGTGTATCGATCTAGTTAACCTACAAGGAATTCCGAACTGAACCTTTTATTTAATCTACGGGGATAGATTGTTCTCGTTCTACTGCCCATGTCTCGGGATATCTTGCCTAGTACTTATTTTGAGTGCTGCCCAGTTATTGCTCGAACTGTTTCCACTGGATCCAAAAGTGATTAAAGCGGTGGTTTGTAATTGTGTTGACATAATAATTGTGAGTTCAATCCCTGTGTGGGGTAGTGCGTACTAGATTCAGTGTTATAATAAAGTTCTATGTACTTTTAAGTAAAACTTATCTCGTTATAGTTCGCCAGAGATTTTTCATATCTGCGCAGTTTCGTATTCAAACGCACACAAAGTGAATTTTTGTAAAGAAAGCAATGGATTATTATAAATCCGACATTTTTTAATCACTTTAAACATTATTTTTTACTAGATACTCGTATTTGAGTAGACGCCCCGTTTATTTATTAAGCAATATATTTATTTTCGTCTACCGATCTCAATGTTCGAGAAATCTTATTAAAGAAAAAAAAATGACGCTCTCGGTCAGGATTCGAACCTGCGCCACTCGTGGAAGAGGGAACTACCATTAGATCTAGCACTCTCTCACTAACTGAGCTGCAAAAGTCCAGTCGCTCAAGTAAAGCCGAAATTGTACATTTAAGCGAAACTTCTCTCGTCATACATCTTCCGAAAATTTTCATATCTGAACAATTTCATATCCTTACCTAAACAAAACGAATTTTCTAAATTATTTCTTCATCTCTTCTCGAGAGGTCATATAGCATCTCTTCACGCGCTACATACTTAGAGGTGTCACCTGCCTCTGTTTTCGCTCTGAGGGTAGCTATCCGACTGCCCTCATGACCCTTTTTTATTGTATGTATAAGAGAGTGAGTATCCATTGTGGATCGGTCACAGCGCGTGAGGTCCCCCCTGTCTCAATTTATAATATAGGGCCGTCTTTTAATCTATGTGAATTGATGACTTGTATCTGATAAGCTCTGTCACCTACCTCTTGCTCTAATTTCACAGATTCTGCTTACAACTGTTTTGAAATTCTGGACAGTATATCCGCACATGTATTGCCCATTCCTACCAAGTACTCAATTTTACAATTAATTTCAATGCCTTCTGCCGAAATTTATTGTTAGTCAATCCGGCTTTTAGCAAGTATTGAAGTGGTAAACAGCTCCATTCAGGCAGGGCATACATTTATATAATGGTGTATGCCTCCTTCTTTATCACTGGCCATCTCTGTTGCCCGTGGTAGAAGAAGTATACTGGTACTTCCTCTGGTATACCAGGCACTGGATTATCCATGTCTGGGCATGGCCGAGTAAGGACTGCACCGATATATTGATCACTAGCGTATACAGGAGCATTGGTTTGCTGAGATCTGGATTCGTCAATAATAGTATCGCTGTCAGCTGCTCCTTGAGGCTGTCAAATGCTCTCTGACAATCCTCTGTCGATTTGAATTGTACATACTTCTGAGTCAATGCTATCAAGGGAGTAGCTAACCTTGTAAATGTCGGGATAAGCCTATCGTTGTCTATGGCTCTTATGAAATCCCTTAACTGTCTTAGTATCATTGCTTTTAAGATTTCTACTTTGTCCATATTAATACTGTCTCCATTTATGACAAAATCAAAGTACTTCCTGTCTTCCCTTAGGAACTGACATTTCGGCAGTTTCAACCATAGTACAATGCCTCTTTAACCGACCTATTACATGACTTATGTGGTCGAATGTTCCTCAGGTATTTCGAAGAACGCCAAGATGTCGTTAAAATAGGCCACGACAAATCACTCCATTTCACTCAGCACCATTGACTTCAGCTGCTGGAAATAACCAACACATTGGCCAAGCCAAATGGCATGGCCCTGAACTGAAATAACTCGATATTGCACGCAAACACCGATTTTTTTACGGTCTGTATAATCAAGAGCCACCTGTCAATAGCCTGACCTCAAATCTATCGTTGAAAAGCACTTCCCAGAAGGGCCAAGATGTCATCTATCAACGGAAGGGGTACTGCCAGTGGTTTTGAGAAGACATTCTACTTTCTAAAGTCGACACAGAATCTGTGTCCTACATCCTTCTTATCCACTACCACGATGGGGATTCTCATGGAAATCTCGGACCTCTCAACTATTCCCGATTCTAACATGTCTCAAACTGCTTCCTCCACCAGTGGTCTCTTATGGATAGGTGTCCTATATAGATTTAATTTGATCGGCGCTTGTTCGCCGGTATCAATCTCCGTCCTCATTGTGAGCATCTGCTCTAACTCCTTATCAGAGTGAGACACTACATCTATGTTGGCTCTCAGCAGTAGCCCTAAATTTCTCATTGGCTATTATCTCTTCTTCTCTCACTTCTCCTATTCGACTCTGTTTCTTCCTTCTCTGCTTATCATATTTCACGCTCTTAATGGACCTTATCGGTTGGGCCCTCCATACCTCTCTCTTTGATATTTTTACCATCTTGTTAGCCTGACTGGTCAGCATAATAGGCATTAGGTTTGCTCCTTCCACTACTGTCACACACAAAGCCATTTCATCCTCTTCAGGGCTGTATTTGCCCACAGAGGTTATCTTATTAATGGCGAGGTGAAAAATAACACGAGAAAAATACAGGGCTCTCGTCTGAGTGCGTCCTTCACATCTACAAATCTATCATTCGTCCATGCATGGAATATTGTTGCGATATATAATCTGGTGCCCCCGCTGTTCACCTCGGAGTTCTCGACAAAATTAAAAGATGGATATGCAATGTAATCGGTCCTGACTTGAGGTCTCGACTCCAGTCACTTTCCCAACGTTGTAATGTGGCTTCCCCCTGACTTTTCTATAAATAATTTCATGGCAACTGCTCTTATGAACTATTTTCACTGGTGCCCCGACTGCATGAATTTAAGCGTGCTACTAGGTTGGCATCTCGGTCCCACCCTTTTACTGTCAAAGCAGTTAAATGTAACCGCCTCTTCTACTCCAACAGCTTCTTCTCTCGCACTTTCCGACTTGTGGAACTCCCTTCCTCTTACTTACTTCCCTGATAAATATAATCTTCAAAACTTTAAATGTAATGTCAATCGACATCTGGTGCCGTGTTCCCCGTTCTTCTTTTCTCTTAGATACGTAGGATGGACTCAAACGCCCCCCTCCCCCGGACACGACAGAGAAAATTAACTTTCCTTGAAGTAGATGCAACTATTGATTCAATGTAGTTGTTTCACCTCAAGTCAGTGGAAAACGTGAGACCAAGAAGGCGTAATGAGATGCTCTCGCGAAGTCGAGCATCAAACATGATGATAGGGGACAGGGGAGTTTCTCTATGGTAGTTAAATGAGAGCTGATTCGTTTTGGAGGCATTCAAATTTACAAGCCATTTCTTGCCGCAGTTAACCACTGATTGGAGGTACTTTCCGAGACCAGCATTGCCGGATTTACTATTGAGAAAAGTGTAAATGGTAGTGTCGTCTGCATAGATGCCTACTTGAGAACTGATTACATTAGGAAGATAATTGATGAAGATCAAAAACAGTGTAGGACCAAGAATAGACCTTTAGGGAAAACCCGCGTTCGTATGAAAGGACTGGAAGAGAACCCGATCAGGACGACCTTCATTTCACGGTTTGATAGGAATGATTCGATTAAATCAAATAATCGTCCTGTAATATCGTATCCCTGAAGCTTACGTAGAAGGCCAGTATGCCAAACCCTGTCAAACGCCTTCAAGATATTATGAAGATACATATTCAGTTATCTCCGTAAGCACATCGGAGCTAGACCGGGCAAAATGGAAACAATATTGTTTGTCAGAGAGTAGATCATGGGAAGTAATATGCTTAACCACTTCGGTATTGATTAAAGCCTCGAAGACTTTACCAAAGAGTGGTAGGAGACTGATAGGACGGTTGTTAGAGGGGTCAGAAGGGCCTGCAGAATTCTTAAAAACAGGGAAGACAGCGGAGGACTTCCAACAGGCTGGAAAGCAAGAATCAGCAAGAAAATAGTTGTAGAGGTTGGAGAGAACTGGAGAGAGCTCAGGAGCACATTTCTTAAGGACTACGGCTGGTATCCCATCAGCGTCCTTTGCCTTATGAGAGTCTAATTTAAAGATGATGTCCAAGATCAACGACGAGGTTATGCATATATAACTCGGTAGAGACTCGGTTCTAGGGGGAAAGTCAGGTGTGGGTACTCCCGATGTGTCGAGTGTTGTTGAATGTGGATTTTTGAGCAAAGCATTCAACCATATCTGCTGTGGATGCCAGGACTTCGAATTGATCGAATAGAGGAGGGATTGAGGATCTGCTGTTGTTCAGCACACTCTTGTAGAGCCACCAATAACCTCTAGAACCAAACTTGTGAGATGTTTCTACAAACCGTAACTCTGCTTCATTGAGGACACGTTTTCATTAATTACGAGAAGAGACAAAGAGACGTCTGTTGCAATCAGACATGTTCTGGCACAAACGGAAAAAGTTATTCCTGTGGGCTATAGAAGCTGAACAAGCAAGTGAGAAACAAGAAGATTGTGCGTTTTAATTTGGTATTTCCTTGCTGGAATGAAAGCATCGATGCGGGATTTTACCCAGGAGGAGACCTCAGACAAGTATTTTTAAACAAACTACATTCCAAGAGACGTCGCGAAGGCAATCACGGAACAAGTCCCAGTCTATACGCTGACAGAAGAAAGATATTCTTTTGGTAGGAGGTTCGTGGCTAGTGGGGGAGTGAAATGAGATGTTTACAGACACTACCGCGTGATCAAAGGGCAAAGCTGCGTAGCGTAACCAGAGTCAGGGAAAGAGGTAAAAAAGAGATCGAGAAAGGAGGTGTTTCTGTCAGGATTACTGGGGAAACGCGTATGAAAGTCAACAATTTACGTGAGGGGTTGTGTGATTGAAAAGTTGAGGGTTTGGATGCCAGCGAGGTCAGTGACAGAGTGTCTAAGCCACCTGCTATGGTGGGTGTGAAAGTCACCAAACACGAATATGTTTTCAAACGAGTGCCCTTGTCTATATTATCGGAAAGACTATCGCGTACGTCTTGAGAGGAAGGTAGAGATCGAAGAGATAGCTTATTGAATTAAGAAGAGAGAGACAGGGGATGGTGTGGAGATTTAAAAGAAAGTTACCTAACCAGCGGGAGGTGATCATGGATATAAACTCTCAGGGCATGCATGTGGACTTTATACTTTGTATTTAGAATCAGAAAAAATAGATATTTCACCTCATAGCAAAACATAACTTAGTATTTGGTGAAGAAACCCTTGTTGACAAGCACAGCAACCAAACGTTTCTTGTCGTTGGTTGTCAAGTTTTTACAGATGTCAGGGAGGATTTTGGCCCATCTTCTTTGCAGATCATCTCCAAATCCTTAAGGTTTGTAGGTTGTCACTGGGCAACTCGAAGCTTCAATTCGCTCCACAGATTCTCTAAAGAATTAAGGTATGGAGACTGTCAAGGCCACTCCATTGCTTTAACGTACTTCTTCTTGAGCCACTCCTTTGTTACCTTAGCCATATGCTTTGGGTCATTGTCATCCTGGAACACCCATCCATGACCCATCTTCAGTGTCCTGGCTGAGGCAAGGAGGTTTTCACTCAAGATTTTCCCGTACTTGGCCCCATCCATCTTTCCCTTGACCCATGCTTAAGGGTTGAGATGGTGTTCTTGGGGTCTAAGTCAGTTTTTTTTCTCCTTCAAAGTCGTAGATTCGAGTTGATACCAAAAAGCTCAATTTGAGTTTCGTCTGACCACAGTACTTTCTCCCAATCCCCCCCTCTGAATCATCCAGGTGCTCATTTTCAAACTTCTGACGGGTCTGTACATGTGCCTTCTTGAGTAGGGGGACCTTGCAGGCACTACATGATTTCAGTCCACTAGGATGTAGTGTGTTACTAATGGTCATCTTGGTGACTGTGATCCCAGCTGCCTTGAGATCATCAACAAGCTTTTGCCGCGTTAGTTCTGGATTGTTTAATCACCTTTCTCATCATCAGGTTCACTCCATGTTACGTTGATTTCTTCCATTTTCTTATTATTGCACCAACAATTTACTCCTTCTCACCTAGCTACTTGCCAATTGTCATGTAGCTCATTCCAGTCTTGTGCAGGTATACAATTTTGCCCCAGATGTCCTTAGACAATTCTTTCATCTTACCCATTGTGGAGAGATGAGATTCTGATTCATTGAAGGATTTCGTGAACTAGTGTCTTTTATACAGGTAATGAGTACTTGATTAGGAGTAATAATTGAGTAATAGGACTAGTGCATATGCCTCCTGGTCACATAGCTGGTCTGTGGGGCCTGAATCATTGCTGGTTGGTAGGAGCCGAAATATTTATTTTTTCAATAAAAAAAGAAATAAGTGTTCAAAAATTAATTTAATGTGATTTTCTAGAATTTTTTTATATTCTATCTCTCACTTTCAAGACGGACCTACTCTGAAAATTATAGAACATTCCTATTTTTGAAAGGTGGTAAACTCAGGAAATCAGCTGGGGATGGGATACTTATTTTCCCACTGTAGCAAGAACAAAGACATGTTATATCTTTTATCAATTCCGTTCTTCTTCTTCTTCTTCTTCTTCTTCTTCTTCTTCTATATGCCCCTTCAGTACTAGGAAATCACAGCTCTCCACAACTTCCTATTCTTTGTCTCCACAGTATGCCACCCAGTTTGCTCGTTAGGTAGGTTGGCTTCTGACACTTTTTAAATTAATTATTCGCGCAATACAAGGCACAAGAGCCACCCATGGTAGAGAGGTAATGAATTAATTTGTTGTTATAAGAGGAGGTAAGAAGTGGATATTATGAGGATATGTCGGAGAGAAAACGGTTGACCCTAGACTTCAAAAGGTTAAGATCGTAGTGACCGAAAAACACCCGCTCTGTCCTACAAAATAGCGTTTCTTGGGATGAATTTATCCAATTGGAATTTACTTCTTACCAATGGAATATGAAGGAAATGGGTATGATTCGTCCCAGTGTACTTGTAATGGCGGGTCTTAGCTGTGAAGGTCTGAACTGGTGAAACTGAGGAATGTAGCGCGTCAGAAATGTTGCCATGCAAATGACAAAAGGAGGGTTGCAGAGTGGAAAAGAATTCATCACCAACACGGCCGAGTACATGCTTTTTAACTCTACCAAGCCGGAAAGTTTAGACAGGGCAGCTCCAGCCCAGATATGGCAGCAGAACTCCATTTTCATGTGATTTGGATCTTGCTTTCAATATGCCTTGTGTGTGTCAAATTCTCCAAGCTCTCGTCCCTTATTATGGTGATTCTCAAAGCGTAGCTTAGATGTATGGGGTACCCAGTGACGAAAGTATGGGGTACCCAGTGACGAAAGTATGGGGTACCCAGTGACGATCAAGCACATTATTCAGTCGTAGTTGTTAATAATTACACCACGTCGAGGTACCCCCTCGTTTGTTATTATCCTTTTTTGTTTTGTTTTTACTAAATGATCACCCAACACAAGGACCAAGATCCACAAATTAGAGATTTACGTCGTTGTTTCGAGATAAGGAAATAAGTACAGATGATGAGGCTATAGATAACGATTGACCCGACACTTGAAGAGGTTAAGATTATAGTGATTGGGGAAGCATTCTCTCGGGAGTCGGTTTCACAAAGTAACAGAAAGTAAACTCTATCTGATTTTAATTATAAGTGTCTTTTAGTTCCAATTTTTCTAAAAACGTTCTTGTTGTTCATATGTTCCATCCATGGTATTCACTACATTTTTCACCCAATGCTAGACCCAAGAGCCACTCACGGTAGAGTGTTAATGAATGAGATTGTTTAAGTGCGTATAGGAAGGAAGTAAAAAGCGCATATTACGAAGGTATGTAGGATCGATATCGGTTGGCGGGAATAGGTTAAGATTATCGTGTTCGGAGAAGCATTTTACTTGGGAGTCTGTTCCACAAAGTAACAGTTCTGAAGACGCAGCTGTCTTAAGAGAACTCCACCCTTATCCAGTTTTAATGTGAAGGTCTGAACTGGTGGAACTAAGGGATGTTGCGTGTTAGAACATTTACCATTAAAATAGCAACAGATTAGTGTGAGGCTTGCAAAGTTTCGTGTGTCGGGAAAAGGGTTGTAAAATTGTAGATAATTAATAATAATCACCCACAAGGCCGCGTAAACGAGTTTAAAACTCTGTCAAGGCTGAACAGTGTGGATTGGTCAGCTCCAACCCAGACAAGCCAGCATTACTATATTTTTGGTCTTGTATGACTCTTGTAAAGGTAGAGGATAGCAGGTACTTACTGGAGCGGTATAGGGAACCGACCATTTTTCCAGCATCTTTAGCGATGGATCGTGTGTAAGAGTTCCACTTGAAGTCTGGGTTGAGCTTAATATTTTTTTTATGTTCTGATTTGACATTTTTTTTTTTTAAAATTGAGCATAGGAGAAGCAGGCAAATATTTTTTTGATCGCTACAAGGAAAAGACGTAACAAAATTTTCCTGTTTTTTTCAAATATTTTTTAGCTCAATTTCTTTCTTTCCCCTCACTTTACACTTCTTCATCATTCATATTTTCTTCCTCTTCTTCTATTTCGACTTCACCTTTTTCTTTCTTTCTTTCTTTCTTTCTTTCTTTCTTTTCATCCATCTACAGCACCTCTTTTACACTAAGAACACCCCCCCATGTCGACAGACAATACTGTAAATCAATCTACCGAATACCGCCTCACAACAACGAATTCTCGTCCATCTTTCTATTTTCTCTTTCTTCCGACAACTTTTTCTTTCATTATCCCTGTTTTTTGCATTGGACTTAGTCATCAGATATTGGGGAGTGTGTGTGTGTGTGTGTGTGTGTGTGTGAAAGAGAGTGAGACAGAAAGAGATAGAGAGAGAGAGAAGGGATGTCTGTGCGTGTGGGAGTGTGTGTGTGCGTGTGTGTGTGTGAAAGAGAGTGAGACAGAAAGAGATAGAGAGAGAGAGAAGGGATGTCTGTGCGTGTGGGAGTGTGTGTGTGCGTGTGTGTGTGTGAAAGAGAGTGAGACAGAAAGAGATAGAGAGAGAGAGAAGGGATGTCTGTGCGTGTGGGAGTGTGTGTGTGCGTGTGTGTGTGTGAAAGAGAGTGAGACAGAAAGAGATAGAGAGAGAGAGAAGGGATGTCTGTGCGTGTGGGAGTGTGTGTGTGTGCGTGTGTGTGTGTGTGAAAGAGAGTGAGACAGAAAGAGATAGAGAGAGAGAGAAGGGATGTCTGTGCGTGTGGGAGTGTGTGTGTGCGTGTGTGTGTGTGAAAGAGAGCGAGACAGAAAGAGATAGAGAGAGAGAGAAGGGATGTCTGTGCGTGTGGGAGTGTGTGTGTGCGTGTGTGTGTGTGAAAGAGAGCGAGACAGAAAGAGATAGAGAGAGAGAGAAGGGATGTCTGTGCGTGTGGGAGTGTGTGTCTGCGTGTGTGTGTGTGTTATGGTTGTTCTTAAAACTAGAAAAAATTAAGAAACGAATTTTCATGTACCTACGAACGTATACATCACAAAATAGGGAAAAAGGAAAAAGGAAAAAAAAAAAAAAAATGCACACACACACGCGCGCACACGCGTACACACACAAACACTAAAACATTTTGAACGGTAGACAATGAGTATACGGGATAGAGTGGGAATATTTCCTCTACACAAGTAAGTTTACGGGATGATTTAAGTAAGAAAAAAGAGAAGACGACAGCAGTATCAAAAGAAGGAAAAGAAGATGAGACGAGGCGAAGCGAAGGCGGTAGTGGTGGTGGTGGCGGTGGCAAATGCATCAAAACAAGAAAAAAAAAAAGCCGAAACATTAGAAGAAAAAATGAGAAAGAATAAGTGGGAGGATGTGGTGTTGAAAATGATGGAGGAGGTGACAGTGGTAGCAAAAACAAGAAACGGTGGGCGTATTAGAAGAAGAAGAAGAAGACGAAGAAGAAAAAGAAGAAAAAAAAGAAAAAGAAGAAGAAGAAGAAAAAAGAGAAAGAAGAAGAACAAGAACAACAAGAAAGTGATGAGAGAAGAGGCAGTGGTAACAAAGACTGAAACGCTCAGTGCAAACGAAGAAAAAAAAGAATGTAGTGTTGGGAGTAATGGGGGGAGTTGACATTGGTAACAATAAACCCGAAATTTGGAAGCAATAAAAAAAGAAGTAGAAGAAGAGGAGAAAGAAAGGGAAATAGAAAAAGAAAAAAAAAAACTAGTTGAAGAAATAGAGGAAGATGAGGAAGATGAGGAAGAAATAAAAGTAGACAAGAAGGAGAAAGAAAAATGTAGAAGACCCTGAAGAAGAAGAAGAAAAAGAAGAGGAAGAAAAAGAATGCAAGAAATGGAAAAAGTAGAAGAGGTGAAAGAAGAAGAAAAAACAGAAACAGAAAAAGAAGTAAAAGAAATAGAAAAAGAAAAGAAGAAGAAAAACAAGAATAGAAGACCTAGCAGAAGAAGAGAAAGACGAAGAATGCAAGAAATAGAAGAAGATGAAGAAGAAATAGAAACAGGAAAAAAGCAAAGAAGAATAGATGTAGGACAAGAAGAAGAAAAAGAAGAATAGAAAAATAGTAAAAGAAGAGAAAAAAGAAGAATGTAAGAAATAGATGAAGAGGAAGAAGAAATAGAAACAGAAAAAAAGCAAAGAAGAATAGATGTAGGACAAGAAGAAGAAGAAGAAAAAAGAAGAAGAAGAAAAATAGTAGAAGAGGAAGAAGAAGAATGTAAGAAATAGAAGAAGAGGAAAGAGAAGAAATAGAAAGAAAAGAAAAAGAAGAATGAGACATTTGGTGGTGTTGAAAAATTATAAAAGGGTCGAAGGAATCGACGAAAACAAAGGAAAATGAGGGTGAGATTGGTATTCGAAATTATGGGAGAAGTGGCCATGGAAAGAAGAAGAAGAAGAAGAAGAAGAAGAAGAAGAAGAAGAAGAAGAAGGTCAGTGTTGATTTTAATGTAGACCAGGATTATGTCGCAGATAAGGTAACATCTCTAGAATAAGTATGATCGAATTAAATGGTGGCAGATATGCGAATGTGCATTGGGGTAGCGAAAAATGCCTTCCAAAAGCGGAGAAAAGTATTAAGAAACCGAAAAAACCTCGTTTCAAACAAAGAAAAGAGTACTGAACAGTTATGTAATATCTCATCTATATGGAGGTGAATGCTGGGCAATCTCCTCAAAGATGAAGAACAAGACTTGAAGCAACAGAAAAGAGGATGCTGAGGGACCGAATGACGACGAGGCTTTAGAGAAAATTTTAACAAAGATGTAACTTATAGTTAACCTCAAGAAGAGACAGTTAAAATGCCCAGGGCATATAATTAAGAAAAAAGTCTTGGAAAAACTGATACTCACAAGACAAACTGAAGGCAAGAAGGAGAGAGGAAAACAACGCATAACCTACTTAGTGAGCTTGAGAAAATGAATGACGGAACAAGGTTTTGGAGAAATAAAAAAAAGACAAAATTTATTAAAAGATCCAAGGGGCCGAAAATTGTGGGAAGCAACGATCGCCTACGTGCTGAGGTGACAACGTATATAAAGAAGAAGAAAAGAAGAAGAAGAAGCACCTCTTAATTGTTGTTGTTCTCAGTTTCACCCTGACTCGGGTTAGTATAAGATTTTGAAGCGCAATGATCGCCTACGTCCTGAAGGAACACAACATAAAGATAAGATGAGGAGGAATAGACAGTGATATGAAAACAAAGGTAGTCTTAGCAATAGAAGAAGAATGGAAGAAACAGAAGTACTAGATGTAAGACAAAAAGAAGAAGAAGAAGAAATAGAAGAGGAAGAAGAGGAAATAGAAGTGGAAGCAGAAGAAGAAGACGAAGAAGAAGAAGAAGAAATAGAAGAGGAAATAGAAGAAGAAGAAGAAGAATCACAAAAAGTAGAAGAAATAGAAGAAGAATAGAAGAAGAAAAAGAAGACGAAGAAGAAGCAGAAGAAGAGGAAGAAAAAGAAGAAGAAAAAGAAAAAGAAGAAAAAATAGAAGTAGAAATAGAAGAAGAGGCAGTAGAAGAAACACAAGCTGAAGATGATGTGGAGTAGGCAGTGGTATGAAAACAAGGAGAGACTAAGAAGAAGAAGAAGAAGAAGAAGAAGAAGAAGAAGAAGAAGAAGAAGAAGAAGAAGAAGAAGAAGAAGAAGAAGAAGAAGAAGTTGGAATAGTTAAAAAACGGAACAGGCGGAATCAGCAAAATAAATAAAAAAACAGCGGGGAAGGAAGAAATATAGAAATAAGTGGCTGTAACCGTTGGATATAGAAGACAGGTCTTATATATATTACTTTGTGGTGAAACAGATCCTCACTGAGTGCAGCACACTGTTGGCATTGCTCATTAATCATTACCCTAAGGCGAAGCTCCTTATTAAAATGAAGATTGATAGGTATTTAATAAGCTTAACTTCGTGTGGTCAACACTGGCTTCACCTTTTGCTGAACTTCAAAATCCTGCTTGGATGTCAGGTGACATTCCACCACGTCTTACACGCGTAATATAGGGTAAATGGTAAAATATAATACATATGTGGCATAAGTATGCTTGATGCTAATGGTAAAAGTAAACCTTTTTCGACAAGGAAAATGCAGCATTCATTGAGTGGATAGTAAACGTTAATCTCAGTTGAAATTAATAAAATATTCCTTTTTTTATTCTTTTCCCGCCAAGCAAGGAAATGAAGCCACTAGGACGTAAGTGGTTACTGAGTTTTAGAGAATATGAAAAAAACTACTATTAATGAGAGAGGACAGACAATAAAAAACAACAAAAAAAAAAAAAAACAACAATTAAGAAGACAGAAGATAACGATTGACATTGCATTTAAATTTTTGGAGATCAAAGTTGACTGGGAAGCAAGAAACCAGTAGAGACTTCTATAAGCGAGAAGTGTGAAAGAAGAAACTGTTAGCATAAAACTTACGGTTACATCCATTTCAACAGTAAAACGATGAGACCTTGCCACCAATCTAATACTTCACTTAAATCCATAAAGTCTCGCTACCATAGCGGAAAGTTCCTCAGAACAAATACCAAGAAAGTATTTATAGGAAATTCACTGGGTAGCTACGTTTCGGGGAATGGGAAACGGTCTGAGAAGCAAGGTCAAGACTAATAATATCGTAGCCCCTTCTTTGGATATTATCAAAAATCTCTAAATATATAGCAGGAGCACCAGACCAGATGTGGTAGCAATATTCCAAGCAAGAACGAATGGTAGACTTATAAATATGTAAGATAAATTCTGGTGAGAAAAATCTTCTAGCACGCCATAAAGAACAAACTTTCTTAGCTGCAAAGTTTTCTTAAAAGGGTTTTACGAATTAGTCTTTTTTATGTCCAATAACTTTTATCGCTCTTTCTATTATCGATGGGACTTTCTTTCCAAACGTTTTCACAATACTAATGGTAATAGCAAAATGAGAACTTTCCAAACATGGAACATTCGGCATTCACATTCTAGTACTTCCAAACGTTGTGTCTTTCTTAAGAAGAATGTGCACGTAGCGTAGCGGTTATTGCCGCGGATAGTGGGATTGACAGAAAAGTTAGATTCACACTCGCACTGTTACCGCTGGAATCATAGGAATCCGACCTTTTATTCTCATCCATCTAGAGATTAACATCAACAAGCTTTGGTGGATAACCGGTCTAGGAGAAGGTCAATTCAAAACCAGTTGAACGTAGGGCTAGCAAATCTACCCCGTAAAAAAACTACTTGCTATGAAAACCACCAATGCAAACAACTCGCTTTGGGTGGCTGTGGCTCGATATATCACTGGGGAGACTACAATGGATAACATAAAACGTAGATCTACATTAAGAGCCTCTTGAAGTATTACTAGATTTTTTAGAAGCAGCCCCCCCCCCGAAAAAAAAACGGAAATGTGTAACACGTGTAACATTGTGCGTGTAAAATAAATGAGAATAGTTAAAGGTTTAGACATTAAGCAAAAAGAAAAAAACATCTCTTAACTAATAAACAGCCACAAAGGTTGTTGAATATATATAGTATTTATGAAAAGGAAAAGACGAAGGATGTATCGAGATCTTTTCAATGACCGTGAATTGACGAATCAGTAACAAATATGAACTCAAGATTTGCTGATAAATAAATTTTCTTCATCTAAAATTCATTAGAGAGTATTTTGAGCTTGGTATGGAAGACATGAGTCTGCAAAATTTATTACCCCAGTTTCAAGCCTAAATCACGAGGTGATAAGCTGGGGTAATAAATTTGATCTACAAAGGTCACTTGTGCTCAAAGATCCCTAGACATTTTTCATCGCATTCCTTTTGTTTTTCTTTTATTATCAAACTAGACGCCAAAGAGAACGCATTTTGTTCGGTGGTGAAACACATCTTTGATAAAAAATATTACACTTTCTCTCGTCGGATATTATACACCCCCACACACATATATTGATCTTGGTATTTCAGTAGCCTGTTCAGTAGTATTTCAATAAAATATTTGAAGATATAACGATATCATAACGCAGCATATTAGCACTTCTACAATCTTCTATTTTCCACATCTACCTAACTTCGGAAGAATAGAGAAAAACAGTTACATCCATTGTAAACCTTGACAGAACTCTTTAATTAACCTGGGAGCCTGTTGGTCAGTCAGCATGTCGACCAACCTGGAGAGAAGAAAACTGTTCTGATATTTCCTTAGGGTTCTAATCAAGAGGAAGCGATTACAAGGACGAAACATGATTGGGACGAAGATAAAACCAGTAAATATTTAATCGTTCTGCTGACAGAGGGCGCGATTAGCAAAACCTGCTTGCGTGTCTGCTGAAAAGCGGGAAACCTGCTTATCAATAGTTTAGTTCCGACGTTGTATTGCTCTCTCTCTCTCTCTTTCTCTCTCTCTCTCTCCGATAGCGAGCACCAAAGACAAATGAACTCGTGTAACATAATGCTTCCCTTGTCTGCCTTGGTGCGGTTTTAATCTCTCTGTTTTCTTTCTTTCTTTCTTTCTTTGTAGATTTAAACATTCCGTCTCTAATTACTTTTTAGTTTAATCTTGTCATCTCTCGATTTATCATCGGTACAAAAACTCCTCTTTTCGTCTCCTACTTCTCCCCTTCCTTCTTTTCACCTTATTTCTTTCTATTTTCTTCCCTTTCTTATTTCTATCATTTTATTTCTGAACCTTCTTTTATTTCACTCCTTCTCTGTATCCCGTCACATCTCTTTTCCCCGCCTCCTCGATCCGTGTCTTTTCTGTCTTTTTTTTTTTTTTTTTTTTTTTTTTTTTTAAATGCCGCCCTATTTCATGCAAAGTCATATTTTAAAATGGCGTCGACTTTGGAGCGGTATGAGCGTTTCTTTTGTTTTTGTTAATTTATTTACTTTTTTCTTTAAATTATTTATTTTGATGGATGAGAAAGGTGGAGAGTTGTAAAGCGCACGGGATCCAAAGAAAAAAAAAAAAGAAGAAAAATGTCAACCAGTAAGATCGTGAGCTTGATAAGAAATAAAATTCATGTAATGTATCGATGGCGAGACAAGATTACCAAAAAAATAAATGCCCGTATGTAACCTTGTTCGAAGAAGAAGAAAAATAATGGACCAGTGACAATGCAACAGGGATGGTTTTCATAAGAATGCGCATGCTACACACACACACACACACACACACACACACACATATAGATAGATAGAGATACAGATAGGGATTAAGAGATTAGTGTAGTCTGGTCCAGGAAAAAATGAATTGTTTTATGCTAATCTTCTAAGATCGAATGAATCTGCTAACCTTGAAGATGAGCATTCAAAAGCTTAGCTTTTATATTTGGTTGAGCTCTAACCCCAGCATCAGTCGGAAATGCGCAACTGTTTCCGTTATCTAAACAGTCTCACCCGCACACACACATACATATACGAATTGAATGTGCAGGCAGTGTAACGACTATCAGCGTGAAAAGTGGAATCCGAGTTCAAATTCCGACCTAGTCTGTTGCGTTCACTTTATTATTCATGCCACTGGGAAAGGCACGAATTCATTTCTTCTCCCCACCCTCCAGCTATGGGATAAACATTAACATACACTTGGCTCTCTAGCCTTGAGTGGCAGCCAGCCTAGAGCAACAACTTTGAATACGAAACAGTTGAGGAGGCAAAGGAAAATCACATCACATGTCAACTCTGAGTTTCGTAATTTGTCATTCGTCAGTAGTTTCGACAAGATATATATGAAATCTACGAATATTCAGCAGATGATGTTGATAGGTAGTCTACAGCCATTAAATAAATGCTATCAATGAATTAGTAGAGCATTGGTGTGGACGGGTGACATCCCTCGGTTTCCATAGAGGATATATCTACTGTAGTCTTTAATAAATGCTTTCAATGAGTTAATAGAGCATTGGTGTGGGCGTGTGACATCCCTCGATTTCGATAGAGGATGTATCTGCTAAAGACTTTAAAGAAATGCTCTCAATGAGTATGACATATGACGTTTGACTGATATTGTAACTGTCCGGGTTTCAATTCTCGGTAGTAGATGCGCACTGCTGATGAGTCCCAAATATAGGACGAAACGGCCGTCCAGTGCTTTCTACATTCTGTTGAGGTTTCTTCTAGACTCGATGAATTACTTTATATATATATGTGCGTGTGTTTGCGTGTGCGGATAAAAGGAAAACTACATTTTTTTTGACAAGGTGTGACATAGCGGTTGCTGCAAAAATGAAATCTCTGGAAATGTCTTCGCAATTATCAAGTCTTTCCTGTTAAAGGGAGCCTTGAACTAGTCGCCAGTGGCCAGGATTCTAAAGCCCATGAGATCAATATAGGTCTCCGTCAAGACTCTTT
The DNA here is from genome assembly GCA_963932145.1 of Acanthosepion lycidas. Lineage (NCBI taxonomy): Eukaryota > Metazoa > Mollusca > Cephalopoda > Sepiida > Sepiidae > Acanthosepion > Acanthosepion lycidas. The sequence continues at coordinate 89,574,430 of OZ010586.1, read as the reverse complement.
CCTCAGTATAACCCACGTTTTGTTTTATCTGTCTAAGAATATTCTCAAATCATTAGTAAATACTAAAGACATACTATGAATATGATTCCACAGTTTATGGCTGCACAGTCAAAAGTGTAGATAACCAAAGCCGGACAATTGAACTCGCATCTGAACTCGTTCTAAACGGCCAATGAGATAAAAAAGCAGCCTTGTCATTTTCAATAGCTGAAAAAACTGGTGACTTTACACCACCACCAAAAAGACCCTGAAAAGAAAGCAAAAAGAAAGAAAAAAATTAAGCAAAAAAGAAAGAAAATGAAGCAAATAAGAAGGAAAAAAGAAAGCAAAAATCGAAAGCAAAAAAGAAAGCAAAAAAGAAAAAAGCAAAATAGAAAGAAAAAAGAAAAAAGAGAAAAGCAAAAAAAAAATAAAGCGCAAAAAAGAGCAAAAAAGAAGGCAAGAAAAGAAAACAAAAAAGAGCAAAAAAGAAAGTAAAAAGAAAGCAAAACAAGGAAATAAAAAACAAAACAAATAAAACTGAAAGCAAAAAAGTAAACAAAAATGAAAAAAGCAAATAAGAAAGAAAAAAGAAAGCAAAATAAGCAAAAGAAGAAAGCAGAATAAGCAAAAGAAGAAAGCAAGAAAGAGAGCAAAAAGTAAGCAAAAAAAGTAGCAAAAAAAAAAAGATAAAATTGAAAGAAGAAAGAAAGCAAAATAAAAGAAAAACGAAAGCAAAAAACAAAAAAGAAAGCAAACATGAAGGCAAAAAAGAATGCACTAAAGAAAGCCAAAGAGAAGGCAAAAAGAAAGAAAAAAGGCAAAATATGAACGCAAGAAAGTAAGCAGAAAAGAAAGTAAAACAGATAACAAAAATGAAAGCAAAAAAAAAAGAAAGCAAAAAAGAAAGCAAAATAGAAAGACAGAAATAGCAAAAAAGAAAGCAAAAAAGAAGAAAAAAGGAAAAACAAAGCAAAATGAAAGCAAAAAGAAAGCCAAAAATAAAACAAAAAATAAAACCAAAAATAAAACAAAAAAAGAAAGCCAAAAAGATAGCAAAAGCTAGGCAAAAAGGAAAGCAAAAATGTAAATCAAGAAAGCAAAATAGAAAGACAAAAATAGTAAAAAAGAAAGCAAAAAAGAAGGCAGAAATGAAAGAAAGCAATAAAAAAAGTAAATAAAATTGAACAAAGCAGATCAAAGCAAAAAAGAAAGCAAATATTAAAGCAAAAAAGAAAGCAAAAAAAAAAGAAGCAAAAAAGCAAAAAAAGAAACAAAAGAAGCAAAAAAAAAGGCAAAAAAAAAAGAAAGCAAAAAAATCGAAAAAAGAAATCAAAAAAGAAAACAACAAAAGAAAGCAATAAAGAAAAAGAAAAAAATAATTCAAAAATTAAAGACAATAAAAACAGAAAAGGAATACAAATGAAACAGCAGATATTACGTAAATGGCCGTATTTCAAGAGGTAAAAAGAAAAGCAAGTTATCAGAATCCATCACCAATTTCTCGACGACTTGATATTCTCTTAAGGAAAACCGCCCGGCTAAGCACTATGGCGTTATGGTTTCGGAGTTGGCTGGTACGTCTCTTTCGCTCTATATCCGCATCCATTTCCAGAACAATGCTTACCAACTGACTGCAAGATTCGATATCCTGTGATGTCATGTCACAACCTGATGTACTCCGTTGTGACATTTCCTGAAACACTTGTTTTTATACTTGAAACTCATTTGTTATTTGTATTCACTTATTCAGTGTTCACGCCACTAGTAACTAGTAGTTTACAATGGAGGTCATGCGATACTAAGTTTTCTAAATACCCAAGCACTCTCCTCAGTATTGTAGCTGTTTGCACTAATATTCACGTTTTGATATTTCCTGAGATTTTCAGTAAATTTCAGACTAGCAGCATGGCCCGACGTTGCCCGTGCTTGATTAAAAAATCGTACGACTCATACAGCAATCGCTATCACTTGACTTAAAATATTTTTGCCCTTCCTTGCCTTTAAAGAAGTGCCCTTTGCCGTGCTGATGTTGCTACATGCCTTACTTCTTGCCTATCTCACACTGCGAATTGTTTCTAAGCTCTATACTAAACATTAAATCTGTTACGAAAAAAGAACTAAACAAAATGAACACAAAACGATCAGCTTTAAAAAAGGACTCGTAACTGGAAAAACCGAATGAAAAAAGAATGTTAACAACAAATACTTTTTCACACGCAACCCAGTTCTGCGGAATCAGAATCAACGTTGAGTTTAAGCAAGCGAATGAGCCAATTGGAGTAAAGTGACATGCAGATTTAAATTTTTCCCACTTGTGACGAATGCAGCTATCGATTTTCTAGCATGCTAGTTAACATTTGTGTCAGTCAGCTGTTGGCTCTCACGATGGCCAATAGAATCTTCCTGCCTATTCGTGGCAGCCAGCTATTGGTTCTCACTCTGGCCAGCATAAAATGGCCGCAAACTACATGAAAACTGCCGTAGAAGCATGAAAAAATCTACTATCCATCGGAGTTGGGAAATGCAAAGTCGGTGTTGGCGTTTCCGCTAACTTGGAGCATGTGCATGTAAACTTTGGTGCAAATCCGTCGAAAATTGCGGCCGTGCATTCGTTACACACACACACGCACACACACACACACACACACACGCGCGCGCACGGACGCACACACACACACACACACACACGCACGCACGCACGCACGCACACACACACGCACACACACACGCACGCAGGCACGCACACACACACACACACACACACACATCCTACCTTTTATAGATAGAGATTATTTGTCTAAGATTTTAGAGATTCCCAAGTCGTCGTAAAACGATAGACATAACTGTCTCATTCATGTTCCATTTTTTATTCAGTTCCTTTGTAATTCCTCTATCCAAGTTTTCGTTTTCTTTCAATTTTATTGAGTGATCTGCTGTAACAGGGTCATTAGAGAAGTTTTCTTTTCTTTCTTCACTTGATCGGATCTCATATGCCCTCTTTTCTCATTATGTACTCTTCAGCATTCTCATTCCTGATTTTAAGTATAACAGTTAAATGTAACCGCCTCTTCTACTCCAACAGCTTCTTCTCTTACACTTCCCAACAGTAGAACTCATTTCCTCTTACTTGCTTCCTTGATGACTATAACCATCGAAAATTTAAATGTAATGTCAATTGACATCTTTTGATGACTTAATCCACGTTCTTCTTTTTACCCTTTTCTCAATCTCCCCTGTAGTCGGTCTTTTCTTTTACTTTAATTCTCTGTAGACCCGTGCGTACTAGTGGCACTCCTGCCTTCATTTCTTTTGGTAAAGTATTAGAAGCCCTAATTGACTCTGAATTGGTTCGATATCTCACCCCGCAGGTTCTTCTTTCCGACAAGCAATATGGCTTTCACGTCTCTAGGTCAACTGCTGATGTATAACGGTTATTGTTGAAAGCGTCCATCAAGCTCTAAGTAAGAATGTTGAAGCGCAGGTTGTTTCTTTGGACACATCTCGAAAGCATTTGGCATGGTTTGGCATACTCTGGTCTATTTCACAAGTTGAAAGGTTAGGCTATTTCTGGACGAGTTTTTGATCTGATTCAATCTTTCTTATCAAATCGCAAAATGAAGTTTGTTTGGAATGGCTACGCTACTAGTTCTTTTTTTTACATCAATACAGATGTCCCCCAGATCTCTATCCTTGGACCGACGTTTTTTTCTAATTTTCATCAATTCTCAACTCAGTATCCATGCTGATGATACAACTCTTTACTCCTGTCTTAATCGTAAGCCTGATCGGTTTGATAAAGCCAAATTGGCTGCTGATTAAAAATAACCTACAGTTTGTTGTTAACTGGAGCAAGGAGTGGCTTGTAAATTTTAACGTCTCCAAAGCGAAACTGCCCTCTTTTAATCGTCTGAGAGAAAGATTTTTGCCTTCCATCAACATGCCTGATGCTAACCTCCAGGAGAAGAACTCGTTGCACCTTCTCGGGGCTAACGTTTTCCGCTGACATGAAGTGTAAAGATTATACTGAATCATTTGCCTGGTTTTCTGCTAGGAAAATTGGTTCACTGTGTCGTGTTAGCTAAATTTTCTCGCCAGAATCTCTCTTAAACATTTATAAGTTTACCATTTGTTCAAGAACTGAATTGAATATTACTGCCACATCTGCTATGGTGCTTCCGATATGTATTTAGAGATTCTTGATAAAATCCAAAGAATCTGCAGTATTATTGTCCTGAGCTGACATCTGGGCTTCAGTCACTTTCCCACCGCCGTAACTTTCCTTTCTCGTACCGTTTCTCTAAATATTTTCATGGTAATTGTTCTGATGAGCTATCCGCTGTGGTACCTAGACTTTATTAATTTAAGCGCCGTACTAGATTGGCGACAAGGTCCTATCAGTTTACAGTTGAAATTGACAGATATACCCGTAAGTTCTATGCTAAAAGTTTCTTCTCTCACACCTGTCAGTTGTGGTACTCTCTTCAGGCTTCTTGCTTTCCAGTCAACTTTGATCTTCAAAAATTTTAAAGCAATGTCAATCGTTATATTCTGTCTTCTTAATTCCTGTTCTTCTATTTCCTTAATAATGTTTCCTTTTCCCCATATTCTTTCCCTTGCATCTTAGTGGCTTTATTGCCTTCCTTCGTGTGAAATGATTAAAAGAAATTATTAAAAAATGATTAAAAAAAGGTTCGTGTGTATATGTCAAATTTCATAAAAAACAAAAAAAAATTGGTTCTAAAATCTTCTAAGGTGTCTAATGAAACATGTTAAAAATTTGAAAATTATAATTAACATTCGTTCGTTTATTCCGCTGACCATGAGTTCAATAGATTTATCAAACATGTTGAACGTTTCTACGAGTCAGCTAATCAATTATATCAAACACCCGATGAATATTCATGAACGCTCTCAAATTTAAAAACCTTGATGTGCAACAAAATATATCCTTACATTTGTCATGATAAAGTCCCTCAGAAGACGAAACGCATCGGCTATGAATAGTTTTTCATCTCGTCTTTTCTTTCTTATATACAGGATGTCCATAAAGTTCGTGTGCACTTTAAGTATTTATAACTTTAAAGTGCACATGAATTTTATGGACATCCTGTATATATTCATCAGGTGTTTGAAAGGTGAGTCAAAAGATGTGGAGGACACAAATGCTATAATTCGAAGTCTGGTAACAAAAAAGTAAGCGAATGATATTCAAGAAATATATTTTTTTAATAAATGATTATTGTTTTAATTGTGGTGAGATTTTTACGATTTAGGATAGAAATCTGAGCTGTAAACATGAGGGAATGGATTTAATCATTTTTTTTTTTTTTTAACATATTCGTGTAAGATTCGATAGCGACATTCTCGAGAATTTTCCTTGTGTAAATTCATTTCTCTTTTGATAAGTGTGGCATTTTTTAGATCAACATTTTGGTGGAATTTATTTCTGTGTATGACTAGTGTATTTGATAAGTTGTTATGCAAAACGTTCCTTTTGTGTTCATAGATACGTTTTTTTTTAAAATGTCTGCATGTTTCCCCAATGTATTGTGAGGAACAGTTTTAGCAATTAATTTTATATATACTTGCTTCTGAATTATTATTTTTATGGGTGATTTTAATTCTGGTCATATCCATAATGGTTTTGGAAGTGGTTGTGACTATTTGGATGTTGTTTAGATGGGATACGTTATTCTGGTTAGTGAATGTTATGGAGTTGGTAGGTAGTATTATATATATATGATTTTGTCTATTGGGAATAATGTTGTTATCTTTGTTGCAGACGTGTATTTTGTATGTATTTTTCTTTGCATTGAGAAGGAAGTGATTAGGATATTAGAGGTTTTTTGAATGTTTTATATATGTGTTTCTTCTTTGAGTAGCTGTTCGGATACGCTCTATCTGCAAATAATTTACACACGCGGACACACACACATACATACATCTCTGTCTGTCTGTCCGTCTCTCTCTCTCTCTCTATATATATATATATATACTACAGAAGGTTCACTTTTGGACAAAACCAGTAACTACTCAACGCCAGCACCGGACATTTAAATTGAACTTTCTTCTCTTTGGTTATATCCTCCAGACTTCAAATAACCTAATCCGTACACTTCGGTTAAAATACTACGGAAAGTTTATCATTGGACTTCACCGGCAACTTTTCAACACTTTCGCCGGACATATGAACTGAACTTTCATACTGTTGAGTTACACATGCCAACATAACTTACATGGCCTCTACTTTTAACATTTAGTTACAGTTATATTATCTAGATCTTCTATCGGGCGAGTCTCCCTTCATTTACTTACTTCTACCTCCATTACTTGATTCAGTGTTTGTTCATGTTCCTTTAACCAAAATACATACTTTTGTATACGATGTAAATAAATTTTGTATTAATTTTAAGTTTGTCGTTTGTTGTCCTATTGTTGACCTGTCAGATTTGCCGTCTGTTATTTTTAAGATGTTAGTGGGCCTCTTAGACTCATATTTATTTGTGGCGTATACCGCGACCTCTCCAAGGAGTCCACTACACACACACACACACACACACACGCGCGTGCGCGCTCACGCACGCACACACACACACACACACACACACATATATATATATATATACAATATTTTGATGACCTGAAGATTGAAACTGATAGTCACCATGCAGTGTTGATTCATATACCAAAACACACAGACACACACATACCCCATATATATATATATATATATATATATATATATATATATATATATATATATATATATATAATATTTTGCTGGCTTGAAGAGTGAAACTGAGAGTCACCATGCAGTATTCATTGATATACCAAAAGACACAGAGACACAAATACCACCCCATATATATATATATATATATATATATATATATATATATATATGTGTGTGTGTGTGTGTGTGTGTGTGTGTATGTCTGTGTGTGTGTGCGTGAATAGAAGATCAAATATAGATCAAGTATGGATACAACCAAATAATAGGATAAAGAACAAGTTAAAAAACAAATCTTGCTCTAACTTGTTTCACTTTATTTAAGATTCGTCAGAGATCAAGATAGAAATGATCAAAAAATATGATAAAAATCAAAAAGACGTAGATTAATGGTATGTAGTGTTTGGCCAGTTTTTTATTGGTTAGATAAATGTCACGTGTAATGAAGTAACAAATAATATTGAAATATGCGTTGGAAGCATTCTAAAGTATGCAAACGTTAGCGAGACGCAGGAGGATGTTTTGAAAAGGTTTGTTTTGGCGTGATTTTTCATTAACTTATATCTCGTGCGTATTTTGTATATATCTTCATTGATTTTTATGTATTAAAAAAGATATATATATATATGTGTGTGTGTGTGTGTGTGTATCTTCATTGATTTTTATGTATTAAAAAAGACGTAACCTAGATTCATGAATAATTCATCTGTAGAAAAATGGTGAAGTAGTCTAGCTTTTTAAACGTATGTTAATAGTTGGTAGCGTCCAGAATGTTTCTCACACATATTTGAATATTATCTAACGAAGCTTTAATAAAGTGCTACATGTTAGATTGAGATATGTTTCCTACTTGTTCTTTATCCTATCATAAATATGGTGATTTTCTAAGCGCAGCTTAGATTTGGCACAAGACCGAAAGCATAGTACACCCAGTGAGGACCGAACTCACTACTCAGTTTTAATGGTTCAAGCGAGAGACGCTTGCTAACCATTACACCACGTCGAGGTTCGCAATCCTATTATATATATATATATGTATATGCTAGAAGATAGGCTTATTTATGATAGAAGATACACTATTTCGATTCCTGGTGGTAAGCCTCGAATTTTTTCCCCTTCACTCGCATACCTCAACCACTGAGCTACATCTTAATGCGTGTATACAACTTACGGTCTGGACAGCCACAGGCAACCTAAAAGCATCTTCTCTTGAGCAAAATAAATGAATTAAAGATTTTAAAAATAACGTGTAAAAAAGGGGGAAAAGAACTCCTAATGAGCTCAAGAACAGAAGCCTGGAGACGAAAAATCAGTTTGTAGACTGTCGCACGCACAGAAAATTGGTGTGACATTTCTCTCCGAATGTGTGTGGTCCCCGTGGGTCGGCTTCGAGCCGTTATTACAATAAAAAACTGCTTCGTTTCACAGACAGGTATCTGTTGGGAAGGCCGACAGGAAGTAGAGGATAACAAAACTGAAAAGGGGGCACTTGGTCCGTCACTCAATGCATCTGCAAAAGTTTGTGATTGTGAGAGAAGGGCAGGAAGGAGGACCTAAATTATCTTCGTTCAGTGCAACTAAACGGGGCACACTCGAAGCAGGGAGTTTCTTTGTTCTTCTAGAATAAGGCAGCCACAAAAGAAATAACTGTATTTTGCGGGTTTGTCTACAGAGTCGGGAACTAATCACATTTGTTCTATTGTTATCATGTCAGCAACGGAGAAAGGAAGTACCGAGGTAATGACCGGTAGTGGTCAGTTTATTTTTGTTTTTTTAAATATACGGAGCCAATATACAAAAAAAAAAAAAAAAAAAAAAATGGCGTCGAAGATTTAAATTTTGGCTAGTGAATAAGAGCTGACGTAAGAGTTCAATGTCTGGTTGGAATGGTATGGATAAACTTTTTTTTTTTTAAATCTATCATCCCTAAACAAGACGATAATACGACTAAGACGCAGGGGATTACAGGGAGTGAAAGAGAATGAAAAGACTTTAGCGAACAGGAATGGGGAAAGGCAACAAAGGAACAAGGTTAACAATAATTTAATAAATAAACAAGTGGAAATATCTCTAAACATGGACAGAGAAATAAGAATAATCAATCTCGTGCATTGAATAAAGTGTTCAGTTTCAGATTTTCTGATGGTTACCTGGAGCAACAGTCATATGAATGTGGCCACAGTGGACAACAGGCGAAATCTTATTATCGTGACGATAAAGACGAGGACATTGGTCTCGCCGTAGATAATATCAATAAGCAAGAATCATGAAGGGTTCGAATTATGCGTGAGGCTGCTTTTACTCACTTAGCACTAATGGTAATGACAATATTAACTCGGGAGGGTTTGAGGGGCGTGGAACCACCTCTTAATTGCTGTTGTTCCTAGGTTCACCACGACCCGAGGTGTTAACATCTGTTAGGGTCCCGGCTATGGGCAAATAGTTACCCACCAAACTGGGGTTAAGACATTATGAAATCATAAAAATGTTATAGTAAAAATACCAAGAATACATTTGCATAGTAAAAAATATTACAAGTAATACATTTTTGCAACTAAAAAAAAAAAAAATAGCAGTAATGCATTTTTATTAAAGAAATTACTAATTCTCCCATGAAAATTGAATTTCGGAATTTAATGGCCCATAAAGAATTGATATGCCAGAGACAAACAAACAAAATTAGCCGTTTCCTTATATGGAAACATTTGGCATTTTTTGTCCGAGCAACCAGTACTAATGTCGGTTGAAATTTAGAAAATCTTTATCTTCAAACATTTTTTTTCAGGAAAATAGGTTTCTCATGCTCAGCAGCTGTTCTCGCTTTGTACAGTATTGATGGCGGTTTGCTTCCTAAACTTTTTATTAAGTAGTAGGAAACGTCATCACCTTGATTATGTCATTATTTTCTCAATATATATTTGCGTGAATAGTAAATATATAAAATCAGATTTTTTTCCTAAATATAACAAGTTGTAAACACTAGATAGATAAATAGATAGATAGATATGAATAGACGAGGATAAATAGATAGATAGATAGATAGATAGATAGATATGAACAGACCGAGATAGATATATATGAGTAGACTGAGATAGACAAATAGATAGATAGATAGATAGATAGATATGAGTAGACAAGGATACATAGATAGATAGATAGATAGATAGATAAATTTTGTCTTTTTCTGGCATCCATCAAGCTCGTTAGGTAGAACATGCATCGTTTTTCGTGTCCATTTTTCTTTCAATCTGTCCTGTGAGTATCAAATTTTCCAAGCCCCCTTCTCATTATGATATTTCAACAGTCTCTTCTTGATTTATAAGTGTTCTTTTTGTTTTCATTATCTCTAAAACATTGTCGTTGCTCACATATTCGGTCCATGGTATTCTCAACATCCTTCTGTAGAACCACATTTCTGTTGCTTCAGTTCTGTAAGGAGATTGTCCAACATTCACTCCCTGTGAAGCTCAACCCTATACATATTGGTTTGGTAAGAGTTTTCCTTCTCTGAGATTGGTTGCCAACCAGGAAGATTGGATCCAGTTTTGTACTGTTATTTACTCATAGCTGGAGGGGAAAAAGACGGATTTATATCTTTCCCAAGGATATTTGCGCGTAAGTGAATGCAACAAACTCGACTGGAATTCGAACCCCGCTCTCCAATTTCTTATTCACTATCCAATGCACAACTAGGCATCAAACAAGTTTGTGTAAATTGATAGCAGAATAGCAAGTGGGAGGAATAGTATGAGGACAAACATTGTTCCGTAGGATGGGATGTTGTAGAGAGTCATGGTTACTTACATAATGAAGGGAGACGGCGCATAAACGAAGATGACTGATTCGTTTCACCACTCCTATGGGTACAGTAACAGGGCAAACTGGAATTTCCATCTTTGGCTGGCCATCAGTGTAGGTGGTGAGAAGTAGTAACAGTAGACATCTGCTTATCTGGCGGAATAAATGGTAGCGGCCATTTGATCAAAATTCATCCCTTTGGTGGTGAAACGTTTTTCATCATTAGGCTACCAAAGCATTGATGTGCTTGCATATATCTTTAGTTAAATCGGTATTATTATCATAAAAGATTATCTTAAATGATTATCTGAAAGGATTATCTTAAAATGATCGTAGTTGAGTCATCCATAAACATTTTCGTCATCAAGTATTCAAATGTTTCTCAAAACCCTGAAAAACAACAGCGTGAACACACAAACACAAACATAAACACACACACAAGCAGACACACAAATACACACACAAACACATACACAAAAACACACACACAAATACACACACACACAAACAAACAAATAAATACACACACAAATACATACACACAAAGACAAACACAAAGACACACACGAACGCACACAAATAAACACACATATACGAGGTCAGGTTAAATATATTGGTCTTGGTGCGATAAAAAGAAAACTACAGCACATATCAGTTCGGCATTTAAGCTCCTTCGAAGTAGTCCCTTTCTGAAGCCTCAAGCTTTATCCAGTATCATTTGCATTGACGGAAGCATTCTTGGAGCTCCTTCCTAGCATAGTGAGCAGCTGCCTCACCGCATTCTCTTGGGTTTCCTCGACGTCTTGAAATCTTGTTTCTTTCAAGTAGCTGTTGATTGTTACAATGAGGAAAATGTTACAGTAGGTGAGATCTGGGGAAATGTGGTGGCTGTCGGACCTGGTCAATGTTGTTCTTGGTCCAAAATTACTGCTCCAGCCATGGTGGGTTGAGACGACCACACTCTATACACTTTTCTTCCAAGTATCGCTATAAACAACAGTAGTGTGCGAGAACGTTATAACTTAACATGTATGAGCAAAAGAGTTCAACGTAAATCTATGCCGGGCAGCCTCCCTCTGCGTACTTTTTGAGGAAAACTCGTATAATATATATATATATATATATATATATATATATATTATTTATATATTATATATGCGCGGTACTTATTGGAAAGCGCTCAATATCAGTGATAGAGCTAACGTATTTAATTGGATTTATGTACGTTTGTGACCCTGATTTTCACACTATTTGCGATCGTCAGACAAACCCAGAAAAAGGTTGTTTGTATGAGGATCGCAAATAACTTGAAACCCAGGGTCACAAACTCATATCAAATCAAATAAATAAATATATATATATATATATATATATATATATATATATATATATATATATATATATATATATATATAATAAAAAGGCTTAAACACTAAGTCTTAGTGTTTAAGCCTTTTTATTATATCCTTACTCTGCCCTGGACATTGAGTTCTACCTGGATTCTATCCTCTTGGAATTTTTTATTCAAAAGATATATATGTATGTGTATGCACCTATGTATATATATTTATATATTTTGCATATGTATGTGTATATTTACCACTAATATTATCTCTCTCTCTCTCTCTCTCTCTCTCTCTCTATATATATATATATATATATATATATATATATATATGTATATATAGTTGTGTATTTGAGCAGTAATCCATCTCTAATACAGTTTTTGTCAGATATGACTGACAAGACAGTTTTTAAGTTTTTATTATATTTTTCTCGTATGCGAACAAGTATTTTCTTTTCTGGGCTTAATGGGTGTAAAAGTTGCACAAATGTTTGTAGATTCCTAGCGCTTTCGGTTAAAATAATAGCTATTTTCAAGAATTTTTGTTACACTAGATAATAATAGATCAGTCGGAATCGGTAAACTTTTAGAAATTTTTTAGACTCATTTATCATTAAAAATCTAAACAAAAGCACTTTGTCATTTTTATTAAACGAAACCTGGATAATACATAAACACATATATCTCTATCTATAAAAAGTAGAATGTGTCTGTGTGAGTGTAACAAATGCATGGCCGCAATTTTCGACGGATTTGCATCAAAATTTACATGCTCCAGGTTAGCGGAAAGGCCAACACCGACTTTGCATTTCCCAACTCCCATCAATAGTGGAAATAATCGATTTTTCATGCTTCTACGGCAGTTTTCATGTAGTTCGCAGCCATTTTGTACTAGCCAGAGTAAGAGCCAATAGCTGGCTGCCACGAATAGGCAGGAAGATTCTATTGGCCTGCGTGAGTTCATTTTTATTAAATATTATTGTATCAATTATGAGTTAAGTTCGAAAAAAAGATTAAGTTTAGGGAGGGTAGGGATGCATTTTTTAACGAATTATGACATCCCTTCAACGCATGTCGTCTGTTTTTTGTTTACCTACGACAAAAAGTTATTCGGCATTTTTTCCGTTAATTTCGTACTTGTATACATAAAAAATTATTTTCTAAAAGGGGTGTTTGAGTTAGAATACGCTATATTGAACTACAATTTTAAAATATTATTTTACTCTTAATTACTAATAGACTATATTTATTTTTAAAACAAATAAATGCAATCGAATTACTTAAATTATTTAAAAATTATTATTACATATCAAATATAAGTAAGTATATTACCAGCTCCCATTTTTTCTTATTGATTTCCATTTTACCATCAGTAAAATGGAAATTAATAATAAAAACTAGAATATGTAACTCATTAAATGACCCATGTCCTTTGTGCATACATGAGAAACTATATATTACTAAGTTTATAAAAAATAAAAGTTTACTGAATCAAAGAAATGAAATAGCTATTCTTTGCCGAAATTGTCAAAATCTTTCCTTAAATAATATTTAAAAATAAAATAAAATAATTAAAAAAATTGATTAAGAGAAATTTTAACGTTTTCTATACGAAAGACGCTATTGGCTTGAAGAGGTCAATTCAATTCGGTTGAAGAGCAATGTGTTAATAGCGGTATGAGACACTGTTTTTAAAATTACCCTTTTCTCAAGAGACGTCAACCGGATTTTCCGGGAGTATATATATATATATATATATATATATATATATATATATATGTGTGTGTGTGTGTGTGTGTGTGTGTGTCTGTGTGTGTGTGTGTGCACGCGTAAAAATTCAGATATGACTAAATATATCTACAAAGACAGCTTTAATAAAAAATAATGCACACTGTTATCGAGAATTTACAAAATTTAGAGACATTTAGCCACAAGGGGATAAATGGACATCCAAGGAAAACCAATGCTAGAGATGATCATTTGATGAAGCGCATTGCTACCCGATCCCTCAAAAGTTCTTGTGAGGAGATACATGCTACTCTGCTACAAAATGGTAAAAATGCCAATTCTAAGTTTCATGCTGTCGGAGATTTGAGTTTGGTTTGAAATCATTAAAACTAATTCACGGCTAACCGTGGCTCTGGATCTAAGTGTCTGGCATTTGCCTCTGGTAATAGATTTGAAGAAAAATATACAATTCAGACTATGAAACATCCACCAAGTTAGATGGTTTCGAGCACCATGTACTAATCTGGAACGTCTGAATTCTGATCCTGGCCTCTAGGAACCACGATAAATGGTGCAATGTATGAGGAATTTCTGCAGGAGAAACTGGAAATGCATATGCGCATTCATTAATGCACAATATTTATGCATGATGGTGTTCCATACTACCAATCAAAGGACGTTTAGAAGTTCCAATGTGAGAACACTTGGATGGACGCTTCACAGCCCAGATTGAATCTAACTGAAATTTATGGGAAATTCTTAAAGATACAAAGTTGGAGAAAAACAAACGTTAAGTAGCGAATCGCCAAGAGAAGCTATTAAGGAATTCTGGACAAAGAAAATTTCGGTTGACTTGATTCTCAACATATTACCGTTAACCCAAGCAGTATTCAAAACAAAGGTCTTACAAAACCCTGATGGTTGGACTATTTAGGTCGGAATAAATAGACATCATCGTTATGTACAATACTGCGATTAAAATTGATTTGTTACTGTGTTCTTTTTAACTTTAAGAAATTAAAATTACAAAGTTGTCTTAAACGTTTGATAATGACTTACACACACACACACACATATATATATATAGATATAGATATAATTAGGAGGATTTGAAATAATCATAATTAAGCAATTCAGCGAGTCTAGAAGAAACCTCAACAGAATGCAGAAAACACGTTTCTTCCTATATTTGGGACTCATCAACAGTGCGCATCCACTAGCGAGGATTGAAACCCGAACAGTTACGACAGGAGGCAAACACCATACCAACGGGCCTCGGTGGTGAAGGGTCAAACATGTATTTTAAATCACAACTGAAATGTAATTGAAAGAACGTCAACGGCAGAGCAAAGATGTAAACAAGTCTGGATTCAAAACAAGTCTGGAGCGGAAAACAACGCACGAGTGCCATCTGTCGGCAGGAATTAGAAATAAGAACATCTGCTGAACATACTTTATTATGCTATTTTTGCTTTTGATGATTTTATGATATATATATATATATATATATATATAATGGGTGTTTCACGAAGAGGGATCAAAGTTAGCAGTAAATAAATCAGTGTTATTGGTGAAAATTTATGTATTTCTCTATTGGATCATGTTATTTAAGTCATGGCAATTATGTGAAAAATGATATCACCCAAATGTCCGCCAAGGCTTCAGCGATAGCCAAACTTTTTGATGACGTCTCTGCATAGTTGCCACTCGATCTCACCAATATGTCTTATCTCATCCTTCAACTGCTGAATTGCTGTTGACTTGTTGGCATAGACCTTACTTTTGAGATGACCCCAAAGGAAGAAATCTAAAGTCGCACGATCGTGGTAGCCAATTGACTTCGCTGTTTCGAGAGATGATACTACATGGGAAATTTGAACGTCTATTTTCGTAATAGACTTTTAAAATCTGAAAGAATAGTTTTTAAATCTGAATGAAAAAAAATCTTTAGACGCTTAAACTTAATTCACATTTAAAATCGGTACGAGTTATTGGAACGGCCTTTATATCTATCTATCTATCTATCTATCTATCTATCTATCTATATATATATATATATAGAGAGAGAGAGAGAGAGAGACAGACAGACAGACAGGGAGAGAGACAGAGACAGAGACAGATATTAATACATGTTTCATTAAATAGTATAAACAAGTTTCGTCTATTTATTTTAAGCAAAATTCTTTCATTCATATATATATATGTCATTCGCAGACATAACTACTTCGCTGTATCACAACTCCTCAGTGCGGTTAGATACCCGAAGGCCTCGCGACCCAACCAATTTGGTGTCTGTCAGAGTTTCTACCGCTGAGCTATCTGCATTCGACAGAGTGAAATAGCTAAATCAACCGTATTGTTTTTACGAATGTAAACACATGCCAATCAGTCGGAGTGCACTAATTCATTTTACTGAAGAGCTTTCATTAACGCAAGTGGCTGGTGTTTATAGAATTAGCCTATCTTTCAACAGTGCTCAATTGAAATATATTTTCAAGAGCTAAGAGCTATATCTATATATGTATATAATGTTATTTTAAATTCATTTAGATATCATTTTATATTTGTTTATTGTTATTTTAGTGTTTTGACGTTTCTAATATTTTTAACGGTCGATGTAAACTAGAGTAAAACGACCTCAGACTTAAGCCGAGGTATCTATATATGTAGGTATGTATATTTCTATATCTATCGATTTTTATTAAGATTTTTTTCAGTATGGTAGAGTTAGAGTTCTCACACAGCGGATTCGTCTTTCAAACAAGCTTGTTAACCATTGCACTAATTCAGACGCACACTGGTCTCTTAGAAATATTCTAATTGCAGCCCACACAGATGCCTGCGTGCACATCCGTGCAGAGTGAACGTGCATGCGCACACACACACACACAATAACAAGCACATACATAGATAACGACATTTAGTCACTTGACTTGCGACTTACATATGTAAATTGGCTTTCAAGAGGAAGGCCCAATTATCTGTCCGTACGAGATAGAACTATTTTTTTTAATGTGGTGGATTTTAGGAAAACAATGTGACGGAGTGGTAGGAGGGTTCTATTTGCTAAAACAGTTGCGTCTTTTCTCTTTACAGCTATTGGCTGCATCCGGTCACACCTAACATCACTGACCCACTGACCACTCGAGAGCATCACAGTGGCCATGTTCTTACGTTTGCGATTATTGCTTAAGAGGATTGGAGGGTCAATTTCCCTATGGCCGAATTAATGACGTCATCATCATTGGTTTCTTCCCCTTCGCTTTGATCTTGATATCGTAAATGGAAAATGTTTTTTAGAAAAATATGGCGTCTTTTCCCGCTCCCCCCACACATTTTGTTAATAACAGAATCTTAATAAAACTGATTATCCTATTTCACGCCGTTTAAAGTTATATCACTTATTATAAATAGAATTATATTATTATAATTATTGTAAAATATTATATTAATAATATACAGTGCAACCTCGGTTCTCGAACGTGTCAAATGTCGAACTAATCGGTTTTCGAATAGAAAATCCGAGTTGAAAATGCCTCGGTTAACGAACAAAATTTCGGTTCTCGAACAACATTGCCAAACCGAGTTAACACGAACAGAATAATTTCTGAGTCGAACGTCTTTTTCTATATATTCGTGTGTTGTGACGTGCTTTACTTTTTCAATTTATTTGTACAATGACTTTTTTTCTATTTACATTGATTCCTATTGGAAAAATAGTTTCGGTTTACGAACATTTCGTGTTACGAACGGACTTCACGAACGAATTAAATTCTTGAACCGAGGTTTCACTGTATATGTAATTATATAATAATAATAATAGTAATAATAATAATAATATATTAACATATATATTATATTAGTAATAATATATTTTTCCATCGCACTCATATCCCTTATGCAGGCGTCCTTGTAACGAAGACCTGAAGGATATCTTTAAAAGGTACATGAAGGCGATGTACATAGACATCCAGAGATGGGAAGACGTTGCTAACGATACTGGAGACAAAATTTACATTGAGGACTGAAGCGAAGAGAGGAGAAACGAAGCCATAGCGCCGGGGAGAAACGTCCTTGACGGACCCCCCACCCCCAAAAAAACCCCAACAAGGTTACATTGGGGGAGAGCGTTTTCACATGTATTCATTGTAATCGAGACTCTCACTCTCGTGTGGTCGTGTACAGCCATAACAAATTCCACATCACCTTCGGCAGCTGAGGCATAACTCTTTGGGCGCAGATCCAAGGTTTCTTGAGACCAACAGATGCCACACACAAAATTGAATGATTGTTATACTTTTAACTTTGTTTTATATTTAATATGAAAAATTTATATGAAATATAAAATCTTTTGTAAAAATATAATATAAATAAAAATATATATAAAGTTATATATTAATATATGTCTCTAAAGTCTGGACATATAAGCATAAATGCATATTTTCAAGAAATGAAATTTTCAACAATATTTTATTGAATTGTAATATTAACAAACTAGCAACATGGCCTGGCGTTGCCCGTGCTTGATTCAGAAATCGTACGACTCATACAGCAATCGCTATGACTTGATTAAAATATTTTTGCCCTTCCTTGCCTTTAAAGCTGTGCCCTTTGCCGTGCTGATGTTGCTACATGCCTTACTTCTTGCCTATCTCACACTGCGAATTTTTCTAAGCTCTATACTATACATTAAATCTGTTACGAAAAAAGAACTAAACAAAATGAACACAAAACGATCAGCTTTAAAAAAGGACTCGTAACTGGAAAAACCGAATGAAAAAAGAATGTTAACAACAAATACTTTTTCACACGCAACCCAGTTCTGCGGAATCAGAATCAACGTTGAGTTTAAGCAAGCGAATGAGCAAATTGGAGTAAAGTGCCATGCAGATTTAAATTTTTCCCACTTGTGACGAATGCAGCTATCGATTTTTTTTTTGCATGCTAGCATGCTAATTAACATTCGTGTCAGTCAGCTGTTGGCTCTCACGCTGGTCAATAGAATCTTCCTGCCTATTCGTGGCAGCCAGCTATAGGCTCTCACTCTGGCCAGTATAAAATTGTCGCAAACTACATAAAAACTGCCGTAGAAGCATGAAAAAATCGATTATTTCCACTATCGATGGGAGTTGGTAAATGCAAAGTCGGTGTTGGCGTTTCCGCTAACTTGGAGCATGTGCATGTAAATTTTGGTGCAAATCAGTCGAAAATTGCGGCCGTGCATTCGTTATACACACACACATCCTGCCTTTTATAGATAGAGATAACCTATTCAATATGGTTTCTATCATTTGTGATGCAAATGTTGATGCACTTTGCAAGATTCATGTGAACTCGATGCAATAATTCCACTTTGCCGTCAAATGTGGCACGTCCACTCTTTATGATTTTAATCGATTGTGTTGCATCTGTGATTTTCATTGAGTACACCTCCTCCTTTAGCATACACCGGAATAAGAAGTCAATTTTTTGTCTTTCGACAAAACCATATTTAATCTCTGGATGTAAAGAAAATATAAGTATTGAGATTTCCTATGTGCCCAAATTTTGGGGACAACTTGTATATTTATTTATTTATGTTTATATAAGAATCTATATAAAATAAGAAAATTTTATATTCAAATTATATTATCCCAATCTTATATTGTATAATTTTATAGAGTACATATAATTTTAATATAATGTTATACTTTTATTATATAAATATATATAATATTATCATATTATATTCCATTAATTTTCCTTCAGAGATATGGTAGGAACAATACCAATCAAAGAGCACATCGAACCACAGAGGATCAAGTGGTTCGGCACCTCACTCAACAAACCAGCCCTACGATCATACACCCTGGCAGGAGCGAGAGGTACACCAAGAAGACGCTGGAGCGATTCAGTGGTAGACATTTTCAGAGTGCACGAGATATCTCTCCTACAGGCCACTCGCCTTGCCGCTGACAGACGGCTGTGTCTCCCCGCGACGCCTAACAGCACAAGAGGAAGGAAAAACTTAACTAAATTAAACTATTTTTCCTTCCATTTGATATTAACTGCACAGAAAAGTCAAAAAGAAAAAGTAGGAAAGAAGTGGAAAAATTGTAAAAAAAATCATTGCGTCATTTCGATTTTCTTTTGGCAGCATCCTAATATCTAAACTGATGATACAACGGCATATGGCTGCACCTCGAAAACTGTAGTGTTTGGCAGCTGATCACTCTTCTAATTTAGCTCAAAAGACTCAATGGGGAAACACTGGCTGGTCACTCTCAGTGCCTCGAAAAAACCAAACAAAACCAAAAATACAACAAAAAACTAGTTATCTCCCACCATCAACGAGCGACCCTGAATTTTTACCTATCGCCATAAGTGGGTGTTCCCTTAACTGTCTATGTAGACTTAAACTCAACCCAGACACCAAGTGGAACCCTCATATACGATTCATCGCTAAAGATTCTGAAAAAAATGGTAGGGTCCTTATAACGCCCAGTAAGTACCCTGGGGGGTTTGAGAAGCGTGGAACCACATCTAAATTGCTGTTGGTCCATGGTCCACCATGACGCAGGGTAGTAGCACCTGTTAGGGTCCCAGCTGTGTGTAAATGAACTCCCAAACAGTACATTTTTATAGTAAAATGTAAAACAATACATTTTTTATAGTAAAATGACCAGTAATATATTTTTTATGAAAAAGTCCAGCAATACATTTTATAGTCTACAAACTAGATATGAAAAAAAAACCCTTTTACCATGAAACATAAAATTGTTTACAAAATATTTAGATCACGGCATTGAATAACCCGCCGAGATTGATATGCCACTAAAACAAAAAAATCAACCACCCAACCAGGAAGTAGCTAAATCCTCGAGCTATCCTCTGCCTTTACAAGAGCCAGAAAATGGAGTCTTGCTGCCATATAGGCAGACACTGCCCAGACTTAAGTCTCGATAGGGTTTAAAAGTGTCTCCTTGTCCGTGTGGGTGATGAATTATTTTCCATCCTAAAACCCCCTTCCCGCAGACCTGTCGCTACACTATCGCAATTTCCGTGGAAAGTGTTCAGACAATTATTAAGTCCGACCATTATTTAAGAACGTATAAACATAAAAAATGTCTTAAATGTCGGACTTTGTCCATTTCGTAATGTATGACGTCATTTGTTTACATTTGGATACACATTGAGCAGATATGAATGAATGAGAGAAAATCATGGAGAATTGTGTTTAAAAACAGTAAAATCGACCTTGATAGCTGAACGCTCCACTGTGGCCCAATCAGTTACGACACGTCAGGCTATATGACGGTTCCGTATAAAGTACAAGTTCGATTCCTGTCGGAGAACGCTTATTTTCTATGAAAATTTCTCGGGCATTCAGGCCGGTAAATGTTGTTAATACTGTTTATTATAAACAGAGCATTTACTTAAATATTTGTATCTATAAAAAGAACGTATGAACATAAAAAAATGCATTAAATAAAAACGAAAATAAATGAGATACGAAATAATAATCTCTCAGGAAATAAAACTGAAGAATCTAACTGTGACATAAACTGCAATTATTCAGAAGATAAGTCAAACGACAATAGGGTAGAATTCTTTGAAAACAACAGAAGTGAAATCACTGAATCAAAAAACCACACCATTCAAATAATCAGCATAACTCGCTCACAAATGTCAGATAGAGACCAGCTCCCAAAAAATTCATATGACAAACTCCAATAAACACATTGTGTAAATATACAGCACTGCACTGCAAACACTGTCAACGGACAAATCACTGGGAAACATCACAGACGTAAATAATGTCATATACGCAACTGCTTTAGCAGTTACTGGGAAACTTGGGGTCAAGAGAATGAAAAGATCAAACAGACAAAATACCGAGTTGAATTCACAAAACAGAATATCAGCCATAAACATCTTGGCTGTCACTGTGGTGCAATACAGTTTCAATATCCTTAACTGGAACATAGCTGACTTTGAGCGAATGGACGCAAAAAAGAGAAAGCTTCTCACTTGTCAACACAAAGCTGATGTTGTTAGTTTGTATGTGCCCAGATCCTTAGGAGGCAGAGGATTAATTCAAGTAGAACTGTCTTACAGAACTACGAAAATTAGCCTTCAAAGATATCTGGAAACTACAGAAGACTGGATAATGATCTGTGAAAAATGATATGAATGAAGAAATTTTAATCAGTAATAAAGGAAGCCACAAGTTCAAAGAAACCAAAGGCAAATGCAATCAAACAATACAGAAACGATGGCAAGATAAACCTCTTCACGATGAATACTCTGTCCGTACCGAACAAGCTTATGTAGACAAAACCGGTACCCATCATTGGCTATGTAATGCGGAGTTAAAAGCTGAAACCGAAGGTTTTATTCTTGCTGCACAGGACTAATTCTTGCCAACTAGAAATTACCAAGTACACATACGGAAAAATTGTGTTAGCCCAAAATTCAGATTATGTAATGAATATAAAGAAACAATAGACCACCTTGTATTAGGCTGAACAGTATTGGCACCCACTGAATATAAAAACCGGTTTGACAGAGTGGGTCAATATCTGCATTGGAAAATCTGCAACTTTTACGGAAAGGAAACTGCAAGAAATTGGTATGAACACCACCCAGACCCGATTACAGAGATAGGGCCTGTAACAATTTTATGGGATTTTACAATACACATAGACAGAACAATCAAAGCTAATTACCTAGACATCGTGGTCAAAGACTGCAAAGACAAAATGTGCCTCCTTATTGACATGGCAGTTCATGCAGACTGCAATGTATCTTTGAAGATCTTCAAAAATCTATCAAAATAAAAGGGCCTTGAAATCGAAATCTCAAGTGTGGCACAGGAGAACATCAACAAATACAGTTGGAGCCCTCGGATTGATTAAAAAAGATTCCAATAGATTAATTGAAGGGATTCTTGGTAGCTCATGCCTTAAAGAAATAAAAAAAATCACAAGTACGGCTCAAACCTTACGAAGGGCTTTACTTATGTAAAACATGTGTGATCTTTTTATTTTCTCAAAAAATGCGCAGGGGAAAAATGTCATGATGGCATTTTTGACCTTAGGTCTCTGGTTGGGGTCCGGAAAGAAATGATTTGGTTTGATTTGGTTTGTTTTACGGCATATCAACCTCAATAGGCTATTTAATGCCGACAAGATTTTTTATTGCTGGTATTAGGTTGGTGCAAAAATAATGTCGGTTTCTGACGTTAAAAAATACGTCAAAACTGACATTATTTTTGCACCAACCTAATAATATTTTTTTTCAAAACTGTATTGCTGGTAATATTTTTTAAAAATCCATCGCTGGCAATTTCTTTACAAAAACGTATTGCTGGTATTAAAACCTATTTTTACACCTTCATAGTGCTCCGACCCCAGGCTGAGGGTCAATCATTTGCTGATAGATGGGGCCTCAACAGGTGCTACCACCCCGGGTCAGGGTGGAACTGGGGGCACCACAACTAAGAGGCGGTTTTACACCCCTCAAACCTTCCGATCAGAGGTCCCGTAGCTGGATGAAGTTTATCGGCTTAACCAAAACGGGGAAAGAAATAAGTATACATCAAAAATCAAAGATGATGATGTTAATAATAATAATAATAATAATAATGGTTATGATGAACAGAGAAATGGATGCAAATAGACCAGACACAGTCATAAAAGATTTCAAAAAAGGAACCTACTGCCAACTAATTCATATGACTTGCCCACAGAATTCTATCGTTTTTAAAAGAATTTTAAAAAACTGTCAAATTATAAGGCCTCACAAATTGAAGTAACAAAAAATGTGAAAACTTAAAACTACGACCATCCGTGTTGTGTTAGGGGCATTTTGATATCAAATATCTTGTGAGTAAAATTCTTTGACACACCAGCATCTCACAATTACAAAATATAATTTTGTACTGAACTGCACATCTCGTCCTCAAAATCTTCTCCATCGAAACCAATGATTCCCAACGTAGGGGCGCATGCCCCTCCGGTTGGGTATGGTAATATTTTGGTGAGGTATGTGTAGGATGTGCACGCCTTGGCTTACTATACAAACAGAATAAGGGTGCAATTCGAGAATGAGTTATTAACAGTGAATTGTTTTCAAGTGTGTCTGAGTGAGAGTGTCAACGTTAATGCATGTTAATACATATAATACATATAGTGTATGTATACATAAGGATATTTTGTGTGTATGTACATACATGTGTAATTGGCATATTAAAGATTAATAAAAGTCAGTGTTATTTATTTGCAAATAAGTGTTATTCAGAAAGTTTAATGTATTATTAACAATATCTCACTAAGAATTATTATATTAAGAACATTTAACATTGTACTTGTTAATTTGCTATTATAACTTACTATTGTAAGTTCATTTTTATAACACACATTTGTACTTAATATAACGTAATTCGTTAAGTATACTCTATACCTTAATGTTTAGACTATTGCCGTAACGCCTGTCTAGTTAGTATGAATACTGACTTCAATACGACTGGTATCAACTCAGTCTCCCCTCGCCACTGAGATGAGTTGTGACACAAGGTCGGGATTAGTGGGGAATCCGAGTGTTTCCACCCGAGCCATTGCTCAAAATTTACCCAGCCCCCCGCGAAAGCGGGCCCGGGTATATGTTTTTCTCAGCAGAGTTTTTATCCATAGACAGAGCCCCGACTGTGTCACCCTCTGTCTGAATACAGAGGTCTTGTCTGTCGCAAGCCTGTCAGCAAACTGCCTGACTCCGATGCGACTGATACTTACCGGTTGCCCCACTGCGGACTAGATGCGACACAAGGTCAAGTTTTATGTTGGGAAACTAGAATGTTTCCACTCGGGTCACTGAGCAAAAGAGGGCTCGGGTACATTGTTTTTCTCAGCCGAATCTCTATCCGAAGACAGTGCTCTGACTTAGTTACAATTCGCCTGAAGACAAAGGGCTTGTCTCTCGCGAGCCTGACAGCGAACTGCTTGACTCCGATATGTCCGTTATTTATTATTGTATAGATACAGTAATTCTGGCACAAGGCCCAAAAAGGTAGAAATGGGTTGAGGCTGGTCCACACTAACTATCCTATCCCTAGCTCAGCAGATTTACGACCCATGCATACATTACAGTTTACTCACTGACTATTAGAATCTATCCATTACTATTCATTCCTAAATACACCAAAATACCTCACACATAAGAAGACCTACAATACACCCCATGACATAAGAATTTATTTATACACATTTATGTATAAAATTATATATAAAAATATAGCGATGGTATGAAATGAGAGGGAGGAGATGGACCCGAAAAAAATAAAATAAAACAAAACAATCAAACTAAAAATAATTAATGTTAGTAGGACCCGTCCATCCCTCAAAATGAACGCTGTATTCTGTCTTCAGAGAAAATGAAGAGCATCTCTTGCTAAGGCGATGGATTAAATAAATACGGATATGCGATAAAAAAACTGACCTAGTCGAGATAAAGAGAAAAAAGGCCAAGAGAAAAACTAGGGAGGTTGAAAATCACGATTGGATCATAAGAAAAGAGGAAGTCTGGAATAGGTCGGGAACGACACTTACTTTAACTAGGTACACAAGAAGAGTATTTTAGCCAAGGTAGGGCTCTACGAGAAACCGCTCCGTTGTGACTTAGGGACACTTTAAAAAAGAAAATCAAGGCTAGCCCCGTTCAAGCGAACTGGTTTCGCCCCAGTTACCCACCTTTCGTTGAAATCTCTCGATACCAAACGCTTTCTATCAGTTATGATCTTTATCCTGACCTGTTGCTCATGAATCTGGTCAGATCCTGATGAGAATAGCATTCACATCGCAAGATTTTCTCCATCCGCGTCATCCAAATAACCATTCTAGCTACGACGATCAAGGTCAGAAACACCACCCGTTTCACCCCAGAGTACGGGGGCGACATATTGTCACACACGTATGCGAGATCAATGAGAACGAGCTTTTCGAGAGCAATACGAGCACCTTCCGTTATTGAGAGAGAGTCTATTCTGAACCAATTGCCAGGTAAGCGAAAACTTAGGCATGGTGAGCGTCCAAGACCAAAAAAGAGCACAACTCGGCCGCCGACAATCCGAATCGGTCGCTGACCCTCTCCAAAAATTCCCGATATAGGACTCTCCTAGAACGAGAAAGGTCACTGGGTCGAGGAATGTCCTTCAAGGCCACTCAACATTCTTTGATAAAACTTGACTGATTCCGGCCTAGAAACGGTATGAGTGATAGCAAGGCTAGGTAATGTGGCCCTCACACTCCCCTCCAAGATCGATTGATTCTGTCAACGCGCGGCGTAGGAAAGCTAACCTCGAGGTGGGTCGGTGAATCACCAAATATAGCATTTCCAACCCCACCCCTCCGACACGGACGTTAGGCATAGGCATCTCTGTCGATATGATGCTTGCCACTACCACCACAAGAGAGACGAGAGGAAGCACTCGATCGCCTTCTTATGTCGCTTACAGAAGTACAGACAAGAGGTAAAGGATGAGAGGAAAGTGGTACACGGCTCAGCCCCACCCTTCAAAGACGACCGTCTTCGGAGCCAAGTTTTTTCCAGCTGTAGCTCGGGCCTGAACCACACTTCGAGAATGCCCGTTAGTCCAATCAAAGGGCCCCCAGAAGATCGACCTCCTTCCAGGCACCTAACCGCAAGCCGGAAGACTTGTTTCCTTTAATCTTGGCCCATGTGACATTTTCGTCCCGTTCAAGCGTCTTCTGCACTTGCCTCAATGTCGTTGCGGCACGACACAAAATCAATACGACACCGGCGTACGCAGAAATCCTGACTCAAGCCTCACCAGGGACAGCGATTCCACGTAGAGCAGATCTGCACGCCCTGTTCCTCAGCTGGCAAAGAAGATTATTCAACGCCAAAGCGTGAAGTAGGGGCAACAGTGGGAAAACTTGACGAATCGACCGAGAAAGCGCAAAAGCGTGCGAATGCTTTCCGTTCAACTGTACCACAGAACTGAGGCTAATCCACCTGCAGAAATCGGGTTTGTATCCGGCAGCCTGCAGGTCAATAGCTAAGTACCGATGGTCGACCTTATCAAATACCTTGGATTGATCCATATTGAGCAGTGTGGCTTACTGATCGTCTTTTACACTCTGGTTACGGATCATATCCAGGTTACTCTTAATTGTTCGGCCCGTCACAGCACAAATTTGCTCAGGTTCCAACAGAAGCTCGGCAACTGACTGCAAATGTTCCGTCAGGATCTTGGCCCAAATCTTTGACTCTGTGTTTATCAGAGTTATGGGCCTGTAATCGTCTAAATTTTGTCCATTATCCTTACCCTTTTTCAACAGTGTGATCACATCCTTGGAGATCCAGTCGAGGACAGACCCCTGGCTGAACACGACAGTAGAAATCGGAACAAAGATGTGCGACAACCTCAAGTAGAGTCCATAGGGCAAACCGTCAAGTCCCGGAGACTTTCCATTGCCGACCCTCTTCAATGTCAAGTAGACTTCGCCCTCCGTGATCTCCTCCTCTATGAGTCAAATAGCTGCTAAAATCTTCGTCACAGAAACAAGGTTCCTTGGAAAACTGGCTCTCGTAATTCCACCGAAACTCAGGGGTATCGACATCACGAATGTATCGATTAGAAACTCGACAGATCTCTTCCTTGCGCAATTCTGCGCCCATGTTCACAGCTTCCGTAGACATCTTCTTTAACTTATGCCTAATTACCTGACTGGGCCTATCTCTAGGGAAGCCACCACAACAACCGGCCGGGACAGACTATCCTTGAGAGAATTCACCTTTTTAGCCTTAACTAGTGTGAAAGACCTAATCCTATCATTAAGCCTCTCCTACCACCTATTCCCAATAATCGACCCTACTAGTTCCCGCTGCACTAAACTAATTAGCTGCTGCCAGAAGTCCTGTCTGTCCAGTAAAAACAAATTGAACTTCCAGTATCCAGACATTCTAAGCCAAGCGTCTAACACCACCCGGTAACAGACAAGTCTGTGGTCCGAATAGCCTAAAAACGGAAACGTGAGACAATCTGTCCAGGTAGTAAATACCTGGGTAGACTGCTACCTAAGTGCCCACGTCCACATCTTCCGCACATATTGGCCACAATCAACCGCCCCCGCATCGACATGGACAATGTTCACCCTCTTCACTACCTCCTTCCAAACGCCAGACTCTTCTACTGCTTCCGTTGCTGCTGTTGTCGGGCGAGGTTGTAGCGTCACGTTCTTACCGGGACACGCTTTCGATAAGTGCCCCGAGGCCCCACACCACCAACCAACAATCTTCCACGGTCTTCCACTTACACAAGCATCACTTTTTCCTGGCACATTAAAAGCTCTTGCGATTCATTGTCACCTGGAGAACAAAGTCCCTGGTAGCAATACCTGCTTTACTTATTATTGCAGAGACATCCTCTACTTGTCCGTATTGGGTAAAAAAAGGCCCATTCGACCATCTGTAATATCCACGGGCACCCCATTTACGGTCACCCTTGTCTTTCGGGTGCCTGTGTATTCGGTCTGGAGGCGAACTATTTTTGCCGTTAGTATACTTCCAGCCAGCTACTTGGCCTCTTGTTCGGTAACCAGCAAAATGTCCCATATACATCATTGGCCCAATCTCGAGGCTCTTTAGTGCCTACTCCATTGTTTTCCTGCTGATCCCAATTAATTTCTGAGTTTTTATTTCGGTGGTCAGCAGAGAGATTGTTTTCGTGTTGACAGCGTCCAGTGCTTCCGGAATAGCGAGAAACTCATTTCCTCTTGTATATTCCTCGTACTTTGCCTGAAGTTGCGCGTAATAATTAGAGCCTTCTTGAGCCTGTCCAAGTTGCTTTCTTAGAAGGTGCAGTTTGTTCCACATGTACTGACGGCGTCTCGGGATATTCCAACATGGTGATGCCTTGACCACCACGACGAAACAATTATAAAGTTCTCCCCAAATTCACAAAACAACAAACAAATGGAAACTAAAGAAAAAATTAAACAAAATATCTAGCAAGAGAGAAAACAACTTAGAATCGAGGGAGGGTGAAAAACAAACAAAAAGAAAATTAAACTTAGCTTGCAAGTAAAAAACAAGTCACATGCGAAAAAAATAAAAGCATTAAACAGAAAGGAAAAGTAAAACTAATTAAAAAAATAAAAACGAATTACAATCGGAGGAGGGTGATAAACAAACAAACAAACAAAAAATACCCTAAAGAAGATTATAGCTTGGCTTGCAAGTAAAAAACACGTAGAAAATTAAAAACAAAGGGATTAAACAAAAAGGAAAATAAAATAAAATTGAAAGTTAAATGAAAAGTTCGAAAAGTTTCACAAATAACGGAAAAAAAACGAAAGAAAAATTAAATCCAAGGAAATAATAATAATAATAATAATAATAATAATAATAATAATAATAATGATAAAGTCCTCATGTGCGGGTTGTGTAACCGATATCGGGTCGGAAAATGGAATCGGCAACCCGAGTTCAAATTTTGGTCTAGTTTGTTGCATTCCCTAAGCGAAGCCATTAGTTCTAAACAGTAGGTTAACAGAAGACAAAGCAAAGAAATATTTGTAAACAAATATACATATACATATATCTACGTTTTGGTGTGCGACTTAAGTTTCGTTGGTTACCCAACTCATCGGGCACAAGATATAAATGTTTCCGAAATTGTATAACTGTCAAGAAATAGTATATTTTAAAAACATTTTTCGACCTACACTACATTTATTTTGTCTTGGATTTTACTTGTAAATGGAAATATTACGTCCTGAAGATGACAATTTGAAACTGTCGAAATTACTAGCACATGATCATTAATTCGATCTGTTCAACAATTCAAATATAAGTATCGCCTTATTCAAAGAATTAATAGTAAGTTAATGTCTCATTAAGTCTTATTAATTGTTAGCGAAGCGATTTCGCCATTAATAATATTAATATTGCTAATTAATTCTTTGTATTATTACTTCTTTATGGTGTGTATATATATATATATATATATATATATATATATATATATATATATATATATATATATATATCTCCTTTTCATTCTTATATTTCCTAAAACATACTCGTTGCTTACATATTCCCTTCCTGGTATTCTCATCATCCTTCTGTAAGCTCATATATATACTGCATGGTTTTAG
The DNA here is from genome assembly GCA_963932145.1 of Acanthosepion lycidas. Classification (NCBI taxonomy): domain Eukaryota; kingdom Metazoa; phylum Mollusca; class Cephalopoda; order Sepiida; family Sepiidae; genus Acanthosepion; species Acanthosepion lycidas. The sequence continues at coordinate 89,544,690 of OZ010586.1, read as the reverse complement.
GTTGATTGGTTTGCTTTTTACGGCTTATCAACCTTTTGCAGGTTATTTGAAGCCAGAAAATATCTTAACATTGTAAGAATTATTTGGAGTTAATAATGATTTACAAATTGAAGTCCTACCCATAGCAGAGGGAGAAGGGGTGAATTCATACATTTTCCCAAAAGGTTATTTGCGCGTAATTCCGAACAGTTATCCATTGCATCACCCGACTATCGACTATCGAAGCTTACCTGGTATTTCCAAGCGGTCAACCATCTAGGTACTGACCAGTTTCAATGTTGCTTAACTTTGGTAATCGCGCGAGAACTGGTGTTTCAACGTTTGTAGGTTATTTAAAGCCAGAAAAGATTTTTAGATTGTAAGAACTCTTTGGAGATATTAATTATTTACTGATAAAATCCTACTAATTAACCCATAGTTGGGGTTCATGCCTTCCCAAGGGTATTTGCCCGTAAGTGAATGTAACGAACCCGACTGGAATTAGAACTCGGAGAGTTGATTTCTAATTTCGAGCCGTTATCCCTATCGGATATACGAGCCATTATCTGTATCGGATATCTAAGCTTATAACACCTGGGATCCCCAAGGAGTCACCCATCTAGGTACTGATAATGCTCGACGTTACTTAACTTCGGTGATCGTGCGGGAACCGGTGTTTTAGTGTTATATGGCCGTAAGACCCGGCGTTTTAGGTCATACGCAAAGTGATGAATACCACAATTATACGCCCACCCCCCATTGTTAATCCCTCAACAAACGCGAATATAAAGTCAAATAAAAGACGTTGACTCTCACTTGTGCTCAGCGAGGGTGATAGTTGCATATTTTTGACTCGGTCCGGTGTTGAAGACGCGATAAAAGTTCAGAATTGTTGTCATTCACCCTTGGCCACTTTGTGTGGGATCCGTTACTCAACTTTGCTTTCTGCGGCATAAGGCCAAATAGAAAAAGGTGGGCTGAAAAATTCCAAGTGGGGGCTGCCGGCCCACCGTGAAATCCGAGAGTTTTGGTCGGGCTTGAATACAGACAAATGACACCAGTGGGAAATATTTAACTCTCACAGTCATCAGGTAGGTAGAAGTGAAAATCTGTCCGCCTACATTCGCATAGTTTTTCAATGCTATCAGTTTTTATAGTAAAGACGGAAAATACACTTATCTAAATAGTATACATGTTTTACAGCCGCCTTTACAACCGGATTCTAATGTTTATCTATACAGAGTGATTCAAAAATTAGATCCAAGATTCTGGAAAGTTATGTTGGCAATATGTGCCCTGCTGATTATTAATTATTTTGTTTAGTATGTTATTTCGAAGGGTTTGGAAGGTTATTGAATCAGTAAAGAAAAAATAGAACCGTGAATTACAAGTCGTGAAAATCCACGTGTCCTTTAGGCATTGGATTTTTAAATCACTGCAAAGTTTGGACACTTTGGTATAGTTCGTGTATAATTTCCGCTCCCCCGATGTGGCGTCCTCCTTCTAATGACGCTATTCTTTCACTTACTATAGGAGAATGAACCTCGGGGGAACAGTGCTATAGCCTGTTCGTTACTGTCGAGCTCCCTGCCTTGAGCAGAGAGGAACCCGTACGAGGCTGTAACGAAGGGCAGAGTTACATCCGGGGAGGTAGACAGACCCGAACCCGTTTATGCGGGTTTTATGGGGATTTTTGGCCTAGTCTACGGGCTCGGATGATTCACGTTAAACTCGGTCTTGTGTCACATTTACCCTCGTGGGGGTGGCTGTTAAATATTAACGGTGATATAGACTGAACGCTGGTCAACCGACACACACTCCCAAGTCATGTAACACACTTCTACTGTATTTACTGTTCAATACACTATTTATCTGCAACCTCTTGTTTTGTTGTTTTTTAACCATTAATTGACCACAAAACCCGATTAACTGCTTAAATAATCAAACCTTTCATTGATTTGTACCTTCTCGTCTATTGTTATACAAATGGAAAACAAGCAATCAACTGATAGCTGTAAAGACAAAAAACGGGCGTGACTTTGGACTCACTCTGTTTGTATATATATCAAGGGTAACAGTAAAATTGTCCAAATCATTTCACAGAATAGGATAATTGTCCACCCCACAAAATGTTTAATATCTAAAAAAAAAAAAAATAATCACCGAGTTATTCAGCTAGAAAGAGAACAGGTTAAAATCGTTTTGTGTCAGCCCCACTGTCTTTCCAAGCAAGTAATAGTGAGACGAAGAAGATCACTGAGGACATCTGTAATGGTACCGACATTCATACCCTGGTTTCCATCTTCAAAGTCCATTCAAAAACCATCAACAGAATGGTGAATACGTTTAAAAAAGAGGGGAACAGTAGAGAGGAAAACTGGATCAGGAGGTCACAATAGCAAGATGGATCATCATTTCAACTTAGAGCTAAATACATTGAACTCTGCGAGCGTGGGTGCCACTCGGTTGAGTTGCTACTTTTGTCTCACCGTGTGCATACACTTTGGTGGGATAAGTATTACCTAAAATCTGGCTTCAATGATGTCTTGTGTAAGAAAACCATACGGTGCCTATACTACTTATTACTGGTATTATTTTAAAATAGATACGAGGATGTTTACCCTATCAAGGGTAAAGCTACCATTCTGCTTTACTATTTAATCATAGCTGATATGCGGAAAAGAGACGGATTCCCGCATTTCGCAAGTGAAACGCAACAATATTTTGAACTCGGAATGCCGATTCCATTATATCAATTGATAATCGCTATGCCACCAGTACACCCACGAAATGCTTTTAGACATTAATTTTTTGTTTAACTTGAGGTAATTACACGGGATTGATTGACTGATTTGTTTGTTTACCGGCATATCAACTCCTTCATGGGTCATTTCATTTGAAGTATTAAAAATATGTTATACTGCTTTCACAATTGAATACATGGTAGATAATACTCAGCTTTTGTGCATATACATGTTTCCGAGGACATAATTACTAGAAGAAGTGATATGTGTATTTTATGTGGTAGTTTTATTTATATTTTGGAATAACGTTTGATTTCTTTAAGAAATTGTAGGTTATAGATTAATGTCATGAAAGTGTTCTTTCATGTTGTTTGGTTGATTTTGTGTAGCGGCATATCAACATATCTATGGGTTATTTAATGCTGAAATATAAATATTTTGAACACAATTTTATGCTTTCAACTTCAGCTATTTTATACATAATTTTATATTTCAGAGTAAAGGTAGGTTTATTAGATATATATTTTGTAGATGATAAAATGTATTGGTAATTTTATTATTATCATGGGTTCTTACCTTTAACTACAGAATGAACTCTTCCTAACACTATGTATACTACGCCTCTCAAGAGAGAGGGTCGAATCAAGCTGAGCTTCTCGGCTTGACGGTCGAACTCTCTGTCTCTGAGCAGAGAGGAACCCGGACGAGGCTCCACCGAAGGGCAGCGTCTCGTTCGGGGAGGTTGACCAACCCGATCCCGTTTATACATACGGGCATTTTTTTGGCCGAGCCTACGGGCTCGGGAAACCCACGTGAAATTCGGCCTTGTGCCATATGCAACCCTCATAGGTGGGGTGGCTAGACACCGAATCAAGCCGAGCTTCTCGGCTTGACGGTCGAACTCTCTGCCTCTGAGCAGAGAGGAACCGGGACGAGGCTCCGCCGAAGGACAGAGTCTCGTTCGGGGAGGTTGACCAACCCGATCCCATTTATACGGGTTCTACGGGCATTTTTTGACCGGGCCTACGGGCTCGGGAAACCCACCTTAAACTCGGCCTTGTGCCACATACAACCATCGTGGGGGGATGGCTAGATACCGAATCGAGTCGAGCCGATAGTAGTTCACTCCAAACCAGACTGACAGTCATATTAACACCTTCCACATCGTGTATTTTTATTTCGTGTAATATACCTTCGTTATTTCTACTCTTGTGTTCGTGTTGTTCTTCCTTGGTCCTAACCTGGACCATAACAATTATAAAAATATATTTTTATATTTTTTTTAGTATTGCTGATTATTTTATTATAAAAAATGTACTGTTGGTTCAGATTGGACCTGGAAACCACAGCAATTATGGGATGGTTCCACGCTCTCCACAACCTCCTATCTCTCGATTAGAGGTCTTGCTGTCGGATGTAGTTTATGATCTTACCCAGGGCGAAATTACACAGGCGAAATTAAGTCCAAATTACTGCAGATAATCAATTTTGATTAAGTGTAAGAAGACAATTCATGGTTGTTAATAAAAGGTGTGAGATTTTTATTGGAGATACAGAACATATTGAGAGCAAGTGGGATGAGAGAAAAGCTACAACCCCTATTGAACTTATGTTAATGGATGGCGGAAATGTGGCAGGAGCCTTAGCAAAGGGAGAAAAGATCTGCTAAGAGTTGCACGAGATAGAAAGTTGTGGGAAGCCATTCTCGTCAATGTCCCCAAGAGAAGCGGCACATAGAATAAGATCATCTCTGATGAAATTAAACCTGGCATTGATTAGAACAACGACTGATTCGATTATTGATTACTGATTCGATTATTGAAAAAAAAAATCCACGTGCTTATCGAAACGGGTCAGATTCCAACGAGTTTTAAATAAAGCATTCATTTTGATTTAAAAACAGCGACAGATCAGAAAGCAAAAATCCATAATTCTGCTTAATGACCCGTGAAATTTGAAAAGCGTTCTTTTACATTCTAAAAGTTGATATAAATATATAAGAACATTTTAAAAGTATATACCAGGTGTAACAGTAAAATTATCTAAATTGTGTAACAGCAAAATCGTCCATCCCACAAAATGTTTAATATCTAAAAAAAAAAAAGTTTCTTTTTTACAGGTTTTCCGATGAGACGTTTAGCCATCTTGACACCATTTGTCGTAAGAATCAATGAATCACCCATTGAGTTATTCAGGTTAAAATCGGTTTGTGCAAGCCCCACAAATGAGTATCTTCCCAACTGAGTGTCTTCCCAACTGAGCAATGGTGAGAGAAAAAGATCATACTCTGGCTTCCATCTACAAAGCCCATTCAAGAACCATCAAGAGAATGGTGAATAAGTTTAAAAAAGAGGGAACAGTAGAGAGGAATACTGGATCAGGAGGTGACAATAACAAGAGGGACCATTATTTCAACTTAGAGCTAAATACATTCTTATTGATTAAAGTAGAGTCCAATAGTAATATAAAAAACGCCGGAGAATTCCAGTAAGATAACTTTAATAATTTTTTAAGATACAACGGTTCAAATTTTAATCTAACAATTGGACAATGTTGCTGTTACAGCCGGTATACAAAATATATAATTGTCAGAAAAAGCAAGGATAACATGCTCCTTCTATCTGTCGGGTTCTTTCAGGTTATTGGCGATTATAGCTCCCTACAGTTTCCTTTTCTTTGTAGTTCTTAATAAATTTTCTTTTCTTTTTTCTCTCCTGAACCATGTTCTACCATCCATTTACACGAACTCGCTATGCGTTGTTTTCCTCTGTCCCACTTGCCTTCAATCTGTCCTGTGAGTATCAAATTTTCCAAGTCCTCTTTCCTCATTATGCTTCTTAGAAATGTCAACCCTCTCTTTCTGATGTCAAGTATAAGCCTCTCTTTTTCTTCCTATGTAAAGCATTAATGATATTAATTTAGAATTTCATCCAGTCCGGATTTGAGTAAACAATACTTTTATGTATGGGGGTGGTCCGAAAGTCTGGTCACCCCACATAATATAATTTTCTATTTCAACGCTCTGTAAGGTTTCAGCAAGGAGAGAGTTTCCCATGAACGAGAATAAACAAGCACGGCGTTCGGAGAGCCTTTTGAACAATCAACAGATCACAGTTTCGTAAAATGTCACAAAATTAATGGTATTCTGATATGTCCAGGAAAGGGATATATTTATTCGAAGTAGCAAAGTGGTTGTTGACTACTGTAACCGGGTAGGACAATCTAGCAGATAACCGTAATGGACTGGTCCTCGTCGTAGTGGTAGGCAATAGGCGTAGCGAATAGGCGACGTTTTTGTACCTCCACATCAGTCTGTATTTATGGCTGACACCACCTAATCATATTACTATGAGGGGGAACCTAGGTGTATGCATATTCATTACATCATATTCATACAAACCTTCTCTATGTGTGACAGCGTTAATGAAAGTGAATAAACTGAATTCAGTACATGTGATTTGTATTACTGTCTTCTTGTTCTATTATCGTTACGTTTTCATAGGAGTGACAAGATTTTCAGACCACACTGTAGATTCGTTTTCTCATTACTTTGTGACACGATGATATCATATTTTATTTATCTAGGTTCCTATAAGTCTTTATTACCATTATGTTACATTACTGGTTCCCTGTACTGCTCCAGTAATTACCTGTCTCCTCGTGCTATCCTCGTGCTATCCTTTAACTTTACAAGATCCAGATCAGAACTAAAATGGAGAACTGCTGTCATATTGGGCATTTGAACCCAGTCTTCATTTTACAGTCTCGATAGAATCTAAAAGCGTCTTCGCATTCTTCTGGGTGACAAATTATTTTCCACCCTACAACCCCTTTCCTCACAGACGAAACGTCGCCAGCCTCTCACTGTTCTACCGCTACTTCCATTTAAAGTGCTCAGACGAACCACATACCTTAGTTCCACCATTTCTAACCTGCACGTCTAGGACCCGCCATACTACGCAAATTGTAGCAAACTACCATCATTCTTTCTGTACTCCATTGGGGAAAAGCAAGTTCCACGCAAGCTGCAGCTTCTCGTGAACTGCTGATGTGTGGAACCAACTCCCAAGAGGATATTTTCCCGATCACTACAATCTTAACCAGTTCAAATTTAGAGGTAACAGTTATCTTCTCCACATATACGCATAAACTGTACCTCTTACTCTGTAACCTACTACCTGGAGTGGCTCTCGAGCCTTGCACAGGGTGAACCTCACTTTAAAGAATATGAAGCATGAATAATATTAATTTACAAAGGCGGTGGGTAAGTAAAGAATAAGTTTACTTATGAGGGATAAAGACTCGTCTTCTTATTCTGTGCAACGATAAAATTATATTTTATTTATCTAGCGTTCTGATCAGTTTTTATTACGATGATGTTACATTACTGGTAACTAAAATGAGCCATCATTCAGCAGAACAGAAATTAATCCCCCCACCCCGTGATATCGTATATATCCTTTGCTTGAAAGGGACTACTTTAGTGCGAGGTTCTTCTGAAGGACGATTGATTCGAACAAGTATTGCTTCCAGTTAGATCAAATGACTGCAACAATTGCCGAAAATAGTTTTAAATTACTTAAGAAAAAAAAAGGTGGGGGCGTAGCATTCCATCAGGATTACAGTTGACTGCATATTTCCTTGGTGACTCGGCAAAATAATAACAGCTGAGTTGCTTGGTTTCCACTCATTTTCCGTATCAGCCGACAGAATTCATTTTATTAATACAAACAAAACAAAAAACAAACAAAAAAAAAAGAAAGAAAAAAATTCAGTTTTCTGAAATATTGTAAAAGTCATTGAGGGCAGTTCTGGAATTAGATGTAAATATGTACCAAGGCATTACTGAATAATTCGCGCTTTCAGTAAAGAGATATAAATGGTGACGGTCACCGAAGCTTAAAGGTATTTAATGATTGGCTAAATGAAAAAGAAAATTATTGGAGTACAGTTATAAATGCTTTTACCAATCCCATTCACCCATGCATGTAAGGTATTGTGTAATAAAGCATAAAAAAGTAAGAAAGGTCTATAGCACGGGAATGGGGGAAATGATATTTTGTTCACAAAAAAAAAAAAAAAAAAATTGGTTTCAAATTCACTTTTTTCCGAAATGCCCACGAAAATTCTTAGATAATTTACTAGTCTAATTGAAAAAAAAAACCAAAAAAAAACCGTGTGTGTATGTCTCTGTGTGTGGGCGAGTGTGAAATAAATGGCGGATGACCCAAATGATCGCAAAAGAGGAATCGTTTTCAAATCGCCGTGAACACAATGGCCCTACCCAACGTTGAATTAGTAAATTCCTGCGTGATAGAGAGATGGATCTATTTACAAATCTTGTCAGCACTCGTGTCATAGAGCAACAGGTTGCATTTTATTCTCAGAAGTCAATGCATGTAAGAGAATCTCGTGGTGCACCCTGACTTTGAACCCAAATCAAATTTATTCAACACGTATCTATCTATCTATCTATCTATCTATCTATCTATCTATGTTCATTTAACTCTCCATGTCTCTTTCTCTTACTTCATACCTACCTATCTTTGTTAATCTTTTTAGCAATCTCTCTCTCTCTCTCCTTCAGTATATTCACATCTATCTTCATTTTTTTTCTCTCTGTTCATATCTATCTACCTATCTATCTTCAGCTCCCTCTCCCTCTCACAGTCTGTTCATATCTATCTATCTATCTATCTATCTATCTATCTATCTATCTCTGTCTCTGTCTGTTCCTATCTAGTTACCTATCTCTCCCTCTCTCTGTTCATCTCTCGCTCTCTCAGTCTGTTCATATCTATCTATCTATCTATCTATCTATCTATCTATCTATCTATCTATCTATCTTCATCTTTTTCTCAATCTGTTCATATCTATCTACCCCTCTCTCTTCGCCTCTCCTACTCTCTCTCTCTCAGTTTCCACCTCTTTCTCTCAGATTCCACCTCTCTCTCTCAGTTTCCACCTCTCTCTCTCTCTCAGTCTGTTTATATCCATTTACCTACCTAACTGGCATTTCGAGTAGGATGACAGTAATCCTACTTCGGAAAATAATGATATTTGATCTTAACTGGAAGGCCCAGATCTTTTTTTTTTTTTTTTTTTTTTGTAATGGGCATCGTAAATACAAATCTATTTACATATTTACCTGCTGTCTACACAAGATTTTTTAAAATATAAAATATTTATTTTTTGTAACAATTCTTAAATATTTAATATTGAAACGCTTTAAACCTCACTGTGTTTGTTTATTAACTTTATTAAATATATTTATGTATGTGTGTGTGTGTACGTATATATGTGTGCGCACGCGTGTGTTTGTGTGTGTGTGTGTGTGTGTGTGTGTGTGTATAAACTTGATGAGATCCTGAAATTACTATATGACTTAAATTAGTGCATCACTCAGATATATCTGAGTAGGTGATGAAAAGTTCCAGATTTTCTAAACAAGGGATTCTATGCAAAATTCTACTATTTGCTCATATATTCAAGTATAGGATTGGCGTATACGGGATAAATTCCAATAGCCAAAAAATACTATTCATAAAAGAGTGCTCAATACAGAGTAGACCAATGTAATTTGTTCGAAAATTATGTAATGTAGTAATGTAAAGTTTCGTTACAACTTAGATACATTTGGAGTGGTGATTTGAACAGGGGAGGATGAAATCTTGCAAAAGGCAATATATGCACAATCAGATTATAATACACAGACACGTAGACATATTTAGATATGTAAACACGCAAAAACACAAACAAAACAGGAAAACAAGACACCGACTGTTGAATGAAAATTAAGAGAGCTCGAACATGTAATTCTTTATATGCCCCTTGTTATTTATGTCTTAATGAAAAGTTTGAAATTCTTAGGTTTAAAGACAAGACCCATCTCTTAAATCAAAGGAATGAACTCACTGTTAATTGTAAACATAGCTCAAAATTTAACATATTATAAGTATAGTAATGTTTTTGCCGATAAGGCAATGTTACTGTAAGATAACTATGTTATTAATTATATTATCTGCTAATCCTCATATGTATATACATATATGTAGGTATATGTTTATTATGTTGTTTGTGTGTGCACATGTTTGTATACTTTTATAGATAGATGTATATATGTGTATGTGATTTTTTATAAATATATATAAGTATGTATATATATATGTATTTGCATGTACAGGTATGTGTGTATATGTATATATGTATGTGTTCATGTATACATATATGTATGTGTGGATGTGGGTATGTTTGCAGGTATGTATGTATTTATGAATATATTTGTACTTATGGTTATATATTTGTGTATATATATGTTTGTATGTGTTATGGTCCGGTTCCTTGTACCACGGTGATAGTCCAAGGTAGAACCAATAAAGAAGAACTCGAAGGCGGATATAGAATAACAGATATATTACAAACAGGAATATATACAAAGAAGTAGAAAGGGTTAGTACGAACAATCAGGATTAGTAGTAATTGTCTGAACGCGACTCTGTTTTGGACTGCCTCTGACTCGGCTCACTGACTTGCTCGCTCTGACTGACTGACGGACTTCTGACGGAACTCACTCCAGATTTCAGACTGAACTCTAGACTTCGGACGGAACTCCAGACTTCAGACGGAACTCTTTGCTTCCTCTTGAGGCGCAGTATTTATTACATATGGAATAGTCCATTATGTTATTATGGGTAAGGTCCCATAACACCGAAAATTTAGCGTAGCAGGGTTTTTTTAATATCTTTTCTTCATTGGATCTATTTCCAAAGGTTCAGTAAATCTTCTTTTTCTAGACGATTTTCTTGGTTCTGGCATTATTTTCGGTCTTGTTATATCGAATGTGTCGAAAATCGTGTCCAATACCTCTTCTTGAGGTGGACCGTTAACATCCTGTAACGGTCTCTTCCTTATTTGGTTTACGTGTCTTCTGTGTGAGAATTTTTTCCCTTGAACTATGTACATCATATTGCCAATACTTTTCTCAATTATCCCTTGTTCCCAGCAAGAGGTATTATTTTTGTATACCTTAAAAAAACTTTTTCCCCTGGGAGGAATTTTCTTTTTGGTGTGTAGGATTGTGTTACTTGTTTTGTTTTACTTGGTAGTAATTTATCGAACACTGATCTGATTTTCCTAGCAAACATGATATCTGCTGGTGATAATGTTGATGGTGTCGCATTATTTGGCGTTATTCTATATATCTGTAGAAAATGATGTAATGCTTTCTCCGTAGGCACATCGTACGCTTTTCGTAATGCTCTTCTGAGAGTATTCACGAATCTCTCCGCTTGTCCATTTGATCTTGGATGGTAAGGCGAGGCTTTTGTATGTTTTACTTGATAGATTTCGCAAAACTCTTGGAAATCTGCTGACGTGAATTGCGTTCCGTTATCTGTTACTAAACAGTCCACTACACCAAACCGAGCGAATAGCTCGTGGAGGAAATTTATGGTCGTTTCTGTAGTAGGATTTTTGCACCGAAACACCTCCGGCCATTTACTGTAGCTATCAACTATGATTAAATAGTAGAACCCGTCAACTGGTCCTGCATAATCGGCGTGTATTCTTGACCATGGACGATCAGTTTCAGGCCAAGGCTTAAGTATGATTGGCTCCTTGCACATTTCCACCATTTGAGAGATATCCTGATCCATATTCTTGCAATATACATAGCTTCGCATTAGCGACTTCATTCTATTTTTAACCGGGTTGGAAATCCTTTAGTATCTATTTTTGTAAAGTTTTGGGGATTACAACCCTTTCGTTGTAAAGTAGTACATTGTCGCATAGAGAAAATCTGTCCGAAATTTTCTCATTTTTTTCTGCTATTTTAGCTTGTTTCATTAATAAATTCGTCATTTTTGGCTTCATTTTTTATGTCTTGCAATGTGACTGGGAGGTTTCTGACCGTACAACATAGTACTGTTCTTATGTCTTCTTCATTTCTAAGGGCTGCAATTACCGTATCTTCCAATGACTCTGTCTTTGTTGGTATAAGTCTCGACAGACCATCCGCGTGCCCGATTCTTTTCGTTGGTAAATATTCCAATCTGAAATTATAGTTCAGAAGAATCGTTCCCCATCTAAGTAGTCTATTTGCCGTGTAAACCGGTAGATATTTTTTTGAACCAAAAATTTTTACTAACGGTTTGTGATCCGTCTGCAGAGTAAAGTGTCTACCATAGACGTATCTATGGAATCTTGTTACTGCGAAGATGATTGCTAGAGCTTCCTTCTCAATTTGTGAATAGTTTTTCTCTGCTGGTAGTAGGGTTCGAGAAGCATGTGCGATAGGTTTTATTGTCCCATCTGGCATTTTATGTAATATACACGCTCCGACACTGTAGGCGCTCGCATCACTTGCTACAATAATCTCTAGTTTAGGATCATAGTGTGCCAAAAATAAATCCGATGTTAATGTCTTGATTATTTTTACGAATGTTTCCTGGCATTGCTCTGTCCACTGCCAAACTTTTTCTTTCTTTAGCAGTTCGTTCACTGATGCTCGAAGTTTATGCATTTGAGGTATGAATTCCTGGTAGTAATTCACTAATCCAAGAAAACTTTGTAGTTCTGTTATGTCCTTAGGAAGTGGCATCTTTTTTTTTTATTGTTGTAGACCTTTCAGGGTCTGGACGTCTACCTTCTTGGTCTATTATATGGCCAAGATATTTAATTTCCTTCATGAAAAAATCACACTTATTTTCTTTCACTTTGAATCCGTAGCTTTGAATTCTCTTAAACACTTCTTGTACATGTTGCCAATGTTGTTCAACGCTTTCGCTATTAATCAATATGTCATCCAGATATGCTATTGTGTATTCTAGTCCTGCCAGCATCGTATCCATTGTCTGCTGGAAAATAGCCGGCGCTACTTTAATTCCAAATGGTAGTCTTTGGTATCTGTACAATCCCTTGTGTGTGTTTATGCATAGTAGTTTTGAACTTTCTTCATCGACTGGAATTTGCAGGTAGATCAATTTTTGAAAAATATTTTCCGCCATTTAATTTAGTGAATACTTCTTCAGGACTAGGTAGCGGATAGTGGTAGTCCTTTATTGCTGCGTTCAAACCTGTAGAAAAATCAGAACAAACTCGAATTTCTCCTGATTTCTTCTTAATGTAGACCGTTGGTGCGGCCCATTTGCTGTACTCTACTTTTTTCAATATGCCCGTATTTTCGAGTCTAGATAATTCTTGGTCAATCTTTTCTATTGACGCAAACATTACACTCCTTTTTTTCTTGAAAATAGGTTGAACGTTATCCTCTATTTTGATATTAGCTGCCATTTTCTTGCATCTTCCGAGACCTGACGAAAATACTTCGGGGAAACTCGTTTTTAGTTTTCCTTTTAATTTGTCTGCCTCGGTTGATAAGCTTTTTACATTCTGGCAGTAGGTGCTAATAGGTAGATCCCACAATTCGAATTTTTGCATCCAGTCTATTCCGAATATGTTTTCCGTATTTCTTAAGACGTACATTTTTAGTTTTTTCGTCATCCGGTTAAATGTTACGTTTGTGATTATTTCACTCTCGAATTTTATTTTTCTCCTCGTAACTGATCTCGCAGTTTTATCCGTTTTTAACATGACAGATTTGTTCAGTTTTCTCCATGTTTGTAGATTTATGATAGTTATGTCTGAGCCAGAATCCAGCTGTAACCTAACTTTTCTGTTTTGCATTTCAACTTTTACATATTTTCTTATATTAGTCTCATCTGTTTGGTCGGTCCTCGTAATTCTTATTCTGCTTTCTTTTCTATACCAACAGTGAGAACTTTTGTGATCAATTTTTTACATGATAGACAAGTTTTAGCACGATATGTACAGTCTTTAACCCAATGCCAAGACCCACAACGATAGCATGGACTTGGTGGTAGTTTCTTTTTATGTTGATTATAATTAGAAAATTTTGTTTTACCTGTTCTTGAGGCGGGAAAATCAGTTCGGTTTGTTTGTGAGGAGGGAAAATTTGTTTGTCTTCGTACTTTGCGTATGTATACTATGCCAGCTTGTTCTATGTCTTTAGAGTCTTTTTTTACGCTGACGCATTTCTGGCAGTCTTCGGTTAGTTTTTGAAGTGTTACATCTTGTTCATTTTCCAATTTAGTAAGCATTCTACGTCTCATTTCTGCGTCCTTGGCAGAAACCAGACCTTGGACGTAAATTAAGTATTTGAAGTTCTCAGCGCTGAGTTCCGATAATTTGAAGTCGTCACAATATTTGTTAACAATGGATGCGAAAGTTACGTAATCTTCGCTATCCTTTTTTGTAAGGTCCATGCATTTCCATCTTTTATGAAATAGTGAAGTATTATGGCTGAAAATTCCGTTAGCAATTTTATAGATTTTTGAACGTTAACTCGCTTGTTTTTCTGGGAAGGATATAATCAATGAATTTGGTATATTCGCCTGTGTCTAATTTTCTTAATAAAAGGCGTACTTTACGTGCGTCTGACCAATCTTTGCAGTCAAAATCATATAGATCTTCATACCTTCGGAAGTAATTTGCAAAAGTTTTATCTTCGTCGGATGCGTACTTGAAATCTTCGATATTACTCCAAATAGCGTCTTGAGAGAGAACTGATTCATTCTCGGGTTTTTGCTCCTTATTTGCCATTGCACGTATCAATAATTCTTGCATTTCCAGATGTTTTTGTTCGTACCTTTGTTGTTATTCAAACTGGATTTTGATAAGTTCCATAATGGTTGACTTAAGATCTTCCATGCTAACGTATTTTTTTTGCGTAAGCTGATATTCTGTAGCCTGTGTTCGCAAAAAACTTTCCTTTGTTGTCAGTGAAATTTGATATCAAGAAAAGAAAATTTTTTCCTTTTTTTTTTTTTTTTTTTTTTAAGAATTTAATCATCGTCCCCTGTTATGGATAGCAAAAAAAAAAAAGTCCTCCGAGTAGGGAGATTATTTTTTTTAAGGGTTTTCCAGATCGCCACTTGTTATATGTGACGTATAGCAGAAAAATAAGTCCTCCGTGTATAGAGTTCGTATTTCCTTTTTAGGGGTTTCTTCGTCGTCACTGTTATGCTGTGGTGAACAAAATTTTTTTTTCTTCCACCGAATGAGTTCGAATTACTCGTCGCCATTGTTATGGTCAGGTTCCTTGTACTACGGTGATAGTACAAGGTAGAACCAATAAAGAAGAACTCGAACACGGATATGGAATAACACAGATATATTACAAACAGGGATATATACAAAGAAGTAGAAAGAGTTGGTACGAACAATCAGGTTTAGTAGTAATTGTCTGAACGCGACTCTGTTTCGAACTGCCTCTGACTCGACTGACTCGCTCGCTCTGACTAACTGACAGAATCCTGACGGAACTCACTCCAGACTTCAGACAGAACTCTCTGCTTCCTCTTGAGGCGCAATATTTATTACATATGGAATAGTCCGTTATGTTATTATGGGTAAGGTCCCATAACAGTATGGATGGTTGTTATAGATGTGCTTGTTTATGTGCTTGTTTATTTTATGCGCTTCTATATGTATGAGTGTGTAAGCGTAAGTGCGTGTGCGTATATATATATGTGTGTGTGTCTGTATGTATATCTATGTATATATATATCTGTATATGTGTATATCTTAGTGTTTTTGAATGAATTATCTATACTAAATACAATCTGCATTTGTTTGATAGTGGTTTTAAAATTGTTTGTGTACAACAACAATTGTATTTTGTTACATTTTAATCTTGTATGAACTTTATATCCTTTACGGACAAAATTGTCAGTATTTATATATATATATATATATATATATATATATATATATATATATATAATTTTTATGTTACTGTGTGCATTTTGATATATTTATATTTATTTGTGTATGTGTATATATGCATCAGCGTATATGTATGTATGTGTATGTATATGCGTATGTATTTACATGTATATATATATATATATATATATATATATATATATATATATATATATATATATATATATGCACTTCCTATGTTGTGTAGGGTTTGTGTGTGTGCTTGTGGTTTGTCTATTGTGTTTGTTTTTTCCAGTATATGTATATATATTCGTTCTCTTTGGATACTTGTGTGTATGTATGCATGTGTGTATGTCTGTGTTGTCCGACTAGCGTATTCGGGCATTTTGTGTGTATGCTGTGTGTGGTGTTATGATCTGTTTAGTGTAGGTTTAAATTTGTCTATGAAATCTTTTTCTTCTATTTGTATGTAAGTCTGTTTGATATATTGCCATCATTTTGAATTTACCTTGATTACATTTGTAGATGTGTTGTGATACAAATAGTTTTCTGTTGTCTAATAATTTGATGTTGCTCTTTTGAAGGAAAACTCTGTTTAGTTTTGTGCACTTTAGTGCATAAATCGCATTTTTGGATTTGCAGTTTAAATTTTTATTTATTGTGAACGTCGTTGTGGGGCTTTCAAGTGTATGAGTTTCCTTCCATGATGATATAAAAAACCCACATCTTTTCTAGTTGCGTTTTGTGCCCCCCCTGTACTGTGTGTTGGCTAAATTTGGATGAAGTTAATATGTGTTTTAGGTTTTTTGATTGACGTCTGCTTTTAATTATTTTGGTTGTTTTAGTATATTTTCATTTTATCATTCTTGTTAAGTAAGTCTAGATTTCTTGTAATTTCTGTAAATAGTTCTGCATCGTTCTTGTTGCATGTTGAGATATACGCTACAGTTTATTCGATGTTACGTTTATTTAGATTTGTATTTGGTTTAAAGGTATTTTTTCTGCTAGTTCAAAAAATTTGTTTATTAGTGTTGACTTCATGCAAAAGATCACAGTTCCAACAGTGAAATTTGGTGGCAACATCGTGATTTGGGGATGTTTTTCTAGAAAAGGTACTGGTAACATATCAGTAATAGATGGTGGAATGAATGACGCCGTATTTCAAAATATTTTGGAAGCAAATTTAATGATTTCGGTTGAAAATCTTGAACTTCCTTCTGGTTGGATCTTCCAACAAGATAATAATCCAAAGCACACTGCAAAATCTACGAAGAAATGGTTTGCGAAAAATAATGTAAATATCCTGAAATGGCCAAGTCAGCCCCAGATTTAAACCCAAAAGAATCTGTGGTGTTATTTGAAAACCCAACCCAACCTAGAGCTCCAACAAACATCCCGGATCTGAAGACCATATGCGATGAAGAATGGAACAAAATACCGGCTAAAATTTGCAAATCTTTGAGAACTACAAGAAGTGGTTGGTTGCTGTAGAAGTGAATAATGGCTATTCTACAAAGTATTAAATGAAGATTATGTATTCTTTTTTGCATTGTACGAATTCTTTTTTCACCAATTAAAATAGAGAAATGGGATTTATTTCTATCAAATTAATTTTTTTTCTGTTTTCTGTGTATGTTTTGTTATTATGCATCTGGGTATAATTAATTGTATGAAAAGTATGTTTATTAATGCGTTGGAAATACAATAAATCAAACAAATTTATGTGTACGAATATTTGTTTCCCCTCACTGCACGCACACACACACACACACAGATATATATATATATACATACATACATATATATATATATATATATATATATATATATATATATATATATATATATATACATATATATATGTATATATATTCATTGATGCATGTTTCATTAAATAATATAGGCAAGTTTTGTCTATCTATTTTATGTGAATTATTTTCATTTCGTCTGATAAGCTCAATAACATTATCATTAAAAGACAAAAGAAAATTGATACATATTTTTTAATCCTATCTAAGCTTTCGGCTTACATAAGCCATTATCAAAGATGACAATTACATCACAATATATTAAACAATACACGGACAAAACAATTAATACATATATTTGTTGATATATATATATAGGTCTTGTTTGTTTTCTTTACATCTTCGGTTGGACTGAATTTGAGTCAGCCATTTTCTTGTAGTTGGACCTTCTTCTAGCAGGAATAAATAGCACGTGTTTCTAATTCAACAACACTCAAACCCACACGGTCCTCTACACTACCAATCCGGGTCAGGGTGGACCCATGGACAACATCAATTAAGAGGTGGTTCCACGTTCCTCAAAACTTCAAATCTCCTGATTAGAGGTCTTGCTGCCGGATGTAATTAATCGTCAATCCCAGGACTTTCAGAAAGGTTATGAGAGCAACGACGAAGTTTTAAAGAAAATGGAAGCAAAAAGAAAGCTTATAAAGGGACATTAATTTTTATTTTTTAATCTGATAGTTTTTATTACTTAAATGTTATTTTTACCGCATACACACTTTACGCGCTAATTTTTCTTCAATAAGATTTCTAGAACATTCAGGCCGGTAGACGAAAATAAATAAAGATACTGTTTAATAAATAAACGGGGTACCTCTCAAGTATGGTATCAATCAAGCAAAGTTTCTTTGAAATTGCTTTGTTTACGTTAGGATATGCAACTGAGCAGATATGAATGTTTCGAGAATCAGAGAAAGAGTTGCATTTATAAAGCTCTATTCAACTTCGCATGATCAGTGAGGCAGGCACTCTGCGACTAATTCAACATAAACAGATCAGATCTAACGACGTTTTTTCCTGCCACTGGGAACGTAGGTTCGAATCCTACTGGAGAGCGCACATTTCCTTTAATAATATTTTTCGAGTATTCAGACCGGTAGGCGAAAATAAATAAATATATTGTTTAATAATTGAGTGACTACTCAACATGTGAAATTTCTAGGGCTCATAATAAGAGAAAGGGGCTTGGAAAATCTGATACTCACAGGGCCGTTTGAAGGCAAGTGGGATAGAGGAAAACAACTTTGTGAGCTTGCACAAATAGATGGCGGAATACTGTTTAGTAGAAATAACAAAAAGACAAAATTTATTAAGAGCTACAGAGTAAAGGAAGCTGAGGAGAGCCATGATCGCCTACGTTCTGAGAGGACACGGTATATAAAGAGGAAGAATGTTAATGGTAATATTAGCCGTTTCCTTATTTTTACTCCTGTCGAAGTAGTAAGTCTGATCGGGTTCGATAAGGTCAAATTGGCGACCGATGTCAAAAATGATCGACAATCTGCTGTTAACTGGGGCAAAGAATGGTATGCTAATTTTAACTCCTCCAAAACGAAACTTCTCTCTGTTAATCATCCGACTACTTTTTGCATTCCACCAGCATGGCTGATGCTAAACTTCAGCAGAATGGCTCGTTGCTCTTTCTCAGGCTAACATTCTCTATTGACATGAAGTGGAAAGATTATATCCAATCATTTAATAGATCTACTGCTAAAAAAGTTGGCTCATTGTGTTGCGCTAGACAATTTTTCTTACCAGAATTATTACATATTTATAAGTCCGTCATTCGTCCATACTTCGAATGTTTTTGCTATATATGGTCTGGTGTGTGTGTGTGTGTGTTTGTGTATGTGTGTATGTGTGTATGTGTATGTATGTGTGTGTGTGTTCACAGTGACCTCGCTGGCATCCAAACCCTTAAGTTCTCCATCACTCAATATATCACGCAAGCAGTTGATTTTCCCACCCATTTCTCCAGTAACCCAAACGGACACGCTTCTCTTCTCGATCTCTTTATTTTTTTACCTCTATTCTTGACTCTTGTTGTACTACGCAGTTCTGCCCTCTTGGAAACTCTGATTATTCGGTAGTATCTGTAAAAATCTCTTTCAGCTCCCCAACAACCAAGAACATCATACCAAGAGGATATACTTCTGCTATCAACGGGCAGATTGGGACTCGTTCCGTGATTTCCTTCGTGAGGTCACATCAAAAATGCGCGTCTGAGGTCTCCTCTTAGGTAAAAACCGTCACCGATGCTTTCATTCCAGCAAGGAAATACCAAGTTAAACCGCCTTCATCTCCTTGGTTCTCGCCTGCATGCACGGCCGACATACTCCACAGAAATCAATTTTTCCGGCTGGACCAGAGCGACACGTATGATTGTGACAGACGTCTCTTTTCCTCTGCTCGTAACGAGTGCAAGCGTGTCCTCAATGAAGTGAAGTTACTGTTTGCTGATAGAATGAAACAACAGATAGTATCTCACAAGTTCTCTTCTAGAGATTAATGGCGGCTCTGCAGGAGTGTGTGGAACAACAGCAAATCCTCAATCCCTCCTTTATTCAACCAAGTCCTACTATCTACAGCAGGTGGAATGCTTTGATCGGAAATTCTCTTTCAACCCAACACTCGACTCATCTGGAATACCTATATCTGATTTCCCCACTAGAACTGAGGCTATAATGAGTGATATGCGCATAACCCCGTCATTGGTCTCGGACATCATTTCTAAAACTCCTATAAAGCAAGTGGAGCTGACTGGATACCAGCCGTCGTCCTAAAAATATGTGTCCCGGAGCTGGTTCTAGTTCTCTGCAAACACTACAACTATTGCCTCGCCGCTTCCGGCTTTTGAGCTTGTTGGAAGTCCTCATCTGTAGTTCCTGTTTTTAAGTACTCTGGACAGCACTCTAACTATCGCCTATTAATTTCTTACCACTTTTCAGCAAAGTATTCGAGGCTTTAATCAATGCTGAAATGGTTAAGCATCTTACCTTTCACGACCTACGCTCTAACAAACAATATGTATTCCTTTTTGCCTGATCTACCGCTGATGTGCTCACGTAATATGTATATCAAGCTTTTATATAGTAACAGCGAAACTCTAGCTGTGGCTCTAGATATCTCAGAGTCATTTAATAGGGTTTGGCATGCTGGTCTTCTACCTAAGCTTCAGGGCTACATTATTACAGGAGGATTGTTTGATTTAATCCAATCATTTCTATTAAATCATGAAATGAAGGTCGTTCAGAACAGGCTCGCTGCCATATCCTTTTCACACGAACTCGGTTATCCCCCGGGTCATACACTGTTTCTTATCATCATCAATGATCTTCCTGATGTCATAATTTTCCAAGTAGGCATTTATGCAGATGACACTACCATTTACTCCTGCTTCAATAGCAAATCCGTCAGAGTTAATCTGGCCTCTGCTCTTAAAAATGAACTCCAATCAGTGGTTAGGTGGGGTAGGAAATGGTTTGTAAATTTCAATGCCTCTCAGACTAAACTGTTTTCATTTAACCACCATAGAGAAACTTCCCTTCTTGCCATCAATATGACCGACTCAGCAGAGCGTCTCACTGCGCCTTCTTGGCTTAACGTTTTCGACTGATTTGAAGTGGAACAACTAAACAGCTGCATCTATTGCAAGGAAAGTAGATCCATTGTGTCATCCCAGAAGGTTTTCCTCGTCAGAGCCCATCTTGCACATTTACAAATCTACCACTCGTCCGTAGATTGAATACTGTTGCCATATCTGGTTTTGTGCACCTGCAGTTCATCCCAAGGTTCTTGACAAAATCCAAAGAAGGATCTGCAATGTAATCGACTTCAGTCATTTTCTCACAGGTTTGATGTGGCTTCCCTCGGTCTTTTCTACAAATATTTCCATGGCAACTGCTCTGATGAGCTTTTTTAACTCATGCCTAGCTTCCTGAATTCAAATGTGCTACTAGACTGACATTTAGGTCCTACCCTTTTACTGGCGAAATAACTATATGCACCCGCTAATCCTACTCCAACACTTTCTTTTCTCGCACTTCCCGCACGTGAAACTCCCTTCCGTTTACTTGCTTCCCTAATACTACAATTTTCAAAAGATTAAATACAACGGCAATCGCCATCTTCTGTTGTCTTGAACTCTGTTCATCCTTTACCCTTTCTTCAATACTCCTATACTAGGTCTTTTCTCTCTCTTTCACTCTCTGTAACCCCCTGCGTGCTAGTGCTTGGGGTGAAATGATTGAAATTATATATATATATATATATATATATATATATATATATATATATATATGTCTGATAAAATAAATTACATACATTATGCCTGTTGATTTTTCAAATTAAATAACAAATTAAAATTACAGATCCTTGAAGCAATCTACATTAAAAAATGAAGCCTACACTGAATAGAATCAGCTATGAATACAGTAATAATGTTCTAAAATGATTATAAAAGAAACAGTTTTTTACGTTTTAATGACATTTCAATATAGAAGAAAAAATCCGTAGTGAATAATTTTTTGACGTTTTAATGAACGCTAAGCATGACTGTCAACCGTTGCATTTAAAAGTACAAAGAAAAATTAGTAATGAATAGCAACACATAGTTTTGTCTTACTATTTGCATCCCTGAAGATGATCTCAGGAAGAGATAGAAACTAAGGAAATAAAAGCGATTTTCACAGTGAGAGTTCATTCTTTGCATTATTTGATTATAATATATGGAAGGTTATCTGTGAATATGAATGGATTATGCTAAAAATAAACAGACATAATGCCTGTAATCAGACATGCCTAAAAGGGAATGTGCGACCTAAATACACACACACACACACACACACACATATATATATGTATATATAAATAAAAAGAAAGAACAGTAAGATATATAATCCGGTGTTCTTATAGATATTTTTATTTTTACAAAATAGTGCTCAATGTAAATTTACAGAGCATTAATATTATAAATTAATTGATTTAAAATATGGTTTTTCATATATATATATATATATATATATATATATATATATATATATATATATATATATATATATCCAAAGGGCAATATATATATAGGCAAAAGGAAAGCGTGATAGGCTTTATCAAGGTAAAT
Organism: Acanthosepion lycidas; assembly: GCA_963932145.1. NCBI lineage: Eukaryota > Metazoa > Mollusca > Cephalopoda > Sepiida > Sepiidae > Acanthosepion > Acanthosepion lycidas. Next base: position 89,522,293 of record OZ010586.1, on the reverse strand, counting down.
GCAAGAATTTTATTTTACAAGTATTTATAGACACGCAAAAATGTCATTAGTTTTACAGAAATTTAAAATTTAAGAACGCCCATAAATCTACTTGAGGTAATTGAAAGTGAAGCTAGATTATGGGAGACGTTAAATGATATAATTTAATGTGTAATAAGCGAAAGTGAGTAAATGTTGTTATTGTTGTCGTTGTTTTTTTTTTATAATGTAATTATTATTTATACTATTTTAGTTTGAGAAATTAATATATGTATTATATATTTTAAATAATAGAATGCTTTGAATTTAACCGTTTTCTTTGAATTTTTAACGTTTTTGTATTCATGTGTGTTGTCTTGTGAAAAGATTATTTCTTTCAAGAAAGGCTATACTTAAAAAAAAAAAAATCGAAGATGTAAGTTAACATTCTGGGAAAAATCGATAGACGCACTCGAAGGAACATTCTGTCGAAGTAAACTATTTTTACTTATTATAGCATTCTTTAGATCAAAGTTGTGGCTGAACTTATTTCTGTGTGGCTAATGCGTTTGATAAATTTTTATGTATACTTTCCTTTAAGATTATGTCTATATATGAGATATGTTGGATGTGCGTACGTATGTGTGTGTGTGTGTGTGTGATTATGTATCCTTTCTGGCGGGCCATATGTAGTGAGTTCGATCCTCAGCGGATGCTCCTTAGCAATACAAAGACTAAAGCGGAAGTGTGCTTGTCTTCGATCTACACTGGGTGCTCCGTAATTTGGGCGTTATGTCATTTCTAAGTTACGCTTAGTAAATTCCTGTCGGCCTGTACACACACACACACAGAGAGAGATGTGGAGGCGGGAAGAGTGAGGAAGCATAATAAAATTTGTCCTTTTGTACGTGACTCCGTCACGAATTAGTTTCCTGTTATATATATATATATATATATATATATATATATATATGTTTGTGTGTGTGTGGATTCTTTCAGGTCAAATGTTATGACTGTATTTCGAGAATGGTGACTATAAGGCTCCTGATCGTTTTCAATTACGCCATTCATGAACAATTATAAGATGAATATCCGGGAAGAACATTTATCTAAAATTCCAAAATATGGGTGCAAATTATATTATTTCATGAATAAATCAATAAACTTAAACCCATCAAAAAAAAAAAAAAAAAAAGAAAAGAAAGAAAGAAAAAGGATTGGTGACAATCCTTTTCTTAAGGGAAATAAGTATGACATTACAATCATTAAGAGTAACACAGATTTGAAACGTGGGTGTACCCGGCATCAGATACACATTATATATATATATATATATATATATATATATATATATATATATATATATATATATATATATATATATATATATACAAAGAATGTTCCAATAACTTCACCGATTTGAAATGTGAATTAAGTTTAAGCGTTTAATGATTTTTTTCTTTTTCTTTCAGATTTAACAACTTAAATCTTTCGCAATTTCAACCAGGGAAAGATTAACAATCAAAGAACGTGTTAAAGTTTCAAGAGTGCAATTGAAAAAATTCTTCGTAAATTCAAACAAACTGAGTCGTTGGCAGATGTGAAAACACCATTGCGTACTCGTTTACGCTATTCGGCTGAAAACAGTGCTGCAGTGCACGTGAATGTGGCCGAAAATTCAGACACCGCTATTCGTCATCGCGCGCAGCAATTGAACCTCTCCACAACAACGTTACATCGTTTCCAATTGCACTCTCGGTTGGTCGATTATGTTGACCAAAAAAATCGCGAATTACGCGAAATGCATTTCTGTTTGAACGTCCATTTTCGTAAAATTAACGTGACTTTAACACGTTGTTCCTTTAAATCTAGCACTTTTTTTTTTTATTAACACCAGCACTAGATATGCGATGCAGGATATGTACGATATATTATACAGGAATCTATCAATGAGTGAAGCTAATTTGTATATCGTTAACTATTAAAAAATCACTTTTCAATTACTATGGTCAAACTGAAGAATGTTTTACCGCGCTAATCGGGTATTATGTATGCACTAATCGAATTTTGGTATATAAAATATTTAGCGCACTAATCGAATTCGCATTAATCCAGGGATGCCTGAAATTATATATATATATATATATATATATATATATATATATATATAAAATTTCATATATAACTAAAATTTCATATATAACTAAAATGTATCTGTAAAAGGACAATATGAATGAAGACAAATACAAAAATAATTTTCATGTCAAGAATGTGTAAAATTTCAGATATAACTAAACGTTGTCGACACAGAAAACAAAAATTTTGTTTTCCTTTTGTCTTTATCTGCATACGCACGCAAGCACACACGCACACACACACACGCACGCACACACACACACACATATATATATATGCAAACATTTCTCAGAATTAACCTCATATGGGTAATAAGCAGATGAAAATATATTCTAGAAAGAAAATATTAGCTTTCACAGTTAAATTTCTATTTACCTCTGTAATAATAAATACATTGAGTTCTTTTTGTGGATCAGTTTTAATATTTTATATTACTAAGATCCACTTGGATTATATAGCAACGGATTTGTTACCTTAATATATATATATATATATATATATATATATATATATATATATATATATATATATATATATATGAGGTGATTTGGGATTTTATCGTGTATTAATCCGGTAGGTCTCCATGAATATTTAAAAGAGACCTAAATGATCTACTGACGAACTTTTATAGCAGGTCGTCAGTGTTACTAGACATCTGATCGCTTCAGGCCGGGACCGAAACCCTATCGATTTGATATTAGTCGGAGATTCTAACCTCTTGGCCATCGGCATAGAGAAGACAAATTTTTGCGTATGTATTTTTTCAGAAACACACCAGTCACTCAGAGAACAGAATCGCTAGGAGAGTCTTGCGTTATCAGCAGTAATAGTGACTGTTTGCAAATTCGTTCCTTACTGTTCACAGTGCTCGACCGATTAAATTATTTTATTGGACCATTTCAATGTATGACGTAGATTCTTCGTGGATGGTAGATAATTGTCCGCGTATTGTATTATCACTGCAGCAAACTTCTCACTGTTATTTTCAAGACTTCACATGATGTTATAACTAAGACCAGTATTTAATCACGGACAGTAATTATGTTGATTTACCGCACCCAAATTATTCCAAAACAACTATGTCAATCAATGAAAAATTAACAAAATACCGGAAGATGATTCTGAGCGGTGTAAAAGCACGCCCAGTGATACGTCTTATTTTTTTCTCCTATATAGGGGGGACGCAGGTTCGAACTCTACCTAAGAGTGCATTTACCGAGACGACATTTACACAGTTTAAAAGCAGATACGTCTACTCGGATACCCACTAAATCCAACGTTTATTTGTTGCAATGCTCTATCTGTCGGTGTGCCTAGTGCCTTTTTTAAAGCCCTTTTTAGAGTGACCACGAACCTTTCGGCCTGGCCATTCGAACTAGGGTGGTACTGAGGCGTTGTAATGTGGTCCACCTGATATGACTTGCAGAAGTCTCTAAATTCACTTGATGTGAATTGAGTGCCATTATCTGTAACTACACAATCTACCACGCCAAAAACGGGCGAATAGCTCATGTAGAAATCCGATCGTGCAGTTTGTGGTTGGTCTTTTGCATTGTAGGACCTCAGGCCATTTTGAGTGGCTATCCACAACAATGAGGTAGTACATGTTGTCTATAGGCCCTGCAAAATAAACATGGTCTGTGTTTGGCCATGGTTTGCACGTCGTGGTTGGAGCTATTGCTGCAAGCGCGCATCCTTTGCATGATTCTATCATGTCTGCTATGTCCTTGTCCATGTTTGGCCAATAAACATAGCAGCGCATGAGGCTTTTCTTACGGTTCTTCCCCGGATGTCTCATGTGAAAATCCCTGAGGATTTTTCTTTGTAGGCTGTTTGGAATCACTACGCGGTCATTGTATAGTAGGACATCATCGCAGAGGGAGAAAACTTCAGGCACATTGGGGTCTTTGTTGCGAATTTTGCTTTTTATCGATTGAATGAATTCATCCTCTCGAGACTCCCTTTTTATGTCGGCCAAAGTAACTGGGAGCTCTCTTATGGTACTCGCGATCATGTTCTTGATTTTACAATTTGTCCTTAGAGTAGCAATGATGGAGTCTTCAAAGACTACTGTACTTTTTGGAATGATTCGCGATATACTGTCTGCATGACAAATATTTTTGGATGTTAGGAACTCTATCTTGAAATTATAGTTTAAGAGAATCGTTCCTCAACGAAGTAGTCGATTTGCAGTATAGACTGGCAGACTTTTTTTAGAACCAAAAATTGTAATTAGAGGTTTATGGTCCGTCTGCAGTATGAACCGTCTACCATGTAGATATATGTGAAACTTTGTCACAGCGAATATTAACCCTAGAGCTTCTTTCTCTATTTGGGAATATTGTTTCTCAGCTGGAAGTAGAGATCTTGATGCGTGAGCCACAGCTTTTCGCGAACCATTTGGCAGCTTATGCAGAATGCAAGCACCAATGCCGTACGAGCTTGCATCACTTGCGACTATGATGTCGAGACTAGGGTCGTAATGGGTGAGGGAGAGGTCTGAAGTAAGAGTTTTCTTGATCTTCTCGAATGGGTCTTGGCATTCCGGGGTCCATGACCATGGTTTGTCCTTTTTTAAGAGTTAGTTGAGAGGCCCGCTCAAATTTTGCATGTTCTTAATGAACCCTTGCTAAAAATTAGCTAGGCTGAAGAAAGCTTTGTAACGCTTGAACGTTATCTGGGGCCGGCATGTTTCTGATCGCGTTGGCTCTTTCTGGATCCGGCCGACGACCATCTTTATTTATGATGTGCCCTAAATATTTAATCTCTGGTAAGAAAAAGTCACACTTTGCCTCCTTAACCTTTAAACCGTATTCTTGTATCTTTTCGAATACTTCTATTATATGGTTCCGGTGCTCTGCCGTAGTTTTACTAGTAACCAGTATATCATCCAAATAGGCTGTTGCGTAGTCAAGGTCGCCCAGCATGGCGCCCATGACCTGCTGGAAAATTGCAGGCGCAACCTTAACTCCAAAAGCCAGTATTTGTACAACCCTCTATGGGTGTTTATGCAGAGCAATTTGGAACTTTCTTCTTCCACCTCTATCTGAAGGTATGCGTCCGAGAGGTCGATTTTAGAAAATTTTTTCCCACCATTGAGTTTATTGAAAATTTCTTCAGGGCTTAGGAGAGGATAGTGGTGATCTTGCAAGGCATCGTTTAACCCCGTGGAAAAATCTTCGCATACTCGTATTTGATTGGACTTAAACCGTAGGTGCTGCCCACTCACTGAAATCTGTTTTTGACAGAATACCTGCTTATTCGAGTCTATCTAACTCTTTATTGATTTGCACTAGAGCAGCGAAAGGGACATTCCGTTTCTTTTTGAATACCGGTTGTGCACCGTCCTTCACCTTGAACTTAGCTTTCATTTTAGTACATTTCCCAAGGCCGCCAGAAAAAAAACCTGGGGAAATTGTTTTTTATGTAATTCCAAAAATAGTTGTTGTTGTCTTTCTTCTGATTTTTGTTGCTGATCCAAATTTACTTTTAGCATTTGGGCAATTACTTTTTGAAAATCGTCCATATTTAGGCAGACAAACGACAGCGATTTTTCTTTGCTTTGAAAACCGTGTACCACGGGGAGGTACACAAAAACTATGGACAGACAATTAGTTAAACTAAACTAATTATGTGTTTAGCTTTTTTGCAATTCCGTGGTTCCGTTAATTTTAACGTAGTTGCATAAATTTTCACCACACTTATGTATTTTTTTTTTTAGAGGTACAAAAAGAGAAAACTCACCTCAGTGAATTTGAGGGGGAGAATAATTGTATGCACGAGTTCAACTCAGTTACATAAAAAAAATTCGATAGTTTTTTCGAAAACTTGAGTACAATGGTAGTACTTCTGCTCTTGTGTTGTCAGTTTGTTTTACGAACAAACTGTTTTTTTCCGTGTGTGGGTGTGTAAGAAATCGTTGTCGTATTGTTATTTGGACAGACTTTAATATTCCGTAGATGTCGAATCGCTAGTTCGTCACTGATGTTTGGTATCGGAATATATATTTTTTATATGTTGACGCTGGGTGTTGCGTTTAAATCGCTAATGTAGTAATACCAGCTTAATTTCTCGTTCAACACTGCTGTGGGAACGCGTGGAATTTCTGTGTATTTTTCGAGTACTCTGTCGCTATTGATATGGTGAGAACGAAATTCTCGAATCTTTGTGTCGCCACTGATGTGGGACTGGCAAGGTATTGCGGTTTTTCGACGTGAATGCGTTTGTCGAATTCTTCGTCGACACAGATGTGGAACTGGTAAGGTATTGAGGTTTCGCCGTGAGTGCGTTTCTCGAATCCCCGTCGCCACTGATGTGGGGCCAAAGTCGGGACCACAGAAGGAAAACACGTAACACGGATTAGATGTAAGAAAGATATATTAACAACAGGTTACAGAGATAGTGTAAGCGGAGTCCAATACTGGTAGTCGTACGCGGCTCTCTGTCTCTCTGTGTAGAGTGTTGTGTCGCATACTTAATATAGACCTGGAAGAGTCTATTGTGTAGGTAGTTCCGGTCTCACAATACAAGGCAAATGTAAAGATTTTATTTTCCACCAAATATTTATACACATCAGTAAGATGGCATCAGATTTTTAGAATTTTCAAATTTAAGAACGCTTATAAATTTACTTCGGGCAAACGCAAAGTCAATGTAAATTATGGGGGTGATATAAATTAATGTCTAGTAACAAACCCCTCCTCGCTCAAGCCAACATCAACATTTTTTAAAAGCGGTTAAATTCAAAACGATGCCGTACAGAAGGTACCGTTCGACTCATTGAAGGGATCCTTAGAACCTCACGCTTTAAAGCAATACTAAAAATTGTTCTCACAAGTACAACTCACTCATTACGAAGAGCTTCATTTATGTAAAATGTGTTTCAGCTTTAGTAGTTTTTTATTTGTTTCTTTTTTTTTTTTTTTGTTTGGCTTTTTCAAAAATGATGAGTGGAAAATGTCATGTAACCATTTTTAACCTTAGGTTTCTGGTTGACACCCGGAAAGAAATGTGTATATAACAGATATCAAAAAAGAAGAAGAAAGAAAGATTAAAAGAAAGAAAGAGGTAGAAAGAAAGAAAGAAAGAAAGAAGGAAGAAGAAAAGAAAAGTTATAAAATAAGGTTAGTCCTTGTAGTGTATCATTGTATGTACTAAAATAAATATCGAAGAGGAGCAAGGTGTGTATTTTCGTAAATTTGTTGTCTTGTAATTCGTGATTAGATATTTGAGGTTTCCGCCCACGATTTCATATAATACAAGTACGCTGAACGCATTCCAGAATACGCTTAAAATTCTTTCAGTGATGGCCAAAATATATTTATATACAAGTATGTAAATAAATCCGCCTGTCTTACAAGATCAAATCTCTCGCACGTAAATCACAACAATAACAATAATAATAATAATAATAATAACAACAACATTATACCTGGAAAACTTTTTTTGCAAGAAGTTCAAAAAAATAGCAATGACTATCGCTGCCTGTGTATTACGGAGAACTAAGTCAGCATAGATACTTGCAAGATGTGGCTGATGATCTTATGTATTTTGTTTTCGTCTGCTGAATATCTGACTGACAAACGAAACCATTACCCATTTCTTGCCTCAGGTGCCTCAGTTACCAGACTGCATGAGTTTAATCGTGCAACTAGGCTGGTATCTCTGTCCCACCCTTTCACTGTCGAAACAGTTAACTATGGCCGTCTCTTCTACTCCAATAGCTTCATGTCTCGCACCTCCAACCTGTGGAATTCTCTTCCTATTAATTGTTTCCCTGATAACTATAATCTTCAACTATTCAAATGTAATGTCAATCGACGTCTCCAGATGCCTTGATCTATTCCCTGTCCTTCTCTTCATCCTTTCCTCTATCACCCCTCTTTACTCTCCCACTCGCTGTAATCCCTTGCGTGCTAGTGGCATCCCACCCTGCTTAGGGTGAAGTGCTTAAAAAAACAAAACAAAACAAAAAACATTTAAAGGAACTTTTTTTTCCAATAATAATAATAATAATAATAATAATAATAATAATAATAATAATAATAATGCATGTGACTGGTGTACGCTTATCAGACGATGTTGTCATAATGGCTATTTTGGGCACCCTAGCATTATTTCCTTGCCGACTTCTCTCACAATAACAGCAACTGCAGCAGCAGCAACAACAACAGCAACAACAACAACAGCAATAATAATAATAATACTAAGAAGAAGAAGATGAAGCATTTGAACGAATTAAGTTGAATATAGACGAGTCAGATTAAAAATAGAAATGCCTCTTGTGCATTGAGAGGGAGGAAACTGTCAAAGAGAATGGAGGAAGTCAGTTCTTCTTTCATGTGGCATATCCAGTTTAGGACGTGAGCGGTCATAGCTCTCCATAACTTCCTTCCCTTTGTAGCGTTAAGCATTAACACCTTAATATCCCTCCCAGTCATTTTTCTCCCATTTGCATAAGCACCTTATATAAGTTACTCGCACTTACTTTCTGCTCCTCTTACCTTCGCTATGTCTTGTGAGTGTCAAATTCACCAAACCTCCATCCTAGTTACGTGTCCCAGAAATTTTAATAGTCTTTTTCTGATTCTAACTACAAGTGTCCTTTTAGTTTCCATCTTCCTTAAAACTTCCTCATTGCTTACATGCTCCGTCCATGGCATTCTCAATATCATTCTATAGGCGAACATTTCTATTACCTCGTCTTCTCATCCATTGTATGGAGGTTGTCCAGCATTCATTGCTATACAAAAGGATTGATGTTACATAACAGTTCAGCACTCTAAACTTCATCGTTATTCACATGATCGGTCCATGTTCTCAGTATCCTTCTGTAGAACCACATTTATGTCACTTCTTCATCTGTCCGGTAGTCACTGCCATATAGGAGGAGTAACAGGAGTAACAGGAGTAACTTCACTTTGAAGTTGCTTTCCCACAAAGCCTATGTAACAAGCTTATGCTTACTCTATCCAGTCTTTCCGAAACAGAAATAATTATGTAGAATTGGAATCAAAACAGCGATGGCAAGCAACCTGAATCCTTCATAAAAATTCAGGATTTGAAATTAGTAAATACTAAACACTTCAAGTAGTAGTAAGTTATAACAGATTAAGTCTCGGGAATATAAAAATTGAATATAAAATCGGTTGCACTAGAGGAAGTTTCTCCCAACGCAGCAATTCTTTCGGGGCACGAGCGATTATGGCTCTCCACCTCCTCCTGTCCTTTGTAGATCTCAATAAGTTTTGTTTTTTTGTTATTTCTCCCAGACCATGTTTTGCCATCCACTTGCTTACGCCCGTTAAGTATGTCACCCGTTGCTTTCCCTTGTCTCTCTTTCCGCCCTGTTAGTATCAAATTTTCCAAGCCCTCCTTTCTCATTAGGTATCCCAGAAATTTCAGTTTCCTCTTCCTAAAATTAAGTACAAGTTTCCTCTTTGTTTGCATCTTCCCCAAAGCCTCGTCGTTGCTCACGTGTTCTGTTCCTTGCTATAATTAGCATCCTTCTGTAGACCCACGCCTCTGTTGCCACGAGTCTCTTTTTCATCCTTGAGGAGACAGTCCAAAATTCGCTACCGTAATGGAGGACAGATATCACAGCGGTTCAGTACTCTTTTCTTTGTTACCAACAAAACCCTCCTGTCTCGTAACACTGCCTAGCTTTTGGAATGCGGCTTTGGCTATTCCAATACGTCTTCGGGTGTCAGCGTCGTACTTCCCGTCCTCTGTCAGAACAATTTCCAAATATTTAAATTTCCGCACCTGCTTGATTATAGGGTCCTCGACGTGTGAGTCGCGTTTCGGGATTGCTAGAAAGCCTAAACATTTACCTGAAAACTTGAATCATGTTCTTATATAGTTTCATCAGATTGAGACATTCATATGGATGTCATCCATGACGTAAAACTCGTTCGAAAATATCTGAACTGTCAGCTGTATACAACTTCTTTCTAAGATCAGTAATTAAGCATGGCTTTGAGAGACTGAAATATGTGAGTCTTGGCCAGGATCATCCTTCTTTGCATTTTGTGGACTGGCGCTACAGAATCACAAACCAAATAACAGAAACCACATGAATTTCATCAACAGCAGCAACTAAAATGAATATTACTCGAAGTGAAAATAATGAAAAAAAATCAAAATTTTGACGTTCCACACTACTTCGAATAAAAGGTTAGGAAGGAAACCCACACCAATATTTGAAAACGCGATAACAACTACTGGGCTTGAGAAAGCTATTTTTGCTGAAAAAATGTTTTAAAAGGAAGGTTTTATAAGTTTGGCTGCTCAGTCATTGAATACCAATAGGAAAATAGTTAAAACAAAATATTTTGGCCACAGCATTTCCATACGACTTAGGAAAAAATATTTTCCTATTATGCCCTCTTGTGCATCAGATAGAAGTGTCGACAGGATTAAATAATTTTCTTCAATGCAACCAATTCCCTCCTGCACGTTGTCTATAGGTATACCTCCCCCCACGTCGTTAATTAGTTCCAGAGGCTACGACTTTGGTCGAAAAACGACTTGAGTCGAAAAAAGACTGGAGTCGAAAAAGCCTGCAAATAAGAATTTTCCATTGACTATTACAATATTTATGATATGTATGTACAGTATTGTGGATAAATAATTAATTTCAATCTTATCTTACAGCGATATAGTCTTACGGTTAGCATTGGCACTTGCACTGGGACTTTTCTTTGGAGCCATGAGCAAAAACGTATTCTAAATCACAACTGAAGTGTAATTGAAAGAACATCGACGGCAGAGCACAAATGTAAACAAGCCTGAATTCAAATTCGGTGTTGGGGCAGAAAACAACGCACGAGTGCCAGCTCTCAGCAGAAATTTGAAATAAGAACATCTGCTGAACATACTTTATTATGCTAATTTGTTGTTTTTGATGATTTTATATATGTAGTGTAGATAATATTATTTTAAAATTAAATTTAATTATGATTTTATATGTGTTTATTGTAATTTTAGTATTTTGACGTTTCTAATATTTCTTAACGGCCGACGTAAACACGAGAAAAATGACCTAAGGCGTTTTATTTTCCCATATAATATTTCAGAAAAACCGACGTATCTTCGAAAATGACTTAACTCGAAACGACTTAAACCGAGGTATCACTATATTTGGTACAGCACCCTTGTTATTTTTCAAATAATTTTCTCAGAAACAATAATTTAAAAAAATCCCACCGGCATAAATATGCAAGGTAGCACTTCTGTTTGGTACACATAAACATCATTTCCTTTCAGGGTGTTACCAATCTTGTCACTTTAACTTTCGTGTTTCCATTGTGGTACTTATTCGGTCAATGATTTACACAATATCGTCAAGTTGGTTACTTGCTGCTTCTTTTGCCGTCAATATGTTTTTTTTAAAATCATTTCACCCCCCCCCCCAAGCAAGGCAATAAAGCCACTAAAACGCAAGAGGTTACTGACCATGAAAGAATAAGAGAAAAAGAATAAAAAAATATTAAGGGGAGAGAACAATAAAAGAACAAGAATTAAGAAGACAACTAATTACCATGAAAATATTTGTAAAAAACAAGTGACACGGAACGATGGTGAGAAAGTGACTGAAGTTAAGATGCCAGATCAGAACCAACATCATTGCAGATTCTTTTTTTTTTTTTGGATTTTATCAAGAATCTAAATACATAGCAGAAGTATCAGACCAGATCTGACAACAATATTCACTGTATGGATGACGGTAGACTATCTGTAAGATAGATTCTGGCGAGAAAGATTCTTTGGCATGATGCAGGGAACCAACAGCAGACCTAGCAATTGATTCAATATACTTTTCAACTTAAGGTCGGCACAAAATGCTATTCCTAATAAGACGCAATGAGTAAATCTCTTAGAGGTTAGCATCAGCCATGCTGATGGCAGGCAAAATGGTTTTCTAAGACGATCAAAAGAGAGGAGTTTCGTTTTGGAGACATTAAAATTAAAAAGCTATTGTTCTAGTTAACAATATATATAATTTTTGTGATCTGCTGCCACTTTGACCTATCAAACTTACTTGAAAGAGAATTAAATAGTGCTGTCATTAGCATAGATGCTGTGAATGTTACATTCTTCGCGTCTATTCTCTAGTTATCACATTCTCGTTGTTAGAGTTTTTTTGTTGTTTCTATGGCCTTTGAACTGAAAATCAAAGAAAGATAATAGCTGGAAAATATTTTGCGAATGAAACTGAAGATTGCTGAATACGAAAGCAATTGATAGAGCAGTGGGAAAATTGGAAAAGCCTTGTAAAAAAATGAACTAGAGATCTGAGGGACATTAAAAATCTACATAGAGAGCAGTATTATCAAAATCAGTTCGAATATTGGGAAGAGTGCTGGAATATTGCCGAAACTTACGATAATAATGTATTTTATTATTTGCCTCTGAATACTTTTGCCTTACGGCCATATTCCTCCACGATCATCAAAGCTTAAGCAACGTCAAGCCTGGTTGGTAACCGCTTGGCAATACCTAGATGGGTAACCCCTTGGAAATACCAGGTACTGTAAGCTTGATTAAGCGGATGGTGTAATCGCTCAGACAATAATAATAATAATAATAATAATAATAATAATAATAATAATAATAATAATAATAATACTTGTAAAATATGTATGTTTTTTTTTTAATTGGTCAGTGGAAAATGTCATGATGATATTTCTAACCTAAGGTCTCTGAGCGGGACCCGGAAAGAAATGTGTACACAGCAGAAATCAAAGGAAATAATAATAATAATAATAATAATAATAATAATAATAATAATAATAATAATAATAATATTATATCCTCATCTCAGAGAGAGTCAAAGTATTTACCTATAACACTCAAGATGTGGATACTAGTAAAAATATCAATATATAATAATAATAAATCGTTGTCTCAGAAAGAGTCAAAGTATTTTCCTATAACAAATCAAGATGGGATACTAATAAAAAAAACAATGTATAATCATGATAAATCCTCGACTATGAAAGAGTCGAAATATGTTCCTATAACAATCAAGATGGAGATATTTGTAAAAAATCAATGTATAATAAGAATAATAAATCCTCAACTATGAAAGAGTCGAAATATTTTCCTATAACAATTAAGATGTGGATACTATTAAAATATAATTGCATTATAATGAAAAATCCTTCTGTCACAAATACTCGAATCTTGTAAACCTTTTCATATGTCGTACATGGAAGCGTTTAATTTTGACCAGACTTAGTTGAAACAGAATTACAAATTTTTTTTCTGTTTGTTCAGTATATATACAATTGTGTCAATGAGAAAACATACCAGGGGGCTTGCGACGTTACAGACAAGCACATAATGTTAGCCGTTCAATGTCAAAGCTTGAATGGTGAAGCATATCTTCCAAAATCAAAATTGGAGAAGATAGAATTACCTTGGGAATTGGTGATTCCTGCCATATGAGCAAACGGTCTGTTTCTGTAAAAATACGATAGGAAAACATAATTATCCATTGCCAATGTGATAAGAACTGTGATACCCAAACTTTATCAAGGATAGAACTTTAAAAAATATGCATTTTATTGTACCTATACAGAGAGGCGATCTAGAAAATCTAACGGGATATTTGTTGTCGGCGGACTTAGTGAAATTATCTAATATACTGTAATTAATCGTGTATTGTTTGTATAATTCATAATACGCATCCCTACACTATTTACCTTATTCGGACTATTGTCCTCATCTTTATCGCCAAATTTATTACAACGTTTCGGCCGTTGTACGCTCCGGCCTTCTTCAGGTATTTGGAATGTCGAACTGAACCTTTTATTTCGCTCACTGGGGTAGACTGTTCTAGTTCCACGTGCCAGTGAACGAAATAAAGTGTTCAGTTCGACATTCCAACCACCTGGAGAAGGCCGGAGCGTACAACGGCCGAAACGTTGTAATAAATATGGCGACAAAGATGACAATAATCCGAATAATGTAAATAGTTAATATAATACCTCATCTCAGAAATATAGACAGACGCATCCCTACGTTTGGTATGTTTAGGGCCACATCTCGTCGAAACAGTGGTTCCTGTATGATTACTAAAGTTAATCAATGCTAATCCTGGTCAGCAGCTAGATGGATGACTGCTTGGGAATATCAGGTGCTATTAGCTTGCATGTGTGGAGAATTTGTCCAGCCTCTTTTGCAATGGATGACATATTTGAAATTTACTTGGGGTCTGGAGTGAACTTGAAACTCATGAAACATTCAAAGAATGGAACCTCACTGAGATTGCAATCGGTCATCGTGGCGGAAGAAAAGAGGCTTACGGCCGTATCACACTGAAACACCGGTTCTCCCACGATCATCAAAGTTTAGCACTATCGAGACTGGTCAATACCTAGATGGGAATTTTTTAATCTTAAAAAATTGTTATATAGGAATAAAGTGTCGCTGCCGAGACTTGAGTTGAACATAGATCACTAGTGAGCAAACACATGCGATTCTATTATTGAATCAAGTGGATCACGTGACCATAGAGGAAACGTATGAGTAGAAAGTAGCTTGGCGTCTAATTGTTCGCCATTTCTAGTCTATCCTCTATTACTATTCGGATCACCATTTCTACTATATCCTCTATGACTATGACTAGAGGGACCGCTATTCTCTACTCTATTCACTACACTATTTCTCTATTCGGATCACTATAAGGTGGTTACGTGTGGAGCGAGTATTATCGAGCAAGTGCTATTAGTGCAAGTGTTATTCGAAGGGGTCTGACGCCAGTATTGTTCAACGGCGTTACTATAGTTGTATCTGCGATTACAAAGTCTCTACTCCAGTGTTCGTTGACATCAAAAAAAAAAAATAAATAAATAAAAAAAAAATAAAAATAAAAATTAATTAAAAACATCAAAAATACTAGGGTCATTTATGGAATGCAGATTATTTTGAGTGGAAAACCTCAGTTTTTATTGAATATTTTTCCACAACTTTTCGGCTGCTTAATTCTTTATCCTTCTCCTGTGTCTCAGTTGCGCACTGGAACGATAAATCTTACTCTGAGCGGATATACGCATCATCTTATGTCATCGCAACGTTTCAACGAATCCACTAAACTTTGTCAGTGTCGTGCCACACTTCTGGAACGTCATTGCCTGTACTGTTATTTTCTTAGAGTGTATATTCTATTGCAGTGCTTGGTTGTTGCCTTTTTTATTCTAAAGTTCACCTCGAGAGCCACTTAAAATATTTATGAGGTAAATGAGTTATGTATGAGATGAATGAAGCAGGAGGTGATAGGAAGCTGAGATTATGGACATAACTTAATGTACTGGTTTGACACCGATTCAATGTTTCGTATAGTCGAAATGGATTTATGAAATTATATCGAATTTCGACAGAGGATGCCCGTATTCAGATCGCAACATTGTTATCGATAGGAAAAAACAATTTGAAAGTAAAGCTTAAAGCAAGAAATCAAACTACTTGTCTTTTATGACTGTTTCTCGTCATCTAACTTGCTCTCTACCGAATAATATATTCCCAAAAAGAGAAATATTGCTTTAAAAAGGCACTTTTTATAGCAGTGACATGTTTTTTTTTAATCATTTTATCCCAAACAAGGTAATAAAAGCCACTAGGATACAAGATGTTACTGAGAGGGAGAGAGAATAGGGTTCAACGAGACAAAAGATAACTATTGACATTCATTTAAATTTAAATATCTGTGAAGTGTACTAACCGTGGACGGAAAGTGCGACACTGAAATCCGAAGGCGCATTGGGATAGCCAAAGATGCTTTCCAAAAGCTAAGCAGAACATTAAGAGACAGAAAATGTATATCTGTCCTCCTGTATGGCAGAGAATGCTGGACAAAGATAAGGAAGAGACATCGGGCAACAAACCTGGTTCTACAGAAGAAAACCATGAACCTAACACGTGAGCAACGACTATGTTTTAGAGAAAGTGGAAACAAAAAGGAAACATATTAAACAACAGGAAGAAATAGTTGAAATTTCTGGGGCACATACCGAGGAAAGAGGACTTGGAAAATCTGATACTGACAGGACAGATTATGGGAAAGAGGATCAGAGGAAAGCAGCGCGAAACATACTTGATGAGCTTGGGAAAATGAATAGCGGAACAGGGCTTAGAAGAAAATTTATTAAGAGCTACAAAGGACAGGAAATTGTGGTGAGCCATGATCACATACATACTGAGGGGATACGGCATATAAAGAAGTTAACAGAAAAGTGGAAAGCTGGAAGAGAGTTTCCACAAGCGAGAAGGGCGGCAGTAGAAACTATTAGCACAGAAATTACGGTTACAACTAGCTATTTCAACAGAGAAATTATGAGACCAAACTGCTAATCTAGTACCGCGCTTAAATCCATGAAGTCATGGTACCAGGACAATTACTGTGAAAATATTCATAGGAGGCAAAGGGAATCAACGTTACGACGGTTGGAAAGTGATTGAAGCCGAGATGTTCGATTAGGACCGATGACATTGCCGACACATCTTTTAATTTTTCAATAATTTCTACACCCGTAGTTCTTAAACCGGGAGGAAAATTCCACCCGTGGGGAAATTTCAGGTTGTTAGGTGTGTGTGGGGGGGGGGGGTGAGAGTTGAAATGCTTTGAAGGAATTTTTCTTTTTTGAGATTTTTTTTGTGTGATTTTATAGCAAACAATTCAACAAACAACCAGAGGTTGTTTGACTTTTTTTGTTTGTTTTAACGGCGTAATCGACCTCTGTCAGTCTATCGCTGTTACCGTTTGGGATCAGATAGTTTACTGTGTAAGCTATATTTTCTTGCATTCGTACCTGCAAGTTTATATGTGTTCAACCTTTCCAAGTTTTGAGAGACGATTTTACATTATTGTTTTCTTTTCGTTTTCCTTGGAAGATTCGTACTTAGACTTGCGGTTTTTCTTTCTGATCCAGAAAAGAGAGCAGGTATCGCACTGTGTGCTCTGAAAACATTCGGGAATGGCTCCATGAAACCATGAAATCATTCCAATTGAAACAACAACTTGAAAATAGCCACACACAATTTAAAGACAAGGATCGTGCATTTTTCAAGCTTGAAGAAGCCAATTTGAAACGAGCAATATTTGATGCGACTGAAACCTTCCAAATCCAAACAGCTGCAATTGTGAAAGCGTCATACGAAGTTGCCTACGAGAAGAATAAAAAGGGACATACGATTGGGGTAACATTGGTAAAACCATGTTTGCTGACCTGTGCAAAGCTAGTCTTGGGAGATTATATTTAAGATGAAACAAATTTCAATGTCAAATGACACCATTCGTTCTTGTATTGACAATCTGGATGAGAGTATGAAACGGCCATTGATTTCGGAAGTTAAGAAGTCATCTTTCCTTGCAATCTAAATGAATGAGTCAACATACGTTGCAAATCTTTGTCAACTGTTGGTCTTTGTGTAGTATATCTACGAAGAGAAAATTGAGGAGGTTTTTCTATTTTGCCAACCGCTCGAAACAAGCGTCAAAACAGGAGATGTCATGCAACATTTGTACTCGTTTTGTGAAGAACATAACTTGAATTGGGATCGCTTGATTGCGGTGTGCACGGACGGAACACCTGCAATGTTGCGTTCAAGATCCGGATTAATTACCCTCAATCCAAGCAAAAGAGACAATTAACCTAATCTACTCACTGCTTGTTTCACAGAGAAACACTGGCATCAAAAACTCTTTCAAGATCCCATCGTGATGACTTGTAGATTGTGATTAAAGTGGTCAACTACATCAAAGGCCCCGCTCTGAACACAAGGCTGTTTCGACAATTCTGTCAAGATTTGGAAGCAAGACGTGATGCCTTACTTTTTCATAAGCAAGTCCGATGGCAGTCCAAGGGCAATATTCTTCGACGGGTGCTTGAACTGATCAATGAAGATGTGTTGTTCCTGGAGGAACAAAGAAAAACTATTATTTTGGAAGAGTTGAGAAATGATGACTTCCGCATTCAATTTGTTTACTTGGACGATGTTTTTGGGAAGCTTAATGAACTCAGCAAGAAACTTAAAGGAAATATCAACATTCTTATTCAGACAGAACAAAATCAAGGCATTTTGGGCAAAACTTGATCTCTGGAAAGGCCGAGTGGAAAGGGGCAATTTTGCGTCTTCTTTTAAGTTTCAGTGATTGTGTTGGAGATGATGTTATTCCTAAAGGAACTGCTGAATATATTCATTTTTTAAAGCATTTCTCCCCAAGCAAGGCGGGAGTGCCACTATGACGCAAGGGGTTACAGATAGTGAAAGTAAGAGTAACGAGAGGTGTTTGAGGAAGGGATAAAGAAAAGGACGGGTTTGAAAACCAAGACATCAGAAGATGTCGATTGACATTACATTTAAATTTTTGAAGATTATAGTTATCAGGGGATCAAGTAAGAGGAAGGAAGTTCCATAGTCGGGAAGTGTGACAGAAGATGTTAGGGTAGAAGAGGCGGTTGCATTTAACTGTTTAGACAGTAAATGATCACCTCACTTCTCTTTGGGATGAGTTTCAAAGATATTTTCCGATGATTGTTCCAAGAATGCTCAAACCGCGTTGATCAGAAATCCATTTCGATGTGAGGCTGGAACTGTTGAAGAGGCACTTCAGTATCATTTGCTTGAGCTCTACTACGACTCTTCTGCGAAGGATGAATACGATGCTGTGGAACTGAAGAGGTTAAGTCTGTCTGTTTCCGTTCTGTATCCAAAACTAGGCAGCAATGCACTGAAAATGTTAGCGCAGTTTTCGACAACTTATTTGCATGGGGCAGGATTCTCGGTGCTTGCCAATGTTAAAAGAAAATGAATGTTGAGTCCGATCTGAGATGTGCTCTAGGACGGACTCTCCCTGACATTGATTGCATAAACAAGTCCAAAATTTCCACTGACTAAGTCTTTTGCTAGCGTACTCCATTTTTTTCTGTCATTAAACCACTTGCTTTCTCTTCATTTTAGCAACATTTTTGGAGAGGGAGGAAATGACTTTGTTGGCTAATTAGAAGTGAGAACTACTGCTCTAGACGCATACAGTGGGGAAAATAAGTATTTCATCCCCTGTTAATTTTCTGAGTTTTCCAACTTACAAAAATTGGAACGGTCTATAATTTTCAGGGTGGGTCCATCTTGAAAGTGAGAGACAGAATATTTAAAAAATTCTAGAAAATCACATTATATTAATTTTTGAACATTTATTTGTTTTTTATTGAAAAAAATAAATATTTCAATAAAAAAGAAATAAATGTTCGAAAATTAATATTAGGTTGGTGCAAAAATAATGACGTAACAATATCGTTTTTTGACGTTAAAAAATACGTCAAAAACGACATTATTACGTCATTATTTTTGCACCAACCTAATATAATGTGATTTCCTCCAATTTTGTTTAGCTTTAAGAAATCATCTGTCGCTTTTCCAGTGTGCCATTAGATATCTGTGTCGTCATTTGTTACACTCCCCAGGCAGCTAAATTTCAATACTACCATACACTATAGCTTCTTCCAGCGTTTTTTTTTTTACTGCGTCTGCCAACGACACGGTGTTATCTGGGTATCATGTGTTTTTGAGATTGTGTCCATGAATAATAAATCATAATTGGAATTCTACTTCTCTTAGGATCGGCTCGTTGTAAAGATTAAATAAATCATGTGAAAAGGCACATCCTTGTCTTACGCCCGTTTCTATTTTTGAGTATATGCTCAGATCATTTTCTAACCGTTTAGAGGCAGTTTGGTACTGGTACATGTTCCGGGTCCGTTTGATATATTTCCCAAACGTCAAGCAAAATATCTTTATCGAAGAAACTTGAGCGCCATGTTGCGGATCTCACCTACCAAATGGTTGACTTTTCGACAAATCAAACCATATATATATATATATATATATATATATATATATATATATATATATATATATATATGTATATATATACTGGGTGTAACAGCAAAGATTTACAAATCGTGTACCAACATTGGATAATTGTTCATCCCACAAAATGTTTAGTGTCTAAAAAAAACAAACAACTAAACTAATTCAGTTTATTTTTTTCCAGATTTTCAGATAGGACGATTATCGTAAGAATCCCTAAAAAACACTTTGAGTTATTCAACTCTGAAGAGAATAGGTTAGAATCATTTTGTGTCAGACTCATTATATCTTCTCAACTGAGCAAAGGTGAGAGAAAAAATCATTCAGACATTCAGTAATTGTACCAGCATTCATACTCTGGCTTCCATATTTAAAGTCCATTAAAAAAAACTGTAAAAAAAATGGTGAATAAGTTTATGAAAGAGGGAACTGTAGCGAAGAAAATCGGTCACAACAGCAAAAAGGGTCATCATTTCAACTAAGAGATAAATACATCTTATTAAATTCTTATTGTTCAAAGTATAGTTGAATTGTGTTAGAAAAGCCTCGGAGAATTCCAGTAAGATATCTTTAATCATTTAGATACAACAGTTCAAAGCTTAATCCAAAAATCGGACAATTTCGCTGTTACACACACACTATATATATATATATATATATATATATATATATATATATATATATATGAAATAAATTTCTTCGATGGAAATATCTTGAGAGTACCGCTGTCGAAACCTATCAAAATATTAGGTTGGTGCAAAAATAATGACGTAATAATGTCGTTTTTGGACGTTAAAAAATACGTCAAAAAACGACATTATTACGTCATTATTTTTGCACCAACCTAATATAAATCGGCTCTCTGGATTTTTTCAAATTTCTCCGATCTTGGAAGAATTATTTCTTGCCAAAGCCAATATACATGACTAAAAAAAAGGTTAAAAATTTAAAAGAAAACCGTTAAAGTTATAACCTTCTATTATGTAAAATATATAAGACATAAATTTATCGAAAAGTAAAATCATATAAATATTAATTATATTATAAAAAAAATAAACAACATTTACTCACTTTTGTTTATAAGACATTAAATTACGTAACTTGGCATCTTTCATAATTTAAACTGATATTTCAGTTAGCCTGATGTATATTTATGACTGTTTTTAAATTTTAAATTTTCAAAAATAACGACATGTTTACATTTGTTTATAAATATTTTTTGCAAGATAAAATCCTTACATTTGACTTGATAAAGTCCATCGGAGGGCAAAACGCGCCGGCCAAGATTTCCTTTTGCCTTTACACACACACACAAACAGACACAGACACACACACACATATATATATATATATATATATATATATATATATATATATATATATATATATCAACATAACATAATATCATATTTGATCGTGAATATCTTTGTTTAAATCTCCGTATAAGCACTTTGGAGATGGCTCATGTGAACCAAAAACTTAGATCAAGGGAAAGCTTAATAAGAAAATATACATATGTTGAACAATTTTTGTCTTTATATTCCCTCAAAATTAAAGCAAATATATGAAGTTTAGAACGAATCATGATCAAACATAATAAACATCATTGTCTGTTATATTTAAGAATATGTGTTATATATATATATATATATATATATATATATATATATATATATATATATATATATATATATATATATAAAACAACGACTGCATGAAATATCAATTACCCTGTTGGATGAAAGTGATCTATGTTTAACTCAGAATAGTACTAAGATAAATGATGATTAATTTTATTTATTACAATATATGCAATATATCTAATATATATATATATATATATATATATATATATATATATATATATATATATATATAAGAGCCTAAAAACATTGCATTCATTGAATGGGTTGTCGTATTTAAGTCTATAAGCATTTATTTTATTCAATGATAGATATCTATTTGTCGTTTATATTTGAGTCTATGGGCATTTGATTGGTTCTGTAAAAGCTTGTAAATATTGATCGGTTATTTTAATCTGAGTATTTCCAGTCTTTGGGTATTGGTAAATATTAGTCGTTTATACTTGAGTCAATAAGCATTAAGTTGATTTTGAAAAAGGCAAAAGCCAGTCGTTCATATTTTCAAGCATTTACTGTGTTCGAGAAGAAGTGACTATTTATCATTGCTATATGAGTTTCACTGTATTTACTTGATTCAGGGAGATAGGTAAATAGTAGTCGCTTACATTTGAATTGATAAGAATTTACTTGGTTCTGATATAGGTAAATGATGCTCGCTTATATTTTCATCTGTAAGATTTTACATAGTTTGGGAACTGATCAATATTAGACTTATTTAAATCTTTAAGCACTTAATAACTTCGGAAATAAATACGAGTCTTTTATATTTGACTCTATAAGAATTTACGTGGTAGGTGGTTTCTTTTAGAGGTTGGGGTTCATACCATTCTGAAAGGGATTAAGGTAACCCTTAAATGACTTCGATTGATGGAGATCAGTTCGTTCCAGCTGAGGAACACGAAACATGTCCTGGATTGGATCTGTACACCAATAAGTTTCTAGACGTACATCTAGGAGTCAACCAGTGATTGTCAGAACGGAAAAAGACACTTAACAAATTACCTGGCTTCCTATATACTTCCCAAAATGTTTTATCGTAAATATCAAGTACGAAGCACTTGATTATTGGAAGATATTTGAGAGAGTTATCTTGGACTGAAATGTGGTGCACATATGATAAACCAAGTACGTTGAAGAGGGAGAATGCGACAAGGACCACTTAAGTGGGATATTTAGGATAAAATGTGACATAAAGTAAGTGAGGAAACTATAAAAATATTTCCAAAATTATATATATATATATATATATATATATATATATATATATATATATATATATATACACTCGCGAACAAAAGTTTAAGACCAATGCTTAAAGTTTTATCCATTTTAGAATATGTTTCTAATAAAACAATATAAATTAGTTTTACTGAGTCCGCTTTATGTAGAAATTATTTCTCTCTTAAATGATGAAAACGTTGTATATTTTTCTACAATTTAAAAAAGGTTATTACTGGATTGATTTAAATTATCCAAATTTGCCGGCAAAATAAGTTTCAAACCACATGGGTATTATGCAAATTATTTGCTAAATGGGTGGTCACATGGCTGGTCATTTACATTAGGTTGGTGCAGAAATAATATTGTTTTTTGACGTATTTTTTAAAGTCAAAAAACGATATTATTTTAGCACCAACCTAATACATTGTATAGTGTAATAAGTGAGCATTGTTATACAATTAATTTGCTATGGGAAAGTATCGTAGTCTTAGCCCAGTGACTAGATCAAAAATAGTGTTACTTCATCAACAAAACGTTTCCTTTATGAACGTAAGCAAGCAATTAAAGTGCAGTAAAACGACTTGTGTTCAGGCTTTGAAGCTTTACAAGGATACTGGATAATATAACGATAGGCAAAGATCGGGAGCCCCAAGAAAAAAATAGTGCAACTGGATAATGAATTCATAGGCTTTACTAAGGTGATCCCCCCCCACACACGTTTAATTTTTTTCATATTATAATTTTCTTCTTTTCTGGACATAAATTATGTAGAAATTCTCTGGATTTTCTGTATGTCGGAGCGCTTTTGCTTATACTTTTAGCCATTTTCAAGGATGATTTTATTTATTTATTTTTACTTTTAACTGAATGTATGCATTTTTTATGTATGTATCTAAAGTTACAGATACAATTTTGTCAGTTGTCTTTCATGAAACTTATATATATATATATATATATATATATATATATATATATATATAAAGAAATATAGTCTTAAGGTGTGCTATATTTATGGAATAAAGTGCTCAATATCAGAGATAGAGCGTGTGTAAATATAAAAGTGAACATAGAAGTCAACACTTAGAGGCGACAGTCTGTTTCAAACATGAAACAGACTGTCGCCTCTAAGTGTTGACTTCTATGTTCACTTTTATATATATATATATATATATATATATATATATATATATATATATATATATATATATGCATGTATTCAGTCTGTCCGGAATAATGACCTATGCAGAGTTGTACAAACTTATTCTCAGTCTAAATACTTCCCTTAAGACCTGATACACTTATCTCAGCGTACCCTCCCATTTATGAAAAATAATCTATGAACGCTTCTTTCAGCATTACTTTCATGTGCTTCGTCACGTTCAATTTAATCCTTAATCTCTGAAATCCCATTCCTTTCAATACTAGCTTTGGGAAAAACAGAAGTCTCAAAAGGAACAAATCTGGATATTAAGGGATACGGAAATACTAACGTGATAAAAAGAAAACTAGAAAGAAACCTGAACATGCGCATTCCCGCAATAAATGTGATGGTTACAGAGTCGGCCTGCTCATTCATTGACGTTTAAATGTGTTGCAACCTAGGGAAGGTTACCGAACAGAATAATCACATGAAGATTGGTAACGAACAATAATAGTTAGAACACGAACAACAAATATAAGATTCGCCAGCGGCGCATAGAAGTAGCCAACTGATAGAAGTGAGTCAAGTGAATTCCACAATGAATCTCCGACTGCAAGATAACTACCAACCACCGAGTAGGTGTGTACCGAGACGAGAGTCTGCCCTTCGATATAACCTCGTCTGGGGATCATTTTGCCCGGAGACAGAGAGTTTGACCAGCACAGCTGGAAACAAATCAACTGAAGGATATTTGCCAACCGCCCCACGCGGTCAGATGTGGCATAAGGCCGAATTTAACGTGGGGTATCCGAGGCCGTAGGCTCGGGCAAAAATTCCCCGTAGACCACGTAAAAAACGGGGTCGGGTAACTGTCTACCTCTCCAGATGTAACTCTCCGACATAGCCTCGTCTGGGTTTCTCTCTGCCCGAAGGCAGAGAGTTCGACTAGCTTATCTGGAGACGATCTCCAACTGAAGATCAGCATACAGTATTTACTACTGTATTTATGTGAATGGGGACATACCCATTATCGTCCGTAGGTATGCTACAACACTATGCCGATTAAGTAAACGTAGTCTCCAGATGAACTACAGTTCTTAGTTCCACCAGTTCAGACTTTTACAGCTACGATCCGCCATGCCACGCACGCAGAGTCGAAACATCCTCATCCCCTTCGTATTCCATTGGTAAGGAGGAAGTTCCACTCAGATAGATTCCTCCTAAGAACCGCTTCTTTGTGGAACGAACTCCCGAGATGATGTTCCCTGACCTCTACAATTTTAAGTTCATCAAGTCCGGGCCAACCGTTATCTATACTACATATCCTCATAATCTACACTTCCGCCTCTTAAATCTATGCAACAGCCTCATTCAGTAACCTTCTAACTTGTGTGGCTCTTGGGACTTGTATTGAGTGAACATTTAGTATAAAAAATACTGGTTATAAATCATTCTTCATCTCGTTGGTTGACTTGTCGCATACATATTAAGCACCACCACAACCTACGTGTGTTTACATCCACTATTTGCAAACATCGATAAATATTAATGCGAGCCATTTCTAATGCGTGGAGGAGTTCAGCACTTATATGTCAGACGCCATCTTTCCAGACCGCTGCACTGTTGCCATGTCGTATGAAGCAAAGTCGTTGACCAAAACATAACAAAATAGAAAGCCTTAATTTCAGAGAGAGTCGTGAATGTATGCCGATCAACATTGCTTAATTCCACCAGTTCAGACCGTCACAGCTAAGACTCAACATGTCATATTCTCTTCGTATACTTTTGTCAAGATTTAAGTTCCACTCAACAGAGCTTCTTCTCCAGGACTGTTCCAAAGAATACTATCCCCATAAGACCACAAGGCTGTAGGGAGAATATAATGTCATGAGGATACTTCTGGAACTGGGAATCTTGTTATGGGTAGAAAGAATCATAAAGAAAGAAGAATATAAGAATTGCTTTTGGTAGAAAATCTAAAGCAGTCAGCAGCCAAAATTAGTCTGGATCATTGTTTTGTCAGGCTGACATTGACTTGCAGCATACGTTACTTCTGATGAAGAACTACCTCCAGAAAGACAAAGGAAATGCTATTAATCGACCTGCACAAAACCATGATTTAAATTCAATAGTAAATCTGTGGGGTTAAAACCAAGGCCCATGTCAGAAGACAGACCATCAAATTTGAAGGAGTCTGAAGACTTGTTCAAGTTGAAGAGACTAGAATTCCACAAGAGATGTACCTAAAACTTGTTGAAAACTATACCAAATGGTTACAGACTTTTATTCAGCACAAAAAAACAAAAACAACAACAAAAAAAAAACATACAAAACTGACTATTAACATCAGGGGTGTGGTAAGAAGATAATAATTTTGATCTTGATGTTTTATGAGATTTGTAAAATAATTTTGTTTCTCTGTGCAAATTAAAATAATATAATTTTCCTAAATAAAACTTGTATTAAAAAAATACACCTGAAGAAAACTAGTGGAGGGCACAAAAGTCGAAACGTTGTGATAACAACAACAAAGATGAGGAGAATGCTCCGAGATTAAATAGTGTAAATAATGATAACACTTCATCCCAGAAATTTAGACAAAAATGAAACATTCAGGCAAGAGGCAAATAATATCGTCCACATCAAAATTATTAATTATACTAGCCTAGAAGTCGCATTTCGGGCGGACTTTAGACTAAGACTAACTCTTGCGAAGGGCTTTTAGGCTTTAAGCCTTTTACCTTCTTCATCCTATGTACGTAAAAGAATTTAGAAATAATAAAATTATTGTATCTTTATTCGACACCTTAATTCGACATAATCCTTCTTCGTATATGCAACAGATCTCCGTAGTTTCTTTACATTTATTTTGCGCACATTCTTTTTAAAAATTTACATGCTTTATGATGCCTTTACATTAAATCACTCTTAAAAGACATTAGGGAACCCGAAACAGATAATATTTCGAATACGTCACAGTACGGCTGCTAGAAAAAGAAAAAAGTTAGTTACGGTTTAATTAGACGATATCAATTGCAATTGCGATGAAAAGCGAAATTAAAGTTTAAACTTTAATAAAGAATTGTGTTTTTAAAGCTTTTACTCATTTCGATATTTAAATTTAACTTTAAATGAGTTATTTATTTAAATTTTAATCACGTGTTACGCCAGGTTCGTCGTTATCGAAAAACGGACGAACGGATGTACGTACGTACACTGCACTCTTTATGTATAGATTATAAATTATATCATTAATTAATTCTTAATTATATTATTAGAATTATTAATTATATAGTATCAGGATAGTTTTTACACGGTTATATACGTGGAATAATCTTTCGAGTAAAGTTTTGTTAAAACGAAAATACATTTGATACGCCCTAATATTTAATAAAAATATGGGGAATCAAACGTAGTTCTGCGATATAATTTTCTGAATAAAGCGCTGTAAATAATGAAAACACTTTTTCATATACCCTAATATATATATATATATATATATATATATATATATATATATATATATATATATATATATATGAGGATGTGCAGGCAGTGTAGTGGATAGCGGCTGGGAATGAGAATTCCAGTTCCAATTCCAATCGACCACGTTATATTCAGTTACACGCAAATACCATTGGTCAATTTATGAATCCGTCTCTTTACCCCAGCTATGGGTTAAATAGTAAGTATCTTAAAATATAATTGTTATCCTTAAAACATAGTAAATTTCATATTCACTCCCTCACAAAGAACACTTATTTTTAAAATCCAAAATAGCTTTTTTCTTTTATCATTTCACCCCAAGCACGGCGGGAATGCCACTAGCACACAAGGGGTTACAGACGGAGGCGGTGAGAGAAGAGACTGGGTATAGAGGGTACCGAGGAAACGATAAAAGCTGAACGGGATTCATTTAAATAGAAGATAGCGATTGACGTTGCATTTAAATTTTTAAAGATTGTACTTATCAAGGAAGCAAGGAAATGGAAGGGAGGCGGAAAAGTGCGTGAAACGAAACTGCTGGAGTTGAAGTGTCGGTTACATTTAGCCGTTTCAATAGTAAAAGGCTGGGACCTAGACGCCAATCTAGTAGCACGCTTAAATTCACGTAGTCCTGACCCCAGAGTAAAAAGCTCGTGAGAGTATGTAGACAAGAAAATAATTGTAGAGTATACAGAAGGAAGCCACATTAAATTGATGAGGAAGGGTCTAAAGTCGGCGTCGATTAAATTGAAGATCCTTCCTTGGATGATTAGCAAGGGCACATTAGATATGGCAACAGTATTTAATGCATGGATGATTGGTAGATTTGTAAATGTGCAAGATGGATTCTGACGAGAAAAACCTTCTGGCACGACACAGTGATTCAACTATCCTTACACTAGATGCAGCTACTGATTCGATGTAGTCGTTCCATTTCGTCAATTGAAAACATGAGGCCAAGAAGGCGCAGTCTGTTGCTCTTCATGAGTCTAACATTTGTCATGCTGATAGTGAGCAGGAAAGTTTATCTATTGTGGTTAAATGAGAGCAGTTTCGTTTTGGAGACATTAAAATTTACGAGTCATTTCCTGCCCTAGTTAACTACCGATTGGATATTCTTTTCAAAGTCAGCGGCCAGGTTAACTTTGTCAACTCTGACGGATTTGCTATTGAGACAAATGGTAGTATCATCAGAAGAAATGCCTACTTGGGAACTAATGATATCAGGAAAATTATTGTTGAAAGATCCTGAAAGCGAGCCCGTTCAAAACGACCTTCATTTCACAATTTGATAGGAACGACTAGATTAAATCAAACAGTCGTCCAGTAATACCGTAGCCCTTGACCTTACGTAGATCAGCGTGTCAAATCCTGTCAAATACCATCGAGATATATAGAGCCACAGCTCAAGCTTCGCCGTTATTATCAAGAGCTTGCCATACATATTCATTAATGGCCGTTGACACAGGAGTGATAGACCTGGCAAAACGGAAGACATATTTTTGTCAGAGTAGATCGTGAGAGGTAAGATGTTTCACCACTTCAGATTTGAATAAAACCTCGAATACTTTACCAAAAAGCGCTAGGAGACTAATAGGGCGATAATTCGAGGGATCAAAACGGTCTCCAGGGTTCTTAAAAACAAGAAATACAGAGGAGGATTTCCAACAAGCAGGAAGCAGCGAGGCAATATTTGTAGAGTTTGGAGAGAACTAAAGCCAACTCGGGAGCACATTTCTTTAGGTCGACGGCTGAGATCCCGTCACTACCGCTTACCTTATGGGAGTCTAATTTAGAAATAATGTCTGAAATCTGTGTTGTGGGTTATACGCATATCACTCAGTAGCGCCTCTGTTCTAGGAGTGAAATCAGGTGTGGGCAATCCAACTGAGACTAGTGTTGAGTTGGAAGAGAATTTCTGGGCAACGCATTCAACCTTATCTGTTGTAGATATCAGGGCTTTGAATTGATTTAATAGAAGAGGGATTGAGGATTTTTTTTGTTCTTCAGTACGCTCTAAAACCGAATTTGTGAGATGCTGTAAACAGTAACTTTGTTTCTTTGGGGATAGGCTCCCACTCGTTACGGTCAGAGAAAAAGAGACGTTTATTGCAATCAGACGTGTCGCTTTGTACAGCCGGAAAAAGTGATTCCTGTGGGCTGTTGCAGCCTCGCATGCAGGTGAGAACCAAGGATATGAATGCGGTTTAACTTGTATTTTTCTTGCTGGAATGAAAGCATAGATACCGGCTTTCACCCAGGAGACCTCGCATTTATGATTAAAAACTGCAAGGACGTCACAAAGGAAGTCACAGAACGAGTTCTAATCCGCACTTTGATAACAGAAAGATGTTGGTAGGAAAAAGATGTTTATAAATGATCAGAGCTGCCAAGAGGGCAGATCTGCAAAGTCCGGGATAAAGGTAAAAAAGAAATCTAGAAGAGAAGCGTGTCCATTAAGGTTACTGGGGAAGCGTGAGAGATTGAGTGATTGAGAGTCAGCGAGATCAGTGATAGTGTTTAAGCCACCTGGCATGGTGGGCGTTAAAGTCATCAAACAGAAATATATTTAAAGACGGGTGCAAGGAGATGGCCGTGTCCATATTATCAGAAATACTAACTGGCACGCAACAGCCATAAAAGGAAGGGGAACGGTAGAGAAAGAGGAGAAACAGACAGAGACACATATAAGAGTGGTGTGGAGATTCAAGAGGGAGTTCCCAAGCCAGCAGGACACAAACTCCCAGGCCATGCATGTGGCTATTAGAGTCCTTTCTAAGGAGAAGATGGCCATAAATGGAGAAATCAGAGGAGGGGATTAAAGAGTTAAGATTAGTTTCACAGAGATTTAGGATGTCCGGATACTTTTCGAAGAGGGACGATTTCCACACTGCTGAATTTTCTACGAATACCACGAATGCTGGAGAAAGAAAGATTCAAGTGTTTACGTGATTTTTGTTGACCTGGAAAGTCCTAAGATAATAAGTAGTAGCAGTCGGTCGTCTAATAGTGTGGCCTCAGGGTTGCCTACCGGAGATGCTTCCAGGGACACCCTTCCATGAGCCAAATGGCTCTACAAGAACCTTGATATTATGCTCTGTTGATCAGAGCAGCCTCTCAAGACGCTACCCAAGAGTTCTACTACTAGTTGGGAATAGCGACCGGAAAACCACCAAATCGGTACCCTAAATACGAAAAAAACGTTGCCACCATCCACATAAATTCATGACAGCACTATTATTAAGGTCCGAGAAAAAGAAAGGAACTGAGAATCTCTTCCTAAACAGGAGACAAGGGATCAGCCTCTGCTACTGTTCAAGAGAAAGGTGAAGAGTATGGACCGAGCAATAGGAGAACCTATCTACTCCTATTAAAAAAATACAAGAAAAAAAGAAAAGAAAAAACAAACAAGTAAAAAAAAAATCGACAAAAACCACAAACAAAACAGCCCTGGTTCTGATTTCCATTTTAAGTTATTTCGAGGAATGAACATTCAGATAACTTATTTAGAGAATCAATCAGACGCCATAGAACTTTTGACGAAGAAATGCTTAACTGACATTCTTGTATATTTGGAGAGAGAGGTGGTAATAGGAATTGGTTAACAGAATTTATAAACTTCACACTGTTCTTTGTAAGATAACTGGTCAGTATGTTTATATGTAAATTAGCTGAGAGGGCAGCAGTGATCTTGAGACTTTATGGACAGTGTAGACTGATATCGTTTCAATGGTACGTGATAAAATTACGGCAAATTTGAAGTGAATTTTTCTGATATCCATGGCCAAAAGCATACAACTATCTCTCACTTGGTCCGGAAGGTGATGCTCGGGGGTCGGAGTGAAGGACTGCTTTACATAATCAACCTACTTTTCATTCGGCTTCTATCAAAGTAATTCGAGTTCTTCCCAGATACCAAGAACAACCAGTCAACCACAAACGATTGGCACTTAAGATGACAGAGAAACGTTCGGTTAGCAATGTCGATTTTACTGTTTTTAAACACACTTCTCCATGATTTTCTCTCATTCATTCATATCTGCTCAATGCGTATCCAAATGTAAACAAATGACGTCATACATTATAAAATGGACAAAGTCCGACAATTATTTAAGACATTATTTTTATGTTTACATGTTCTTTTTATAGATCCAAATATTTAAGTAAATGCTCTGTTTATAATAAACAGTATTAACAACATTTACCGGCCTGAATGTCCGAGAAATTTTCATAGAAAATATGCGTTCTCCGACAGGAATCGAACATGTATCCTATACGGAACCGTCATATAGCCTGACGTGCCTTAACCGATTGAGCCACAGAGGAGCTTTCGGTTAGCAAAGTCGATTTTACTGTTTTTAAACACAATTCTCCCTGATTTTCATATACATATAATTCTCCCCGACTGCCGCTAGATATGGGGTAACAGAAGGACAGGCTAGGATGTATAGCTCTTGGTAGGCAACCAGTCTAGTTCTGTATTTAAAACTCGTTGGGCGTCGGGCTAGAAACTGCATTCCGTAAAATCCCTCTTGCCACGAAAACCACAACAGTAACACCTAATGTAGTGTGGCTGCGGCATATATTCTACAGTAAAACTAAGGAAAGTATTAAAGAGGAACATTTTGTTAAAAAAAGGAAAAACTGTGGAGAAGCTATGCATTAGGTTGGTGCATAATTATCAGGCGTTTTTCAATAATAGTTATTATGAAAAAAGAAACATAACAATTCAACAATAACATTTTTAAATGAGAATGATTATCGACACGTATTTTTATAACCTGGAAAGAAAGTATTTTTTATTAAAAACTAAACAAAACAGCAATTTTTATTAACAAATAACTCGCTTGCAATAACGCCTGATAATTATGCACCAGCACAATAAATTATATTATAAGCTAATGAATTCTGTACATTTTTCTCATAGATGGGGAGAAGTCTCCTCCACTGTATTCTTTTCCACAAAGTAACAGCTATCGAGGACAAAAGAAAAAAAAAACTAAGTAGAATTTCCTGCTTATATTTTGAAGACGGAGGAAATGTAGGGGATTCGAATGTTAGATGGCGCTTCCTATCTATAAATGTCTGAACTTTTGGAACTAAAGATTGGAGCTGATCTGAACATTTGCCATGGAAATGGCGAGGGAATAACGATAGGCTTGGAACGTTGAGTCTATAGGAAAGAGGCAGAACAGTGAAAATAAGTCAACGCGTTAAAATATTTTGAACTCCATCAACGCTGAAAAGTGAAGGCTCATCAGAGTCAGCCCAGATATTGCAGCGATACTAAAATTTTAGTTTTCAAATTTACTTTCAAGTTTTAACCTGAGGAATACTGGAATGAATCCTTTAATAGATGGCAGGTTGATATATACTCACCAGTGATTGACCAGCAGTTTGTATTTATACTACCGCCCATTTCGAATTTATGACGTATTAGCTAAAAATATATGTGAAGGTGCGCGATGTGAGGTTTTGTAATAAAACTGTAATCATTACTAACATTCTGTTCGTGATAAGAGTTTCTTTTTAATCATTTCATCGCGAAGGCGGCGGTAAAAACCACTAAGACGCAAAGAGTTAGTGAGAATAAAAGAAATACAGAGGACAATAAAAGAACCGGTTAAATTGAGATAGACGATAACGATTAGTATTGCATTTAAATTTTTGAAGAGTTTACATGACAGGAAAGAAGGAGACCGGAAGAGAATTTCACAAACGAGAAGGGCGGGAGAAGAAAGCATTAGAATAGAGTTAAAGATCGCACATAGCGCACTTCGAATCTATGATATCCCCAAATCTATGATACCCTCGAAATTATAATCCCCCATTGTACTACATCTCAATGTTAATAAGGAATTATTCATATAAAATACAAATTTTATTGTAACCTAATTATGTACAATAATGGATTATATGCAATATAGGCGAACAATTCAATTAAATAAATTGAAAATAAATACAATGTATCTAAATACAAATTAAAGATATGTCATGATAGATCATTCCATCTTAAATCAATAGCGGTAATTTTCAAGGAAAAATTCGATTCGGAACGAGGCGCGGCAAGACGACCGCTCCCAAACGAAACATACTAAGCTTAAATATGACATCAGATTGTATTCATGTGCTTGAATGTGTGCAAGTTCAGACCCCAAATACATGAGAGAGAAAAAAAAAAAAGAAAGAAATTCAAGGAAATATTTCACTAAGTCAGGCCGAAAACAAATTTGACGATCCTAAAAGAATTATAGATTGTAAAGTGGATCTTAGTGTACAGCGAGTAAGATATCATTATCTAATCAGTTTACACTGGTTCTGTCCGAGGGCAGGGGCAAGGATCTTGTCCCCCCTCCAATTCTATGATACGTCCCCACCAATCTATAATACGCCCCCCTATATAAAATGCAAATGTTATTGTAACCTAATTATGTACAATAATGGATCATATGCAATATACGTGAACAATTCAATTAGATCTAAATACAAATTAGAGACATGTCATAATAGATAATTCCATCTTAAATAAATCAACAATGTTTTTCGGCAATTTTTGACATCAACTTGAGATTAACGAATTTCAGACTGAATTTTTTTGTCATTTCATCTCAAGCAATAATACTCATTAAGATGCAAGCGATTAGTGAGATTAAAAAATGAAGACAGAAGATGGTGAGTACATTTAAATTTTTGAAGATCGTAGTTGACAGGAAAGAAAGAAACCGGAAGAGAGTTCAACAAACGAGAAAGGCAGGATTACAAAGCATTAAATTAAGAGTTCAAGATCGATGCAAGGGTCACATTCCACACTCCGAATCTATGATACATCCGGAACTAGGATATGGGGTTCCTTAAAGTCTGATTCCGCTCTGTACTCCTGGCGTCTGCGCCTGAACTCTGAAATTTGTTCTCCTCCATCAATAGGAGTAGATAGGTTTGCCTATCACCCGGTTTATACTCCTCCACGGTCCTTTAAACAGGAGTAAAGGTTTATTCCTTCTTTTCTATTTAGGATTGGCTTTCCAGTTCCTTCTGAAGTCTACTTCAACTCTATACCTTTAACGCTTGTCCTTTCTTACGCTAATACAACTCCACGCAGTAACCCTCTACCCTGAATGTCTCTTGGGCCTTGTATTGAGTGAACATTATAAAAAAATGACATCTTGTGACAAAGGTTGAAAAGTAATATCTTTTTAATCATTTCACCACCAAGCAAGTGGTAGGACGGAATGGGTTACAGGGAATGCTAGAAACCGAGAAGACAATAAAAGAACGGAATTCAAGGAGACAGAAGATGACCATTTATAGTGCATTTAAATTTTTGAAGATCTTATTTGATAGGAAAGAAGGAAACCAGAAGAGAGTTCCACGAATGAGAAGTTCCGGAGAAGAAACTATTAGCATAGAAGTTACGGTTAAAATCAGAAATTTTAGCAGTGATATGATGAGACCTAGCTGCCCGTATAGGTACTGATCTTAAATCTGTGGAATCGAGCTACCAAAGAGTAAAGCTAATCAAGACAATTACTGTGAAAATATGGATAGAAAAGACACAAGGAAGCTACGTTACGGCGGTGTTTTTACGTGGCAAAAAGAGGGTAAAAATGGAAAGAAAATCAAGAAAAAAAAAGAAACCTATTAAAAAATTTGCAAAAATAAATGAAAATAGCCGATTGAATTTTCCAAAAGAAGAGAGAAACAGACGACAGCCAAACTACGTCTCCCTATTTAAATCTTAACAATCTCGCCACTGTTTGCTTTATCCAGTCACGATGGCCGGTTGAGGTTTCAAGCTTTGAACGTCTATTAGGAATCAAGTAAAAACCCCAGCTCAAGTAGAGCTTGCTGAAGAAGATGAGAAAAGAGTCGGCTCCTTTTATCGTTCCAGGAGGTATCTAATTCCTTATCATTTTTATTCTTTGCACGAGTCAGAGCCCAAAACGGGGCATTTCTGCTATCTCTGGGCTAGAGTAACTTATTTTTCAGCCTTGATAGCGTTAAAAATCATTTCCGTGGTCTTGTAGGGAATGATTTCATTTCCCCCTTCATAGCTATTTCTCACAGATGAATCGTCGTCCCAAGCCTGTTTCAAAAACAAACGAACTCCATTCTGTCCTTATAGAGAAAACGAACGACTAAGACAAAACTTTACTAAAGTCATATTACACCAAACAAATTGAGGATTACTGCCATATCTGCTATATCTCACGTTCCAGTCGTTTAAAGTCTCATGCAGGGATATATGCTTTCCAACTGCAGCCTCTTTCGCCACAGGTGCAACGTTACAAGTCCGTAACTACTCTATTTATTTGCATGACAAGATATCAGATGAGCTACATTTTTTTATCAGTTCAGACCCTCGCAACGAAAACATGTCATGCCGCTGAGCAGTGACTTCGATCGTCACTGGGTACCACACATATTTTTGGCCTTGTTCCACTTAGAAAATCAACATAAAAACGTTCCAATGATAGTAGATTCGTCAAGAACATTCTCCCTTTGAAAGAAATGAAAAGAAAATTGACACCAGACGGAACCTCAAGACCTACGAGTCTCAGTCCGCTGACCTAACCTTTAAACCCAGCTTCACTGAGATAGACATGTTGTTGCACACTTGCAGGCCAGATGTCACGAATTTGTCACTTAAAAACTTAAACGAGCCAACATTTATTGCGGGTTCCTGACAAACTACTTCATTTTCTTTCTTTTACCATCTTTATCGACTCATCTCCAAGGCGGGAAGAAAACTCAATCAGACATCACAAGTTGACACTTCAGATGAGACAATATGGCCATAAAAATGACGAAGAGATATCGCTAGAAAATAGAACAATTGGTCATTATTGTGAACACGAAAGGTGAACGCGTTCAAAGTTTTATTACATCCCATTGACGCTCAAGTGCACTATCATTTGCCAACTCTACAGGTTATATGAGTTTTATTTATTCAATAACTAATAAATAAAATATGATTGTAAATTCAACGGTGATGCTTTAGACCAAGTACAAAATCATATTTCAGGAGCTTATGTTAAATGAAATATTTCATACACACGAGTCAGTCTCCTTAGATAGTAAATAATACAGCCGAAGAAGAATTAGAACACTCTAAAAATATTTAATACACTCGTGATGCTTATATTTATTTTAAACTAGCTTAAAAGCCGTACTCCTGCGGATGTCTAACTGGGCGACTTCAAAACCTCACTTTAACTTTTATTTGGGCTATAAATCTAATTCTCGGCTGATTTGGGCCGAAAGTCCGATTTGGGCCGAAAGTCCGATTTGGTCCGAAAGTCCAATTTGGGCTGAAATTCCAATTCAAGCTGAAAAATGAATTTTTCAAATCACAAACTCTGGGGAACTTCAAAACCTCAGGTTACGAAATCTCTCATTTTAACTCTGATTCTTTGGCATTTTGAAGAAATAAAATTGGTTTCCTCAATTCACAAAGATCTGGAGATATTTTAAACTGAATTTAAAACAAAAATTTTTAAACTCAAAAAGTTTTTGTGTTATTTTAAACTCAATATGAATAAAAAAAATCTTTTAAAATCACTAATTTATTTCAGCTATTTTAAAATTTGAATTTTAAACTGTTCCCTCCAGTTCCGGACACAAATCCCAATGTTGCATGTCCAAGCCACCAGATCAAGAGCATATTTTCAATCTCCGGATCATTCTGATTCCCAAAAGATATAATATGTCCATGCAAAGCAAGTGTGGCCCGAGTTGGTTTCAGATCCACGGACGGACGGACAAAATTTACCGTTTATTTATTTAGATATACATTGATAATGGACATCTGTCTATATTTCTAAAGTGAGATATTTCAACTATTTACACTATTTACATTGTCCTCAACCTTACGGTCATATTCACGACGTTTCAGCCGTTGTATATTCCGGACTTCTTCAGGTGATATTTTAAAATTTCTAATCGACCCCTTTGTTTAGTCTATATGGGGTAGGTTGTTCTAATTCCACGTACCGAGCCTTTGTATATATCAGTTTTACTTAATTCCCCTTGATAACTCTTGACGTTTTTGGTCTCTCAGTAATTTCCACTCGTGGACTAAATAATTTTCCTCTCCTTTGTAGCTCTTAATAACTTCTATCTTTTTGTTATGTTACCTAAACCTTGTTCCGTCATCTCTTTACTGAAGCTCACTAGGTAGGTTATGCAGTTTTCCTCTGTCCTCCTTGCCTTCTTGTCCTGTTAGTATCACATTTTTCAAGCCCTATTTCCTTATTATGCGACCTAGAAAGTTCAATGGCCTTTTTCGTATGTGAGTCCTTTTTCGTTTTCATTTTCTATAAAAATTCCTCCCTGGTCGCATGTTCTGTCTGAGGGTTAGCCTTCTGTAATTGACAGTGAGACGCAGTGATCTAGGGAAAGAAACATTCCAAAAGCTAAGAGAGGAGTTGAAGAACAAAAAAAAAATGTTAGCAACAAAGAAAAGCGTGCTTGATTGCTATTTGATATCCATTCTCTTATATGGCAGTGAATGCTGGTTAATCTCGCTACGAATGAGGAGAAAACTGGAGGCAGCAAAAGGAAACTGAAAATTCCATGGATAGTGCGAGTAAGCAATAACGAATTCTTGAAGAAAATGGCAGCAAAAAGAACCCTTATACTCAGAATCAAGAAAATACAACTAACATACTTTGGATACATAATGAGTGGGAAGCGTTGGAAAACCACGTGGCCTATTGAGGGCAGCGACCTGGTTAACTTGGTAACAGTCGGCGAGGGCCTTTGCAAAGGGAACAAAATTGCTAAGAGCTACATCAGATAGAAAGTTTTGGAGAGCGATGATCGCCTATTTCCTGAAGCTGCACATATAAGATTTACATCAACTGTTTTAAGGCGGAACTATTTCTTTAATCCGCCGTTAGTGTTTATTTGCTTTCCACCTTTTTTTTTCAGTGTTAATTTTTACCTTTTTATTTCTAAGTTTTCTGTCATTTTTTTTGTTAATTTTTTTAATACCTAAGTTCGGTCATTGTTTCTTTTTAATTTTCAGTTTTTTAAACTCTTAGTTTAATTTTTTTTTTTTACTTTTTCTCTAAGTTCTTTGACTAAGTTTCCATCATTGTTTAACAATTTTTCATCTCTTTTTTTCACTGTTAATTTTTTTAATTTTTTCTAAACTAATGTCTCGTCATAGTTTATTAATTGTTAATATATGAAAAATGTCTCTGCATACTCTTTATTTAACATGGGACGATTCCTTTTAGCTTTAAGCTCCTTTTTTAAACTTATTTTAGTATAATAAAAATTCCACTAGAGACACTCTGAAAACAAACATTTTTTTTTTCTTTAATATTTTATTTAAATTCCCGTCATTAGATTTTAAGTTTTAAATATTAAAAAAAACAAAACTTTTAACTGTTATTTTCTCTATTTACACTATTTACATTGTTCGGACTGTTGACCTCATCTTTGTTGCAATATTCACGACGTTTTGACCTTTGTACGCTCCGGCCTTCGTAATGAGATTGAAATTTCGAACTGGACCCTCAATTTAAGAGTTGTGGGTTCAATACCTGGCTACTGCAGTGGTGAGCAAAAAGCTTGGAGAGTTGGGTTAAAGGAAGATAGCTGATATATCAGGAAGAGGCAAACAACCTACCCCGGCGGACGAAATAAAGGATTCAGTTTGAAATTCCAATCACCTGAAGAAGGACGGAGCGTACAACGGCCGAAACATCGTGAATATGGCAACAAACACGAGGACAACAGTCCGAACAATGTAAATAGTGTAAATAATTGCAATACCTCATCTCGGAAATATAGACAGATGTTATTTTCTCTTTTTTTCTCTCTAAGCTCTTTTCTCTTTCTCTATTTATTTTATTTACTCGTTTATTTCTATAGAAAAGACTCCTTAAAGCCCGCATAATACAAGTTTTTTTTTCCAAATATAAACATATTTTTCTACTATATACACGCGGGGAGCTATAAATCGATACTTCAAACAAAAATAGATGTAGTATTGACCTTTTTGGTGGAGGTCAAATTATCTGGCGAATCTTGGATTAAATGTGATCTTATAATTTAATATATCAACTTATTCGCCATCATGCACAGTATTTTTTTTACTTGTAGAGGCCGTCCTGATTATGACGATAAACGATATCTGACAGCAAGGCCTCTGATCAGGAAGTTTTAAGGAGCGTGGAACTACCTCTTAATTGCTGGTGTTCCCAGGGACACCTGGACCCGGGGTGGTAGCACCTGTTAGGGTCCCAGCTATGGATAAATAGTTAACACCCAAACTTGGGTCAAAATACTATGAAAGTGTAAAAATTGGTTTTAATGCCAGAAATACTTTGTAAAAAATTATTACCAGCAATACATTTTTGAAAAAAATGAAAAAAGATATTACCAGCAATACACTTTTAAATAGAGATATTGCCAGAAACAGATTTTTCAAAAAAAAAAAAAATACCAGCAATAAAAATTTTGTCTGCATTAAATAACCCATTGAGGTTGCCGTAAACCAAACCAAACAAAACCATACCAACCTTCAGAGAACATTTTTAGTATCGATTTAGCAAAGCTAAATACAACAATTTAAATATCTGTAAAGTGTTTTACAAAGGGCAGAAAGTGCGGCGCTGAAATCCAAAGGCGAATTGGGACAGTGAAAGATGCCTACCAAAAGCTAAGCAAAGTATTAAGAAACAGGAAATTTTCGTTATAAACAAAGAAAAGAGTACCGAACTGTCATGTATATCGGTCCTCCTATATGGCAATGATTTCTGGGTTCCTCAAAGATGAAGAAGAGACTTGAAGAAAAAGAAATCTGCAACAGTTTATATACTTGGGAAGTGATTTAACAGAGGATAGAAAATTCATTTTAAAAGCTAAGAAAAGTATTAAGAGACAGAATAACTTCGTTAGAAACAAAGAAAAGAATACTATACTGTTACGTGACATATGTCCTATAAAAGAGTGAATGCCGGACAATCTCATCAATGATAAAGAAGAGACTTGAAGCAACAGAAATGTGGTTCTACAGTAGGATGCTGAGAATACCATGGACCGAACTTGGGAGCAACACGGCGTTTTAGAGAAAATGGAAACAAAAAAGACACTTATATGTAACATTAGAAAGATCCAGTTGAAATTTCTAGAAAACATAATGAGGAAAGAGGGTTTTGGAAAATCTGATACTCACAGGACAGAATGTGAGGTGATAAAAGAAAACAACACATACCCTACCTAGCGAATAAATGGATGGCGAAACAGGCTTTATGAGAGACAGCTAAAAGATAAAACATTAAAAGCTACAAAGGAGAAGAAATTGTGGAAAACCATGATCGCAACGCCCTGAAGGGACACAGCACACAGAAGTTGAATGATTCCCTTCTCGGCACTGAAACGGCGATGGAAAGGTGAAAAAAAAAATGCAAATTGCTGTAAAAACACATTAATTTAAAATGCATTTGCAAAAGACCCGAAGGAGTAGTGGGATTGCAAAAGATGCTTTCCAAAAGCTAAGCAGACAATCTCCTCGGAAATGACTTGAAACAACAGAAATGTGGTTCTACAGAAGGATGCTGAGACTGGGAGCATTGATGAACTTTCAGTTAAAAATGAAAACAAAAAGACACTTATACTTAACATCAGAAAGAGACAATTGAAATCTCTAGGGCGCATAATGAGGAAAGACGGCTTAGAAAAATAGATTGAAGGCCAGAGTGACAGAGGAAAACAACGCCTAACATTCTTAGTGAGCCTGAGTAAATAGATGACCGGACAAGTTTTCAAGAGTTACAAAAGGCGGGAAATGCGGAGAGCCATGGTCGCCAAAGTCGGGAATAGACACGGCACAAAGAAGAAGAAGAAGGAGACGGCGACGACGACGAAGAAAACGAAGAAGAAAACGAAGAAGAAGACGAAAAAGACGACGAAGAATACGAAGAAGAAGAAGACACCGACGGCGACGGCGACGACGACGACGACGACGGCGAAGAAGAAGAAGACGCCGACAAAGAAGACGAAGAAGACGAAGAAAATGAAGAAGAAGACGAAAAAGACAACAAAGAAAACGAAGAAGAAGACGAAAAAGACGACGAAGAAAACGAAGAAGAAGAAGAAGACACCGATGGCGACGACGACGACGACGACGAAGAAGAAGACGCCGACAAAGAAGACGAAGAAGACGAAGAAAACGAAGAAGAAGACGAAAAAGACAACAAAGAAAACGAAGAAGACGCCGACGAAAAAGACGAAGAAAACGAAGAAGACGAAAAAGACGACGAAGAAAACGAAGAAGAAGACGCCGACAAAGAAGACGAAAAAGAAGAAGAAAACGAAGAAGAAGACGAAAAAGACGACGAAGAAAACGAAGAAGAAGTTGAAGAAGATGAAGAAAACGAAGAAGAAGAAGAAGAAAAGAAATGTCCAAGGCAAAATGAATGTAGGAAAATTATGTTGTGCTAATTTTCAAAAGGATGTTTATTCATATCTCACCAGAATTCTTGCTCATGAACTTGCAAAGGCAAAGAAACTATTTAAATCCCACCCAGAATAGAAGGTAATAGTTGTCAAGGCAAATGAAAGAATTAAATTCAAAGTAAATAACAAAGAATATAAAACAGTATTACCGTAAGATCTGTAATTACATACATAGACAACTTGATAAAAAATATTTTTAGAAGTCTGATAGCCACTTTGGGAATTGTTTCAATTTGATAAGAGGTCTGAAGTCATTTGTATACAAAGTATCAATGCAAACAGGGCCTTGTTTGATAAAAACCCTTTTATTTTAGTTTGTTTTTATATTAAATATTTATATCTATAAACCTTGGGCACCTCGAGGTAGTGTAATGGTTAGCAAGATTGTCTCGCTAGAACAATTACGACTGAGTAGTGAGTTCGATCCTCACTGAATGTCCTTTACTTTCGGCCTTGTGCCACATCCAGGCTATGCTTTGTAAATCACTAAAAAAGGGCGTCTCAGCGTGGCGTAATGGTTAGCAAGATTATCTTGCTAGAACAATTACGACTGATAGTGGGTTCGATCTTCATTGGGTGTCCCCATACCTTCAGCCTTGTGACACGTCTAAGTTACGCTTAGAAAATCAATATGTCTATAAGCCTATTGAATTAATGAAAAAAAGGAGAAGAAAACAAAACCGGGCTAATTGAAAATTTAGAAAAATATGATTTTTTTTAATCCTTTCGCCCTAAGTAACGCGACAATGCCACTAAGATGCAGAGGTTTATGAGGAGTGAAAGAGCATGAGGATACTTTAGTTAGGAGAAGTGAGGAAAAGGACAATAAAAGAACAGGCTTTAGAAAAACAGAAGATGGCGATTGACGTTGCATTTAAATTTTTTGAAGATTGTAGGTAACAGGGAAGCAAGAAAGTAGAAGGGAGTTCCATAGGCGAAAGTGCAAGAAGCCATTACAAAAGTACTGACGATTGCATTTAGCTAGTTCAACATTAAAAGGGTGTGGCCTAATTGTCAATCTAGAAGCAATCGTTAATTTGCGCAGGCGGGGTACCAAGAACAATTCATCAAAGCAATTGCCATAAAAATATTTGTAGAAAGAACAGAGGGAAGACACTCATGTCGGTGGGAAAACGACAAGTCAGGACATCAGGCCAGTATCGATTATATTACAGAACCTTCTTTGATTTTTGCTATGAATCTTGAGATCTGTCTATATTTCTGAGATCAGATAAAAATGGTTGCTGAAGATATTAAGTTTATAAGTTCCAGAAATTCATACACAGGACACATGACATAGTGGATAAAGGCGTTGGTTAGATCCAGTGACAGGACCCAAAGACTTGTGAGTTCAATACCTGGTTAAGGCAATGGAGAACTTGGAGAGGTGAATTAACATGAGATAACTGATATCCATTAGACATAGCATGTGTAACTAGAGCAGTCTACCCCAGCGAGCGAAATAAAGGATTCAGTACAACATTCCAACCACCTGAAGAAGGCCAGAGCTTTCAATGGCCGAAACAAAAGATGAGGACAATAGTCCAAATAATGTAAATAGTGAATCATGATATATATATATATATATATATATATATATATATTGCACCCATTAGGAATACCAGACCAAATATGGCAGTAATATTCAATGCACAGACGAATGGTAGATTTATAAATGTGTAAAATAGATTGAAAAGTGTCTTGTCCCAAAGAGTTGTGAGTTCAATACCTGGCTACAGCAGAAGGAACAAAAACTTGGAGAGGTTAGTTGCTAAAAGCAATTAACTGAAACTGAGATATCCCAAAAAAGCTATGGCATGTGGAATTAGAACAATCTACCCCCCTCTGTGGACTAAATAAAGGGATCGGTTCGAAATTCCGACATTTATCATCTGAAGAGGTCGGAGCATAAAACGGGCGAAACTTCGTGAATATTACAATAAAGATGGGGCAACAGTCCTCGTGATGTAAATAGTGCCAATATTTCACCCTAAGCAAGGCGATAAGGCGACTAGGATGCAGAAGGGATTACAGGGAGTGAAAGAGAAACTGTAGATTTTAGTGAGGAGACGGCAATAAACGAACAGGGTTTAGGAAGAGAGAATATGGCGGTGCACGTTCCATTTTAATTTTTGGTGACTGTAGTTGCCAGGAAAGCAAGAAAGGGAATTCCACAGGTGGGAAGTGCGAGAAAAGAAACTATTAGAATAAATCTGATGGTTGCATTTAGCTATGGCAATAGTAAAACGCTGACACCCAGTTGCCAATCTAGCGGTACGCTTAAATTCGGGCAGACAGACCACTAAGGTGAACGGCTTATCAGAACAATTACGACGAAAATATTTGCAGAAAAGACAGAGAGGCGCTCCATCATGTCGGTGAGAAAGTGACTGAAGTCGAGATACCAGGTCGGGATCTATTACATTTATATATGTAAATAAATCTAGCCGGGAATACAAGCTGAAATCTAAAATAACTCTGAGAAATAGTTTTTGATTGTATTTTGGCGGGGTGGGGGGAGCGTCCGTTATTTTATCAACGATGTGCTACAAAGAACGGATTCGCGACCAATATATATGATACGGAGCACAGTAAA
This sequence comes from Acanthosepion lycidas, assembly GCA_963932145.1. Classification (NCBI taxonomy): domain Eukaryota; kingdom Metazoa; phylum Mollusca; class Cephalopoda; order Sepiida; family Sepiidae; genus Acanthosepion; species Acanthosepion lycidas. The sequence continues at coordinate 89,477,769 of OZ010586.1, read as the reverse complement.
CAAATCACCTTAATAATCAATTAATATCAAAAACTACCTATCTACTTGAGATGGATCCATCACCGATTTACTGGTTACATCATCCTTTGTTGTGACTGACCCCTTATCTTACGCCAACCTCTCAAATTTTTTCACGTTCCAGCTTCATAAAACAACTCCGACATAAGGGGTCCATTTTGAACATTCAAGACATCTTTATATTTTTGAACAGATAGAATATGCCCGATTGATCGAAACACGTGAAAATCATATAGTGTCAAATCTGCTCACAAAGAGTAGTGCCAAAAATCCGTAGAACATTAGCTACGCGCGTATTGTTCAAATTCCATGACATTTTGAACAAACACACACACGCGCGCGCACGCGCGTATATATACCAGGTGTAACAGCAAAATTGTCCAAATCGTGTAACAGCAAAATTGTCCAATTGTTAGATTAAGCTTTGAACCGTTGTATCTTAGAAATGATTAAAGATATCTTACTGGAATTCTCTGAGGCTTTTAAAACACTATTGGACTCTATTTTGAACAATAAAAATGTATTTATAAGTTGAAATGATGATCCCTCTTACTGATGTGACCTCCTGATCCAGTTTTCCTCTCTACTGTTCCCTTTTTTAAACTTATTCATAATTCTCTTCATGGTCCTTGAATAGACTTCGAAGATGGAAGCCAGAGTATGAATGTTGCTGTCATTACTGAAGTCCTGAATGATCTTTTTTTCTCTCACCATTGCTCAGTTGGGAAGATATAGTGGAGCTGACACAAAACGATATTAACCGGCTCTCTTTGTAGCTGAATAACTCAAAGGGTTTTCAGTGATTCATACGACAAATGGTGTCAAGATGGCTAAACGTCTTAGCTGAAAACCTGGAAAAGAGAAACTCAGTTTAGTTTGTTTTTTTTTTTGTTTTTTTTTTAGATATTAAACATTTTGTGTGATGGACACTTATCGCATGCTGTTACACGACTTTGACAACGTCTCCCCAATTTTATTCACGAAGCTTGTGTCATTCCGTTCTATGAATTTACCGGTACTTTTCAAAGGTGTCACTCATTGGTATCGCTTTCCCAGATCGATAACATCAAAAAGTCGCCTTTCTGACCAACTCAACTATATTGACTTTCGAACCAGAGTATAAATATAATTATAATTTAAATAAGTTTTTGAAGATCTTATTGAAGGCTCAAAATTTAACCATTGCTCTAAAAATAAACGTCAAAAAAAAAAAAAAAAAAAAAAGATAAAGAAAAAAAAGAAGAGACAAAGGGAAATGCAGTTAAAATAAATAACAAAAGATAATTAGAAACAGCTGAACAGTTTCCATGCACAACGACTAAAAGAAATGGAGGTGGAAACCGAGGAAAATATTTTTTAATCATTTCACCCCAAGGAAGGCGATAATGCGGCTAGGGTTTACTAATAGTGAAAGAGAATGAGAAGATTTTAGTGAGGGGAAAATACAATAAAAGAACAGAATTCAAGAAGGCAGAAGATGGCTATTGACATTGCATTTTTCAACATCGTAGTTACATTAATATTGAAAATTAATTATTGTGGTGTTGAATTTTGTAAATACTGCCCCAAAATATGCTCGAGCAAGATTCGATGGTCAGCAAATCAGAATATTACAAATTATCAGTGAAATTAATGCAAGAATTACAGAAAAAATGGGGCAATCAGACGTATTTTTTTAATCATTTCACCCCAAACAAGGCGATAATGCCACTAAGACACAAATGGGTTACTGGGAGTGAAAGAAAATAAGAAGAATTTAGTGAGGAGAAAGGACAGTAAAATAACAGGTTTCAGTAGGGCAGAAAAGAGTAATTGACGCTACATTTAAATTTTTGAAGATTGCAGGTGACAGGGAAGAAGAAATTGGAAGAAATTTTTAAATGTGAGAAAAGAAACTATTAGAATAGAACATACGGTTGCATCTAGCTATTTCAACAGTAAAATGGTGAGACCCAATTGTCAATCGAGTACATGATTGCATTCATGCAGAACATAGGTCGATGGGAAGTAAGAAACTGGAAGAAAATTCTATAGGCGCAAAAAGAAACTATTAGAATAGAACTTACGGTTACATATAGGAATTTCAAAAGTAAAACTATAAGACCTAGTTATTCTTCTTTATGTGCTGTGTTCTCAGGTTGTGAAACAAGGTCAGTTTAATGAAGGGAGCCTGAGCACGTACACCCGGGCTAGGAACAAAAATTGCCCGTGCTCCCGCAACAGTCGGTTGTGCTTGCCTCGGTGCGAACACCGATCCCTCTCTCTGGTGCAATGAGAGGGTACGGCTGGGCACCTCTCAGTATAATTTTCCTCAGTTGCAACTCTGTCCTTTGACGGAACCAGCCCTGAGCACACTCTGCCCAAAGACAGAGACGCAACTGAGAGATGATAAATAGGGTGTTACAAACTATGCGAGAGCAATTTACACATGTAGAAAGCCAGCATTCACTATCATATAGGTGATTAGATAAGCCATAGCAGTTCAGTATTGTTTCCTTTGTTTCTAGATATATTTTCCTATGTCATAATACTTTACTTAGTTTCTGGAAGACATATTTCCCTATTCCTATGCGACTTCCGATTTCTGTATCATATTTTCTGTAGTTTGTTACTAGACTATTTCAGGTAACTAAATTTATGCCTCTGTTTGATTCTGACGTCGCCAATACTTTGCTTAAACCTTACGCTATCTCTTTTGCTGACAGTCACACATTATATCGCGGGCTATTTAATAGATAGTCCTTTCTTCTTGCTTTCCTTTGTTTGAAAGTTCTTTTAATTCTAAGTTGTATTTAATTAAAGGAGACATAAATTTGATTAGGCTCTGATTCGAGATCAAACATAGATGTAAATATTTAAACATACCTATGCAGGGAAATGTGGATAGAGAGACTATTTAGCATACGACTCTGTCCTTTTGTCGCCACATAGGATCAGCCGAACAAGAATTTTGTAATTTCTTTCTCACGCATTCACAAACGTGAGTTCAATCATTTGCCCTTCTCAATCAGCATTTGGTACCCTAACCAAGTGTCTTTCTTATTTAGTTCAAAACCTAAACATGACTCCATGAGCTCACAGGGCGTTGAACATGTACATCACGCACTTGCTGTCAAAAAAGCGTCTACGTCAATCTCCGTCCCCTTCCTCTCCTTCCTTCAATAATGTTGATTATTTTTTACTTGAACTGGCAATAACTGCAGTAAAAAAAAATGCGCTGGAACCTAATGTCCCACTTTTCGGTCCGAGTTTTTTTTTTCTTTTTTTTTTTTTTTTGGAGACTAAGTTTTTTCTTTATTTTATTGTCACCAACTCTTATTCTTTTCTTTTCTTTTCTTTTCTTTTCTTTCACAAAATCCACCAGGTGTTTCCTTCTTTTTTAATTTTATTTTTTCGCCTGATGACAATCAACTGCTTTTCTTTCTTTCTTTCTTTCTTTCTTTCAAAAAAAAAACAAACAAACAAAACATCAAGGTTTTCCTTCTTTTTTTTTTTTTTTCTAATTGTATCTTTTCACCTGGGAACAGGCACATCTCGTTTTTTTTTCTTTCACAAAAACACTCAGGTGTTTCCTTCTTTTTAAATTTTATCTTTTCAACTGCTGACCATCACCCCCTTTTCTTTTCTTTTTTTCATTCTTTCTTAAAAACCAACACGTTTTGCCTTCATTGTTTTCGTTTTTGTTTTTCAATTTTATTTTTTCACCTGCTGATAACCACGCCAATTTCTTTCTTTTTTTCTTTCAAAAAATCTCTTAGGCTTTTCCTTCGTTTTCCCTTTCTTTTTAAATCTTATTTTTACATCTGCTAACAACCACACCCATTTCTTTCTTTCTTTTACCAAATCTCCCATGTTTCCTTATTCTTTTTTTCAATTTTATCTTTCACCTGAGGACAACCACACCTTTTCCTTCGTTCCTTCCTTCCTATCTTCTTCCCTCCTTCCCTCCCTCCCTTCCTTCATTCCTTCCTTCCTTTCACAAAATCCGCCAGGTCAGTATACTTAAATACTCGGTCGCGGTGAATTGTCACTTATATATATATATATATATATATATATATATATATATATATATATATATATATATATATATATATATATATATATATATATATATATATATATATATATATAGTGAAAATTGGGGTGAGAGTCTCCGACTGATGTCAAATCGGTTCGGTTTCGATCCCGGCATGAAGCAATCGCATGTCTAGTCACACTGATGAACTATGATACAGCGAAACAGTCTGTCTCTAGATGACTATATACACTCTCTTTCGTGGAATAAAGGTAATTTGTTGGCTGTTGCTGATTAATGCTAAACTATTCGCTATTAATTTAGCCTTCTGGTAATCTTTTATATAAGGTGATAAAAATTCTTCCTAGCTGACGGCCTAGGGGTGAGAGTCTTCGACTGATGTCAAATCGGTCGGGTTTCGATCTCGTATTAAAGCAATCGTATGCCTAGCCACACTAATGAGCTGTGATACAGCGAAGCCGTCTGTCTCTAGATGACTATATACACTCTCTTTAGTGGCTGTTGGCTGATTAATGCTAAGCTCTTCACTATGAATTGAGCCCTCTGGTAGCCGGTAAAGCGTATATAATGTGGTAAAATTTCCTTTTCTTCCTAGCGTGCGCTGACGGCCTTAAAGCAATCGTATGTCTAGCCACACTGATACAGCGAAGCCGTCTTTCTGTGGATGACTATGTGTATGTATGTATGTATGTATGTATGTATGTGTGTATGTATGTTTGTATGTATGTATGTGTGTATGTATGTATGTATGTGTGTATGTATGTGTGTATGTATGTATGTATGTGTGTATGTATGTATGTATGTATGTGTGTATGTATGTATGTGTGTATGTATGTATGTATGTATGTGTGTGTATGTATGTATGTATGTATGTATGTATGTATGTGTGTATGTATGTATGTATGTCTGACCATAGATCTATTGTTTGCCTGAGTCGAGCTATTAGAATTATTTTTTTAGCCTTATCGGTGTGGAATTTTTTGGCCATGTAATCATTTTTCTCAATTGTTATATTTTAAAAATTTAATCTAGTCAAAATTTTAGAGTATTAAATTAAAACTATAGAATAAAAAATAGTAAATTAAAACAATTCGAAATTATTTTATTCTTGATGGTTCATGTCACGACTTTTGGTCGAATTGAAATTAAGGATGAATGATCTAAGATTTTTGTTGCTTTAAAACATATATACTTGGAAGTTAGATCAGCCTATCTCGCCCGAACACTAGTTTAGTTTAGCTTATTTATTTGCGCCATATCAACCTCAATGAGTTATTTAATGCCGACAAGATCTTTATTGCTGGTAATATTTTTCAAAAATATACTGCTGCTAAATTGTTATAGTGGAACACACCTATTCTATAGTCAATAGACTGTCCCACCTATAATAAGTAGGAGTAGTAGGAGTCGCTCAGTGGGTCGACTGGCTGATCGGTTGATCTCTCTGCCTTTGGGCGGGGAGGAACCCGAAGGAGACTACGCCGAAGGGCGGATTCTCTTTCGGGGAGGTAAACCGGCCCTGAACCCATTTATACGGGTTCAATGGGCATATTTTTGGGCGAGCTCACGGGCTCGGAGATCCCACGTTAAAAAGACCTTGTGCCACATGATGCCCTCGTGAGGGTGGTGACTGAATATCGTCGGTCAGTCAGTCGATGCCGGACGACCGTTAGTCGAATACTAAAGTATCAGTGACCACAACTAGATTTACTCTGCGTTATACCTATTATATCAAGTTCCTAACGTTTTGTACGTCGAACCTATTTTAGGACCGACTTAGTACAAATAAAAGCCTCCACTTTTTTTTTCTTCAAATATTCACTGCTGGTAATAATTTTTTTACAAAAATGTATTTCTCGTGCTAAAACTTATTTTTACACTTTCATAGCATTTTTGATCCCAGTTTGTGGGGTTAAGTATTTTCCCATAGCTGGGATCCTAACAGGTGCTACCACCCCGGGTCAGCAAATAAGAAGTGGTTGCACGCTCCTCAAAGCCTCCTGATCAGAGGCCTTGCTGTCGGATGTAGTTTATCGTCTTGCTCAGGACGTGGATGTAGTTTATCGTCATACCCAGGACACCTCATTTGGTGGTGGTGTTGGTGGTGGGAGGTCTTACCCCACTGCAGAGGTGCAGTCGGCGTATTCTGAAGCCCCAGCCGGCCCGGCGACCGACCGACAGACCCCTAGAGTCGCCATCGATATATATATATATATATATATATATATATATATATATATATTTATATATATATATATATATGTGTGTGTGTGTGTGTGTGTGTGTGTGTGTGTGTGTGTGTGTTCACCGGGCGAGATGCTGTCAGAATTAGGATTAACAGGCTTGGAAAAGATCAAGGCCATTCGCCCAATATCGATGGTAGCCGAAGTATCCTCTAGCTGGTTATGACTTAAAGATCAATTGACTGGCAATCGGCAAGAAAGTCAATTGTGGTTGATATTGAGAGTTTTTTTCGGTCTGGATGGGGAACTGCAAAGTGGTTCACGTGTATGATCCAAAGCTACACCCGACAATGGAGTCTCGACAAGAGGACAAAAGAAGGGTACCCCGAAGCTTTGTTAATGTTGTAACCTAGAAAGGGTTACTGAATGAGGAATAACCAAAACAGGGTTGGAAATGAAAATGGTAATCTTTATAACATCAACAAAATACAATACTCGCCAGCGGCGTAAGTAGGTAAACCACGTTTACTGGTGGACTACTTAGACAGCATTACCCCCGCCTACAATAGTGTCCAGCTATGAGGATTGGGACATACCCATCAGTGATCATAGGTACGCTATATAACAGTTAACTACTGGTAGTCTGTGTTGAAGATCTTGCACCTGTTTGCCACGGTTATAGTTGTTCATTTTTATTTTTATTTTTTTAGAAACACTAATTTCTTTTCTTTTTGTGTTGATTGAAAGATTAACATGAATGGAAATGGGATAGGTGTAAAATCAGTTTTATATTTGTGTGTGTGTGTGTGTGTGTGTTTACGCTAGTGTGGGTAGACGGGCTTGGTGTAAATGGTATCTCTGTGCAGGAAACGAAATATCGTTAGAACGTGTCGCCATATTTCTTATGGGTGCGAAACGGTTACTGCGTTTGCTTCCATTTTTTTCATGAAAGAGCGTAGAACCGGAAGTTTTCCATGATCGGAGCATAAAATGCCAGGAGAGTCGAAGTGATTTAGAGTTAATATGTGACGCATTATAGCTGACGGATGGCACACCCGATCAGTATCGATTGGGTCACCATGAAGAGACGGTATGATGTTGAAAGACTCGAAACGCCTAATGAACTTCGGCTAAAAACATCACTGATGATATATGCCAAAGCATCAACAGGACAAATTTGAATTCCAGTCAAATCCATTACATTCACTTATGTGTTAATACCCTTGGGAAAAGGTATGAATCTTCTTCTCCATCCAGCTATGGGTAAATAGCAGGACAGACCAGGTTCTTGGACGGTAACATACTGCCGGAAAAACTGCTTCATCAGTCACGTATCGAAAGATACATGATCATCTAAGCATGTATCACGCATGGCTGACTGACATGTAAACATACGTGCAAACGTCAAGGGGGGGTAACTAAATTATTGAAATGTCTAATATTTTTAAAAAAGAAAAACTATTTAAACTATTAGTTAAAACCTAGATATTTTAAACTATCTACTGTAAACATTTTAAAACATTTGTGCAGTATTCATAATTAATTTTATTAAGGTTTGGTTTCAATTTTTTAATATAGATTTGCTTCGATAATTTTTAGTTTGTGTTTATTATTTTCATGAAAAAGTATAGATGTATTTTCAACAAGTATTTTCCAAAATTACGAATGTGAACAGGCAAGCTGTAGTAAATGTTGAGAGATGTTAGATGTATCATCCAAATGAAAACTCAACCTTCGCGATAACGTAGTAGTGGTATGGCCAGCATATATAATTCATTTTTTCTGTTGGAGATACAATTTTAACAAGGGAGATTTAAATTTATACGTAATGTTGGTTTTCTGCAACATGTTAGCTGGTGGGGAGGAGACATTACTAATGATTAAATTGGGTATATTGAATTTAGTATACTATATAATTAATTTTATATTTTACTAGGAGTTATGGTGGATATTATCGGCCTCCTGCTACTCTACTGCTATTTCTATGGCAAGTGTTCTGACTAGCTACATTCCCTATTTCCACCAGTTCTGACCTTTGCTGCTGGAACCCGCCGTGTTACATACACTGAGATAAATCAGCCTCGTTCCCTTTATTGTTAGTGTTATTGTCCAGGTTAGGACCAAGGAAGAACAACTCGAATAGAACAACAGGAATAGAAATAACGAAGGTATATTACACGAAATAATAATACAAGATGTGGAAGGTGTTAGTATGACTGTCAGTCTGGTTTGGAGTAAACTACTATCAGCTCGACTCGATTTGGTATCTAGCCACCCACCCCCACGACGGTTGCATGTTGCACAAGGCTGAGTTTAACGTGGGTTTCCCGAGCCCGTAGGCTCGCCCAAAAAATGCTTGTAGAACTCGTAGAAACGGGATTGTGTTGGTGAACCTCCCTAAACGAGACTTCGGTGGAGCCTCGTTCGGGTTCCTCTCGGCTCAGAGGCAGAGAGTTCGACCGTCAAGCCGAGAAGCTCGGCTCGATTCGGTATCTAGCTCCCACCACGAGGGTTGCATGTGGCACAAGGCCGAGTTTAACGTGGGTTTCCCGAGCCCGTAGGCTCGGCCAAAAATGCCCGTAGAACCCGTATAAACGGGATCGGGTTGCTCAACTTCACCGAACGAGACTCTGCCCTTCGGCGGAGCCTCGTCCGGGTTCCTCTCTGTTCAGAGGCAGAGAGTTCGACCGTCAAGGCGAGAAGCTCGGCTCGATTCGTCCCTTTCTCTTGAAAGGCGTAGTATACATAGTGTTAGGAAGAGATCATTCTGTAGTTATAGGTAAGGACCCATGACAGTTAGTAAGAAGGAACTTCCACTCAGACAGCCTATATCTAAGAACCGCTAATTTGGGAAACAGATTCTCAAGAGAATGTTTTCCAGATCAATACAATAGTAACGTCTACATAAGCTCATAAACTGCACTTCTTACCTCCCCTTCTTACGCTCATACATCAACATCATTGAGTAATCCTGTAACTTAAGTAGTTCTCTCACTTGGATAAACATTAGTAAACAAAAAGGTTGAAATTCCCTCAAGAGTAGCTGGATCCTTAAGCACCTGATGAAGGCAGTAGGGAACAACGTCCCGTAGGTTATGATAATAACAACAAAGATAAGGACAACAGTCTACGTGTAAAAAACGTAACTAATAATATTTTTAATTTAAGGCTAATACTTTTACAATTTTGACATTATCGCCTGGAATGGCGACCCCAGCGTGCCTTTGGTACGTGACCGAAAACAAAACCACGGGTTGACTCTTAGTTTGGAATAGAGATTTGATAAGCATAACTTACATGTAGCAGAAGCACAAAAGAATGGAACACCCATTAAAGATCTATTTGTTTGGTATATATATCCCATCATTCCTCTTTTTATTGTGAAGGAAAAATATTTTTTTAAAAATCAGCAAAATTTTGAAATAAATCTTCAAATATTTCCTTTACTACAGCTTAAACATATGTTAACCCTGAAGGGTTTCTTGTACACACTGTGAGATATTTAATTAATTACTTTAAATATTAATGATCATTGAAGTATAAAGAATTTTTTTCTGTTATATTCTTCCATAGTTCCTATATATAAGTGTAACTAGCAAAACTTCGGCAATTTAAGCTGGTCCATAATATCTCATCTTGAGCTTTCTGGATAAAAGGGTATTGCTAAAACCTCCTGCAGAATTTTGAAGGAATATATTTCAAAAGATATGATTCATTTTCTAGTACTGTTGAAGATTTCTCTGTATTTATTCATATACAATAAATTTTGGAATTTCTCAGAGAAATCAGCCCGAAATAGAGCAACAGGCTGTTCATCTCAGTGTTATGGTTGTATTTCAGAGTTAACAGGTCTTTATGAAAATGAGGCATTTCGATAACATGCTATCACAAAGAAAATACTAACACAGACGTCGATCATTTGCAGACAGAAGTTGCTCTATGATGCCTTTTGGTATACGACTGTAACTAAAAAATAATTATTATTCATAGTAAACCATAAAAAAGAAAAACTTTGTAAGATGAACTCAGTCCTCAGAAATCAATCTTCATAAACGACACAGACTGGTAACTGTGTTAGGGTCATATTTTGTGTCGGTCGTTTTTAGTAATTTTTCCACTATTTGCCTTATTCTTTGTCTCCCTCTAGTTATTTGTTTATCTGTTTTTCTCCCTCTATCAAATACTCACACACACTCTCTCTCTCTCTCTCTCTCTCTCTCTATATATATATATATATATATATATATATATATATATATATATATATATATATATATGTATGAAGAAATATAGTTTTAAGGTGTGTTATATGTGAGATAAAGTGCTCAATGTCAGAGATAGAGCGTATGTAAATATAAATATAAAAGTGAACATGTAAAAATAATCAATCCAAATAATTAAATAAATCAAGAACTGTAGCCCCCACCCACCAAAATAAAAGAATAGACTACGGCAAGCAATCTAAGCATTGGACGAATAATAACTTTATCTTCCCAGACCAAAACAAACTATTAAATAAGCGACCTAAGCAAATCCCCACCCAATTTTTTTCTATGTTAATAAAACATCAGAAACCGAAAAGAATAAATAATACAAAATGATAATGAAAAATACAAATAAAGTAAAATAAATTAACTCAAACAAATAAATAAATAAACAAGCCACTCCCGTAAAAATAACCGCCAGAATAGATTACCCACAATGCACCACTGACTCATATATATTAATCGTCGAAGAAAAATCCAACATTCGCGGCCTGACGATTGCGTCCAGCATAAAACAGCCTGACGCCCCAGAGTGTTGACTTCAATATTCACTTATGTGAAAAACTGTTTTTGAAGCAAATATTATTGGTTTTTTAGTGGTTTGCTGATAAAGAGGCTTTTAAGGCAAACAGGCTTTGTGGTAGAGTGCTCAATAACGAAGATAAAGATGTGTATGTATTTATAAAACTTTCTTGATTTTATCTATATCAAAAGCAACCAACCATTACTGAACAAAATTCATTACGAGTGTAGCAGCAATGTTTAAAAATGCTTTTTACAAACATTTAACGCCATGTTGCATTTTTAGCATCTCTGCTTTGCTCCCTTACATTGTGGACGTTTGTTTACAAAAAAAAAAAAAAAAAAAAAAATCGTAACTACAACGGAGAAATTTAAAATTTTAAAATAATAATAACAATTTTTACAAAAATTATCAGGACAACGATCACAATTACATTAAGTTTGTCTTCCCGATTCATGCCTAAGGATGAGATCGAAAGTATGTGCCTTAAAAATTACGGCGTCTTCTTTAGATGAATTTTAACTTAACATCAAGAAGCTAATTAGAGAGCTAGAAAGGATTATTATAAAAAAAAATAGACATGAGATTTCTATATTATTGAATGACACATGCTTGAAAGAATATATGCTGCCCATATATATATATATATATATATAGATGCAAGTTTCGTTGTAAACCACTGACAAGGTGTGGTAATTGAGTTTTTTTATATAATTTCTCATGCGTTCTCATTATTTCTTTTCCGGACATAAATTGTCCGAATGCTTTCAAACCCCTTTTGGTTTTACTTTTAAGCATTATCAAGTATGAATTTTATTTTACTTTTAACAGAATATATGGATTGTTTTATGCATTATAAGTGTTATGGGGTCCACCCTTTTACATACAAGTGGACTCGCCCAGTGTGTACTTGTTCTGCTGCTGGTGAATACCCGGAAGTGATACAGTGACAGTGAAAAAGTGAGAGTGTGTGGTAACCGTTTTGTAGGAGTCACAGTTGCGAGCACGTAGACTGAGAAGGAAGTCCTACTTCGATACTGAATTTCCCAGACTGTATATATATTATTATTGCTATTAACCGTATTTCTGGATCTACTAACCGTATTACCAATTGTATTATTACGTCAATACATTTATTTGCTATATTTCATTCCTGCGTTTGTCATTCATTTGAGACCGGATTTCATCTCGGAATCCACAACAATAAGATTATATAATTATCATGATAATTATTATATAATTATATCATAATAATAATAATAATAATAATAATTATATAATATAATAATAATGATAATATAATACTATAATAATATATAATAATTAATATATTTATTATATATTAATATATAATAATTATGTTAAATAACACTAAAATGATTATATAATATAATAATAATATTATAATAATAATAATTATATAACATCATACTAATAATAATTATATAATAATAATAATAATAATATAATTATATTATAAAGTTACAAGAATGTCTTATTTTCCTAACACGATCAGCACTTTATGGCCGTGTTCATAGTTGATATTAAAAAAGCCGCCCCCAATCTTTGTAAGAGTATTTTTGGTACACCATATATATATATATATATATATATATATATATATATATATATATATATGTGTGTGTGTGTGTGTGTGTGTGTGTGTGTGGACTCTCTATCTTTTCTTTTTTTTTTTTTGAGAAAGTCCTCATTGGACGAAACGCGCCAGTAATAACTACATTTTTCCTATTGTCATTTATATTTATAAATATTGTCTTTTCTACAGGTTAACTCTACAGGTTAAATTTTCATATATATATATATATATATATATATATATATATATATATATATATATATATATATAAGGGATAGTTTTTTATACAGACGCTCACTCACTCACTCACTCACTCACAGTCAAGTTTAAATTCCAGGTTATACTGTCTTCGCTATAGACTCCAGACACATGAATGAATTCTTCTTTTACCATGTGTCCTGTCCATAATAAAATTTATTTAGGTTTCTGGAGGAGAGAGTGATTGTTTTAGTACTTGAAAGTAAAACATACAGAGACAAACAGACACACACGCACACACACACACACGGAAACACATAGATACATACACACACACATGTACAGAGGGATAAATACAGACACATACATACATACATACATACAAAAATTTCAGAGTATATCTGTAAAAGGTCAATATGAATAAATGCCTTCATAAAGTCTAACAGAAGACGAAACGCGTCGTCTAAGTTTTCCGTTTGTTTTTATTCACAAACATATGTAAATGCTTATACAAATACAAGCACAAACGCATATGCAGTTATATACAGATATATACATGCATACATAAATATATAGATATATATATATATATACACATGTACACGCACGCATATATATATATATATATATATATATATATATATATATATATATATATTTTAAAGAAAAACAGACCACTTTAAGGTTCCATTATAATAATTTATTTCACCAGAGCCCTTTTAAGGGACGCTGGATCATCAGATAACACTTCCAAAAAATGAAACGAAAGATGAAAAAAATAAAATTTTTTTTCATCTTACGTTTCATTTTTTGAAAGTGTTATCTGATGATAGTGGTTTGTTTTTCTTTAAATTATTTGCTCTGGATTTACATTGAGCTCTCAGGATTGCATCCTCCTTGGAACTACCCATACGGATTACTAAATTTTTCATAAACACTGTGGGTGTTGATCAAAACACAAATGTGCCCGAGTGAGCGTCTGCAATAGGGATTGGCTTGTCAGTCGTCCTAGTAGACGGATTTCCTTGAATACGAGTGGCCAGCTATTATATATATATTTACTAAGTTGAGTCTAAAGTTCTTTCGTATTTCAGTTAATAGTTCAAACAAATTATATGCACAAAGGGTTTATTCATCAAATGCATCCCATCATATTTTATTGATTGTTGCCATGGTTGTGCCAGAAGCTCATTTCCACGCTTAAACACTTTGGCTAGTTTAGAGGCAAAAACAAAAAAAAAAAAAAAAACTCCAAGCATTCGTTTTCAACCTCTTCCACATTGTTGAACCTCGGTCCGCGCTGAAAATGAGCCATGGTACAAGGTCTGAACTGTAGACAGGTTGAGGCAGTACTTCCAGCCCTTCAATTATCTCAAGTTTGCGATTGGTCACATCGGCTGTGTGTGCTGGGGCATTGTCATGCAGTAGGAGTGCTCATATTCGATTGACCAATACAGAGTAGCGGACTTCAAAGTATCATATACTCGCTGCAATTGTTGAGCATAAAAGTCACCATTCACAGGACGACCGTCTGAGACAAGCTCAAAGTACAGACCCACCTCGAAATTCTACCAAACACACAACATGAACTCCTGTTCAAACCGACCTTGTTAGACAATAGGCTCTGAAGACTGGGTGGAACGAAGCCATTGATTTTTTCTTATTAGGATTATAAAAATAGATCCATGTCACAATTCGACGCCAAAAACTGGCATCTTGAGGATTTACCAGCAAGTGTTTGGAAATGCTCCCAGGTCGTTAATCCTGGTCAATGGTCAATTCATGAGGAAATTCTCGACAGCTTATGGGGGTGTCGATAGATGGTGCATTGTGATGTTCTGTTGTCAATGTATGAATGCTTCTGTTAGGTTGTTGTTCAACCATTCTAAGTAAGACCTCATCTTCCACAACAGAAGGTCTTCCTGACCTTGGTTTGTTTTTGAAGCTGGTGTCAACTTCCTTGAAACGTCTGAACCAGTTCTTTAACAGTTCTTTGGCATTTCACACCATTAAATTCTTTGCACTTGAACAGGTAGCATAAAATGGATCTAAGTTTTGGGTTCATCTATTTTAATACATTTTTTTATATAAATACCATTAATCCCTTCTTTTTTTATATAAGATAAAATATTTATCCCCGTATATATATATATATATATATATATATATATATATATATATATATATATATATAAGTCCCGTTCATTTTAATGCAATTTTAAAAATTAAAAAAAAACCGTAGTCTCCGTATAATATATGGACTGCGGCATATTTTTAATTTCGAGCATGCGTGTTGTTTGTTTTTGATTTTATCAACTGAACAGTACAGTAGCATCAGTTGTGCACCATCTGTGAGAAAAAGACCACAATGATGCAATTCAATCCGCCAGAAATTTGGAAACAGACTGCTGTATTACTTGGCATTAGCGCTGGAAGTTCCAATAAGAACATTTCAGAGTGCTTGGGTATCAATCTGGGGACAGTGCAGAGGATTCGGAAAGATTTGGATGAGTCTAATGGTGATTACGAAGGTGTTTGGAGGGATTAATAGTGATGGCGAAGTTAGGACTCCATTCATCTACTCACAGGGCTTCAGACTCAACATTGAGGCCTACATCAAGTGCGTTTAGGAGGTAATGGTAACCTGGGTTAAGAGTGTGGCTGCTGGAAGTCTGGCAACAAGACTCTGCACCATGCCACACAAGCAAGAGAACCCAGTTATGGCTGTCAGACAATTTCTGCGACAATATCAGCCCTTAAATCTCGCCACCTAACTTCCCAGATTGCAACCCCCTTGTTTATTATGTGGGGGGGGGCGCAATTGGGCAAAAGACCAACAAAAATCCTTGTGACACCAAAGATAAACTGAAGGCAAGGATTATGGCACCATTCACCAACTTAAACAAGGAGACGGTCCAGAAGATTTGCAGGAGTTTTCGATGTCGTCTGGAGGCCATGGTTGAAGCCAATGGCGGTTTTATTGGATCAAT
The DNA here is from genome assembly GCA_963932145.1 of Acanthosepion lycidas. NCBI lineage: Eukaryota > Metazoa > Mollusca > Cephalopoda > Sepiida > Sepiidae > Acanthosepion > Acanthosepion lycidas. The sequence goes on along the minus strand of OZ010586.1, from coordinate 89,461,956 downwards.
TTACTCTTTAGCATTTTAATGTATGTCTGTAATTTTGGTAAATATATGTTAAAATGAGATGTCAGTATTATTTTCATTTTTGCGTAATTTAGACGACATAGTTTAGCCATCTTGATACGATTTGTGTGTGTTCATATATATATATATATATATATATATATATATATATATATATAATTATTTATTTAAAAATATGATTCCAACACGCAACATAAGAGGTCTCATGTTTCAAAACAAGAGCCGAAAACTTCAAAATAATATTTGAATTAACTTGAGTTAAAGTAGGCTCTCTACACTTAAATCAGATAATGATAGGGAAAAATTATGCGATTGTAGAAACCCGGTAGACTGCCCATTAGAAAATAAGTGCTGCATCAAATCTGTGGTATACCAATGCACTATATCATCCACGGAGAACCCTAACAATAATATGATATACATTGGTTCCACGAAAAATGCCTTTTGGCTGGAATCATATTTTTAAATAAATAATTATATTTATGCTCTACTTTCGTATCGAGCACTATTTTTTAAAAATAATTACAAAAATACTAAGGAACTTTGGATTATTTACCAAACCAGTTTCTTTCCTATTTTCTACAATATTTTCACACACACACACACACACACACACACACACACACACACACACACATATATATATATATATATATATATACAAACACAAACAAATGTTGTCAAGATAGCTAAATGTCTTATTTGAAAACCTGGAAAAAAGAAACTAAATTAGTCTAGCGTTTTTTTCTTTTTTAGATATTAAACATTTTTCTGGATGGCTAATTATCCTGTTACATGAAACAATTTTGCTGTTACACCCGTTGTGTAATACAATTCAATGAGCGCTGGAACAAAAGAATGTCGGTCGTTAGAATATTTGCTATCGTTACTTTCATGTTAAATATTCTGACAATTATTTAGTTCCACCATTCCTGAATTTAGCTGTTGAGACCCGCTTTACCACGTAAATAGGAAAGAATCATCCTCATTCTCTTCGTATTCCATTAGTAAGGAAGAAGTTTCCTTTGGACAGCTTCTTCCCAAGAACTGAATTTTTGAGTAACAGATTGCCTGAAATCTTAACCTCTTAAAGAATAAGGTTAACCGTTATCTATTCTACATAACTTCATAAACCGTATTTCCTACCTCCTCTTCTCTTGCCCAACCAACGTCATTCGCTAACTCTCTAGCTTCAGTGGCTCTTAGGTTCTTTATCGGATGAAAATTAGCAAAAAATAGTTTTCAAACAAATTTTTATATTTGTTTAGATATCAACCCAATCATTTTGACGCATTTGTTCAACACACACGGAGCACAATTATGGTTTATACAATTATGGTTTATATTGCAACATAGTTGCAGTTTCCTGGAAACAACGCATAATCTAGCGTGAACAAGGCAAGAACGCTTAAAGCCTCAGTCAAGATTACTTATAACTTTGTGCCAGCACAAAGATCGGAGGTTTCTGAATAGTTCTATCAACCCAATTTTACTCTCGAGGCTTGCTGAAAACTAACAATTCCACCATGGTGAGATTTGAAGTAAAACACTTGGCCATGCACCTAATATATATATATATATATATATATATATATATATATATATATATATATATATATATATATATATATATATATATATATGTGTGCGTGTGTGTATATATATATATACACATCCTGACGATCTCGTACAAGATTGAAACAGACTGTCGCCACTGTGTTCACTTATATATATATATATATATATATGTAAGTGAACATATATATATTAATCAATAATATCAGTGGTCAATATATATATATATATAAATATCAGTGGTCAATATATATATATATTAAGAAATGGACAAAGTCCGACAATTTATTTATTAAAGACATTTTTATGTTTAACGTTCTTTTTATAGATACAAGTATTTAAGTAAATGCTCTGTTTATAATAAACAGTATTAAATAACATTTACCGGCCTGAATGTCCGAGAAATTTTCATAGAAAATATTCGTCCTTTGACAGGATTCGAACCTGCATCCTATACGGAACCGTCATTTACGCTGACGTGCCTTAACCGACTCGGCCACAAAGGAGAACACCGGATTACATATCTTACTGATCTTTATTTTTCTTTATATATACATATATATATATACATACATACATTTCCAAAATGATAGAATCCAGGTAGATCTCACTGTCCAGGACGGAGTAAGAATATAATATAAAGGCAAGTCACTAATAGTCCATGTTTATAATTTATAAAATTGATTTTTTTATACCCGGAGTTATATTTTCAGATTTCTTTTTAAATTTGTAGGTCTGATGAATTGGATCGTAATTACGATTCCAATATAATAAATTATAACCATGGAATATTAGTGTTTGAGCCTTATATATATATATATATCTATATATATATATCTATATATATATATATATATATATATATATATATAGATATATATATATAAGGCTCAATTGAATTCAATTCAAGAAAGAAATTCGGATTACAAACACAGAAAATGTCTCATATCGAGAATATTTAACATTGAAAAACAAAAGAAAAAATTAATTATTTTTAATAATATGTGGAAATCTCCGATTTTACCTGAAGACGGTCACGAGACCAGAAACACGTGTAGTGTAACATTATGTAAAACAAAGCATAATATTTTTTTCTAAATATTTTTTTCTAAATAAATCCACGTTACAACCAAAAACGTTTACGGCACCTCTCTTCTCTTCTTTTTAATATACATACTTTTCTCTCGTTGGAACCACTACAACCTCTTTCTTTTATATATATATATATATATATATATATATATATATATATATATATATATACTGCGTGCCTAATTATTATTGAGATAATATTCTTTTCTAATATTTCAAAAACCGTCCAATCAATTCACACAAAATTTTTACACAATGTTGGCAACACTGACTTGCGCAATCACTGAAATTTTCGTACTGATCTGCGTAATGTAAACAAACCGGCGTCATATTGGTTATCAGCACGGTGATTTGAGTGTGCCAAATTATTAGAAAAATGTGAGAATTTAGTGAAAAGATGGGCCATAAAAGTAGTTTAAGTGATGCTGAAAAGAAAACTATCAACTCAGAACTCTCAATAGGTAAATCTACCCTAGAAATTTCTAAAATGATAGGGAGGTGTCATCAAACATTGAAAAAGTTCACCACCGACCCTACACAAGTACGCAAAAGAGCAGATAAAGGTAAGCCGAGTGTTATTTCACGTCGTCTCATGTCATGAATTAAACGAGAGGCCACGAAGAACCCTGGACTTACCAGTCAAGAGCTTTTCAGTCGCGTGGGAATCCTACTGTGTCTAAAAGTATTCGGTGTCTGTATCTGAGGAAAATAGCAACAACAGTCAAACTTGTGTCGAAGCCTCCGTTGACGAGAAATCACATTCAAAATCGATTGAAATGGACCGAGGACAATATGAAGATTGACTTCTCTAAAGTTTTGTTCACAGACGAAACTCGAGCAACACTTGATGGGCCAGATAGATGGTGTAAAGGCTGGGTAATGAATGGACAGAATCGCCATCAGCGTTTGAGACACCAACAAGGCAGTGGAAGCATAATGATCTGGGGTGGTATTATTGGAAAAACATTAGTGGGCCCATGGAGAGTACCAGATGGCGTCGAAATGACTGCTGATGCATACATAGCGTTTATGAAGGAGCTTCTTGAACCGTGGATGAAAAGGCAAAGAGTTGCCTTCAGAAGGGCCATTGTTTTATGCAAGATAATTCCCCCTCACATGCTGCTCACATGACTACTGAATATTTGAAACAGTTAGGCTTCGATGGACCTCGAAAAATGAAGTGGCCAGCAAATTCTCCGGATTTGAACCCAATCGAAAACCTTTGGCGCATCATGAAGCGAAGACTGTACGCCAACGGACGACAATTCAGGAGCAACGCTGAGTTGTGGAAAATATCTCGCGGCATTACAGCAGATGACATCCTACAATTAACAAATTCTATAGATCGTCGACTTCTTCAAGTAATTTCAAAACAAAGAAAGCACATTCCCTATTAATTTGTTTAAAACTGCGCCTTTGTTTGTATCTGTTATTATTTGCTTGATTATCTTATTTGTTAGCTTCTTTTGATCATAAACATTCATGTGCAACATTAATAAACGTTTTGTTCCTCAATTCTGGGAATTTTACTAAACCTTTCTAATAATTTGGCACGCTCATATATATATATATATATATATATATATATATATATATATATATATATATATATATATATACCCTAATTCCCCAAGTATAATACGTCATTTTTCTAAAAAATAATGAGAAAAATCAGCGGTGCGTATTATGCACAGCTACAAAAAATTTTAAAAAATTGGTCGTAAAATAAAATAAAAATTATCATAAAACTAAATTAGAATAATATTATTCTATGTTTGAAACCATTCTTTTTAAATAAACGTAGGAAAAGCTGGTCGTAATGAAATAGGAGAGGTACAATTTATAATGTTTGATTACCAAAGACGGGGTGCGTATTATACGTGAGTAGAAGCACACTTTCAGCACAGTTTTAGAATTATGGATGAAGGTGTATTATACATGGGGAATTACAATATATATTGACAGGGTGCATCAAAAATACTTTTACAAACTTTGGGGGCGGCTTCCTCGCACCAAAACATTGACAAAGTCCATATAAACATGTATCCGTAAATTTTTCGTTTTTGAGTTATTAAGTTTAAAGTAAGTTTACATTAGATGGCGTTGTGTTGCCATGTAGTCTAGGTTACATTTGTCATTTGTATAAATTTGGGTCTAGTTTGTCTTCAACGTTTAACATGTGAAATCATGAGTTAACTGAGAAGTGTTCCGTTTAACAATGGCGGGATGTTTATATCGTGAACAGGAAGATATGATTTTTACATACGGCACCGAGAATGGTAATGGACGCTCGGCTGCACGGCTGTATCAGATTGCGTTTTCAGAACGAAGGCAGTCAAGTCATCCAACCTTTGCTGCTATCTATCGTCGCGTTGCTGAAACAGGATGTGTGGCGCCACAAAGTATGAATCAAGAAAGTCTGAGATCCGCTCGTAAGCCTGACCATGAAGAAGACATTCTACAGGCTGTTGGAGACGGTCCAGGTATCAGCACACGTCCAGTGGCCTAGCATGCCGTACATCTCATAGTACTGCATGGAGGATACTTCAAAAGCAGCTCCTGTATCCGTATCATTTGCAATGTGTTCAGGGTCTTTCGTCTTCTGATCACTCGCTACGAGAGAACTTTTGCCGACGATCCGTTGTTTGTCTCTTCAGTCTTGTTTACGGATAAGGCAACCTTTGGAAGAGATGGGATAAGAAATTTACACAGCCAACATTTGCAGGAGGATCGGAATCCCCATGGTACAATACAGGCTAGACATCAGCGTCAGTTTATGATTAATGCTGGTCAACTTTAATGCTTCAAAAGCAAAACTGCTCTCTATTAATCACCACAGAGATCCTTCCCTGCCCTCCATTAGAATGTCTGACGCTCAACTTATCGAGAGCAACTCTCTGCGGCTGCTCGGTTTCACGTTGACTGCTGGCCTGAGATGGAACAAATACATTGAGTCAATTGCTTCGTCCACCGCAATGAAATTTGGCTCCCTGCCGGGCGCCAGGAAATTTTTCTTCCCGAAATCGATCCTCCAAATCAACAATTCGCCCTTGCATGGAGTATTGCTGCCATATATGGTCTGGAGCCCCTTCTGTTTGCCTCGGGGTTCTTGATAGGCTCCAGAGGCGGATATGCAATATAATTGACCCTGCTCTGGCATCTCGTCTACAGTCACTTTCTCACAGACGCGCCGTCGCCTCTCTCTGTCTGTTTTACAAATACTTTCATGGCAATTGCTCCGAGGAGCTGCATTCGCTGGTTCCCAGACTTCATGAGTTCAAGCGCCCTATGAGGCTGGAATCCCGCTCTCACCCCTTCACTGTCGAAACTCCTAGATGTAGCCGTCTCTTCTACTCCAATAGCTTCATGTCTCGCACCTCTCGCCTGTGGAACTCCCTTCCCTATTCCAGTTTCCCTGAGAGCTATAATCGCCAGCTATTCAAATGTAATGTCAATCGACATCTCTAGTTGCCTTGATCTATCCACTACTCTTCTCCTCATCCTTTCTTCTATCACTCCTATCTGATCATGCTCCAAATCTTCTGTAACCCCTTGCGTCCTAGTGGCTTCCCGCCTTGCTTGGGGTGAAACGCTTAAAAAAAAAGTGTGGGCTGGAATTGTAGGTGACTGTCTGGTAGGTCCATATGTTCTCCCAGCACGTCTTACAGGAGCTCTCTAAAGGGAACACACTTCCGGATGCAACCCTGCTAATACGAAGACGCACGTCGTTCATACATGATAGGGCTCCAGCGCATTTTAGTCACATTGTTCGAGATGCACTGACTGTCATCTACCAAGAAAGATCGATAGGTAAGAAAGAACCGGTGCCATGGCCTGCACGTTTCCCCGACCTCAATCCTTTGCATTTTATATGTGTGTCTACCTAAAGCGATTGGTTTATGCAGCAGACATTAATAATACAGAGACGCTTCATCAAGGTGTCATGGGGGTCTGCGAAACCATTCAACACACGAGTGTATGCGTGTGTAGAAGCAGGCGGAGGACATTTTGAACATATGTTATAGGTTGCTGTGTTGATTTACAACGATGGCCTTCGGGGACATATGTTTATATGGACATTTTACTTTGGTTTGCTGTCAGTAGCCCACCCCATGAAATAGACTTCTAGCTAGCCATGTATCCACTATACACTATATGTGTACCTGTCCATTTGTATGCATGGGTGTATATTGGAGTGGGGTGCGTGAGGGTACGTATTGTAAAGCGATATTTAATTCGTAGAGCTTTTGTTAAAAAACTGAACTCCTGTTTTTGTAGTTTTGTGCCAGACAATGCCAAGCCTAGTGAAATAGCAATGCACGGCTGATATTAATCCTACAAATGCATTAATCATTCATTGTTAAGTTTTATACAGGAAGATCGATATCACTACACTGGCAAGACGACTTTGATAAGCATCGCCCATTTTGCTGCAACGGCTCTGTGATCTGTACGAATTGTTGACAGCAAAAAAGGTTTCGACCATATCTGACGCGGTATTTCCATGGTTTCCGTGCCAGAATTACCACATAATTTGATGGAGGCACTTTTCTTTAATTTCTCAGACATCGTAAAGATGTCAGAGCTGTTCCAACGCAAGTAGCGATGCATATCAAAGTCATTTTGCTAATGTAGTAAGATGCTTAACAATGCCATGTTATTTGTATTTTTACCCACGCATTTATTTTCGTGTTTATTTATTGTTTGTTTCTTTTTATTTAAACGAGAGGATGTGGTATTATGGTGTGTGGAGGATTGATTGACGACGGGTGTGTTTTTATGGTGAATGAGGAAATTGTAACGAGTGAATGGGCCGTGAATCCGATTAGCTAGGTATAAGATACTTAGTGATGACAAGCCTCAACCCATTCCACCTTTTCTGTCTTGTGCCATAATTGTATTAATTTACAATAAATCTCAACAATGCCATGTTATAATATATTTAACGAACGGTTAGTTAGGATGTTGTATTCGTCATTGAAACCTGCTTCGCTAAAACGGAAATTATTTATGACTTAAACTAATGCTTAAGTTTCCAACATTCTTAAACGTTTAAAGATACCTGGTCTTAATAATTAGTTGTCGACAGTTGTTTTATTGGATTCTTATAATGTTTGTAGATTCGGTGAAATAGATAATCCGGTATATTTTAACACGATATACCGGAAAATCGATGGTTTGTCTGTATTGGTTTTGAACTGTGAAGAAGGCGGGAAAACGCAACAAGAAAGGTCAACTTAGTAAAATACTTCAGCAGAACAGGTAAACAAGAGGGTATGCGGCTATCAGGTAAGTAGTTAGGTCGGAGAGTGACGAGTCGGCGGACTGGCGGTTTGTGTACTCGACGTCTTCTAACCAGCAAGAGCAGACAGATATGAATGGAACGCAAGGAATGCCATTAATAATAGACACTCACGTGGATGGACCGGTAAGTGGCCAGGTGAGCTTTGCCAACATTATGCTGTGTGTAAGCAGGTAGAGTCGACACTGCTGACGGTGTCGGGGTGTCCGGGTTGGGGTAATGCCGATAGCTCTGCTATTTCTCTTGTTGGTGGTTTTTTTTTTTATTTGAATTTTTTCTTTTTCTTTCTTTTGACATTGTTACCGGCGACACCACCTTCAGGCTCAAGTCCTAACGTCGGTAGTTGGCTTTGGAATTTGGGCGGTCACAGGACAAAATATTCCTCATTCCTTAATGGGAGAGGGTAAACACAACACGCACACTCAAATGAAACCACAGGGGAAAGCGTCCGCACACCCACGCAAGCACGCATATATATATATATATATATATATATATATATATATATATATATATATATATATTTACTCAACGCAGTTAAGTCGGGCACAAGGCTAATTTAGAAAAACGGAGGCGGGCTGGGATCGTAATATTGTTGCACAGAAATACAAATGGGTGCTGAAAAGTTGGCGGTTAGACCGACTTCATAAAATCTTACCAAATGACCATTTATTTTTTAATCTTGTTTTGGTTGAACCGTGAACTTTTCACTGCATATATATATGTGGGAAAATGTATGATAAAATAGGAAAAAGTTTACTTGTGACGGATTTCGTCCTTCAGGACTTCATCGGACGAAAGAACGAAACGCGTCACAAGTAAACGTTTTCCCCTTTGTCATAGATTTTCCCTAATATTGGCATGATATAAAAATATACATCGTTATTTCATATATGTCTTAAATAATTTTCGAACTTTGTCCATTTCGTAATGTATGACGTCATTTGTTTACATTTGGATACGCATTGAGCAGATATGAATGAATGAGAGAAAATCATGGAGAATTGTGTTTAAAAACAGTAAAAGCGACCTTGCTAACCGAACGCGCCTCTGTGGCTCAATCGGTTAAGACACAACAGGCTATATGACGGTTCCGTATACAGAATACAGGTTCGATTCTACTCGGAGAAACGCATATTTTCAATGAAAATTTCTCGGACATTCAGGCCGGTAGATGCTGTTAACATTGTTTATTATAAACAGAGCATTTACTTAAATATTTGGATCTATAAAAAGAACGTATAAATATAAAAAATGTCTTATATAGGGTTAATTTGATAGACTCTTTTGGAAGCCAAATTTGATTTTTCAGCAAGACCCTAATACTGCCTAGTTAAGTGATAAAACTTTTCCATATTAATTCTCTCTCATATATATATATATATATATATATATATATATATATATATATATATATGAATGAGGCAACGATATACACATTTTTATATATCAAAAACAATTTTGAAGGAAAGATACATGACAAAGTAAGAAAAGATTTCGTGTGAGGTTTTAAGTCCTTTAGGACGTTATCCGACGAATGCAACTCCATATCACAGTTTTAGTTTAGAAGATATATATCACAGTTTTAGTTTAGAAGAAATATATATATATATATATATATATATATATATATATATATATATATATATATATATATATATATATATATATATATATATATATATATATATATATATAATAATAATTTATAATTGCCATAAATAGACAAAATTATTTTTATAACCACTCATGATGAGAAAATAAAAAGTAAAAATGAAAAACGGGTTAGCTAACCGGTTTCGAACCTCGCTCAACGGAGCTAAATCGAGGTTAATGAACTGAATTATCACTAAAAATGGACAATATGTATTGGAGAAAAGAGGGGAAAAAAGGTATTGTTTAGATGGAAATTATTTGGAGGCCCAATACGAAGGCCTTCTGTTTACACAGAGAGGGCTTCAATGATAGAATATAAATGGCCTTCAACTCTTTTAAGTGGTAATTCGAGTGAGACCTGCTAAGAATGGTAAATGAGTCCACACTGAAACTAGCAGCACAATTACATATATATATATATATATATATATATATATATATATATATATATATATATATATATATATATATATATATATATATATATATATATATATATATATATATATATATATATATATATATATATATATATATATATATATATATATATATATATATATATATATATATATATATATATATATATATATATACGATAAGCCACAAGATTGGTGTCACTGTCTTGTTTTAATAATTAGCCAGTTACATGGTTTCTTTGCTAGTATGTTGAAACTATTCAACACGTTAGTGCAGGGTATCCAATTTTTTAGAGAAGGGATACTTAACATTTTAAATCTGCCAACCCTATCTATCTATCTATCTATCTATCTATCTATAAAAAAAAAACAAAAAAAAACTTAGCACATCTTGAAAAATCCAGCAATAAATTTATTTCAGCAGGTAAATTTTTAATACGTGCCTCATCAGCTCGAAATTACAAAATGTTTTAAATTTATCCAGAAAATAGGTTAATTTTTTTTTTAAATAAATCAAAAGAGAACATGAAGTAAGTCTAAACTACTTGACTTAGAAAAAATTATCTGTGGAATTATATTATTGAAGAGAGGGGTGGGAAATATATTATATATATATATATATATATATATATATATATATATATATATATATATATATATATATATAGTAGACAGTTGAAAAACAAAAACAGGGAAATGAACGAAAATGTAAAAATAATAATTTTCTTATGAAACTGTAGATAAAAATTCTGATCGTATTAGGATTTTGTTTACTGCAATTATAATATAACATAATAATATTATTTCTGTATCGGTTTTTTTTCAGCGGCCTACAATGTTATTAGCATACGTTGACATTATCTATCTATCTATCTATCTATCTATCTATCTATCTATCTATCTACAGGGTCCGAAGTTTCGCCATTTTATATTTTTAATTTCGCGCATGCTCGTTGTTTGTTTTTTATTTTGTCTACTGCAGAGTATAGTACGTTCAATTGGTCACCGTCTGTGAGAAAAATGAGTACAATGACGCAATACACCCCGCCAGAAATTTTGAAACAGAATGCTGTGCTACTTGGCATTCGCACCGGAAGAACATTTCAGAGTGTTTGAGCGTAAATCTGAGATCAGTGCAGAAAATCCGATGAAGACAAGGATTATGGCAGCATTCACCAAATTAGACCGTCCTGAAGAGATGCAGGAGATTCCGAAGTTGTCTGGAGGCTTTGGTTGAAGCCAATTATGATTTTACTGAATAAATTTACTCTTTAGTATTTCAAGATATTTTTGTGCAATTTTGGTAAATGTATGTTAAAACGAGATGTTAGTGTTATTTTCCTCTTTGCATAATTTAGACGACAATATATATATATATATATATATATATATATATGTGTGTGTGTGTGTGTGTGTGTGTGTGTGTTGCTGTCTAAATTACACAAATATATATTTGTATATATATATATATATAGACAGAAAGACAGAGAGAGAGAGTTTTATATATATATATATATATATATATGTGTGTGTGTGTGTGTTTCTATGAGTTCAGTTGTGGGCCCAACCTTTAGCAATTTCTATATGTCTAGTCTCGAAAATAATATATTGAATAAATTTAAAAAACTCAATCTACTTAAGATATGTTGATGATATCCTTATCTTAGTCAAGAATATGGAAGCAAATTATCAACTCTAAAATAATTCTATCCTTAAATTTACTTAATAATAGTAATAAAATTACTAGCATAAATTCGAGCGAATGTCCAAATTATCAAAAACCTAATAAACCGTGCAAAAATTAATTCATCTACAAAACAGATTTTCTACAGTGAACTAAAAAATATAAAACAAACTCTTAATAATAACTTCCTAATTATATTGTCAATGAACAAATAAGATGTTCTATTAAGAATTTTAATATAAAGCAAATAGAAATAATGCTTCTTCAAATAATGCTAACCATATTAACCTTTTATATCGCAATCAAATACATTCTAATTATAGACAGGATGAAAATATCCTAAATGTATATTAATATATACTCTACAGATCACAGTAAAAATAAAATTAATTATATAGTATACTAAATTAATATATCCAATTTAATCATTCGTAATAACTATTCCCCATCTATTAACGTGTTGCAGAAAACCAACATTATATATTAATGTAAAAACAGAAAAAAAAAACAATGTTGGTCACACTACAACAACGTTGTCTCATAGGTTGAGTTTTTATTTGAACGATGCATCTAACTAAATCATTAAAGCTTCCATTATTTTTAATCTTAATTTTTAAATTTTAATCTTTAAGCTTTAATAATAAAAAAGAAAAAAGCTAACTATTAACAATATTAACAAGGCCACAATGTGCTAACCGTATTCGGAAATCTCTACAACAGACTAAAACATACACATGATGCACACACTCAATAAAGCTGAAAAATTGAATCATCCTTGATAATGGCTAATGGTATAGCTGAAAGCGCTTGGAACTATAAAACAGTTGGACAATTTTTACACTCTCTTTGTCCAGAGAAAGAAAACTCTTTCGAACACAAGAAAAAATAAATAAAAAGCTTAATCGAAGTATCTTGTCTGTCGTTTTAATGAAACAGCATAAACGAAAGATTGCTGCCTAAATATACAACATATATATCTATGTAAATATATATATATATATATATATATATATATATATATATATATATGTATATATGTATATGCATATATATGTACATATATATATACATATATGTATGCAAATGTGTATATATGTACATATATATACATATATATATATATATATATATATATGCAAATATATATATATATATATATATAGATACATATATAAATACATACATATATATACATACATAGAGACATATATCGTCATGGCTTCGCTTCGTAGAACTAAGATCAAGATGGAATCTGTACATGTCATTTGCAATCTTGTTTGTGACTGATAAGTCTAATGTGAAACTGGCATAGACGGTCTCAGCATTTGCAGCTGGAAATCCGGTTTGATGTCACAGCGTTGCAGTACTTCTTCCTCTCCCCTTGTCCCTGAGAGCAAATACATCCCCCCACATATATATATATAAATATATATATATATATATATATATATATATATATATATATATATATATATATAAGAATTAATCATTTTATTACTTCAAACTTTATTTTTACTGGATACCCGTATTTGAATAGATGTTGGGTGTTTTTTTTTAAACAGTGCGTATGATGTCCACCGTTCTGAGCGCTCGACAAAACTTAATAAAGATGTCAGATCTTCTTTATTAATTTTTCTTCAGTGCGCAGATGCACACTGCTTAAAAAATGGGACGGCTATTCAAATACGGAAAACCGCTAAAATTGAAATAACATTTGAAGTAATATTAGTAATAAATATCGCTGCTTTGTGCGTACGTGTAAGTGCGTATATAAAAGGATTTCGACCTGACCTCTCCCTTCCAAAAATCTGACCAAATTCGGTGCATTTCTGCGCATGTGTTTGTGTATGTTTCACAATGCTCTTATTTTCAATGTTTTTTTTCTTTCTCGGAACACGTTTATCGTGTGTGGTTTTTCTTCATCTGCTCTTCACACCCTTTATAATTATTATTATTATTGCCTACGTTAATGTATTTCCTTGTTTGACTGTCACTGACCTACTGACAGATTTCTGTGTCTCTCATTATCAATAACACTAAGGCGTCAATGTTTCGTGCAGGGCTTCACAAAAGTGGGGAAGGAAGATGTAATTAGCCCAGATGGACATCGACAGAATTCTAAAAGAAAGAGGGGGGAAAAAAAAGCAAAAAGGAAGGCAATAATTGTTTTGCATTAAAATATTATTACGAATGGTGGATAGAGGAAACGTTACATTTGGTCAGTAAACAAATGTCTTTAATTAGTAAATGTAACCAGATAAGTGAAGGAAAATGCTTTCATCAGCGTGCACGCAGACCCACGAACAAGAAAAAGCACCTGTATGAAAACAGACTTAAACTCACAAAAACATGCTTCTATTACTTGCTTGCTCTCTCTCTCCTTCCCCCCCTCTCTCTCTCTATATATATATATATATATATATATATAGTTTTAAAGTGTGCTATATTTATGGATAAAGTGCTCAATATCAGAGATAGATCGTATGTAAATATAAATATAAAAGTGAACATTGAAGTCAACACTCAGAGGCCGTTTCATGCTGGACGCAATCGTCAGGCCATATATATATATATATATATATATATATATATATATGTGGAGAGGATATATATATATATATATATATATATATATATATATATATATATATATATATATATATTGTGTATTTAGGCAGTAATCCTTTATTTATACATGTTTCATTAAAGACGACAGACAAGGTACTCCGATTAAGCTTTTCATTTAATTTTTCTGCACACAGAGTGTGTAGAAACTGTGCAAATGTTCTAGAATTTCGAGATCTTTCAGCTATACTTCTATTACTTTTAGACATTATCAAGGATGATTTTATTTTTGCTTTTTAATTCGGTGTGTAAGTTGTGTGTATGTTTTTAGAGTTAAGGAGATGTTTTATTTTCCGAACACAGTCAGCACATTGTGTCCGTGTTCGTAGTTAATATTATTATGTGTTGTCTTTTTCTTTTTTTTTATTATTAAGGCTTCCATTATTTTTAATCTTTTTTTTACATGTGGATGACGTTATTATGTTTATATTTTCTGCTAGTATGTTTCGGATGGAGTCTGGTAAGTTTTTGTGTGCGTTTAAATGGGTTCTAATAGAGCTGTGTTCCTGATCAAATCGAATTCGTAATAATTACATCGGTCATACGCTTTTCCAGACGTCTTGCGTTACACCTATCTGACCAGAGCTCTATTAGAATCCATTTAAACATACAGCGAAAGGTATGAATTTACCTTTTCTCCCCCCCCAGATACGGATTAATTAGTAAGTCTTGTACCAGTAAATCATTACTATTTAAAAATAAAAAAAATTCATACAATTTAAAAATATTTTCTTTTAAATAACCTGAAAAGGGTTCATAACTTGTAAAGAAACAAATCAACAAATCAACCCATCGCTATTCCAATGCACCTTCGGATTTCTGTGTCACATTTTCCCGTGTACTACCCACGTAGTTGAATTTCTGTAGTCCTTAATTCTGACATTTTGTTTTTTTGCTGACAAGCAGGTATGCTGTCTATTTTGACTTGATAGTCCTTTTTTCTTGCTTTCTTTACTAATTTGTCAACGACTTCTTTCAGTTGTTTTATACTGAGTCCGTCAACAACATTGTGTCACGCATGTATCTGATGCCACCAAGATTGTGCTCGCCAGTAATAAATCCTGGTAGAACTTCTAGTTCAGGTCATATTCCAAACAAATTCTAAACTTGTTCTATGAGAAGAAGAAGAAGAAGAAGAAGAAGGAGGAGGAGAAGAAGAAGAGGGAGAAGGAATAGAAGAAGAAGGAGGAGGAGAAGGAGAAGGAATAGAAGAAGAAGAAGGAGGAGGAGGAGAAGGAGAAGGAGGAGAAGGAATAGAAGAAGGAGGAGGAGGAGGAATAGAAGAAGAAGGATGAGGAGAAGGAATAGGAGAAGAAGAAGGAGGAGAAGAAGAAGGAGGAGGAGAAGAAGAAGAAGGAGGAGGTGGAGGAGGAAAAATAGAAGAAGAAATGTAAAATGTGATCACGTAAATTCAATAGACTTCTCTGATGAGCGGTTTATCTGTGAAACTTGAAGTCGGTGCTAAGAAAAGTGTTTTGAACTTTACATTTTTAGTTGGACGATTTCCTCAAAGATGAAGAAGAGACTCGAGGCGACTTAGATGTGGTTCTACAGAAGGATGCTAAGGATATCATGGACCGAGCATGTGAGCAACGATGAGTTTACAAACAAGGAGAAGGCTTACACTTCACACGAGAAAGACGCAGCTGAAGTTTCTGGGACACATAATGAGAAAGGAGGGCCTGGAGAATCTGATACTCACCGGTCGAATAGAGGGAAAGAGAGACAAGGGAAAGCAGCGAATGACATACATGACGAGCTTGAGCAGGTGAATGATAGAACATGATCTGGGGGAGGAAGCGGATGGAAGGAGCTTGCTGAGAGCTGCAAGGGATAGAGGGAGGGGGAGAGCCATGATCGCCTACGTCCTGAATTGACATGGCACATAAAAAGAAAAAAAAGACTCCACGTGAGCCGTTGTGTCACTGATGGTCTAGACGATAAAACATTGAAGTTCACTTCAACATCCCATTGAAATGAAACTTAATTTTATTATGATTCAGTTAAATATTCCAATTTGTTCGTGTCATCATTGGTCTGGTTTACAAGTTCTGGTTTAAAGTTTTGCTGATAGTTTACAGCATTTAATAAGAATAGAACTTCCGTGATAAACTTGAACATTAAATCAGATTAATTTAAAAAATATTTTTTAATATGTCAAAAAATATTTTAAAATTATATTCACTTGAAAATATTTTAAAATATGCCAAAAAATATATTTTGAATATTGTTTGTTTAAAGAAAGTTGAAATATAAATAACTAGCAACATGGCCCGGCATTGCCCGTGCTTGATTCAAAAATAGTACGACTCATACAGCAATCGCTATCACTTGACTTAAAATATTTTTGCCCTTCCTTGCCTTTAAAGGAGTGCCCTTTGCCGTGCTGATGCTGCTACATGCCTTACTTCTTGCCTATCTCACACTGCGAATTTTTTCTAAGCTCTATACTAAACATTAAATCTGTTACGAAAAAAGAACTAAACAAAATGAACAAAATGAACACAAAACGATCAGCTTTAAAAAAAGGACTCGTAACTGGAAAAACCGAACAAAAAAAGAATGTTAACAACAAATACTTATTCACATCCAACCCAGTTTTGCGGAATCAGAATCAACGTTGAGTTTAAGCAAGCGAATTATGACTAAGTAGTGAGTTCGATCATCACTGGATGCCCTTACTTTTGACCTTGTGCCACATCTAAGCTATGGTTAGTAAATTACTATATTCACATATATATGTGTGTATGTCTGTGAAGAAATGCAGAATTGAACGCACACATATAAAAAATTTTTCTGTCCCACGCTCTGTCTAGAGAAAGTACTAATTAGACATTGACAAGCACGAACATGTCCGCAATACAAACACAGCCATATAGGTGCACGTGTATAAATAAGCAATGTGTACGCATGCGCGAAAATCATTAACTAACACTGGCAAAATGCCACCCCCACACGTCCACAAATACTTAAACATACACCCGTACACACACAATGACATATACCTAGTATCTTTTTATGGCACAATAAACCATTTTCATTGAAAAATTCTATTTACATACACACCCACGCAAACATATTCAGACGGATGCAAACACCTATGCATGTAAAAACTGCATCGAGAAATAGTATACACAGCCACAGTTATATAACTGCACATATATATATATATATATATATATATGTATGTATATGTATGTATGTATATGTATGTATGTATGTATGTATATATATGCAGTTATATATAAATATATAAAAATGCAAACATCATACCAACAGTTCTGAGGCCCATTGGAACAGTTGGTATGATGTTTGCTTGACAACCTAACTGTCAGGGTTTCAATTCTCGGTAGTGGATGCTGATGAGTTCCAAATATAGGACGAAACGGCCGTCCAGTGCTTTCTGCATTCTGTTGAGGTTTCTATCAGACGACGAATTAATTAGATATATATATATATATATATATATATATATATATATATATATATATATATATATATATATATATATATATATATATATATATATATATATAGTGGGTAGAGGCTCGGCCTGAGGAATTGAAGAGCCTCGTTCGAATCCATTACATTCACTTGTGCTAATAACTTTGTGAAAAGTATGAATCCTCTTCTTCTCCAGCTATGGGTAATTAGCAGGACAGACTGGGTACTATAGCTTTGGTTGGCAAATGGTCTAAGAGAAGTTCAACTCTGAATTCAAAACCTACGTAGTGCACCTGATTTGCTGACCCTCATACGACGGCAGAGTCCATCATATATGAGATAAGGATATATAATTTTATATGTCAAGAACCATTTTAGAGGAAAGAGGTAGTCAAAGTGGAATAAAGTGACGCGTTTCGTCCCTTAGGCCTTCAACAAACTGGGTTTGTTTACGTTAATGCGACTACACATGCGCACCAACGAGGGACGCTAAGAATTTTAAATTCAAAATAATATATATCTATGTGTTTTGGGTATACAATCTAACCAATTTCATATAAATTCCATTTCTTTTTGCTTCCATCATCGTTGTTATTAAATATCCCACATTATGGTAACAGAAGATCTGCCAAGAATTGTGAAACGTTGTCAGAACTCTTTTAATCAGCGTGGTCAGTCTCATTAATACTCTAATACTAATGTGTTGTTTCTTTTTCTTCTTTTTTTAGAAGGTCTTTTTTGTGTTCATGTAAGCTTTTATATAAACTTCTTAACGTTTCTCCAATATATTCTTTCTTGCAATCCGTGTGGTGATAGAGTAAATTCCTCATTCAAGTTTTGGCTTGTTGTTTTGTTTTGTATTGATTAAGGTTTTTTTTTTAATTATTTTTGATGTAGTTGTGACAAATTTTATGTTGTACTTAGATAAATTCTTTTCTATTGTAGTTGGGATAGAGTTAGTGGGTATAACAATATATTTTTTATGGGTGTGCCATCAGCAGCGGCTTGAAGGAGGAATTTACACACACACATCTATCTATCTATCTATCTATCTATCTATCTATCTATCTATCCCCAAGTATAGGATTGGTGTATACGGAATAAATTCCAATAACCAGCAAATACTATTCTTAAAAGAGTGCTCAATGCAGAGTAAAGCAATTTTAATTATTTATTCGAAAATTATAACACGTTATAAATCACTACAAAATAGCCATTTTGTTTCAACACTTCTGGTGTCTTATCAATTGATGGTGTTTAATGTAGAATAAAGGGTTTTTAAAATATTCAAACCAATCAAACACCCCTCACTAGGAGAAACGCTGTTACATAAGCTCGAATGACCAATCAAAATACAAGTATATGAGAATTTAAAGTTGTCAAGTTTTTTGAATTCTCATATACAATTTTGATTGGTCATTTCAGTTTATGTAACAGCGTAATAGCGTTCTAGTATCCGTCCTAACTTCTGCCTGATTCCAAGAATTGTCAACCATATTCGTTTCTATGCAAATGAGATCCTTTTATTCAATTCTACGAAGTAATTCTGAGCAATTCTGAGGATTTTCTAAAACTTTTCTTTAATTCATTATAAATTGATCATCCGACACAACACTAGAATTATAATCATACCACGTGATAAAGCATCTCGCTTATAAAATTTCAAATGATTTCGTTAAAATGATAAAAAAAAAACAACAACATATTAACATTTATATTACTTCAAGCATTTTCTAACTTACCTTTTTCCTGTGTTGTGCTAAAATTGTGCTTATTATATATACTCGCGTATTTTGAAGCTAATTTTAGGTGGGTCGCACCATACACGAGATATAAAATTAATATATGTACTGCTGGCCCTGGCTACAACGTTAACCGAACTATATATCCATTTCTTCTTTTTATGTGCCGTGTCCATTGTGGACGTAAGCGATCATGGCTCTCCACTTTCCCCTATCCATTGTAATACTTTTGTCCCTTTGCCTGATCTGTCTGTCATCCACTTGCTTAAGTCCGCTAGATATGATATGCATTGCTTTCCCTTGTCTCTCTTTCCCTCTATTCGACCTGTGAGTATCAGATTCTCCAAGCCTTCCTTTCTCATTAAGTGTCCTACGAATTTCAGCTGCCTCTTCCTGATATTAAGTATAAGCTTCCTCCTTGTTTGCATATTCTCCAAAACCTCATCGTTGCTCACACGCTCGGTTCATGATATCATCAGCATCCTTCTGTAGAACCACATCTCCGCCACCACGAGTCTCTTCTTTGAGGGGACCGACCAACATTCGTTGCCGTAAAGGAGGACCGATGTCACGTAGCAGCTCAGTACTTTTTTCTTTGTTACCAAAGAAATCCTCCTGTCTCTTAATATTCCGCCTAGCTTTTGGAATGCGACTTTGGCCATTCCTAATGCGTCTTCGGATCTCAGCGTCGCACTTGCCGTCCTCTGTCATAACCCTTCCCAGATATTTAAACTTCCGCGCCTGCATGATTTTAGTGTCTTTGACCTGTAAATCGCAAATCGCATTTCGGGCTCATCCATTTACTGTTGACCATGCATTCTTTCTTGTAGTTTATGCTTAGACCCTTTCGCTCTCCTTCGCTACCTTCTGTAGGAGATTTTGTAATTTCTTTTTCGTGTCATCTGCATATCTTATGTTGTCAAGATTGTGACCGCCAATGACGAAACCCTGTGGGATATCTAATTCTTTCAGAAATACAGTAGTCAAATTACCTTTAGAATTAGGTCTTCAAAGATCGCATGATACGCGAGTATATACGTATATCCAAAATTAGAGTCAATTTCTAAACAGTCGCGAAATATGAATTGAAAACGTATCGTTACTTAACTTTTCTCTATTATTATTATTATTATTATTATTATTATTATTATTATTATTATTATTAACATTTAGAGAAGAGTGTGATTGATGAAAAGAAACAAAAAAGCAAAAAACAGTGTTTGGCAATGTTCAATAATATTTCGACAATATGTCTTCAAGTTTGTCTAAAAAAATTTTCCAAGCATAAAAACATAAATTTACAAAATGTTATAAGTCTTTGTACAAACTTCGTTTGTTTTGTATTAAAAAGAAAATGGCTGAACTGGTAATCAACGAGAGAGAAGACATTCAAGTGAAATGTGCGTAATAAGATGGTGATCATTTTGGAATTTTCTGTTAGTTGAAATGTTACTAAGAGGAATTAATATGCGGTATTATGGTATATGCAGGGTTGAGTGGTGACGGATGAGCCCTTGTGGTGAACGAGCACATTGTAATAAATGAATGGGTTGTGATTCTGATTAACTAGCACTAGGATAGCTAATGAAGACCCGCCTCTCTCTATTTCCCCTTCGGCATTGTGCAACAATTTTGTATTTTTACAAAATAAATATTCTAAAAGGAATTAATCAGTATAAATGTTATGGAACTCTCCTGTAATTCTGTTCATTCGTTTTCACATGTTGATTACAGGTAAACGCCGTGTTTATTTTTTTCTTTTCTCTTTCTTTTCTTAAATCGCGATTTTCTTTAAATATTGGAAGAATTACGTCAATCATTTTGTTTTATTATTATTATTATTATTATTATTATTATTATTATTATTATTATTATTATTATTGTTGTTGTTGTTGTTTTATTTTTGCTGGTTTCCGGTATCTACTCATTTCTTTCCGAGTCCCAACCAGAGACCTATGGTCAGAAATGGCATCATGACATTTTCCACTGAGCAGTTTTGAAAAGAAAATCGCACATATTTTACATAGATAAAGCCCTTCGTAAGGTGTTTCTGTACTAGTGAGGAAAATTTTCTGTATTTCTTTATGACATGGGCTACCAGGCATCCCTTCAATGTGTCTATCGGAATCTTTGTTCTATTATATCCGAGGGCTCCAACTACAACTGGAATCGTTAATGTCCTCATGTGCCACATTTTTGAGATTTCCATTTGAAGGTCTTTGTATTTTGATAGTTTTTTGAAGATCTTCAAATATACATTGCAGTCTGCAGGGACTGCCATGTCAATAGGGAGGTACATTTTGTCTTTGCGGTCTGTAATCACGATGTCAGGGCGATTAACTTTGATTGTTCTGTCTGTGTGTATTGTAAAGTCCCATAAAATTTTATAGATCCTATCTCTGTAACCGGGTCTGGGTGGTGTTCATACCAGTTTCTTGCAGTTTCCTTTCCCTAATCATTGCAGATTTTCCAGTGAAGTTATTGGCCCACTCCGTCGTGCCCTATTTTATATTCTGTGGGTGCCAATACCGTGCGACCTGATACAAGATGGTCAACTGTTTTTGGATTATCACAGAATCTGCATTTTGGATTAACACACTTTTTCAGTATGTGTGCTTGGTAATTTCTAGGTAGCAAGCATTGGTCCTGTGAAGCAAGAATAAAACCTTCAGATCCAGCTTTAAACCCTGTACTACGTAACCATTGATGGGTACGGGGTTTGTCTATATCAGTTTGTTTGGAACTAGCAGATTATTGACCAGGAAGCGGTTTATCCTGCCATCGTTTCTGTATCTGGTCGGTTGCATTTGCCTTTTCTTTCTTTTTAAAGTATTTTGCAGCTTCACTCGGTGTATAATGCTTTACTTGTATTTCTACACCCACTTGAAACTCCATTTTGAACTTTGGGCTTCTTTACTGCTGAAGAAAGTCGCTTACTACTTTCATGTTCTTCGACACAGATACTCCAGTCTTATGTAGTTTCTACGTATCTTTGAAGGTCAGTTATTATTATTATTGTTATTATTATTATTATTATTATTATTATTATTATTATTATTATTATTATTCATTCGTTCCATAGTTAACAGTTACATTACGCCCTGTCATTACATCTGATAAACAATGGACGATTTCTGTTTGTTTGTGAGTATATACAGAAGAAAATATATATCAAAGGCGATTGTTTTCTTTGCAAAGAAGGAAGTGAAAAGAAAAAAAAAGAAAGAAAGAATGAATGACTGAAAGGGAAGACAGAGGAGGCGATAATTCTCTTATGTGTTTAACGTCTACTTCAGTGAAATGGAAAATCTTGTCAATTTTTAATCTTTTCATTTGAGCCGTCTTACTTCTTTATATTTATAATTGTCATTGCAATATTTTGTTAAAAGTTGCTAAGCTCAAATATTTAAGGATGGAACAGAGGAATTTCCCTGGGTAATTAATTTATAGTCGTGGAACTTTCAATGAACTTCTTCAATCATTAACTGAATATAAATAGCGTTTAAGATGATGATGATGATGATGAAAATAAAGAAGGGGATAATGATAATGATGAAAATAAAGAAGGAGATGATGATGATGATGATGATGATGATGAAAATAGAGAAGGGGATAATGATAATGATGAAAATAAAGAAGGAGATGATGATGATGATGATGATGAAAATAAAGAAGGGGATGATGATAATGATGAAAATAAAGAAGGAGATGATGATGATGATGACGATGATGATGATGATGATGAAAATAAAGAAGGGGGTAATGATAATGATGAAAATAAAGGAGATGATGATGATGATGATGATGATGATGAAAATTAAGAATAAGATGATGATGATGATGATGATGATGATGATGAAAATAAAGAAGGGGATAATGATAATGATGAAAATAAAGTAGAAGGTGATGATGATGATGATGATGAAAAGGAAGAAGATGATGATGATGATGATGATGATGATGATGATGAAAATAATTAAGGAGATGATGATGATGATGATGAAAAGGAAGATGATGATGATGATGATGATGAAAAGGAAGATGATGATGATGATAATGATGATGATGATGAAAATAAAGAAGGAGATGATGATGATGATGAAAATGGAGATGATGATGATGATAGATGACGTATTGATGATAATTATGAAGAAGTTAAAAAACAAGATGAAGAAAATATGATGTTGATGAAAAAGATGAAAAAGAAGTTGAAAAATATGATGATGATGAAGATGATGATGCAGAAGAATATGATGAAGATGAAGATAATGATGATGACGATGAAGATGGTGATGGTGAAAAATATGATGATGAAGAACATGAAAAAGATGAAGATGATGGTGGTGATGCTGATAAAGACGATGATTATGAAGATGATGATGAATGCTAAGATAATGAAGATGATCATTAATGATGAAACTTATGAAGATGATGATGATAATGATAATGAAGATGGTGATGCTTTTAAAGAAGATGATGAAGAAGATGCCGACCATGAAGATGACGAAGAAGATGATAAAAATGATGATGATGGAGATTATAATGATGAAGCTTATGAAGATGATGATAATGAAGATGGTGAGGATTTTGAAAAAGATGTCGACAATGAAGATGAAGAAGATGATAAAAATGATGATGATGTAGATGATGACGATGGTGATGACGATGATGAAGATGATGATGGTAATGATGATGATCGCAATAATGTTCACGCTTGTGATTTAAAAGTTAACGAAGCCGATGACGCAAGTGAATGAAGATCCTGATATTAAATAGTGTTATAATGATGATAGAAAAGCCGCAGACGGCTAAAATGTCAGAAAAACTAGTTTCGCCTGATGCTTGTTCTACGTCATGAACAGCACTTGAAACCAAGATCATGAGAGGGTGGAATTTCCTTGTCTGTGCAAATATTTATCTTAACTTAAACAGTTTCATTCTGGGTAGCAATTAACAAAGCGGAAGATATAAAACAGAGTAAAACCTCTTTGCTTTTTTTCTACCAAATATATCAAATATGTTTAGGCTTTTCTTAAAAGGAAAAAGAAAAACAACCAAAGATCCGGCTCGAATGTAGGTAGGCAGACAAGAAATAGGGGACTGTAGAAAGATAATCTTATCACTGTATTTTTAATCATTTCTCCACATTCAAGGCAGTAAAACCACTTTGACACAAGGGGTTACTGAGTTTGGAAGAATAAAAAAAAAGAGAAAGATTATTAAGGAGCGAGGATAATAGAAGCGGAATCAAGAAAACAAAATATAACGATTGATATTACATTGGAATTTTCTGGTTGGAAAAGCATCGTGCCGCAATATAGTTACACAAGCGAGTTGTGAGAGAAAAGATACTCTTAGTATATATATATATATATATATATATATATATTCATACACGTTTCATTAAATAATATAGACAAGTGTTGTCTATTTATTTTATGTAAATTTTTTTCGTAACTTCTGATAAGTTTAATAACATTATCGTTGAAAGAAGAAAGAAATTCACAATAGTGATCCATATTTTTTTAATACAATCTAAGCTTTCGTCTTACTTAAGCCATTATCAAAGATATCAATTACAACATATTAAACAATATACGGACAAGACAGCGATGATAGTCTGTCAATGTTTACATAGAAGATTTCTAAGCAACGATAAACACGCGCATATAAGACGCTAGAAGCGAAAATCGCACCGCATCTCATGACGTCACACATGACCACACGAGAGTGAATTGTAGAAGTATGAATCGAAAGCCGTTGGTATAAACCAATGGCTTCTGTTACCAATTATATATATTCATATATATATATATATATATATATATATATATATATATATATATATATATTACACTCGAACAGCTCCTACCCGCCGCGAATCACAGATCTGTGGAACCGTCTCCCAAGTGGATGTTTTTCCCGATTTTAACCTGTTCAGGTCTGCTGTCAACCGATATCTTCCGCACCTATTCGCATAAACTGTGCCTCTTACTCTGTAGCTATCTAACCGGAGTCGCTTCCCTGCTCTGTACAGTGTGAACCTGACTTTAAACCGACCATGAAGATGACGAAGAAGATGATAAAAATTATGATGATGAAGATTATAATGATGAAGCTTATGAAGATGATGATGAAGATGATGATAATGAAGATGGTGAGGATTTTGAAAAAGATGTCGACAATGAAGATGAAGAAGATGATAAAAATGATGATGATGTAGATGATGACGATGGTGATGACGATGATGAAGATGATGATGGTAATGATGATGATCGCAATAATGTTCACGCTTGTGATTTAAAAGTTAACGAAGCCGATGACGCAAGTGAATGAAGATCCTGATATTAAATAGTGTTATAATGATGATAGAAAAGCCGCAGACGGCTAAAATGTCAGAAAAACTAGTTTCGCTAGATGCTTGTTCTATGTCATGAACAGCACTTGAAACCAAGATCATGAGAGGGTGGAATTTCCTTGTCTGTGCAAATATTTATCTTAACTTAAACAGTTTCATTCTGGGTAGCAATTAACAAAGCGGAAGATATAAAACAGAGTAAAACCTCTTTGCTTTTTTTCTACCAAATATATCAAATATGTTTAGGCTTTTCTTAAAAGGAAAAAGAAAAACAACCAAAGATCCGGCTCGAATGTAGGTAGGCAGACAAGAAATAGGGGACTGTAGAAAGATAATCTTATCACTGTATTTTTAATCATTTCTCCACATTCAAGGCAGTAAAACCACTTTGACACAAGGGGTTACTGAGTTTGGAAGAATAAAAAAAAAGAGAAAGATTATTAAGGAGCGAGGATAATAGAAGCGGAATCAAGAAAACAAAATATAACGATTGATATTACATTGGAATTTTCTGGTTGGAAAAGCATCGTGCCGCAATATAGTTACACAAGCGAGTTGTGAGAGAAAAGATACTCTTAGTATATATATATATATATATATATATATATATATATTCATACACGTTTCATTAAATAATATAGACAAGTGTTGTCTATTTATTTTATGTAAATTTTTTTCGTAACTTCTGATAAGTTTAATAACATTATCGTTGAAAGAAGAAAGAAATTCACAATAGTGATCCATATTTTTTTAATACAATCTAAGCTTTCGTCTTACTTAAGCCATTATCAAAGATATCAATTACAACATATTAAACAATATACGGACAAGACAGCGATGATAGTCTGTCAATGTTTACATAGAAGATTTCTAAGCAACGATAAACACGCGCATATAAGACGCTAGAAGCGAAAATCGCACCGCATCTCATGACGTCACACATGACCACACGAGAGTGAATTGTAGAAGTATGAATCGAAAGCCGTTGGTATAAACCAATGGCTTCTGTTACCAATTATATATATTCATATATATATATATATATATATATATATATATATATATATATATATATATTACACTCGAACAGCTCCTACCCGCCGCCAATCACAGATCTGTGGAACCGTCTCCCAAGTGGATGTTTTTCCCGATCTTAACCTGTTCAGGTCTGCTGTCAACCGATATCTTCCGCACCTATTCGCATAAACTGTGCCTCTTACTCTGTAGCTATCTAACCGGAGTCGCTTCCCTGCTCTGTACAGGGTGAACCTGACTTTAAAAGAAAAAACCTGCTACTAGATTCTAAATCTCACCGAATTAAAAGTTGATTTCTTCAAGAATGCGGAGAATCAGGTCCATATTAAGATTTCTCGAGTTCGCAGGCCGATAGATGCAAATAAACATTTAAAAAAAGCCCGTATCAACTAAAATAACATTAGAAGATATATATATATATATATATATATATATATATATATATATATATATATAGTGAATGCCACCAACGATATAAGTTAGCCGTTATATAAAAACTTAATCCAACGCACACAAATGATATTTTCTTCGAAAACCATATTCTAAAAAGGATTACATAAAATGAAACAAACACTTGTTAATAATGGATTTCCTAATTCCGTCATTGATCAACAAATTAAAATGTATCTCAATAAACTTAACAATACCGGTAAAAAAATTGATAAAATTAATAATAATAATGTACGCCAAAATAAACATAATACTATTAAATTATATTATTGTAACCAAATGCATAATAATTACAAACATGATGAAGCAGCACTCAAAATCATAAGATGTAGAAATGTTAAACCCATTAATAAAAAAAAAAACAAGTTAAACTCATCATATATTATAAACAATTTAAAACAATTAGCCTCAACCACAGAACTAAATTCTCTACAAAACACCAATGTACTATATCAATTTACATGCCCGTTCAGAGATTGTAACTCTGATACTAATAATAAACACACTTCATATATTGATTTTACTACAACCACGCTCTCCCTTAGACTTACCTGTCACCTTTCTGATCTTAGTTTTATTAAACATTTCTTAGAAAAACAGCCATGTACATAATATTAGACTGATATTACTTGATAACACAACAATACTAACTCATATAGACAGTAAAAAGAACCTTCAGATGTTGGAGGTAATCTGCATTAAAACAAAGCAACCCACACTCAACAAAATTACATTTGAAACTAGTCACAACACATTACATTGCATGTAGACATATGGTTCTGTTAATATTTCAGTCTATCACATGGTACGACTTCATAAAACCGCATCATGATTTTACGACCAGCATCTGCTATTCTGCGACCGTTATCGTCGCATAGCAATATTCTATGTCAACATAACAGAATATCATCTTTGATGGAGAACATCTTTGTTTAAATGTCCATATAGCCTCATAGAAGATGGCTAATGTGAGCTGAAAGCTTGGATCTAGGAACAGCTTAATAAAAAATATCAAAATGTTGGACAATTTTTGTCTGTATTTTCTACCGGAATTAAAGCAACTATACGAAGTTTAGAGCAGCTCATGATCAGACATAATAGACATTCGTTGTCAGTTATATTTAACAATATATGTTTGAATATATATATATATATATATATATATATATATATATATATATATACACATACATACACACAGACACACACACACACACACACACATATATATATATATATATATATATATATATATATATATGAACAGATTAGACCAGTTTATTGTTTAAGTGTCAACCCAAGCAATACCAAGCCCACCCAAAAGAGAAAAAAAAACATGAAAATACGAAAGAAAAAGTAAGGCACCCAAAATAAAAGACAAGGAAACGTCAGACACCGACCTTAACAAAAATATAAAGTGCACAGTGTATCTAGAAATTAAACTAGCGCAGAATATTAACATCCAGGGACTCCGGTTCAAATCGTACCTATATTAACATAACAGTGTCAAACTATTTGAATCACAGTTGTAGTATTTATATATATATATATATATATATATATATATATATATATATATATATATATATATATATATATATATATATATATATGTATATATATGTATATATATATAATTTATTCGAAAATTATAACATAAATATATTATGAAATCACAACAAAAATACCCATTTTGTTTCAACATTTCTAGTGTCTTATCAAGTGAACATCATCACTTGATAAAACACCAGAAATGTTGAAACAAAATGGCTATTTTTGTAGTGATTTTATGACATATTTATGTCATAATTTTCGAATAAATTATATTTGCTCTACTCTGTATATTCTGTATTTTAAGAATAGCATTTTTTGGTTATTGGAATTTATTCCGTATACACTAATCCCAATACTTGTGTGTATGTATATATATATATATATATATATATATATATATATATATATATATATATATATATATATATGGATAGATAGATAGATAGATAATGTTAGTGGTCAATATATATATATATATATATATATATATATGTGTGTGTGTGTGCGTGTGTGTGCATCTGTGTGTGTCTATATAAATAAATTCCCAAGAGGATAGAATCCAAGTAGAACTCAATGTCCAGGACAGAGTAAGAATATAATATAAATGGCTCAAACACTAATATTTCATGTATATAATTTGTTATATTGGAATCGTAATGACGTTGATTTAGCCTTTTATATATATATATATATATATATATATATATATATATATATATATATATATATATCCAAGCTATCTATTACACCAACCGCACATCCGCACTTGAGAAATCGGAGACCTATGTTCAAATTCACAACATGTTCTTTACATTCGTTTAGGTATAAGTACCCTAAGGTATGAAATTATCTCTTCGTCCCCACTAGCTATGGGTCAATTAGTAGCGCAGACTAGGCTCTTTAGTCCATAATGACAACCAGTCTAGGATAAAGACAATTCTGAATTTAAAGCCTGTGGTGAGTCATTTGGATACCTTATGACACAGTATATGCACAAGCTCTCTGTATTCGGTCCTCCCAAAAACATACGGTTGGTTCTGCAGAAGCCTTCACCACTATAATCAAACGATATGTGCAGATAGTCTGGCTGTTCGGTTCTAAGAACTGGACTCCTGAACCCTCATACGTCGAGAACGACGAGAGAGTCCATTATATAAATATATATTACTGAAAAGCTCTACTTACTGAAAAGTTCTAGACTAACATTTTAGCCCCCTGATTCCATATGCTGATTTTTGGATTGAATACGTGTGCTCTTTTCGGGAATCCAGGCCGAGAAAAAACTTTCAGAGTAACACTTTCGCATAATACCACATTCATAAACAATGACGAGTTTGGTCTTGGCAGCTGTTCAGACGAATCTTCGAGCGGTCTTAATGAAACGAGGTTTCTAAATCGTAACCTGAGAGTGCGAAGGTGCTGGGGAGTTAGTTAGCGAAGATACATGCATATATTTAACTGAGCAACGAGTATGCCAGAAATGTTGTGCATTGATAACATTGAAATGTAACATGAGACAGGCACTACGCCATTTTCGGGTAAAGTACATGGGACTGACGCTAGGTACAAAAAGAAAAATGGAGAAATGGTGAAAAACACACTTCTGCTTCTACAGATATGTCTACCTCTTGGCAATTCAAATTCTCATAAGGTAAATGCTTAAAACTGCTAACTTATTTACAAGGACCCTTAAACACTTGAGAGTACTTCTAGTGGATCGTTTAGATATTTTCATTCGCAATTTAACTCATCCGAAACGACATTGTCCTAATTCTGCTCTCCCAAGTGCTGTAGACTTCGAGTAAGCTGATAGGCTTTAAGATAATAAAAAAATAACAATTCATAGATGATACGAAAATATGTATTAAGTTAATATAGTTTGAGGTAATATGATATAGTAATTCTTAAATGGATTTGTGTCCTAATGTGATGCGTGTTCTGGGTAAGACGATAAACTACATCCGCGTCCTGGGTAAGACGATAAACTACATTCGCGTCCTGGGTAAGATGATAAACTACATCCAACAGCAAGACCACTGCGGTCTGTCTATATTTCTGAGATGAGGTATTATGTACATTATTTACATTATTCGGACTATTATCCTCATCTTTGTTGCCATATTTATCACAACGTTTCGACCGTTGTACACCCCGGCTTTCTTCAGGTGGTTGGAATTTCGAACTGAACCCTTTATTTCGCTCACTGGGGTAGACTGTTCTAGTTCCACGTGCCATGCTTGATGGATGTCAGTTATCAGTTATCTCCTGCTGATTTCCCTCTGAAAGGTCTCCACTGCCCTAACCAGGTATTGAACTCTCACTCTTTGGGTCCTGTCACTGGATCTAACCAACGCCAACGCCAACGCCTTTATTCACTGTCCACCAAACAGTAGTTTTTTTGACAAAACACAATATTCCCCACATTCGACAACCACTATATTCAGCAGATTCCGCCCTTTGCGACATTTTGCTCTTCATAAATCAGATATTGTAATGGACAAGATTTCAAGAATATCCAAGAGTATGTGAAGAGACAACTGCTTGCTATCCAAAAAGCAGTTCCAAGAATACTTCTATTGATGGAAACAACACTGGAGAAAGTATGCGGGCTCAGAAAAGGATTACTTCGAAGGAGATTAAATGCGAATTCCTATGCATTGTGTGTATATATATATATATATATATATATATATATATATATATATATATATTGCACAAGTCCCGTTACATTTTTATCAACATATATATATATATATATATATATATATATATATATATATATATATATATATATATGCAAATATAATTATAATATATCGCACATATAGTGTTAATAAAACAGTACGTTGGAGGATAATATCAATACGTATAAATATATATATATATATATATATATATATATATATATATATATATATATACGGGATTTGTTTAAAAAGTTTCCGTACTGATGGTATAGTACCGGAGCTAAAGTATACAGAGGAAAGCCGCTTGGCACTGATTGATCTTGCACTCTGTCGTACATACACACTAAGTCATAACGTTCTCGATCACTTGCGTAGTTTATAGCAGTGATTGGAAGGAAAGTGTGTAGAGTGTGGTCGTCTCATCACACCACAGAGGTTCCATCAGAGATTGGTCCCAGTTGTCCGTAGATTGTTTTAAGTGTTGCATGGGATCTCCAATTGAAGAAATGATTTTTAAAAATGGGAGATGTCTCACGTTTGTGTTAATCCATCCCCGCAACATTCTTTCTACAGGTAATATTTGTTTGATTTTGGAACCGAACCTTTTATTTAGTCCACGGGGGTAGATCGTTCTGATTCCACGTGCCACAATCTACTCCGTGGATTACATAAAGTGGTCGGGTTGAAATTTCAACAAATATCACTTGAAGAAGGCCGCAGCATAAAGCTGTCATCGTGAATATGGCAATAAAGATGAAGACAACAGTTCGAACAACATAAATACCTCATTTCAGATATTTAGACGGATTTGTTTTTATCCAAAATTATGCCTGATTTCTATAAACGTTAATTTTAGTAGGTCTAAATGTTTGTACTTTTGTATTTTTTTTTATTTTTTATTTTTTTAATTAAACAATGAAAATAATATCAACCGGCATAGATCGAGAAGTCGTACTAAAGGTAAATGTGCCTCTCGATTTTCCATCAGGGGAACCATCACTACAGCTGAAGCGTGCCGTTACCGATTTGGACACGGAAACTTTTATAATTTCATTTTCGTAGCAAAAAAGTGAACAGTATTTTTTTTTAAATGGATTCCTTTCGACATTATTTCTTATTTCTTTTACTTTTAGTTGGTTCAAATATTTATCCTTTTTTTAATTTTTTTTAATTTTTATTTTTTATTAAACAATGAAAAGAATATCAACCGGCTTAGATCGAGAAGTACTATAAAACGAAAATGTTTCTTCCGATAGGAATTGAAAATTTATCCCCTTTTTTCCACCAAGGAAAATCTTCTTAAAGCCGAAGCGGCCGTTAACGATTTCGATACGGAAACCATTATGAATTTGTTTTCGCATTCGAAATGCAAATGCAATAATTTTTAAATATTTTTTTCATGTGCCATTAATTCTTATTTCTATAAACTTTACTTTCAGTGGGTTCAAACGTGCTTTTTTTGCTTCTTTTAATTTTTATTAAACAATTAAAATAATATCAACTTGCCTTGATAGAGCAGTTCTACTAAAGGAAATTGCGCCTCGCAACAGGAATCGAAAATCTACTTTTCCATTCCCTCTTTTCCCTTTCTTTTCTCCCACGCTCTCTCTGTTTACCTTATCCTCTTTATTTCTTTCATTTCTCCCTTTCGTTGGCTTCTTGGAGTCCGTTCTGTATTTTTTACTTTCTCCTTTTCTTTCTTTTCCCTTTGTTTTTTCTCTATTTTTCCTTCTACACTCGCTTTATTTCCTTCAGTCTTTTTAATAACTTTATTTCTCGCTTTTGGCTTTTATTAGCCCCTTTTGCCTTTCTTTCTCTCTCTCTTATCCATTCCACACTTTACTCTCCATCCCTCTCCCACTCTTTCTTCTATCTTTATCCTGTTTTTGTCTTCTCTCCCCATCCCTTCCCCCACCTCTCTCTTTTTTTCTATCTCGGTCCTCTCTTTCTCATCTATCTTTCACTTTATCCTTTCAATTCTCTTAGTTTTTCCCCATCTTTTTAACACTTTCTTTTCCTCTTTCTCTTCTCTTTGTCTTCGCTCTCTCTCCCTCTCTCTCTCTCTCTCTGTGTTTTCTCTGTCTTTAAGAGGAAAGTGGTTCGACACTGACTGGGCAGATTGAAGGCAAAGAGGGGCAAAAGAAAATACATAACCAACCTACAAGGCTTCAGTAAACGGATATCAGAACAGGGTTTAGGAGAGATAAAGAAAAAGACAT
The DNA here is from genome assembly GCA_963932145.1 of Acanthosepion lycidas. Lineage (NCBI taxonomy): Eukaryota > Metazoa > Mollusca > Cephalopoda > Sepiida > Sepiidae > Acanthosepion > Acanthosepion lycidas. The sequence goes on along the minus strand of OZ010586.1, from coordinate 89,428,096 downwards.
TTTTTAAGAGCAACAAATAACAGGAAGTTGTGATGAGCCATTATCGTCAACGTCCTAAAGGGGCACGGCACATAAAAGGAAAAGTAACAGACGATTGAAATTGTAAACACGTAAATCCGAAGATACATAGGAATAGCGAAAGATACACTATTTACATTATTCGGACTATTGTCGCCATATGTATTACAACGTTTCCGCCTTTTCCAGGTGGTTGAAACGTTGAACTGAACCCTTTATTTCGTTCGCTAGTGTAGACTGTTCTAGTTCCACGTTAATTTCCCTCTGAAAGTTCTCAACTGTCTTAACCGGGTATTGAACTCATACTCTTTTGGGTCCTATCACTGGATCTAATTAACGCCTTTACCCACTGTCCCATGTTGTCCTTGAGAACTTCTGCGTATGAATTTCTGGGTATTATAAACCTAATGTCTCAGCAATAATGTTTTACCAGTGCTCATATTGCAATATTTTGCTGTTATCAATCATGTTTTTATCAGAGCTCATATTGCAATTTTTGTTGTTATTATTGCTTTTCTCTGGCACATTTTCCAATGGTGTTCTTTGTCTATGATCGCAACCATATCCCACAGAGGGCGGTAATCTCCTTTTTCTCTACATATATGGTCTCCACGCCTGAATTTTCCACTTCCCCTCGTGTTACGCGGCCTGTCTCTCCTGTATATTTCTTTCCGCAGCTGCTCGGGATAATGTACACACAGTCTTTAGTCCTGTTCTCCTCTATGGGGTGGAGTTCTTACTCGGGAGAGATATCTGCGAAGTGTGGTCCAGCTTTTGAAGGTTGTCCTGATGTTATATGAACCGTAGATCCTTTGTATTTTCTCTGATAACCCCTTCACATAAAGCAGGCAGACTGCTTTCTGAGTGTTGTTGTCCTCCTCTTGTACCCGCCTGTCCCAGTTTTGGGGGGCTGCTGCCATGTACCCAGGGTAGTTGTTACATTGTAGGGTACTACTTATACTGACTAATTTTTTATCTCATGTCTCTGGGTCGCCACTTATGACTTTTACTCGGTGTTGTAAGCAGTGGACGATCACTTTCTTTACGTTGTATGGATGGAGGGAGTTGAAATTGAGATACTGTCCAGTGAATGTCGGTTTACGGTATACGGATGTCTTGAACCCATGCTCTGTTCGAGATATTAGAACATCCAGGAATGGGAGTGTGTTGTTACTTTCTTTCTTCATCGTGAACTGTATCGAAGGTCTTATTGAGTTCACATGGTCCAGTAGAACCTGGACATCTTCCTGGTGTGGCCAGAGAATGAAGGTGTCATCTAGGTACCTTAACCATATAGTTGGCTTTAGAGATATAGATTCTAATGCCATTTCCTCAAAGTATTCCATGTATATATTCGCCATTGCTGGTGATAATGGCGAGCCCATTGCTAAGCCCTTATCCTGTCAATGTATGTGTGATCCCATTTCAAAGTGTGTCGTTTTTGTACAGAAAGTTAACATCCCCATCAGATTATGTATTGGAATACTCGTCCGTACTTCTAGGGATGAGTCAGAAGCCAATTTGTCTCTGACTACTGAGAGTGCCTCCTCCGTGGGTACCTTGGTGAACAAACTCACCACGTCCAAGCTCAACATCTGGTTGGATAGGATGGGAGCATCTTTGATTATTTCCACGAAGTGGGCGGAGTTCCGGACATATGAAGGAGACTTTTCGATCACTGGCTCAATTATATCTACAAGGAAGTGACTCAGAGGGTGGCCCACAGAGCTTTGGAAACTAACAATCGGAATAGTCCTAATAATGTAAATAGTGTACATAATACCTCATCTCAGAAATATAGACAGATACTGATATATATATATATATATATATATATAAACATATATTAGGCAGCATATATTATATATATATATATATATATATATATATATATACACACACACACACAAAAACACACACACACACACACATATATATATATAAACATATACTAGGCAGCATATATTTTATATATATATATATATGTACATATATATATATATATATATATATATATATATATATATATATATATTGCTTTGCGATAATGAACATACTTTTGGATTCTATTGTGTGGGGTGTAGAACAGTGTAAAGAAAGGCGTATGGATACCACAAGGGCATCTTTGACGGTGACAGGCCAGCAGGATCACTTCCTTTGGTCTCCTACGTCATTTTTCGCTACAGATTGCGTATTTTTTCAGTCTGTTTTTATCATCTGTCTGCGTCCGTGCAAGTCTTGCCACACTCTCCTGCCCCCACAGCATATGTGTCAGCGTATTGTGGGGTCGGTCACCTCGTTTGCGTACGTACTTGACTTCTTCACTGAGAAAATGTGTGTAGATTCATAAATCTAGTCTTAATGGAATAAAGAAGGAACAAACTACATTGTAAAGTGGCGGTTGGTAAACCAATCCTATCTATCTATCTATCTATCTATCTATCTATCTATCATACTGTACTTTCTTTCTTTTCACATTGTTTCATCTATCTATCTATCTATCTATCTATCATACTGTTCTTTCTTTCTTTTCACATTGTTTCATCTATCTATCTATCTATCTATCTATCTATTGCCTGCTAGAAAAAAAAATTCTAGACATCAACATATTCTATCTCAGTGGGTTCACACCTGTCTTATGTTTTCATATCTATCTATCTATCTATCTATCTATCTATCTATCTATCTATCTATCTATCTATCTATCTATCTATAGTCGACTAGAGAGAACTTCTAGGCATGAACCATATCTATCTATCTATCTATCTATCTATCTATCTATCTATCTATCTATCTATCTATCTCGTTATGTTTATATCTATACATCTAGCTGGCTATTTAATCAATCGAAATGTCTTTCTACTAAAATTGGCCTCTTCGTTGTCCATGAGGTCGGGATTTTCCTACCAGTCGATGTCCAAGACGGGAAAAAAGAAGCCAACATTTCTAATGTACATTTCCAAGGAAAGAATACCCTTTCCAATTTGAAGAATGGCGCACCACAATCTCCCTGGCATGCGAAAGATAGATGAGGAGAAAAGAAAGGAAAAGAGACAGAAAGTAAATGTACAGAGAGACATAGAAGGCCATAGTAAAATAAAAATAAAAAGTGAATGACAGAGAGAAAGAGAGAGAGAGAGAGAGAGAGAGAGAGGATGAGAGAGAAAGATAGGGAGGGAGAGAAATAGAAGAAAAAAGAATAATATGTAAAGTGAGAAAGTGATGGAAGAACGAGGACTTGAGAGTACAGCAAACACTGAGAAGAAAGCGTGAAGAGATGGAAGGAGAGACGCAAGGGAAGAAAAGTTATGGCATCTATGATGTTGAGTCATAAATAATTTCCATTGTTTGGGAAACAGTTGTATTAACAAATGTATCATCCTAAGTAACTATTCTTTAAATAAATCATAATAGGTGATAAAAAATGTCTTACGTACAACGATGATCAACGCAAAAGCCAGCGAATTGACCGAGGTTCTATGGAAGAAAGATGACGTTGAGCTCTGTGGTGGGATCGTCAGTGTATTGTTAATTTAGATTTATTACAACGCAATGAAACGTTAAATGCACATTTATACGGCCATCAGCTGCAACATATCTGTTATATACCATACCTATGAACACTAATTGGTATGTCCCAATCCTCATAAATACGTTGGACACTGTTGTAAATGGAGGTAATATACTGTCTAAGTAGTCCACCACTAGCAGTGGTTTACCTACTTCACGCCGCTGGCGAGTATTGTATGTTGTTGATGATATAAAGATTACCATTTCATTTCCAACCTCCGTTTTTGTTATTCCTCATTCAGTAACCCTTTCTAGGTTACAACAATGTCCATAAGAGATTGGTCGAAAAGTGTCCGAGGCTCGTCAATAGATTAAGAAAAAGCGCACTAATGAGAGGGGATCGGTAGTAACAATGATATCAGCGCAGCCGACGGCTTCAGGTCTGGGCTCTTTTTGGACCTGTCTCGGGGGTACGCACTCGGGATCCTCGCATTAAACTGAACTTTTTGTGACATCATGCCAACATGGGACCGCAAGTAGATATAATCGCTTCTCGGCCTTTTGGATAAGATCAAAGTGTTGTATATGTTCTAACCAGCTTAATTTGATTCTCTCTCCATTTCTTTCTTTCTTTCTTTCTTTCTTTCTTTTTCTCACTTAAACCAAGTCATATCTTTTCCGCTCTTTCTACGCAATCAAAACGGAAAAGTGAGTTATTTTCAGGGCGTAACGGTCGTTCGAAATAACGAAGAGAGGTAAAATCTATTTATAATAAGACAGTTAATAAATTAGCAGTACACTAACATAAAACAATGTTCACCTCAATAAGCAATGGATAAACAAGGATAAATCTCCACATCCGATGCCAAAAGCTGAGCTCCATTGTGTGCGTAGTGGGATCGTTGGTGTATTATTTGCACATCTATACGTTCAACAGCTAGAACGTGTCCATAAATGTTTGGTTGAAAAGCACCCTGCACTCGTCAATAGGAAAAATGTTGTTATTTCTCATGACAACGCAAGGACTCGTAGAGCAAACACAGAAAAACTGTTTAATATTTGTCCATCCCAACTCACACGCCATATTCAACTGACCTTTTACCTTTTGTTGGTTTGATAGAGAAAACTTTTTCTAATGAAAACCAGATTCAATGTGTGTTAAAAATGACATTTACCCGATAACTCCCCACAAGGCTGGATGTGACACAAGGGCGGTTTTCTTCAAAAAAATTAAAAATGACGAAGACCAGAGAAGGATTCAAAATGACCTGGATAAATTCTTCAGGCATGCATTCGATGTAGTCAAGGCTCGCCAAGTATAAAAATAAAACATATTGAAAGATCAGAAGGTGACGCACAAGGTCCATCACCCACCAGTGAAAGCAGTAATAAACATTAGTCAATATAAGCTGAGTGCCTATGAGGAGTCAGTATTGAATAAGACTCTCAACTTCGCCACAACCATCAGGTGAGTGCCATACTTGGACATCATTGCCAGAGTCGAGGAGGTGGCCTTGAACATCCTTCAGGCTCAGGTGGATGAACTGAGATGGAAGGTGAGACAGACCTTGGAGAGAGCCAAGCCACCAAGTCAAACACCACGAAACTAGAGAGGCTGGCGATTGGATCCCTACAGAGGAATGAAAACATCACCATACCACCGGCTGAGAAAGGCAATGCGACTGTAGTGACGGACAGATCAGATTATAAAAGAAAGACCTCATTAGCAATCTGGAAGACCTCATTAGCAATGGTAGTTACAGCAAAGTAACAAAGGATCCTATAATTAAAAACGGAACGCAAACTGTCACAGATACTAATCAAGAACAAGGATCACTTCGCACATAAGACGTATAGGCAGTTGTTGCAGTGCTACACCAAGCTACCTCATATATAAGATCTCCCTAAGATTCACAAAGACAATAGTCCGAATAATGTAAATAGTATATATATTACAGTGTAACAACAAAAGAGTCAGAACAAGATGTCAACTACGTCGTCGTCTTATTATTCTTTTTCTATTACTACTACTACTATCTTTCTTGTTCCTTCAGGACGTAGGAGATCATGGCTCTTCACACGTTCCTGTCCTTTGTAGCTCTTAGTAGTGTTTGTCATTTTGCTATCTCTCCTGTTCTGCCAACCACTTAACACAAGTTCGTTAGGTAGATTATTCTTTGCTTTCTACTGTGCATCTTGCTTTCAACATGTCATGTGAATGTTAAATTCTCCAATCCTTCTTTCCTTATTATGTGACCTAGAAATGTCAATTGTCTCTTTGCTAATTCGAAGTGTCTTTTTTGGTTTCATTTGCTCTCAAACTTGCTTACATGTTCGGTTCATGGTATTCTCAGCATCCTTCTGTAGATGACTAAAGTCTTTTTTTTTATATGGGAGGGGTTTGTTCACATAACAGTCCAATTTAGCCTTCGGGTATAGAGGTGGGAGGTTGAAGGGATATCGGAATTGGGGATAGAGGAAATAAGAGAAACAGAGTTACGTGGCGGGAAATTGTATAAAGTCACTGTTTAGTTCTAGAATTGGAGTTGCTTTATTAGTTAGACGAGATGGAATTTTCGTGGTAAAAAGCAGTATATCTATCTATCTATCTATCTATCTATCTATCTATCTATCTATCTATCTATCTATCTATCTATATATATAAACACAGTAGTGGAAATAAGTATAAGACACCCCATGATTGGGTAAAGAAAAAAGTAATATGGACAAAGGAGAAATGGGAATCCGTGGTGTTTTCTGATGAGAAAAAGTTTAATTTGGATGGGTCCGACGGCTACCAGTGTTATTGGCATGATGCAACAAAAGAGAAGAAGCTGTTTTCAAAAAGACCATTTGGAGGGGGATCTGTTATGGTTTGAGGAGCGTGTGCAGTAATAAGAAAATTATTAACATTTCATGGGGCGTTTTATACTTATTACCATCACTTACATGAAATAAATAGACAACACTTGTCTATATTATTTAATGAAACATGTATGAATGAAAAAATGCTGCCTAAATACACACAATTTAAATTACATGACCCAGCAGCCCACAATACTATCAATACTTAGAATTATAAATGTAGCCTTGTGAAAAGGCAAATTGAAATAGCAAAAGAAAAATTGAACAACCTTAACAGCAACAAACAGGACATTTACGATAAACTACAGGATATAACTACCCCGGAACAATTGGAGGAAATTACACATAGACTCACGGAAATTACCAACAAATTTGAAGCTCAACACCGATTTAAAATTATAAAAAAACTGAATACATTATACAAAGGTAATATCACTCTTCCTAACAAAACTGATAAATACATTAACCTTTCCAACTATGAACTAAGCACCAAAAAGAATTACTTAACCTTGGACCTAACTGCCATATATACCGTAAGTACAATCGACTTTAAAAAAAAATAGAAATTGAGACCCTATACTAAAACATCGTTAAACTCCAGGATGAACAACTAATAGAAACTGCACCAGAATTTAAAGACTTACTTAATGCGGAGGCATTCAAGGATCGGCATAATAAAAGCAGAAACTCCTCAAAAATACTTTCTAAACAACTGAAAATCGCTGCGCAAGAACTACGCAACTACTCTGACATTATTGTAAAAAAAGCTGATGAGTCCAGCATTTTTGTCATCCTAAACAAATTGGATTGCAACAAAAAACATGACCACATACTCCATGATCACATAAAGTTTAAAAAACTTAACAAGAACCCGACCAACCAACTAAAATCAAAGCTTAATAAACTTATTAATGCTAATAATGCTGAATAGAACTCTTTAAAACTCCCTAAAATTGTTGGTGATTATAGACCTGGCTACATATACGGCACTATAAAAACACATAAACCTAACTATCCTCTCCATCCTATCATATCGCAAATTCCAACTCCTGTATATCAGCTAACAAAATACATTAACCAACATATTACTCCCTACCTTCCTAGTAAATATAGTGTTAAGTCAACATTAGAAGTAATCCAAATCCTAAAAAGTGAAAAACCCGACAATGAAATCATAGCTTCACTTGGTGTTGAAAACTTATTTACCAATGTCCCTGCTAGTGAAACTACTGACATAATTATAAGAAATATATACAGTACTTCATCTTTACCCCACTTAAAATTAATCCTAATATATTACGGAAACTACTATTAGCTTGTACTACTGAAGTCCTTTTCTTCGATCATAATAATAATATATATATATATACAACGTGATGGTGTCTCCATGGGTTCAGTACTGGGTCCGACATTTAGCAATTTCTACATGTCGAACCTCGAAAATAAGATATTTACAGATTTTAAAAAACCATCAATCTACCTAAGATACGTTGATGATATTCTTATGTTAGTTAAAAATACAGATGAAATAATTCAACTTCAAAAACGTTTCCAAAATAATTCTGCCTTGAAATTCATATATGAACTCAATACTAATAATAAAATCCCCTTCCTTGACATATTGATAAACACAAATAATAACAAATTTACTATTTCGCCATACAAAAAACCTACAAGCATAAATTCATGTACAAGCGCGAATACTACAAAATATCAATTATAAATAATCTAATACATCGTGCAGAAACTAATTAATCCACAAAACAAATTTTTTACAGTGAACTAAAGAATATAAAACAAACACTTATTAACAATAGCTTTCCAAACTATATAGTTGATGAACAAATAAGATGCTTTCTTAGAAATCTCAATACGAAGCAAATAGTACATAATACTACTTCTACTAATTTCAAACATATTAATCTCCTATATCGTAATCAAATGCATACTAATTATAATCAAGATGAAAATATACTAAAAAATTTAGTAAATTCTAATATATCAACTACAGATCCTAGCAAAAAAATTAAATTAAATACACTAAATCTAGTATATCCAACTTAATTATTCGCAATGATTCTTCTCCTCCGGTTAGCGATTTGCAAAAAACCAACATAGTTTATAAATTCAAGTGCCCTTTGCGAGATTGTATCTCCAATGAATTAAATAATATTTATGTTGGTCACACCACAAACTCGCTTTCACGACACTTGACACTACATTTGAATGATAACTCTAATATTTTTAGGCATTTAAAACAACATGCCTGGCCGCACACATAATTCCGTAAAATCCTTGTCGAAAACACAATTATACTTCAACATGAAAACAATAGACAAAAACTAAAAATCCTTGAAGCAATATACATCAAACAATTGAAACCTAACCTAAACAAAATCAACTATGGAATCTCTACAAATAAATATCTTAAATGTCTATAGTTCGAAACAGAAGCCATTGGTTTATACCAACGGCTTCCCATACTTAATACTTCTCGAATTCCCTCTCGCGTGGTCATGCATGACGTCATGAGCTGCGGTGCGATTTTCGCTTCTAGCGTCCTATTTGCACGCGTTTATCGTTGCTTAGAAATCATTCATGTAAACAATCACAGACTATCATCACTGTCTTGTCCGTATATTGCTTAATATCTTGGACAGTAATTGATATCTTTGATAATGGCTATGGAGGCCGAAAGCTTAGATTGGATTAAAAAATATGTATCAATATTGTGATTTTCTTTCTTCGTTTAATGATAATGTTATTAAGCTTATCAGACGTTATGAAAATAATTTACATAAAATAAATAGACAACACTTTTCTATATTATTTAATGAAACATGCATGAATATATATATATATATATATATATATATATATATAACGGGTGTAACAGCAAAAAAAAAAGCACCAATATGTCTTCCCAACTGAGCAATGGTGAGAGGAAAATGTTCATTCAAGACTGCAGTAATGGTACCAACATTCATACTCTGGTTTCCATTTTCAAAATCCATTCAAGACCCATCAAGAGAATAGTAAATACGTTTAAATAGAGAGAACAGTATAAAGGAAATTTGTATCAGGATGTTACAACAACAAGAAGAATGATCATTTCAACTAAGAGCTCAATAAATTCTTATTGTTCAAAGTAGTGTCCATTAGTGTTATAAAAACCGAGGAGAATTCCTGTAAGATATCTTTAATGATTTCTATGATACAACGGTTCAAAGTTTAATTGGACAATTTTGCTTTTACACAATTTGGACAATTTTGCTGTTACACCCGATATATATATATATATATATCTATATATATATATATATATTCTATATATATATATGTGTGTGTGTGTGTGTGTGTGTGTAGGATATATAATTGTATCGGATTCTTCAGCGAAACGCGTCTTTGATAAAAAAAATACACTTTGTCATTTGTCTTCGTATATATATATATATATATATATATATATATATGTGAGTGGAATTGGGTAGACGGAACACGTGGTGAGGTTGTCGATAGCTGTGCTAGGACAGTGCCACAAGTTATCGTGTCCGAGTGTTTGAGTGTGCTGGCGTTGTTCGGATTGTTGATACTCTAGATAACACGCTCTCTCCCAGAAACTGCAACTAAAGTCTACTCAGCATAGCTGCAGTATTAACCACAGGTTGACTCTCTTGGTGTTGAACAAACACAAATGTCCCTGAGCGAGCATCTGATATAGTGATTGGCTATCCGCCCTAGTAGACGGGTATCTTCGAATACGAGTGACCAGCTATTATTATTATTATACATATATATAATGTATGTTTGGCCAGAAACCTTTCTTTCAAACATGTTTCGTTGAATATGACAGACACAACAAGGAAATGTTGATTATTTTTTTTATTTAGTTTTTCTAGTATTCTTAAATTTTTCTGTTTGGTGGCAGTAACGGATTGTCCGTACTTTCTATTGACCGAAGCGCTTTCGGACAACTCTTTAGTCATTTTTAAGAAGTTTGCTGTTAATTGCTGTCAATTTCTTTTTAAAATTGTCTTTTTAGATGTAATTGGGCAACAGATGCTTTAACTTTTAACAAACTTTGCTAGCATAAATTGTCTGGCAAAATTTTTTGAATGGACGGTGAGTTATTTGCATAGATATTTGTTGTACATTTTCTTTTTTTCACCAAAACGTACATACACTGATCAGTGAGAAAAGTTCGTCTTACTTAGGTGGGGAGTAGAATACATATTGGAAATCGTGATATAGTTAGTAATGAGAAAAAAAAGTGGAAATAAATCTATAAAATTGACCTGTGTTGATTTCTGAGCAAAAAAAAAAAAAATAAATAAATAAAAGCGGCAAAAACAGGACGAAATGAAATTCGTACGAAAAATAAAGAGAAAAAATAAAAAAAAAATAAAAAAAAAACAGTAGGAAAGAGATCAAAATAATTGTTGTTATTCCCTAAGTCAATGCAAGATGGTCTAAAGGTAACCACTACAGGATACCTTGGCCTCAGTCTTATCCACCTAGGCTGCTTATAGAGACACCAAACCCCAAGCGACACCCTACCAGATCTGAGTTTATACCAGTCGGGATGTCGCAGCTTAATGTGCTAACAAGGGTTGATAAACCGTCAAAAGTAAATTAATTGGGTTAGCACCTTGATAAATGCTAACCCGGTGTACTCAGAATTAAAAATCGTAGCTACCAGATAGTTAGATCAATGTTTCTCAACCTTCTGGTCGTAGCCCCCTTCAATCCAACGCGAGTTCTTTATGGTCCCAACTTGAGTTCTTGCATCAGCAATGAACGGATCCATAAACCGGTGCCACACTGTCATTTGGAGTCGATCAGAGAAGCGAGTTTTCATATCATTAAGCAACAGATTCAAAAGATCATCATATATTGATAGGTCATCATCAAGCAGCTCGGTGGATATATTTGCTAAGGAAACTGTGCAAACTCTTGTCTCCCAAGGTTCAACCAGAACAGCTTTAGTTTACCGTTAAATGCGTTAATTGCTCCCCTTCAGGAAAACAGGGTGGAGCCATTTACATGGAGCTATTTGTTCAGGACATTTAGTTTTTCAAAATTAAAAGATAAGTTGGTGAAAACATACCCTAATTTAAACTTTAAATTATGAGTTTTAAATTTTAAGAAATTGAAAACTAAAAACGATCATTCTGCATTGTTCATATGAAAAAATTACACAAATAAATATTTATGTTCACAAAATTGCTTAGATTAATTTATTATTCAACTTAATAATAAATTTAATATTTTATTTTAAATAATAATTATTAGTTACAAAATAGTCCATACATATATTTTTTGTAGATCCTAAATTTTCTGTACTCCCTCGGGCCCCTCATTTTTCAAACTTGGATTTGTGGCCCCTGAAAATATCTCATATGACCCCCGTTGAGAAACCTTGACTTAGATCACTTAAACTTAAGTCGGTGAAAATCATTAACGCCTTGTGGGAAAGGAGCCGGGATTCAGCTATACTCCTGTTCAGTAGACGCGAAGCGAGCATGAACCGGGTGAATTATCTACCACTGCTGTCCATGTACAGCACAAGAATCTATGCAGTTTTATCGACGTACCATCTACAAGAAAGCAGTCGAATGGGGTGGCAATAAAACCTATTTGTGGACGTTAAAATCAAGCAAACACAGATATTCAACTATTAGGATAGTTTAGTAAGAGGCCGTGGAAAATGTGAGACGGAAATCTTAAGGCGGATAGAAAATTACAATTTTATCGCCTCTGGTACTAACGCTGTTATCGCCTCTAGTATTAACGCGAATTTTCTTTCAAAACTTATATTTAAGTTAGTTTGGAAAGTCAACATCTTCATTTTATTAGTATTTTCCTTGCTGCTGGAAGTGTTCAAATGATGTGGTTTTTGTTAATTGGTTAGAGAGTTTAGACGTCCGAAAGAATCAGTGCATATGCTAGACTAGGAGGACCTCCTTAGTCGACCTAACATAGAAATAAATGCAATATGGAAGCAGCTAATAAAGAAAGAAAGACAAATGACAGCAAGGCTACAACAGTAGCATCAGCAGCAGCAATAAAATAAAACGATGGGTAACAGGAGCAGTCAAACATGATAGACAGACAGCAACAGCAGTTGCAACTGAAATTAGCAGGATAGTCCAATCTATTTAGTAAGTATCGAGCCAAAATCTTAGAATCAGATTGAAACGATCCGTTTACAGTATGGTTTTTAAATGTTTTCATCTGTGCAAGAAATCATTTCGGATTTACTTGAGGTTGGATAAAGTGTCAGTGGAAACCTGCTTAAAAGCCAATAATTCTATAAGGAAAAATGCATAGAAATATCTTAGCTCGAAAACTGAGAACCTTTAGCTTATTATGAGGTCGATTTCCAATTTCAATCGTGTCGATCGGTGTGTTTTACTCTGAATTGCAAGGAAGTGATCCAAAAGTCTATATTTGTCAAAGAATTCAATCGAATCAGCAAAAATTTATAACTCTATCCAATTTTTTTTTTTTTTTTTTTCAAAAAAACAAGTACCTAGTATTTGTTTTTCGTTCAATTTGTTGTTTTAATTTATGGCATATTAGTTTTTTCAGGTTATTTCTCGCGGGATTCAAACTTACTGCTACATCACGTTCTCGTACGTTCAGCAAAGTTAAGCAGCGTCGAGTCTGGTCAGCACCTACAATATCATGCTTGGGAATATCACGTGTATGAATGTATTGGGTGGTGTAATGGATAACGCGTGTTTTAATGTATATTATATTATCTCTCCCTCTCTCTCTCTCTCTGTATATATATATATATATATATATATATATATATATATATATATATATATAATATATTTCTAATGTAATTTAAATATAAATTTTTAAAATAAATTCTTGTTAGATAAATAAACTTTCTCCCCATTATATATATATATATATATATATATATATATATATATATATATGTATATGTATGTATATATATATATATATATATATATATATATATATATATATATATATATATATATATATATATATCTTGAACAGTAAAAATGTTAAAACATTAAAACACTGGGTTGTATATTAATATTTTCGTTTTATTATTTAATTTAGGCTCCTCGACTAGTTTCGGCCAGCAAGGCCAACATCGGGAGAAGAAATTCCCCCTTGTTAGTAGCAGTGAATTACAAAGGTGAATATATATATATATATATATATATATATATATATATATATATATTAAAAGTGAACATTGAGGTCAACACCCTGCAGCAACAGTCTGTTTCATGCTTAAACGCACCCATCAGTCCATGTGCATAGACTATCACTGCAGACTGTTGACTTCAATGTCCACTTTCATATATATATATATATATATATATATATATATATATATATATATATATATATATATATATATATGTGTGTGTGTGTGTTGGTGTGTGTATGTGTTGATGTGTGCGGGTATGTGTGTGCATGTATTAAATGGAAATCTATAAGAATGTATATTTGCAGGCATAATCTATTCAAATGGTGGCCTCTTCTTACAGAGAACTCTTTACATTCCACAGACACTATGAATCTAATCCATTCTATGTTTCTAAGTAAACTTGACCCCCGACCTGACAACAACTGATTCAATACTTCGGTCTCCCCGCATCTCAAAGACCACCCCAAACGATTCTACATCAAGAATATCTTACTCAAAGAGCCCCTTTTTTTTTTATCAAGGGCCTCCTACTACCTAAGTATACATTGGTTGTAATCTCTTGGTTTTCATTAGGTCCTCTATTTTTCGTTGTATCTTTATTTTTTTTCTTTTATTACTGGGTTATAAATCAGACCAATCATGGACATAGAGTGTGGAGATTTTAGACGGTGTCTATTTGTCTGTCACCAGTATCTAAGAAGTCGATTCAGTATTGCAAAGAAGGATCTCATCAAATAACTACCGCATCTAGAAAGGACAATTTAACCGCACCAACCCATGCTCTACAACGTCTTATCCAACGCCCCCTTCTGCAATGTTTGTTTATACCACAACTATTTAACAACAAGGTTGCACTTAATATTTAGGGTTTCTTACAGTTCATAGATTTTATCTCAAAAGACTAAAAAATAAAAATGAAGTTTATTTGGTGGTAGAAATAGATGCGTAAGCATATTTTTTTCTTTCAGTTTCTCTCAATACAAGCTCAAGAGCCACTCGCGGTAGAGAGTTAAGAAGAGGTAGATGGAGGTAGTGAAGATGAGGATAAGGAGAACAGATAGTGATTGACCCTTGACTTGTAAACATCGTAATATTCAGAAAAAGTATACAGGCGGGATTTTAGCTATCTATTTTCAAATCACATTTTCATTTCACTCAATAACTGTCAGACATACATGTTTTTTTTATGTTGGTAGGTTTCTGAACTTATATTCTCCTCATTCAAGGCTTACAGCCGCATCACTTTGAAACACCGGCTCCTGTACGATAGACGAAGTTAATTAACGTCGAGCCTGGTCAGTACCTAGATGGGTCACCGCTTGGGGATCCCAAGTACTGAAAGCTTGGATGTGCGGGTGGTGTAATGGATAATGACTCGGAATTGTTAATCGGAGAGCCGGGTTCCAATTCCATATGGTTCGTTATATTCACTTACGCGTAGATACTCTTGGCAAAGGTATGAACCAACCTCTTCTCCCCCACTATGGATTAATTGGTAAGATTTGTATCACTGAAACATTATTATCTAAAAAAAAATTCTTACAATCTAAAAATATTTTCTGGATTTAAATAACCTGTATAAACCGTATAAAACGAATCAATCAATCAATGAAATCTTCATATCTATCTATCTATCGACTTGGGTTATTCTTATCTTTCTATCTCAATTTCCACATGTCTATCCACCATTCTGTTTCAAATCTTTATCATCGTCTCCTTTAATCATATCTACTTGTCTCCTATTTTCTGGCTTTAAATAATCTGCAAAGGGTTGATAAACCGTAGAAAACAAATCAATCAATCAATGAAATCTTCATATCTATCGATTTGGGTTATTCTTATCTTTCTATCTCAATTTCCACATGTCTATCCGCCTTTCTGCTTCAAATCTTTATCAACGTCTCCTTTATTCATATCTACTTGTCTCCTATTTTCTGGCTTTAAATAACCTGAAAAGGGTTGATAAACCGTAGAAAACGAATCAATCAATCAATGAAATCTTCATATCTATCTATCGACTTGGGTTATTCTTATCTTTCTATCTCAATTTACACTTGTCTATCCGCCTTTCTGTTTCAAATCTTTATTAACGTCTCTTTTAATCATGTCTACTTGTCTCCTATTTTCTATCTTTAAATAACTGGCAAGGGCTTGATAAGCCGTAAAAAACGAATTAATAAATCTTCATCCAACATAACGACGAAAGAATGTTGTGGAGAACCATGACCGCTCGAGTCCTGAATATAAACGGTACATAGAACAAGAAATAGAAAGATTCTCTTCATTAGTCAAAGATTTAGACCTATTTAGCTCAAATGCTACATTACAATAAATACGAGAAAGATTCTGGATTACAAAAAAGAAGTCTTACTTAAATAAACACGCGAATTATACTCAGAATATTATCAGAAAGAGCAACACAAATGCTGAAGGACGTCTACCTGTGTTTTATAGACTACGCAAAGGCGTTCGACAAAGTACGCCACAAAGATCTGTCCGAGCTGCTCAGCAACCTTTACATATTCGGGAAAGACATTACAATAATCAAGAATCTATATTTGCAACAAACTACCTGTATACGGACAGAAAATGAGTTCAGAAGATATAGAAAAATAGAAAGGGTTGTAAGACAAGGATGTACCTTCTCCCCAGATTTATTTAACCTCTACAGCGAGGTAATTCTGAGAGAACTGGAAATCGTACCAGTGTTGATATCAGACACGGCAAAGAAGCTACAAAAGCTCCTACAGATGGTAGCGAAGAAAAGCGAGAAGAAAGCCTAAACATAAATTATAAGGAGGCAGAATGCATGGTTATCAGCAAAATTATGAGCCCAAAATGCAAATTACATATCGGGAATAGTAAAATCAAGCAAGTAGAGAAATTTGAATATCTGGGAAGTGTTCTAAGAGGTGACGAAAAGTGTGACACTGAGATCCGAAGACCTATTGGGATGGCCAAAGACGCATTCCAAAAGCTAGGCAGAGTATTAAAAAACAGAAAAATGTCGTTAGAAAAAGTACTGAACTGTTACGTGATAATCTGTCCCTCCTGTATGGCATGGAATGATGGACAATGATCTCAAAGATGAATAAGAGACTTGAAGCATTAGAAATGTGGTTCTACATAAATATACTGAGGATACCATGGATCGAACATGTGAGCAACAACGAGGCTTTGGGGAGTATGGAAACAAAAAGGAAAGTTATACCTAATATCAGGAAGAGGCAGTTGAAATTTTTGGGGCACGTTAGGAGGAAGGAGGGCTTGGAAAATTTGGTACTCACATGACAGATAGAGGGAAAAAGGGACAGAGGAAAGCAGTGCGTAACATACTTGATGAGCTTCAATAAATGGATGGCAGAACAGGGTTTGGAAGAAATAACAAAAAGAGAAAAATTATTAAGAGTTACAAGAGATAGGAAGCTGTAAAGGGCCATAATCGCCTACGTTCTGAATGGACACGACACATAAAAGAAGAAGAAATCCTTTATGGCAGTCTTAAGGTGATAAAAATAATTTTGTATTAGTTTGGTGCAAAAATAATGTCGTTTTCTCACATAGTAACATATGTGAGACAGCGACATTATTTTTGCACCAACCTAATAGATTTTCAACATCTGTTGCGATTTTCCCTCCCATTTGTTCTCATCAGCTTTGTCATAGAAGTTTGAATTTCTGAATAATTAAAGTGTTTCTTTATCAGAGACAGGATGGACATTCTATACAAACTGGCTGTTAAAGAATCATTTTTAA
Source organism: Acanthosepion lycidas (assembly GCA_963932145.1). Taxonomy (NCBI): domain Eukaryota; kingdom Metazoa; phylum Mollusca; class Cephalopoda; order Sepiida; family Sepiidae; genus Acanthosepion; species Acanthosepion lycidas. Next base: position 89,410,746 of record OZ010586.1, on the reverse strand, counting down.
TTGATAAAATTACTTAAATAATCAGCATGGCTGATGCTAACCTCCAGGTGAGTCACTCGTGGCGTCTTCTCGGGCTAACGTTTTCCGAAGTGGAAAGAATGTATTTAATCAATTGTTCGGTCTGCTGCTAGCTAGGAAAGACGAACCACTCTGTCGTGCTAGCCATTTTTCTCGCCAGAATCTATCTTACATATTTATAAGTCTGTCATTCGTCCATGCATTGAATATTACTAGCAAATATAGTCTCTTGCTCCTGCAATATATTTAGAAATCTTTGATAAAATCCAAATAATAATCCGCAATGTCATTGGTCCTGACCTTGCATATCGGCGTGAGTCACTCTCCCACCGACGAAACGGAGCTTCTCTCTGTCTTTTATATAAATATATTCATGGTTATTGTTCTGGTCAACTTTTCTTTATGGTAGCTAGACTCTATGAATTTAAGCGCAGTACTAGATTGCCGGCTAGGTCTCATTATTTTATTGTTGAAATGGCTAGATAGAACAGGAAGTCCTATACTAACAATTTCTTGTATCGCACTTCTCGATTGTGGAATTCTTTGACGGCTTCTTGTTTCCAGTCAAGTTTAATCTTTCAAGAATTTAACTGCAGTGCCAATTGTTATCTTGTCTTCTTAATTTCTATTCTTTTATTTTTCTCGATTCTTAATAATGTTTTTTCTTTTTCTTATATTCTTTCACTTTCAGAAAACCATTTTGTCTTAGTGGCTTTGTTGCCTTCCTTAGAGTGAAATGAAAAAAAACTGTATCTTATATGACAATACTGAGGATCTAAAAATATTTTTGTAGAATTTCAATAACCATATGCTGGTTTGATTCATCCATTTTTTCTTTTCTTCCTTAGCCTCTCTGTCTCTCTGTCTGTCTCTCTCTCTGTCTCTCTGTCTCTCTCTCTATCTATCTATCTATCTATCTATCTATTTGATTCCCATCTATCTATCTATCTATCTATCTATCTATCTATCTATCTATCTATCTATCTATTTGATTCCCATCTATCTATCTATCTATCTATCTATCTATCTCATAGAATTTTGAAATATCGATTTACCATAATTTAGCATTCTTGAAAATGCCAGAAGTTTAAATTATGTTCCGTTACAAGTTTGAATTTGAACTTAAAAATGAAATCAATGTAAATCTTTAACTCATGGCGGGAACAGAATCGTCGAAAGATGTTGCAACATTCACTAAAAAAATACATGTCATATGCTCGGCGTCGTTTCTTTCCATGCTCATTGCAGGAGATTATGAAGAATTATTATGGTTTTGAAATCCGGAGTTGTCTTTCTTTTAAACTTGTTGCCATGCACAGCTAGAGAGACTGCTCTATGCAACTATTTAACCCATAGTTTGAGGGAGAAGTTGATGGAGCCATACACTTTGCACATAAGTGAATATAATGAACACGGCTACAATTCGAACTTTGTTCCTCGATTTCTCATACCAAGCCACTATCCAATAGTCCACCCCCACATAGAACATAACATTGTCTATAATTATATCGCGTCAACCGGATATTCCAGTCAGTCCTTGGAACATTAGAGAAAGTCATTTCTTGTCACTATATTCCTATTTTGATGTCATAACTGTGTAAAGATAACAATAGAATTATTTCAAGCAAACCGAAATATTATTAGCCTCACACCAATAGGAATTGTCCTTTTTGCTGAGCCGTAGAACAAATCTCTGATGTCAACTATTGTGCTTAAACTTATTAAAGCTCTAAGCTTGTGAACTGAAGTTAACACTGGTGATTATCATATAATATACACACAGTATAACAACTTAAGTAAGGGTTTGGTCTGCATAAAGCCCTGACTTTTGATGGGTCTTTTGCCAGCAGACCATTAAATCTACTTCTGAAAGATCTGCCAAAGTTGAGCTGGTATTCATAAAAAGATGTGACTAAAACTATACCAAACGATTTATCGAGTAAAAAGCATGCACAGTTGACAATTAGTATCAGGTGGTGCGGTAATATATTTTCACATTGGTATATTTTGAGTTTGCAAAATAATTTAATTAAAGGAAAGTAAACTTAATTATAATTTATAATTAAATATTAATATTAAATTAAAATAAAAGTCATTACAATTTACAGTGTAAAAAGTAAATGAATAAAGCTGCAATTATTACAGGCTTAGTCATTGATTGATTTGTTTTACGGCTTATCAACCAGGTTATTAGTAGGTTATTTAAAGCCAAAAATATTTTAGGGTGTAAGATGTTTTGAGAGAGATAATATTGATTTACCGATACAAGGCTTATTAATTAACCCATAGCTGGTGGAGAAGACGTGGATTCACACCTTTCCCAAATGTAATTGCGAGTACTGGGGCCCGGTTCTTCTACTCCCCATGCATAACCATTATCCATTTCACCACCCGCACACCTACATCTTACAGCACTGGTATTCACAAGCGGTCACCCGTCTATGTACTTACCAGGTTTGACGTTGTTTAAATTCGGTGATCGTACGGGAACCGCTGTTTCAATTTGATACGGCCGTAAACTGATATTATTACTGGATTACTGAATTACGTTATTGGGGGTTCTCTGTTTGATCATAGCTGGGACCCTAACAGGTACTACCACCTCGGGTCAGGCTGGATCTTGGAACAACAGCAATTAAGAGGTGGTTCCACGCTCCTCAAAACGTCCCGATCAGAGGCCTTACTACAGGATGTAGTTTATACAAAGGAAGCTGAAGATCAGAGGAAGCAACGCAAGACCTACCTAGCAAGCTTGAGCAAATAGATGACAGAAGTGGGTTTAGGAGAGATGGCAAAAAGGCAAAATTTATTAAGAGCTATAAAGGACAGGGAATTGTGGAGAGCCATGATCGCAAACGTCCCGAAGGGACATTGCACATAAAGTAGAAGATATCTCGATATAATGGTTTATGGGAGCGCCACCAGAAAGATCATGTCCCACAAGGCCGCATAAACGACCTTGAGTTCTGCCAAATCTGGCAAGTGAAAATTGGACATCTCCTGTCCATATATGGCAGCAATAGTCTATTTCTTGATCCAATCTGACTCCTGCAATGATAAAGAATGAGAGGAGCAGTCTGGTACTTCCTAGAGAGATAAAATTTACCGACCATTTTCATGGCATCCATAGCAATAAAATAAACGTACCTGAGTCAAAATAGGTCATCCTTCTCTGACATCCAAGAACAAAAAGGATGATGCAAGTATTGCAGTTGTGTCACAAGGTTAGAGGCTGATGCAATTCACAAAGGTGGCAGCTTACTGTGAAACCAAGTGAGTTACCAGTGAGAAACCAGATTCAAAAGTGACTCAAATTAACCCACCGTAACCTATATGAGTTCCATTTGAAATCTGAAATGAAGTTGAAACCCAGAAGACGTTCAAAACATGGGGCCTCATTGAGAACGTAACCGTTCTTCGTGACTGGTTAACTCTCAGAATTTGAATAGTGGCGATGAAACGATATTAATTTTGTTTTTGAGTCATTATACTGTTAGAGCTTGATTATTGAATAGATAAGCTGTAAGGATCTGAGCGTCTTGGTTTTTGGAACAGTGTCTATAAACAGTAGTATTATCTAGATGTTTACTTATGATCTGAGAATATTCGTAGGTTGATCGTTAATAAATAAATATAAAAATCAAACAGTAGAATCGCAGAAAGAGCCTTTAATTCAGTAAAGGGGATTCTTCCTTAGAGCAACAGGAAGTTTGTCTCAAAGATTGTCAGCTAATCCCTCGCATTTGAAGCCTTGTACCATACTAAGCTAGGCTGTGTAAATTATTAAATATCTTCAAATGCGCCAATGACAGAAACGTAATGGCGCCGGGTCGGAGGCGAATATATCGAAAAATAGCAAGGTACCAAAAGAAGAACTAATTTGACACCTGAAATATGAATTTAACGTTTATCATTAAGGAGTTACACACAGTACAAAAATGTGTGGCCAGCTCATCGTTACAAAGGTCAGTGCTTTTAGGAAAAAGAAATTCGAGTCGCATGTTAGATAGCAAGAAAAGGTCAGTGTGATTTGGTTGAGGGATGGGCGGGTAGAGAATTCTGGGGAAAGATAAAGACGGAAAATGAATGAAAGGGACGGTGATAGCGATAGAGAAAGAAATACGGGAAAAGATGGAGTGAAAGAGAAGAAAGTTAAAGGGTGAGAGAGAAAGAGAAAAGAGAAAAGAGAAGAGAAGAGAAGAAAGAGAAGAAAGATAGAAAAGGTCGTGTGAGACAGAAAGAGATAATGAATGATATAGGGAAAGAGAGTAAAGATAACGAAAAGTGAGAGACAAGAAAAGAGAAGAAGAAAAAGAAAGGAAAGATAGCAATAAGTAAAAGAGAGACAGAGAGAGAGAGGGGGGGAGAAAGAAATAGAGAGAAAAAGAGAAAAGATAACAATGGGAATGAGAAAGAGACAGGGTAGAACGACAGGAAACAGAAAGAGTGACAGAGAACGAGAGAAGCAAAGAGACAAGAAAAAGAGGGAATATAGAAAAGGTGTGTGTGTGTGTGTGTGTGTGTGTGTGTGTGTGTGAGAGAGAGAGAGAGAGAGAGATCGAATGAGATTGAGGATAGGGAGGAAAAATAACACAGAGTGAGAGACAAAGAAAGAGATGAGGAGAAAGAGAGGAAAGATGGCAATGAGTGAGGGAAAGAGAGAAGGATAGAGATAGCGTAAAAAGAAAGGAAAGATAAAGTGTGCGATTGAAAAAGAAAAAAAAAAAGATGAGGAGAAAAAAAAGGTGCGAGAAGAAGTACGAATAGATACATTGATGTGGACAGAAGAGAAACGAAAAGGGAGAAAAAAGAATAGGATGAAGTGAAACAGAAAGAGGGAGGAAGAAAAATGAGGCGAGAAGAGAAGGGATAAAAATGGACTGAGAGAGGAAAAGAAAGAATGAGAAAGAGAGAGTGGGAGAAAAAGAAACGAAAAGTCGAGAAATAAAAAGTGTGTGTGCATGTCTGTGTGTGAGGGAGAGAGAGAGAGGAAGAGAGAGAGAGAGGAAGAGAGAGAGAGATAAGTAAAATAGTAAAAGAAAGAATTTGAAAGAGAGAAGAGAAACAGAAACGAGATAGAGACGTTACACACACATATAAATATACATATATATATATTGTCCTCCACAGACTTTTAAAAAGATTTATTTTTATTTTTTGCTATATATCCTAATTCCTGTTCTACTAACTATTTACACAAGCCAGTCACATTGGTTATGCTTTGCTTTTCTTTATCCATCTTGACTTTAATATATCCTGTCAGTGTTAAATTTCCCAAGCCCTCTTTCCTCATGTGTTCTACAAATTTCTCTTTCTGACGTGTTAACGACCTTTTTTCTTTCATTGTCTCTTAAACTTCGTTGTTGCTCACGTGTTCAGTCTATGGTATTCTCATAATACTTCTGTAGAACTACACTTCTATTGCCTCGCGTCTTTTCTCCATATGTGATGAGATTGTCCAGCATTCGGTGTCATGTATAAGTACCGATATTACATAACATTTGAGTATTATTTTCTATTTTTCTAATGAAATTTTCCCGTTTCTTAATATTTTTCTTATCTTTTCGAAGGCATCTTTTGTTATCTCATTACGCCTTTGGATTTCTGTATCGCGTTTTCTATCTTGATTATTTTACTAACCATAATCGCCCGGTACTGGTTTACTCGATAGTCGATAGGTAACCATAAAAAAGGATAAGACCCGCTAGAAATAGCCTGCCAATTCACATTGCTAACCTCGGTCAACAGAAAGCGCTCATTTATAATTGGTCTACGTCATTCAAACGTATTTATCACTGAATTTTCAATACTGCATCAGCACATTTTTCTTAAGTTAGAGCCTTTAACCAATCCTCCAGAAAAAAATTTAATTTAAGAAATAAATATTTATTTGTTTAAGAGACAATATCTCTTAAAGAAGTGTCAAAGGTTTGTTTGTCATCTATGTCCGGTTTAACAAACACGAATTTCGTTTCATTATCAATGCCTGTAATCAATTTAAATATTTTGGTTTGTAAACATTTCCCAGAAACAGGCAGAAAATAGAAATCCAGTCAGAAGAAATCTCGGACGTGTACTGGATAGAAAAAACAAATTAAATTATAATTATCTGACCACCTCTTCCAAAAATAAACCGTCCCTATAAAAAATTTAAAACATCTAACCTTATAATTAAAAATAATAATTCACCTCTTAGAACAAAATTAAATAGGGCAAATATTATTTACGAATTTAAATGCCCATTAAGGAAGTGTATTCCTGATCAATCAAAATTCATAAATAATTATATAGGTCACACTACAACATGTTTGACATGCAGACTCACTCTACACCTTTCTGACCATAGTTCAATTAGATCTCATTTAAATATTCATGGAGACATACCGGACACTATTCGTAACATACTAGCTGACAACATAAATATAATAGCATCATTTACATGTAAAAAAAAAAGAACAATTTCAAAGACCAACGAAACTTCCTTAGTGATTATTAATGTTTATATAGTTTTTCGATATATGTACTAATTTTCTTTTAAATTTGCGTTTGGTATTTGTTAATATATCTCTAATTAATTTTGGCTCACTTTAGCCTTTTTCAAAGACTTAACATCAGAAACAAGCACTTGAAATATCTAGAGCACGTAATGAGGAAAGGAAGCGTAGATAATTTGACACTCACAAAAAGCAGTGAAGTCAAGCGTGACAAAGGAAAACAGAGTATATCCTACCTAACGAGCTTGTATAAATGTATGGCAAAACAGGATTTAGGAGAAATGGCAAAAAGAAAAAAAATCTACAGAAAATTGTGCAGAGCCGGTTGTTTGCCGTGCAAAATTGAGCCTATTTTCCCGCGTCCATCGCAAAATTCTAGTCCGTATTAGTGACCACACGGTATCAGTAAAGTCTGGACACAAAAGAAACTTCATTAACTATATATTTGTTTTAACTCCACAGATTAAATATGTTTTTGTTGAAAGAACAAAGAACTGAACTCGACTTCCTTTTCTGGGCTATGCTAAAGAAGGTGTACTCAATGGAAATTATAAAGAAAACATAAAGAGTGAATGTGTTAAAATTGACGGCAATATGGAGTTATTGTATCGTGCAAAACGCATCAATGGAAACCATATTGAAGATGTTATTTGTTAATATTAAAATTCAGTAAAATGTTGCTGGAAATTTCATTTCTTGAAAATATGCCTTTTTGCTTTTAGTACAACTCGTATTTCACTATCTCCCCCTTTTACTACTTTAGTATTTTAGGTCTCTTTTCTTTACTCTTGGACTTTCCCAACGTTGTAAGTCTTATCAATTTCTTCTTTCTTGTTTTGTACCTTATATCATAAAATCATCATAAACAAAAACTTAGCATAATAAAGTATGTTCTTATTTCAAATTCCCGCGAAAGGCGGCACTCGTGCGTTGTTTTCCGCTGCAAAACCGACTTTGAATTCAAACTTGTTTACATCTGTGCTCTGCCGTTGATTTTTTCCAATTACATTTCATTCGTGATTTAGAATCCATTATTCCAATCCATTTCTGAAGAAATGTCACAGTGCAAATGCTAATGCTAAGCGTAAGGCTATATTTCTGGAAGATATGGTGTAAATGAATTATTTTATCCTGAATATTGAACGTACATTAATAAATAGTGTAATATGCAATGGAGAATGCTTATTTGCTGTTTATAGCGTGGTTATTTTGGCTTAAGTCGTTTTTCAACCTAAGTAGTGAACCCTGGAATCAACTGACGATATTCCTATATATATATATATATATATATATATATATATATATATATATATATATATAATAAATACTATATATATATATATATATATATATATATAATGAATACTATAAGAGATATAGTAAATGGCTTCCCTTTGACAACAGCAATAGCGACTTCCACTTCTCATCAATTAGAAATGCACTTTTGAAATCTGACTTTACTTAATATCGAGATTTGCTATAGGAACTCTATCGCTCCACAAAGTCGTACTTTTGGTGAGGAAACCAATACCAAAACGTTTCAGACCTCATCAGGAATACGACAAGGAGGAAATAAGAGGTTTAATCTATATGATCTCTTCCTAGACAATGCTCTGTACATATACAAACACAGGTGGAGACTGATGAACTCATTTAAGCATTGAACTCATTTAAACGAATATAGAAATCCTGCTTTCCCTTTCGGGGTAAATATACTACTGATATGTGAGCCTATGCTGATGACATATGTATTCAGAGTTGGGATAAGGATGTTCTTGAACAAAACATCAACTAATATTCTAACAAATAGGGCTCCAGATAAAAGTTTGTAAAAAATAAACTATGATCTGGAATTGGAATGAAAGCAATGTTGGCACCTACACGCGGTTAAATTCAAGATGTATAATTAATAAATACTAAACACTTGAAAAACCTAGTTGTAGGGATCAGTTATAATGAATTTACTATAGAAGAAAAAGAAATTGAACATAGAATATCGTGCGCTAGAGGTAGTTTCAAACAATACCGCAAGTTGCTACAAAACCAAATACATTAACCTAAAAACTCGAATAATGTTCTTACATAGCCTCGTCAAATCGTGACTATCATATGGATATTATGTATAGCGCCTCAAAATTCCAATAGTGATGGCGAGTACCCTGAATCTCATTAGTATATACAAAACATAGATATAACAATTTTAGTAAAGTAGATAAACAGATTGAACAGGATAGATTTCGCAAGGGGTAGTTTCGCCCAATACAACAAATTGCTACTAAACCAAAACATTAGCCTAAAAACTCAATTCATGTTCTTAAATAGTTTCGTCAGATCGAGTTTTTTTATTCGTATGACATGCATAACGTCTTCAGAAATAACTAAACTGTCAGTCGCGTACAACCACTTTCTCAGACCAGTGGTTACAAATAGCTTCTTCGAATCTCGTGGAATGGCACTACAGAATCACAAACTAAGAATTGTACAAAATAACAGAAACCACATCACTTTGAGGACTTCCAACAGCAGCAATATCTAAAATGGATAGCACATGAATAGAAAATACTGACATAATCAAGATGTTGACATTACACACGACTTCAAACAAAATGTTAGAAAGGAGGACTCTGTCTTTATTGCAAAGCGCAATAACATACATGACAAGCCTATCTTTTTCTTTTTTTTTTCTTTTTTTTAAACTAATGTTCTCCCAATATAAGGCACAGGAGCCCCTCAAGGTTAGTGAATTAGGTTGTTGCATAAGCGGTAAGAGGAGAAATTAACAAGTGTATTTTATAAGAATATGTAGAAAGAATTCTGATAGTTGACAGTATCCCCGAAGACAATTATTTACATTTTTGTTAACCCTAACCCTAACCCTAACCCCTAACCCTAACCCCAACCCTAACCCTAGCCCTAACCCTAACCCTTCGACTCCTTTCTTTTTTTTCTATATCTGTGTTCGTCGCTTATGAAGTCCTCATTATTTTCCCACCTGGTTGCCGATAACCCCAGAATGTTAATGCTTTAACCTTGCAATCTTAGAAAGAGGTTTATTTTCCTAGAAACATTAAAATAGTGTATAAATAAGTCAATAAAAATGTGTGGCGCAGCAAGAAGTTTCGCAATCTAGTTTGGACATGTTTAGTAGTGGCGATCAGATGTTTTCATTTTTTATGATAATTAATGAATATTACCCTTTATTACTTTCATTAAGTGCTGTATTTATTTTCATATAGTTTATATTTATGATGCATCTAGCGACAGTTATTGATGGTTCATCCAATACAAGGCTCAAGAGCCGCTTAAGGTAGAGGCTTACTGGGCGAGATTGCTGTAAAGGACGGGAGAAAGAGGAATTAATAAATGGATATTATAAGAACGTGTAGGATAAATATTGGTTGAACCTGGACTTAAAGAGACCAAGATTATAGTTTTCAGAGAAGCACCCTCTCGAGAGTCTGTTCCACAAAGTAACAGTTCAGTGGAATAAGCTGTCTGAGTGGAACTTGCTCCTTATCAAAGGAACACGAAGCAAATGATCATGTTTATTATCGCAGCTTTGCCACTGTGAATATTTCATGATTTTCCGAAGGTGTGAAGGTCCGAGATGGTAGAAATAAAGAAAGTGTCGAGTGTGCCTAGCAGCGTTTCGTTTGTAGGATAAAGGTGGAGAATAATCCATTACCTACAAGGCTGTGTAAGAACTTTTGAACTCTATCGAGGGTGGACTGTCAGGATTGGGCAACACCAGCCCAGCAATACTCCATTCGTAATATGATATGAATCTTGCAAAGAATGAGTATAACATCGGGAGTCAGGTATTTTCTGGAGCGTTCCAAGGAAATAACCATTCTTCCAGCATCTTTTACGATAGCAGGAAACTTTTGAAATCGGTAGTGAGGCTTACATTCAGTAGGCGTTCGAGTCTTTGAGGTTATCACCACCCATCGGGATTAGTGCAGGTTTTGGGTTTGCTCGGAGGTGATGAAATGTTGCTAGTTTAGTTTTGGATGTATGAAATGATACCAGCCAGTCTTTTACTCATTGAACTGTGTGAGATAGGCCAAAGTAGAGATCATTTACCAAGCAGTTATTCTCAAGATTGGAGTAGCACTCAATTCTTTTAATCATTTCGCCCAAAGGAAGGCGTTAATGCCACTTAGACACAATGGGGTTACTAGAAGTGGAAGAGAATGAGAAACATTTAGTGATGAGAAAGAACAATAAAATAACGGATTTCAGGAAGACAGAAGATGGCGATTGATGTTGTATTTAATTTTTTCAAGATTGCAGTTGTCTAGGAAGCAAGAAATCGGAAGAGATTTCCAAAGTTGAGAAGTGCGAAAAAAGAAACTATAAGAAGAGAACTTACGTTACATCCCCCTATTTTAACAGTAAAAGTATGAGAGGCAGTAGCTAATCTAGCAGTACAGAACAACGCCCGTGAAAATATTTATAGAAAAGACAGAGGGAATCCACGTCACAGAAAGTGATTGTAGTTGAGATGCCAGGTCAGGATTGATAACATTGCAGACCCTTCAATATATGTCTATATTTCTGAGATGTATTCTAACTATTTACACTATTTACTTTGTTCGAACTGTTCTCCTTATCTTTATTGTAATATTTACCACGTTTCGGCCATTGTACACTCCAGCCTTCTTCAAGATCTGTTTATATTTCTGAGATGAGGTATTGTAACTACTTACACTATTTACATTGTTCGGACTGTTGTCCTCATCTTTATTGTCATATTCACCACGATTCGGCCATTGTACACACCAGCCTTTTTCAGGATTTTTCTATATTTCTGAAATGAGGTATTGTAACTATTTGCACTATTTACATTGTTCGGACTGTTGCCTCTGTCATTATTGTCATATTCACGACGTTTCCCCAAAGACATGGCTCAGTGGATAAAACTGTTAGCTGAAGTAATCCAGTGACTTGACCCAAAGAGTTGTGAATGCAATACCTGGCGACAACAGAGCAGAACAAAAACATGGAGAGTTGACTTACCAAAGGGAAATAACTGAAACCGAGATATCCAGAAAAGGCATGGCACGTGGAACTAGAATAATCTATCCCGGTGGGCAAAAGAAACGTTTCGAATTGATATTCTAACGTATATCACCTGAAGAAGGCCGGAACGTACAACAGCCGAAACGTCGTGAATATGACAATAAAGATGAGGCAAATAGCCCGAACGATGTAAATAGTCTAAATAATTACAGACCCTTCTTTGAATTTTGTCGAGAATCTCGTGATATATTGTCAGAACACCCAAGCAAGGATATGGCAAGAATATTCACTGTGTGGACGAATAACAGATTTATAACTGTGGAAGATAGATTCCGATGGGAAAAATTGTCTGAAGCACCATTCTTATCAGCAAACCTAGCAATTGATTCAATATAATCACTCCACTTCATATCAGTAGAAAAGGGGAGACTAACAAGGCTAAAAGCTTTTAAAGATAATTTTATTTGCTCAGCAGTATGGCTTGAAAAGCATAATCAATAATTATTTTGTGCGACTTAATTCTTTATAAAATAACTTGTATGTGAAGAAGAAATTAATTTAGCACGTTTGATCATGTTTATTATGTTGGGACATTTACTGTGATGATTAAGAAGACAGTCATTTATGAGGTTTTACAGTTTTAAATGCTAAGAGGAAATCAAAACTTTCCTGTATTGCAACTGATAACATCAACAATTAAATTTAGAAATGGAATGCCCCATCTGCCTGGCATCCTGCCTCATTCAAACATGGACTCACCCGACGTCAGAGCCCAACTAATGTAACTTTCGTCATTTCCATAATATTAAGATACGGTGGCACCACCTACCATTACTTTCATGAACTACGGTGTCATATATTTTAGAATGTTAGTATATATATATATATATATATATATATATATATATATATATATATATATATATATATATATATATATATATACACACAGAGTCCATCAAAAATGTATACATACTTCAGAAAAGAAAAAAAACTTGTATAGATATTGTAATACTAAATTTATTCAGGCATCACAAGATTAATACAAGTTACCTTTGGACTCAAACACTAGAGATACTAAAATGGGGTCCTTTAACTTCCAAATATTTATTAATATGGTGAACTACTGCTTGGACAATATTGACCAAAGTGTCCAGTGGGATTTCTTTACATTAATTTTCAATCTCTTGTTGAATGGCAATGTAGTAGGTTTTCTGCGATACACAACATTCTTTAGGGTCCCCCATAGGTAAAAGTCTGCTGGTGTTAAATCAGTAAAACATTGTACTACAGTAAACAATGTTATCACAATTCAATAAAGCTATGAAAGACAAGCTTTTTCCTTTCCTGGAGTGTGTATACATTTTTTTGGGCAGACTGTATATAAAAGTGGACACTGAGGTCAGAGCTCAACTAATACAAGTTTCGTCATTTCCATAATATTAAGATATGGTGGCTCCACCTACCATTACTTTCATGAACTACGGTGTAATATATTTTAGAATGTTAGTAAATATATATATATATATGTATGTATTAATTAATTTAGATAAGTTTTGTCGATTTATTTTCAATAAGATCATCTCATATTCACGTAAAAGCTTCTTAGTATCCTTACTAAAGAAAAAGAGAAAGTTACAATGTTGATGCATAATTTATTTTATTCCGAGTACTTTTGACATTATCAAAATGTCATTAATAGGGTATTGTTTTTCTATGTTGATCATTTTTCTGAGACAAAACTATGCTCATCTGAAAGTTAAATTTTTACCTGTGAAGTAAAAAAAGCTAAGGATATGTGCTGTACAATTTAAATGTCACGATGTAAATATCAGGGGAGGTAACTAAGTAATGAAATGTCCAAATGTTTTTAAAAAACAATATTTAAATCTATTAGTTAAAACCTATATATTTTAAACTATCTACAGTAAATATTTTAAAATGCGACATGACATTGTCATTGAAAAGGTTTACTGCTCTATTTGCTACCACTTTATCTGATAAAGTGGTAGCAAATAAAACGGTAAACCTTTTTAATGACAATGTCATGTCTCATTTTAGAGATTTGGACAGGGTTTTACAGAAAGAAAAAAAGAAAAGAAATCACAAAGAAAGATTTACCTGGATATGTAGTGTCATCATCTAAATAAGCATTCATCTGGTGCTTGGAAACGAATTAATCTCTTTTACATTAATTGTAATGGGAAAAAATGATTCGGTTTTCGAACAATTCGGTTTTAGTACGGAATTTCAGAACAAATAATGGCCAAGAGCAGAGGGGTTGCTCTGTATATAAAAGGAAGAAACTGAGATGACTATCAAAATCTCACACACGCACAAAAAAAACGGCCAGACTAAAAAGAGTGTTCAATAATATTTTCACAGAACAAAAATGTAGCATAAATTGCTATCATACTTATTATAAAACCCACGTTGTGTGTGTGCGCCTGTTCATTTATATATGGGATCGGATTTCCTACATTTTTCAACCGATTTCAACAAAACTTCACAGGACTACGTAAAATTACCTTGCGGTGGTTCTGACAGCGCCAAGAATTGGTAAAACACAATTGTTTTTGCACGAAATCAATTTGAAAACACGATTAAGAGGCATCTCTGTCGCGAGAATGAAAGGGGGACAACTCATATCGAGTTATACTTATTATAAAGCCCAGGTTGTTTGTGTGTGTGTGTGTATGTGTGTTTGTTCGCTTATATATGGGATCGGATTTCCTACATTTTTTAACCGATTTCAACCAAACTGCCAGGTAGTATTTCTTATTATCTTGCACAAAAAACAAAACAAAAAAGCAAAACAAAGCAAAAAAAAAAACAACTAATTAAGACATGCGTGTCCATCAACCTTAAACAATAATCTTTGTCAATTTTATTTTTCAGTCTTTATGATGGTCGATACTTGATCTATCTCTTACTGTTACATCCCCAGGCAACGCCGGGCTCTACTGCTAGTATAAAATATCAGAAACACTGACGTTCTTGCAACCACCATTCCTGCAGAGATGGCTTCAACTGACGAAACCATCACGGCAGAAACCGTAGTTGCATGGAGGTCAGTGGTTCTGATATATATATATATATATATATATAAGACTCTCCAAATTGGAGTTCTGTAGGTCACTGGCGTGTTTGTGAAAAATAAATGCGTAAAAAATCGCCTTTCTCTCTGACGGGCGTCGATAGCCTAGGGGTTAGAATTTGGCTGAAGAAATGTCTTCTGAGGAAGAGGAAGGAAAGGGGAATCGCCCAAGTTCTTTAATCAAAGACATTTGTGCTAAATGGAGTAATGTGCAAAGTTTTGTGGAAAATAATCCAAACTAATCTAAACCAAAGAATACATATTCTATTCATACGAAACTATCCCAAAGATCTTGTCGGCATTAAATAACCCGTCGAGATTGATAGGCCATAAAACAAAACAAAACAAACCAACGTTAAAAGTATTATGCCACAAGGCTATGTAATAAAGAGTTCCACGTCTACATATGGAGAAAAAGAAAATTTGCGCAATTCTTCGTCACCTTCATTTTTGGATGTCACTGATTACAGGTATTAAACCAATCCCCCTCGTGAAAGTAGTACTACCTGAGTGAACGCCCCCGCCTGCATGGAGACTAATAATTTCTAATTTACAGCCTAAAATGGTGGATGAGCTTTCATATTTTTTTATAGAATCAATTAGGGAGCTAAC
Organism: Acanthosepion lycidas; assembly: GCA_963932145.1. Lineage (NCBI taxonomy): Eukaryota > Metazoa > Mollusca > Cephalopoda > Sepiida > Sepiidae > Acanthosepion > Acanthosepion lycidas. Next base: position 89,395,503 of record OZ010586.1, on the reverse strand, counting down.
CTGAATTTCACGGTCTTAATTTCTTTGTTCGCTGCTGATTGTTCTTTTATATATCGTGGATGTATCGTGATCATGACTCTGCAGAAATTCCCTGTCCTTTGTAGCTCTTAAGAAATGTTCCCTTTTTGTTATCTCTTCTAAACCTTGTCCAGGGCTGTTTTCCTCTCACTTTCAATTTGCCCTGTGGGTGACAGATTTTCCAAACCGTCTTTCCTCATTATGTGCCCCAGAAATTTCAATTGTGTCTTTCTG